>CM060363.1:197203279-198403279 GCA_030545235.1 Helianthus tuberosus | reverse complement strand
AAGGAGTTTGCCATCAATTGAAGGATATCCCAGACCAAACAATATTGAAGAATATTTGAAAATCAAGGCCAAACAAGCAGAGGATATCTCAATCAAAAATAGACAAGGGAAATCTGATAGAGAATTTCAACAGAACTATCAGTTTCTACTCACACAGGTCAGATCTATGGAGCAATTCGCCAAAAATGTATGTCAGCAAATCTCAGAAAGGGCAGATGAGTCCTTGAGAAAAGACTACATTGATAACATCATGACCTACAAGAAATACAAGGGGGAGAAACACATGTACAAAAACTGGACCATTCCTGAGCTTGAAGAAGAGGCAGCCAGGATTCAAGAAATGATCAAAAATAAGGTCAAGCAGACTCCTCCTGAAAAATTCAAACAATTTGAAGCTGACAAGGCCTTAGAGTTGAAGAGAATGAAAGAGGAGCTGATAGCAGCTGAATATGGGTCAAAGAATTCTGTGACAAAGTGGGGTGAAGATAGGGTCAGGGCTACCTACAAAAGTTTGGAAGAACTTAGAAAGAAAGATCCAACCGTTCCAAAAAGGCCTGACTATCCTGAAGCAGAGGTTTCAAAAAGACCCTCAAAACTGCAAATCATGAGAGCCACTACTCCAGCTGGTACAGCCATCTACAAAAGAAGGCCACACAAAAAGTTGGGTGCTGAAACAATCCAAGAGCTAATAAAAGGTGATGACCTTGTAAAAGAGGGCATAAAGAAAATGATTGTAGAAACTCTTGTTTGGATCAACCTGCAAGTACTGCTCAGACAGTCTTAAATAGGCCAGCTTCACCAAACACCTCCTCAAATAAAAATCTCCCAAGAAACCCACCAGGCTCAAAAGTACTAAAGTGGGAAACTGATAAACAGACCCATGTATTGACTATGTTCAGGTCTGATGGAGAAGTGAAGAAAATATCAAGGGAACAAGCTCTTGGCCTGAGTCTTGAAGATATGCAGGATCTCCTTGATCTTCCACTTGGAAGGGATGAAGATGACACAGATGCCCTAGACTTTGAGTTACAACTTAAAGGTCAGATAAGGGAACAGTTGATGAGGCAATAAAGTTCCACAATAATGAAGAGTTTTGGCATTATCTGTTCCAGGGGGAGATTGTTGGGATTGAACCCTACCAGAGGAACAGATAATTAAAGCCAAAACTGGATCAGCGCAGTGGATCCAGAATAAGCAGATGTTGCATACATGTCTCTCCTCTTGAAAGTGATTTCAACATCTGCTGACCTCCTATCTACTGATCGTGCAAACTGCTGACCTCCAAACTGCCGGTCAAGTAAAGGCCTGATGAAAGACTAAAGCTCTGCTGTTCAATCTACTGTCTAGAGTCAAGCACTGCTGATCCGGACAAGTACTGCTGGGTTCACAGCAGTGGAAGGATGCAGCAGTTATTAGATGTCTTTTATATTATGAAATGTAATAGCAGTAGTTAGCATAGCAGTGTTTGTATTGATCAGAGGTTAGAGTTTGTTAGGAGGTTAGATGTCACTTTCATGGTGACGTCAGCTAAGATGCTCAGTGGTTTGCTAGTGCCTATAAATAGAATAGTGCTCTGTACTGTTCTATTAGCTCTTTGCAAAATCGTCTTCTCTGCACGAACAAACACTGAGCTCTGGCTGAGGGGGAGTTTGTATTAAGCATTGCATTGTAATCGTTGTTGAAATTAAATTCAATCTTTTGGTTCTTTGTGAAAAGTGTTTATTCAAAGCAATACTCTCGTTTGATTGTATGCAAAGTTTGTTTCCATCTTAATTCCGCTGCACAACTCATTCATCTTCATTCTAATTCAAATGAAAAATACAATCAAAACCAAACTCAGATCCAACACGTTTCCATGTATCTCAACCCATGACCACTCCAGCCTCCCAGACAACAAGTTCCAAATAATATAAGCATATAGTCCTGCAAGGCATGTAACAACGAGTCAACAACAAAGTTGAGCAAGTTCACAGTTGGCTGCTCGTTTTAAGTTGTTTCAAAAACATAGTTGTTCTTTAGCTGGCATACTTGCCGTGGGGGTTACCCCATAGTTGAAAATATCATTAACCGATTCCTTCTTTCCCAAACCATAACCAGTGGGGGCTTCCCCATGTGAACCACTAGACTGTTACCATATCGACTACTGACGAAAGTAAGTTGTGCCCTAAGTCAATGTCTATCATCATTGACTGTTTGCCATGATCCATTAGTACACGCCCCTCCGACCGGCATGGTGTGAGGTTTGTCAAACTTAATAGCGCTATTAACTAATGACCCGCTCGCCGTCGGCCTCGGCGATTAAGTCGATATAAAATGAGGGACTTAATGATAGAGTTTTGTCTAGTAAGTTTAAGGTTGTTGTCCTACCCAAGGAGGAAGAACGTACGTATTCTACCCAAGGAGAATACGCATGATTAATATTGGCATCCTACCCATGGAGGATGGCGGTACATATCCTACCCAAGGAGGATATGTAGGTTCCGTTATAATTCTTTAACTCATTCCCAACCACCGGGAATCCCATGCCTTAGAAAGTGTGTGAACTCACCTTGGTTTGCTCGGTATGACTAGTTACTTTGTTTACGTTTACAATTGGTCAACCAAACCCTAGCATAGTTACCAACGGTAATCAGTTTATATGCACATAATTCATGTATTCCATATTTACATTACACAAACAGCGGACACATAACCAGCAGTTAAATCTCACGCCCGTTTTAATACATGTTCATGTTCTCAATAATGGTTATCAATATCAGTCAGTTCCATGTAAACATAAAACATGTGTCCTTTGCATTTATTACACATACTACAAATCTGCAAAACACACATCATCATGCAAGTCTTAGCAAGTATATGAATCCTATTTACAATCACATTACTAGTTCATATCATATCTTATCACCAAATAGCTCAGTTGACATTTAAGTACGTACATTAATAGTGACAAGAAATCATACGTATCTCATAAACACATAAGCAAGACAATTCTAACGTGCAACCTAAACAAAACACCCTTAGTGCCCTAAATACTGAATCGGCCCAATTGTAAGAGAAGGGACTGGCCTAACTCCCACTTAGTTCACAAACAGTCTAACCTATATATATTCTTTATGCAGCCCACTTCAGCTCCTCGGCCCATAATACAAAATCAATTACCCCTCGGCCCACTATCCCAACATTCATCCAGTGGATTAACATTCTATCAACATAGCGTGATATTAACTAACGTTGATCATAGTTATCCTTATCAAGAAATCATGAATTCAAGTATCACAAAGTTCACATGTGTTAATCTAAACTGTTAATTGATCGAACCCCACTTATACAAAACAAAGTCATGCAAGATTCATGATTTCACATATAAAAAACCTAGAACAAGATTTCACATAAGCCCAAACACACATGGTCCAGGCTGCTTGTAACCGAGTCCCGTCCTAGATGCGGCCCAAACAACTACTCGGCCCAAGCAATGGGCAGCTTCAACCAGAAGAAGCCCGTCACATTCTGTTTGGCCCGTTGATCAACAGTAGCAACATTCACAATTTAATTTGCACAATTCCAACAATTCAATACATCCATCATAAACTATACTATGCGATCTATTCTCTTAATACATCGTGCATAAGCAACCTAAATCCTCAATATTCAGCTCGGTTATACAAGGCTAAACAAGACAACTAACAAAATAACGCAAAGGTTATTCATATAGTTCATGAATTGTAAGATATACAATAACATCATGCAGCATATTATCACAATTAATCACACATATATGGATGTCACACCTTCAATGTCACATGTAAACAATACCATACAAACATAAAGATCGACAAATACTAAACACTAACCAGAAACTTGACCGCTAATGGGTGCTATCTCGAACAGGGGGAAAATCTCCTACTGAAGTCGTGCGATCAGGAGAAAAGCCTTAGGGTTTATGACTTCTGACGGTCACGAGTTGTCGCCATTCGTTGTCGTATCTGAGCAACCTTCTCTGTTGTGTCTACGACGAGTTCTGGGCCAGTGATTTGGCTGTTTCCAACTTCTGCCCAACAAAAGGTGATCGGCACTTCCGCCCGTACAATGCCACGAACGGAGCAGCCTGGATGCTGGTGTGGTAACTGTTGTTATACGAAAACCCCACTAAAGGTAGATGCCACTCCCTGCCGTTACCAAAGTCGATTACACAGGCTTGAAGCATGTCTTCAAGAGTTTGGATGGTGCGTTCAGTCTGCCCATCCGTCTGTGGATGTTATGATGTGCTCATGTCTAGACGTGTGCCAAAGGATTTGTGCATCGCTTGCCACAAATCAGATGCAAATCGTGGGTCACGATCAGAGATAATGGAGGTTGGCACCCCGTGCCTAGCAACCACTTCTTTCAGTTAGATGGCTGCAAGTGTAGAAAAACTTATCCCCTTCCTTGATGGCTAGAAGGTGTGCTGGTTACGTGAGACAATCAATGATCATCAGGTGATAACGCTTCCGTTTCGAGTTGTAAGTAGCCTAGTGATAAAATCCATGGCAGTCTGTTCTCGTTCCCATGTGGGTGTTTTTGGTTGCTAATACTTCACCTTGACTTTCCCACAAGTCAACATCATCCCCATACCCAACTAGGTGAGCCATCATGCCCGATCACCAGTACAAGGTTATAAATCCTAATGTCTCTCATCAAAACCCAGACGACCGGAATATCAAAGCCGGTGCACTTTGCTCAACACGAGTTCCCTACAATTGCCATATAATGAGGTCCACACTCGTTCCTGAGGTAGTGAATATCATCCGCCCTACCCGAGGTTGCTTCTTCAAGCCCCGCAAGGGTCCGACTTGAACGTCTTCTTCCTTCTGTTCTCCAGATTGAACCGAGCGAGTCTGATCAGGTATGTTAGAGACGATAGCGAGCTGCAGAGCTCGTGTATGTTTAGGGTTCACAGTCGTACTCATCCAGTAGTTGCATCCAGCGATGTCATTGCATGCTTTAGCACTTGCGAACATCGATTCACGGGAGGCCCTTGTGATCGGTCTAGGTAACGCATTCAGTATCGTCCAAGAAATGCCTCAAAGTAAATCCAAGGACCACGGTTTCCACCGCCGGTTGTGTCGTGCGGTTCCTCTGGTAACTCTATTACGTAAATCATCACTCTCTTGCGTTGCGTCGACGTGTAAACATTGCAGAGTTGGGATTCAAAAGCTGAAAGGCGTCCTCTTGTTTTTTCTTTCCAGAACACAGCACCCTACTGTGCTAAAGAGATTTAAGCTGCGCGATCTTCAAAAATCTTGTGGTGAATCTGCGATAGAGTCTAGTGTAACCAAGAAATTGCTGCATTCTCGAAGGGATCTTTGGTGCCGAACAATATCTAACGAAATGGATCTTTAGCGAGATCCATGTGTATTCCCACTTCGTTGATCATATGACCAAAAAGGTATCTCTCGAATCCAGAAGTTACCTTTAACAAGACTTCGCGGGGAGTGGCTCCTCCCTCAGGAGCTCTAAAATAAGATACAAATGCTACCCACAGCGTTCCATTCTCCTGGTCAGGATTCAGAACCTTGTCAACAAATACGGTCGATTCATGCGATCCCTAAAGCTGCTGGTGTGTTGATCAACTCAATGATCATGATATACAAATTTGAAATGGCTGCATTGCGTTCGACATGTTGTTCTAAGAGCATTCTCCTCTTGGAGTTCCATCTGATGATAGCTCGTCCACTAGCCAATCGTCGAATGGAAGCTTATTCCTCAGAACTGGTTAACAGGGTGTTACTACATGGTCGAAGTGAACGGTTCTTGACTGTCACCTTGTTGAGTTCTCGATAATCAGTACACATATCCAACGATACAACCTATCTTCCTGGATATAGCTGGGGCTCCCCAAAGCAAAAAACTAGGTCCGATAAAGCTCCTGTCCAACAGTCCCTGTTGTTTATTTTGACAACTCTCGCAACCCTCCTGGTGCAAGGTGGTAAGAGATACGAAGAATCAGGGCTGCCTCTGGCATGAGATCAAACTGAGAGTCTATCTAATAGTTGTGGAAGTAAACCAGATAGTTCCTCCCATAGCATGCTGAGTGGAATCACGAACAATTGGTGGATCCTCGATCCTCTTTTCCTTAGCCTTGACATCATTAACGAGTGCTATCATAGCGGGATAATCCTTCTGTGGACACTTCTGGCCTTCACTACTGAATTGATGCTAACCTCTGCATCACACTGATGCGTTAGAACAGATAACAATCCTCCACTAGGAGAGGGATATGTAGAATCTTCTCTTCACAGGGTACATCTATCAAGAACAACAGAAGAGAGGTCTATCTCGAACATTTGTCCCACAAGGTCGAGTTTGCATCCCAACGATCATATGAGGTTTCCATTGTCTTGCCATCAGCCGATTCCACAACAGGTTCGGTTTCAAGATGCATCAGGGTTAATCAGAACAGTGGCGAAGTGATTAGTCACCAAGAACACGTAGGCCACCATGTTGTTATAATCCCGGCGTCGCCCACGCCAATCCCTAATGTCCCTCCATGAGCATCATTTCCCGTGTTGTTGTACTCGTTGCGGGGATTTCCAGTACGGCCGTCATTCCCTTGGTTGTTGTCGTTGGATTTAACATCGGCCACTCCATGCCGTAGGCACCTTCACTTTCCATACTGTTGGTTATCATTACAAATTCCTTAATGTTGCCGTGTTTGTTGCCTCTGGTGCTGTTGTTTGAAACGGAGCTCTACGACCTTTTACCGACAAGGTCCACCTCTTCACATTCCATGGTACGTGCTAAGGCACTACTCACTGTGCGGGGAGTTTCACATTCCATTCTACAGTCAGTTTTCATTGCTTATCTCCTAATTAATTCATAAAAGTTGACTCCCAAGAGTCGCTGGCTGGGGTTAAGGATTCGATTGGAGTCAAATGTTGAAGTCCATCGTTCTTGCAAGTTGACTGAGTAATACACGACATGTTACGAGGGTGTTGCAGAAGTGATCGCACTTCGGGATCTAAGGCGTCAATACATGAGTTCCAGCAAACGAAGAGGAGTAGGGAAGGTATCGATCAATCATTCGACGCGGCGACATCCAACTCAGGGACGTTCGTTTAAGCCCTAACATTCTACACGGTTCGCTAGGTGTTCAGATGGGTGTTCAGGTAATACTCGATAGCATCGAGATTCGAAAGGATCCAGAGGTGAATGAAAAGTTCACGTTCGAGTAGGGGACAATCACTGCTATGACCCCTATAGTTTTGTTACGTTTTACATCGATCAAATAACGAAACGGAACCCCTTTTCCACTTGTTAAGGCTCACTGGGACTCGCATGCACCCCACATTATTATTATGTGTGCACCCACAATAATATTGTGATTTGCATGCTCACCTCAGTTCCTCTTAACTCATGTCAAATGGTTCCTCAAACTCGAGTAGCAAACAAAGAGTATCACGAAGCGTAAGTCATGAAGGTTTAGGGAAATACCACCCTATCAGTCACATAACACATGCGAGTATACATGAATTCATACTGTTGTTCTAAATGTGCAATCACATGCAATATCATATGTAGGTGTTCACTAATTATGCAGTAGAATGAGTATACGAGAGGCGAACCTTGCAATCTGGAGCTGAGTGTCATGGTCGTATTCACGTCTTCAGAACTGTTCGGTTATAGTCTGGTTTTATAAAAACGTTTTTCCCCTTTTAAAATAAAACCAAGTTCACTATAACCAATGGCTCTGATACCAATCTGTCACACCCCCAAAATACCACATGCGGAGAACCCCCGCGGGGCGAGTGACGTACCAGGATCTAGCCACCAATCACATTGAACTCGTAAATATAAATAAATAAAACTTTCATTTATTATTGAAAGAAGTGTTACAAAACATTATTTAACATTCAGCGGAAGCATAATACATTAATTAAGAAATTCATAAACCAAGTGTGTGAAAGCCATTAGATTCGTCTCGCGTTTCCATGTATCTCGACCCATGACCACTCCAGCCTCCCAGACAGCAAGTTCCAAATAATATAAGCATATAGTCCTGCAAGGCATGTAACAACGAGTCAACAACAAAGTTGAGCGAGTTCACAGTTGGTTGTTCGTTTTAAGTTGTTTCAAAAACATAGTTGTTCTTTAGTTGGCTTACTTGCCGTGGGGGTTACCCCATAGTTGAAAATATGATTAACCGATTCCTTCTTACCCAAACCATAACCAGTGAGGGCTTCCCCATGTGAACCACTAGACCGTTACCATATCGACTACTGACGAAAGTAAGTTGTGCCCTAAGTCAATGTCTATCATCATTGACTGTTTGCCATGATCCATTAGTACACGCCCGTCCAACCGGCACGGTGTGAGGTTTGTCAAACCTAATAGCGCTATTAACTAATGACCCACTCGCCATCGGCCTCGGCGATTAAGTCGATATAAAATGAGGGACTTAATGATAGAGTTTTGTCTAGTAAGTTTAAGGTTGTTGTCCTACCCAAGGAGGACGAACGTATGTATTCTACCCAAGGAGAATACGCATGAGTAATATTGGCATCCTACCAATGGAGGATGGCGGTACATATCCTACCCAAGGAGGATATGTAGGTTCCGTTTTAACTCTTTAACCCATTCCCAACCACCGGGAATCCCATGCCTTAGAAAGTGTGTGAACTCACCTTGGTTTGCTCGGTATGACTAGTTAATTTGTTTACGTTTACAATTGGTCAACCAAATCCTAGCATAGTTACCAACGGTAATCAGTTTATATGCACATAATTCATGTATTCCATATTCACATTACACAAACAGCGGACACATAACCAGCAGTTAAATCTCACGCCCGTTTTAATACATGTTCATGTTCTCAATAATGGTTATCAATATCAGTCAGTTCCATGTAAACATAAAACATGTGTCCTTTGCATTTATTAGACATACTACAAATCAGCAAAACACACATCATCACGCAAGTCTTAGCAAGTATATGAATCCTATTTACAATCACATTACTAGTTCATATCATATCTTATCACCAAATAGCTCAGTTGACATTTAAGTACGTACATTAATAGTGACAAGAAATCATATCTATCTCATAAACACATAAGCAAGACAATTCTAACGTGCAACCCAAACAAAACACCCGTAGTGCCCTAAATACTGAATCGGCCCAATTGTAAGAGAAGGGACTGGCCCGACTCCCACTTAGTTCACAAACAGTCTAACCTATATATATTCTTTATGCAGCCCACTTCAGCTCCTCAGCCCATTATACAAAATCAATTACCCCTCGGCCCACTATCCCAATATCCATCCAGTGGATTAACATTCTATCAACATAGCGTGATATTAACTAACGTTGATCATAGTTATCCTTATCAAGAAATCATGAATTCAAGTATCACAAAGTTCACATGTGTTAATCTAAGTTGTTAATTGATCGAACCCCACTTATACAAAACAAAGTTATGCAATATTCATGATTTCACATATAAAAAACCTAGAACAAGATTTCACATAATCCCAAACACACATGGTCCCGACTGCTTGTAACCGAGTCCCATCCCAGATGCGGCCCAAACAACTTCTCGGCCCAAGCAATGGGCAGCTTCAACCAGATGAAGCCCATCACATTCTGTTTGGTCCATTGATCAACAGTAGCAACATTCACAATTTAATTTGCACAATTCCAACAATTCATCCATCACAAACTATACTATGCGATCTATTCTCTTAATACATCGTGCATAAGCAACCTAAATCCTCAATATTCAACTCGGTTATACAAGGCTAAACAAGACAACTAACAAAATAACGCAAAGGTTATTCAGATTAGTTCATGAATTGTAAGATATACAATAACATCATGCAGCATATTATCACAATTAATCACACATATATGGATGTCACACCTTCAATGTCACATGTAAACAATACCATACAAACATAAAGATCGACAAATACTAAACACTAACCAGAAACTTGACCGCTAATAGGTGCTATCTCGAACAGGGGGAAAATCTCCTACTGAAGTCGTGCGATCAGGAGAAAAGCCTTAGGGTTTATGACTTGTGATATAAGTTTAATCTAATTTGATCCACAGCCCATGTGAAACATGCTGATCTATTATGTGAGGCCCAATCAAGTTTAAGGAATCATATTGGTACTAGAGTTTGCACATGAGAAACAATTAATTATGTATCGACCCATTTAATAATTGTCAGACCCACTAATTGAATTGGCCCAATCAAATATTATGTGATCTGAATTGATACATATATTGTCGGCTATTTGCAAATCTTTATCAAGCTTGCATGTGATTGTAATAATTAGATCCATTACTCGATCAAAGTTGAGGTCCAATAACAAAATTGTTTGTTTCAGTCCATCACGTGAAGATTTGAACGGTGCTATCATGATAATCATTTTCAAAATTGTCGGACATGTTAGAATCACGAGATCAAACGGTACAAACCTTGAGAGTTCGGGTTGTCACAGACTCGATGCCAAAGACTTCATCAACATCAAAGGGGGAGTCTATTGGTGTATAAATGTCTGTTAACTTTGTCTTTATCGAGTCTTATGTCTAGATAGGATAAACCAGTGCTCAAAAGGCTAGAATTTAGGATTTGTATGTAAGTTGGCCATTCCGCACGAAATGGACAAGACCATTTCGCACGAAATGAGTCTTAGTCATTTCGTACAAAATGCCTCCTCTATATATAGGAGAGCATGGTTCATCATTTGTAACGATCCGGATTTCAGAGCCGAGGTGCTACCAAACTGTCAAGTGATCTGTAAAGCTTTGAAATCAATAAAAACAAGATAATTAGGGAGAATCAAGCTGTAATCAAGTTCGTATCATTGATTTCGCCTTTGATATGGATTAAAACTCTTCTGATCGACTCGTTCAGGTCGCACAACGATCCAACAAAAGCTTATGTGAAAAGACCAAAATGCCCCTACGGTGCATAGTTTGGTTATAAATGATAAATTTCACATATATACAATACCTTACTGATATGACTTACAAAAATAAATATTTGTACTGATCATTTTAGACCAGAACCTCAGATTAATATTTAATCACTTTTATATTCCTAAAAATGACCAAAATACCCCTTTGGGGCATAAATTGATTTTAAATCCGTTTTGGGCATAATGAAAGGTATCCTACTAATATCACAACATATTTAAGGCATATTAACTTGTGAAACCTGTATATGACTCATTTGGTTACCCGTTATGCATTTTTCGCGTTCGGTACGGTTTATGTGACTAGTTTGCATAAATTGACCGAAACGGGTCAAACCTTATCATTTTCACTTCAAAATCCAGAATATGTTTAGTTTACCCATATTATACAAGTCTTCATACTTGTTGGGTCTAAATTACATTCTAATCCGGTCCTCGCTTAATCTTGCGTTTTTGAACCGTAAACCTTTCTTTAAAACTAACCGGTCTAAGTTTAAACTTAAGTAAGACTCGTTAGGAATCTAATAGGTTATTAAAACCTTCATTCCATATTTAGGAGCCCAGTAAAAGATATTTGCACTTGCTGATTGTATACGGCTGGGATAAATTTGTATAATTTGCTCAGGTAAATACGTTTACCTTATTTTTCCTTATACGGGCTTGGGGTACGGTATATAAAATACCGCTTGGTCGGGTATTGAATTTTAATCATATGAAGGTTAAATCATTGAGATAACCCGTTTAATCTGTTTTGTTTGTTCTAAGCCTTTGGGGGTTAATGACCATGTCCTGGATATCCTTGGCTCATTCATTGAAATGGCCACGACTTAAGCACGGGGTGCAGGCATACACCTACTGGTGCGTATGTAAAATAATGAACCCGCTTGTTCGAGAATAACTCGCCGTGGGTTATATTATGTGGTGTGTCTATTAATCTTTAACCCGGTGTTCAACCCGGGCTACTGAACGTATAACAGACATATAATTCTTTTACAAGTTTATTTTAAATAATTATCCCAAGTTATAAAAGATTATTCGTGCCTTGTGCATTTAAATCAATTTTCTTAAAACATTTTCGAAAGTGTCAGTTAATTTTATTTACCAGTGTAAACTGACGTATTTTCCAAAAGGTTAAGTGCAGGTACTATGCGAAATAGGCTGGCTACTCTTGAGTGAATAAATAAAGAGTCTTGCAAACTTCTCGCTTAAAATCTGTTGAACAATTATCTTCTTTTGTTTTGATCCGCCTGTGGATCCTTTACATTCCGTTTGTAATACTTATGTTACTTTCATTCGGTTTGTAATATTATTACTTTAGACTTCCGTTGTGCATTGAACTGTGATAAATTGACTATGATGATATCAACTACGTCACGATACTCCCCACCAGGCCCACCGGTAATACGTGGAAATATCGGGGTGTGACAATAGGGATAAACCCAAGTTTCTGAAAACATAAATTTTTATTTAGGTAACTTTTATAGCCACTTCTTTAAGCCTTCAGTGCTCCATAGTTGGCTTCTATTAGCTTCACATTAAGTTACCTGAAACGCGTTTTAAAAAAAGATTTTATCAGCAAGAAATACTGGCGAGTGCATCCCAGTTTAATCAAAACAAGCTTTTATAACTTTACAGTATTAAGATTGATTACAATGTTTATATCTATCCTATTATTCAACATAGTATTGCTACTGGGCAACCTTTGTCCCCCTTGCTTGCGGACATTCTATTATTCGCAATAGTAACGAGTGTCAAGTAATGTATACAAAACCCCACATACTGATGATAATTGTAGAATTACAAAAACTTAATCACTGTAAGTATACCACTAAACAATTAGGGTTTTGTAAAACATTTGAAATAATGGCTCACAAACGGTGACAAAAGGAGAATGACTCACTTTGTAGACTTAGGAAATTTTACAGCTTCCTGGTGGTGTTCCTGATTATTTTCTATTAAAAACAAACAATGCACACGTGTTAGTAAAATAACCCAAATCACATTAGCCATACAACACGAGACAGAACTCCAACGAACTTAGTCAGGCAGAGCCTCGACATGCGTTACGGAGCCCTAGATCAATTGGGTAGGGTAAAAAATACAAGGCAGAGCTTCATGTTTTAGGGGTATAATACCGAGCAGCTTTATTGCTATAATAGGGACTTAGAGAGAAAGGAATTGAACGATCTGGAACTGGGGCCGAAGGCCCCTTTTATAGGCTAAAACAGAGGTGGCTCGCGCCCCGCGAGCCCCTACCATTATTCCTTTGCGCCCCGCGAGCCAGGCCTAGCTACGGCTAGGTCTGGTTAGTCACCAACCTAGCTTAGCCAAGTGTCGTGCCACGTGGCACGTTGCAGTTACTCCAGGTATTGCTCGGTCGCGCCCCGCGAACCACAGGGGTGACCCTGTCGCGTCCCGCGAACAACCCTTTTTCTTTGTTTTATTTGATTTTTTTGTTAAAACCAAAGTTATACGGGTTCGGTTCTCATATGCGGGGTGTATTAGAGCGTTTTTTCAAGTTTTAACGGGTAATTGTAGAAAATCTTATAAGAATAGGTATGAATTAACATTTTGTTGCGATTTGCAGGTAGATACAGAAAGAGAGTGTTTTAGACGAAAAAGGCTATAATTGGAACAAAATGTGAAAAGCAGAAGACCGATATGGATGTTGAGAAGGTTACGACCCATACCCGACCCATGTGTTTCAAATCACATACACCGTCAAATGACTAAAATACCAGATCTGCATGGGGAAGTGGGCCAGATTTGATTTCAGTTAGTTACGAGTCGTGGGCCTAGCCCATGTGTACGACTCGTAAATAAGTTAAAACTAGGGTTTAGTTCGTGCTATAAAAGGAATACGTTTGGAAACCCTAAGAAGGAGGGAATTCGAAGAACTTATGAAAAAGGGCTGAGAAGAATAAAGGAAGCAAAACCGGAAGAGAAAATAGGACGAGGCTGAAGATTGAAGGCACATGGAAGCATTAGATTGATTCCACGGGTTATTCTTTATAGTTTTCTAGTCCTTGAACTTTTTGTAATGATGATAAATTTAATGTTTATGTTGAATTTGTTTATCATGTTTGTCTAAACTTAATATAACTGTCTAGATAAGATAATATGGCTTTTTGTTTATGATTGATGATTGATTTCCTTCTTATTGTATGATTTTAAAAGTTTAGTATGGTCAGATTCTTATGATGCACATGTGTATAAGTTAAAATTGGTTATGATGTTAGTTGTCTGGTGATATTGATCAATCTCTGAGGTTATGCATGTGTGATTCAATATTTGTTATCTCTAAGGTATATTTGCGTCCATTAGCCTAGGGCTTGATACTTTAATCGACAATAGATAACTAACCGTCATATCTAGTTTGATATATGTGCTGCTTACGGGAAGGGTTCGACTAAAAGATTCTAGAATCAAATTAGGGTTTTCTAAATGCCTCACCTTGGTAATTGTAATTCGCTCAGTTCGTTAACCACCTTGAGCACTAGGCTAGAAGACTTGAATCATAAGGATTTGTACTATTACTAACTTTATTAAAATAGGTCTAAAGATGTGTATATAGCTTTAACCTAGTTTGATAAGATTAATCCTAATCGGCTCTAACCTATTTTAGCACTTCATACGCCATAGACAAGTTAGGTCTTGGAGTGGCTTAGTAGGGTCATCCATCATAAATCTAAGAAACTGTCATTGATTCGAGTCTAGGATGGTTATATGTTCTCAACTCTTGGTAGTAGGTTCAGTACTAGTAGATTGTAATGTCCACGAACTGATACTTGGGTACTTACCAAGGCTACACTATAACTATATATTGATAGGTACGCTTTCCTAGCACACACATAGTGAATGTTGAATTTTTTTATTACACATACCCAAGTTAATGCCACCCTGGGTATTCGTCTTTCCCATCCTTCTCAACCCACTAGGGGTGTGCACGGTTCGGTTCGGTTCGGTTCGGTTTTTGGGTAAAACCGAAACCGTAACCGAAAGTTCGGTTTTTGGTTTTTAAAAACGTTCGGTTTCGGTTTTAGCAACGGTTCGGTTTTTCGGTTTTTTCGGTTTTTGAAACAAATTATGTAAGATTCAAAACTTAAAAGTATAATTCATAGTTTAAAAATCTTTCTTAAATGTTTACATTTAAGTTAATATATCTAGTCTTTTAAATTAATATTATTCACATAAAACTAACCTTCTAATCTATTTTAATGTTTCTCTAAAGTTTTTGTTAAAACGTTTTCTTTTATAATACTTTGAAAACCATTTAATTTTTATATTAAACTTTATTAGTTCTTGTAAACAATGGATAATTTTAATGATAAATAAACATAGTAATGTTCTTATTATAAATATTTAACAAACAAAAATAAAATTAATAATTCTTAATAGCATGGTAAACATTTAAACAACTTAAACATAAAAATATATAGATTTGGTATACTATTAAAACTTATCGGTTCGGTTCGGTTATTTTCGGTTATTGAAAATGATTATCCGAAAACCGAACCGAAATTTTTGGTTATTAAAAATCCGAAAACCGAACTGTCGGTTTTTGTTTCAGTTCGGTTTTTTCGGTCCGGATTTTTCGGTTATTTCGGTTACGGTTCGGTTATTTCGGTTTTTTGCTCACCCCTACAACCCACAACTCAATATCTCTTCCAAACTAGTGCTATATCGTATTCTTTTTTGCATCCCTTCATTAATATTAACTAGTTGGATTTTCTTGCGCTACCCGGTGGGAATTCGGTTGATATCGATGTCGGTCATTTATGGTACCAACACTCGCTATAGCGAATGAAAGAAAAAACCAAAAATATAAAGTCTTTATATACCCCAAAAAATATCGACATGTGCTTTATATCAATCTAAAATCCTTAACAAATACTGGTACCAACTCTGATAATTTCAATACTGATGTCTAAGTTGTTCGGCTGGAATTAGTTCGGCTCATCACAATTTGGTACAACACTGCACTCACTACCACTTACAATACAGAAAAGTTCTTTATCGGTTTTGAGCAAAAAAATAAATCTAGATCCAGATATAATAATAATAATAATAATAATAATAATAATAATAATAATAATAATAATAATGTGCTTCGAGCGTTTTTCAATTAACTAATATCCAACTAACTAAAACAAATAAATAATTTTCAATTAATTAATTCTAATAAATAAAAAAATAATATAGTTATTTAAAAATTAATAACTAATTAATTCAACCCCCCGCCCTACTATACATAGCTTTTTATTAATATTAAATACTTGTACAAATAATTGATACACCATATTGTTACAAATATAAACATATATCTCAAAAATCATTTATTGTTTAGATTATAAATAATAAATACTATAACAATAACAATTATTATTCCACTATTAAGAACTCCCAAATTATGCCCATGGCTTTATAACCTACTTACATCTTTAGGGTGAGATAAGGCTTTGGAATAAATAGGTCTTGGGTTCGATTCCCACAATGGGGTGTTCCCATATTTATTGGGCTAAATTGCACTTTTCGTCCTTTATGTTTCAGTGTTTCTGCAGGCGCTGTCCTTTAAGTTTAAAAATTACACTCTATGTCCTTTATGTTTGCAATCTATAACGGGCGGTGTCCTTTAGTCCTAACGCGGTTAAATTTTAATGTTAATTTTGACATGTGCCTCTCACATGAGGGCATTTTGGCTTTTTACCCTTTTTTTTCTTTAGTCCTAACGCGGTTAAAATCATCAGCACATACTCCATATAACCTATATCTCCTCCATATAACCTATATCTCCCTCGTCGGAGCTTCACTCACCTAAGCATAAACACAAGAAATCTGGTGACAGTGCCCTTTTTTGGCCAATCTTACAGGTCGGTGGGTTTGGTAAAAGAATTATGGGTTTTGAATGGGGAAGATTTGTAACCTGACGATCTTGAATTTCTGAAGGGGGAAGAAGCCAAATTAGGGGTAACGGGTTCAGGCTAAGTATTGGCCAACTGCAAATCAAACCCATTATCTGATTGGGTGGCAGAAGTGGTGGTGGTTTCCTGTGATTGACGCCAAATTAGGGGTAGCGGGTTCAGGCTAGCGGTAACGGTTGGGTGGTGGTGGTGGTCTTGTGTGGTCCGGTGGTGGTTCTGGGTGGTGGCAGGTGGCGGTTCTCTGATGTGGTGGTGACGACGGTTGTGTTGTGTTGTTCTAAAAGACAAAGATAGATTAATGTTTGATTGTCGTTCAAAAAAAAAAAAGATTAATGTTTGATTATAGAGAGAGTCGGTGGAGAGATGAGAGAGAGAGAAGGTTAGGTTAGGTTTGTTTATTTATTTTCGATTTTAAAAGGAAAAAAAAGGGTAAAAAGACCAAAATGCCCTCGTGTGTGAGGCACATGTCAAACTTAACATTAAAATTTAACTGTGTTAAGGCTAAAGGACACCGCCCGTTATAAGTTGCAAACATAAAGGACATAGAGTGTAATTTTTAAACTTAAAGGACAGCGCCTGCAGAAACACTGAAACATAAAGGACGAAAAGTGCAATTTAGCCTATTTATTGGGTTTCCTTCTGAATCGGTGTATAGACATTATGCATAGTGGAGATGGATATGATTGGGTGGTTCCTCTGGTGGCACGACAATACTCCAGTGGTGCGTCAGTGATTCAAATTAGCCGTTAAAAAAAGAACTCCTAAATTACGATTCATTTGAACATTTAAACCCATTTAAATTAATTAATGATTTGCGTGATTTGTTGTGTGACCCTGAATAAGCAACTTAGAGGATGTTTGGAGTTGAGTTTTGAAAATAGATTATACGTTTTTAATAATCAAAATCAGATTATTAACTGTAACAAAACGTGATATTGAAATATAGTGTTTGGATTTGAGTATGTTGCTTGATAGCACAATAATCAGATAATCAACCATTTGAGTGTTTGGCAAATATATATTTAAAAAATAAACAAGCGAAAATCATTTTCTAAACGCAAATAATCAATTTTTGGAAAAAAATGCGTTTTGTTGCAGTAGGGGGGAGCTGCTTTTGGAAAACTGTGTTTTGTAACTTTCTAAACGCAAATAATCGACTTTTTAATTTTTTTTACCCCAAATACTCAAAACTGATTATTTACGATTTCAAAACTCAATAATCCAAAAATTTCCTTCAAAACTCAACCCCAAACACATTCTTAATTGCCCGCTAAATTCATTTACGTTCGTACTTAAGTTTACAAGATCCGACAAATATATGGATGTATTTGTAGAAAGGGAGCTGGGTAATAATTTTATAGAAAAAGGTATATGTGGTTATATGGTTCTCGTAATATTTTATTTTAGATACCTATTTATTTAGAGTCCCTTTTTATGTGTAAATTTGTCTAAATTATAACTTTTAATGCATAAGACCCAATATATGTAATGTAGATTGATTTTTTTTTAACAATTTCAGTTATGAGGTATATATAACGACTAGTACTAATACTCATTTCTTCACGGGTTTGATAAAATAATATGTTTTTGAGCTAGTGACAAAAAAACATTATACGTTTATGAGGATCATAAAGAAATTCTTCAAAAAAATTATTATGAAACTCTCAGGTTTATAAAGTAAATAAAACAACCAATGTATCATTGGTTAGATGCCAAATCATTACGAGATAAAATATTAGGTATCTAAAATAAAATATTACGAGAACGATATAACGAGAACCATATAACCATGAGGGGGGGGGGGGGGGGGGGGGGAGGGGTTGTGTATAATCAGTCTTGTTTCACCCATATTCTATTTTAAAGCCCAATATTTTGACCCACTTAACATTAACTTATTTATATTTATATACACTACGATGAACATGGAGGGGAATAGTATCAATAGATGTCCGGCACTTCCTTACTTATTCAGCCAAATTACAATTTTGCTTGGTTTAAATTTACAGTTTTATCATTGGTTTGTTTTTTTCTTCTCGTAGCCAAATTATGATTTTGCCCTCAACTTAAATTATAGTTTTACAATTGTTTTTGGCTTTTTCTGTCAAATTACGATTTTTTCCACAGTGTAAAATTCGTTTTAGTGTGTTTTTTTACAAAACTATGGTAGTGTTTTGTTATAATTGGTTGGCTCGATATAATTTTTTTATCATGCCAAGCGGTAGTTTTCCATTGTTTTAGTTTTATTTAGAAAAAGTATGTAACATTTTTTTTTAATTGATTGACTCGATGTAATTTTTTTGAGATTGTGTTATGAGTAGTATGTACGACTAACCGAAACACAGACGAACATGTTATTAGAGAGAAATATACACTGACATGAACATGGAAGGGAATAGTGTCACGCAGCGGTCTGAAACTTTCCCATTGATCCAGCCAAATTACGATTTTGTGCCATTTAAATTTACAGTTTTACCATTTGTTTTGTTTTTTTTCTTCTCTTAGCCAAATTACAATTTTGCACTCAGTTCAAATTTATAGTTTTGCCATTGTTTTTGATTTTTTTCCTGTCATATTACGATTTTGTCCCCCGTGTAAAATTCGTCTTAGATTTTTTTTATCAAAACTATGATAGTGTTTTGTTTTAATTGATTGACTCGATATAATTTTTTGTCGTGCCAAGCGGTAGTATTTACATCGATTTAGTTTTTTTAATCAAAAGTATGGTTGTATTTTGTTTTAATTGGTTGACTCGATATAATTTTTTTTAAGATCGGGTTATGAGTGGTACGTACAAGTAACCGAAACACAGATGTACATGTTATGAGACTATGGGGTATGGGGGGGGGGGGGGGGGGGGGTTGTGGCGTGGGTTGGGTATAAACGCGCAAGTCACCACCCCGGGTGGGCTTAGGTTTCGGCGTGGCCCCTTGGGCGGGGGTTTCAGCCCGGGCGTTCGGCGGGGCTATCAAGATGACGGGCTATCAAGATGACATGGCGGGATCTCATTGGCCAAGACAAGTAGCCGTTTGGGCTAGCCGTTGGCCAACAGCTATATGTTTATAAAAAAAATATTTTTTCACTATAAATATTCACACTTCTATTCATTTTTTTTACCACAACTACTCAACCTCTTCTATAATCATCTCTATCTTATTTTTAAAAAAATTATCATCCAACCACAATACGAAAAATGAATACTCAGAATCGTGGTTTTGATCCGAACAATCCGTGGGCATTACAAGAAACACCTAGCACACCATCCAATCGTCCAATTGCTGCCTTTTTAATACACTCCACTATGCCGGATATGACTGTTTTATTTAAAAACATTATTAAAAAATATAATTTTGTTTATAAAAAATATAAATGTGGAGGTTTGGGCTAGTCACGCACCAAACCCCCGCCCCACCACACCGTCTTCAATGTGGGTCAGCCCAGCGAAGCCCACCAAGTCATGTGTCGGGCCACGCCCTAAACCCCCGCCCCACTATACCCCACGATCTGAGAAAGAAATATTAGGTTTAGTGTCCCGTAATACATGCTGACAAAAACTAGTTCTATACTTCTATGTATTGCCGTGTTTTTCAAATTTGATATACTTTGCTTCTTTGACCAGTTCCATTTTAATATGCTAGATTTTTTATCCGTCTTGTTCTATTTTGACTTGCATAACATCTCGTTTTTCTAAATTCAAACTTTTGATTAAAATTATTGTTCGTAAAAATTATATATTGAAAAGTATGTATCTTTCCTATACTTCGACCAATTTTCAATTAATTAATATCCAACTAACTAAAACGAATAAACAATTTTCAATTAATTAATTCTAATAAATAAAAAAGTAATATAGTTATTTAAAAACTAATTTCCTTTCAAAAATTTTTTTTTTAAATTAATAACTAATTAATTCAACCCCCCCTACTGTACATAGTTTTTGATTAATATTAAATACTTGTACAAATAATTAATACACGATATTGTTACACATATAAACATATATCTCAAAAATCATTTATTGTTTAGATTATAAATAATAAATACTATAACAATAACAATTATTATTCCACTATTAAGAACTCCCAAATTGTGCTCATAGCTTTATAACCTACTGACATTTTTAGGGTGTGATAAGGCTTTCGAATCAATAGGTTTTGGGTTCGATTCCCACAAGGGGGATTTTCCCATATTTATTGGGTTTTCTTCTGAATTGGTGTATAAACATTATGCCTAGTGGAGATGGATATGATCGGGTGGTTTCTCTGGTGGCACGATAATACTCCAATGGTCCGTCAGTGATATAAATTTGCCATTAAAAAAAAGAACTCCCAAATTATGATTCGTTTGAACATTTAAACCCATTTAAATTAATTAATGATTTGCTTGATTTGTTGTGTGACCCTAAATAAGCAACTTAGAGGATGTTTGAAGTTGAGTTTTGAAAATAGATTATGCGTTTTGAATAATCAGAATCAGATTATTAACTGTAACAAAACGTGATATTGAAAGATAGTGTTTGGATTTGAGTATTTTGCTTGATAGCACAATAATCAGATAATCAACTATTTGAGTGTTTGGCAAATATATATTTAAAAAAATTAACAAGTGAAAATCCTTTTCAAAACGCAAATAATCAATTTTTGGAAAACTACGTTTTGTTGCAGTTGGGGGGAGCTGCTTTTTGGAAAACTGTGTTTTGTAACTTTCTAAACGCAAATAATCAACTTTTTTAATTTTTTACCCCAAATACTTAAAACTGATTATTTACGATTTCAAAACTCAATAATCTAAAAATCTCATTCAAAACTCAACCCCAAACACCATCTTAATTGCCCGCTAAATTCATTTCAAAACTCAACCCCAAACACCTTCTTAATTGCCCGCTAAATTCATTTACGTTCGTACTTAAGTTTACAAGATCCGACAAATATATGGATGTATTTGTAGAAAGGAGCTGGGTAATAATTTTAGGGCCAAACTATCTACACACCAAGTGTGTAGATAGTCACCCTTAAAAGGTGTTTTTTGTCCTTATATGCACACCTTGCAGTGTCGAACTGTGGTCAAAACGCGGCGTTTTGGTCCGGTTAACCAGACAAAGACTGACGGGTGTCTGACGGGTCTGTTGGCCGGACCAAAACGCCGAGCTTTGGCCGCGTTTTGGTCCTGTCAACCAGACCGGGTGTCAGTCTTTTGTCTGGTTGATAGAACCAAAACGCGGCCAAAGCTCGGCGTTTTGGTCCGGTCAACAGACCCGTCAGACACCCGTCAGTCTTTGTCTGGTTAACCGGACCAAAACGCCGCGTTTTGGCCACAGTTCGACACTGCAGGGTGTGCATAAAAGGACAAAAAACATCTTTTTTGGTGTGTAAATAGGCAAAATGGTGTGTAGATAGGTACACCCTTTTAGATAGAAAAAGGTATATGTGGTTATATGGTTCTCGTAATATTTTATTTTAGACACCTATTTATTTA
Source organism: Helianthus tuberosus (assembly GCA_030545235.1). Classification (NCBI taxonomy): domain Eukaryota; kingdom Viridiplantae; phylum Streptophyta; class Magnoliopsida; order Asterales; family Asteraceae; genus Helianthus; species Helianthus tuberosus. The sequence goes on along the minus strand of CM060363.1, from coordinate 198,380,927 downwards.
GCGTCCCTTTATATGTGTAAATTTGTCTAAATTATATCTTTTAATGCATAAGACCCAATATATGTAATGTAGATTGATTTTTTTTAATAATTTCAGTTATGAGGTATATATAACTACTAGTACTAATACTCATTTCTTCACGGGTTTGATAAAATAATATGTTTTCGAGCTAGTGACAAAAAACATTATACGATTATGAGGATCATAACGAAATTCTTCGAAAAAATTATTATGAAACTCTCATGTTTATAAAGTAAATAAAACAGCCAATGTATCATTGGTTAGATGCCAAATCTTAACCAAAAAGTCTTACTGGATCAAAGTTTCACATTTTGATTTGTTTATAATTGTTTATGTTAGTTCATATGTATGTAGCTTCCGTCAGCATTGACTCTTATTTTTTACTTTATATGTCTTTTGTGTATTTCTATGTATTTGTATGTATGTGTGTATAACGACAAATCAGGGAACGGTGTTGAATTGTAAAAGTGAAGTCTGAAAGGTTGGCTGATGTCATCCGATCGGATGCCACCCGATCGGATCACCACCCGATCGGACAACACTTATAACCTCCCTGAGTTTGTCTATAAATAGCAAGCTAGGACTTTTCATTTACAACTTTTGCTGCTCATTGTAAGGAACCTTTGTCAGTCTGATTCTCTACCGGTACTCGTGTAATTTCACATCAATCTAATAGAAGATCAGACGGATTTAATCGTTGAATGCGTTGTTGTGATTCTGTGACTTGATCAATGGATTCCGCACATTGATTTAGATCGATTCATCCACGTTCCATACGAACAGATCCTGATCCAAAGGCCTAACAAGTGGTATCAGAGCCATAGGAGTTTGAATCGAGGACTGCAACAGCATATTCACCGGAATTTCAGCTATTCTTGCCGATTTCAGTCGAATTTCACCGGAAATTTGACGAATTTTCTCATTTTCTACTCATTTCTTGCTGTGTTTTACACTTTTACATCTTAAACACGAGAAAAACCTAAAATTGAACGGGAATTTGCGGATAAAATTTGACGAAATTCATGTCATTAGATTCGCAATTGTTCACAGATCAATCTTTCAAATTTTCATAGTAAAATTCAACCAAAAACTGAATCAAATCTATCAAAAACCATGTCAAACTGTTCGTTCTTGCTGATGTCATCCACTCGATCAGACAGTTGTCTGAACGGTTTGGCTTAGACTGTTCTAGATAACTGCTTGCTGACGTCATTAGTGTCACTCGACCGGATTACCACCCGATCGGTGTAACATTGATTGTTCAAGTTTATTAGCTTACGTCATCATCCCACCCGATCGAACAGCAATCCGATCGGATTGGCATTGATATTTCTTGATTTCATCAGCTGACGTCATCCTGTCACCCGATCGGATCTCCACCCGATCGGTGAAAGGTTAAAAGTCAAAGTTTCATTGTCTTTGTGTCACTCCATCGGACAACCACTCGATCGGATTACCACCCGATCAAGTCACCATCTGATCCGTGTTCATTACTTGTTACCTCACTGTGCCACTCGATCGGATCACCATCCGATCCAAGTGCATCAGTTTGAAATTCTTGAAAAGTGTGAAAATTTGTCTAAGTGTTTGAAACTGTTTCAGGTACTCAACAATGGGAGACGATTTTCTAAACCCATTCCGCGACGTGTTTGCATACAACACGGGAGACGCCACGACAAGTACCACGAACAACACAGCTCCAAATCCAAATCCAAAGAAGGCGATTGCTGACTCACTTAGCGTGGACAACGCTTATGGTACTTACAACAAGCCGCCTAAGCTCATAGCAATTGAGGATTATAACAGATGGGCAAGCAGATTCGAAGATTGGTTAAAGGCATTCACTTACCAAAGCTGGAAATGTTTGAAAAACGGTTTCAATATTGGAAGGGATGATTATGAAAATCTGATCGATACTGAACAAGAAGCATTTGTTACATCAATCTGTTGGTGCATACGTCTGTCGACTTCGTCTTGTATCGAGTCGTGTAATAAAATAGATGAAACAAGTCACGAACAAGCCAGTTCAAACGAAGTGGATAGTTCAAACGAACTGGACATTCAAACGAAGTGGCCAGTTCATACGAACTGGACCAGTTCGTATGAACTGGAGGTGCTTGTTCAAACGAAGTGGGATTAGTATAAATAGTAGACTTGTTATTTCATTTGTAACTTTGGCATTTCCGGTAGCGAAGCTCTGCCGAGGTATCTCCAGACCGTGTAAAACTTTCATATCAATACAAGAGATAGATTAAGTGATTCTAGTGTGTATATAGCTGAAATATCACCGATACGTTTGATTCGCCTCTCGTATTGGACGAGATCTCTTCTGAACGACTCGTTTGGTCGTGCAAACGATCCTACAAGTGGTATCAGAGCTCAGGAGGAAGAGCTCTTGATATTTCAGCCGATATTCGCCGATAAATTCTGTTTTCTACTCCATTTCTGTCACGTTTTTTCAAAATTAACCTAGAATTTCGGGATAAAATGAATTGATTTTGAAATATATTGTACAAAACAGTGTTTTAGATAATCTGTGAAAGTATCAGACCATAAAACAAAGTAAAACTTGTTCATTTTGGTAAAAATCAATCAGTTCGTTTGAAGGTTGTTTCATATCACACGAACAGAAACTTTAGAATCAGATCTACGAAGATTTAGTGGACTATATTGAACAGAAATCACATCTTTGTGTTCGGAATTCATAGTAGAACATTCCTTGAATATATCAGATTCTAATTCAACCGAAAATGTGATCATATTTGAGAAAATTACATCAGATCGTTTGAAAAATGTTCAGTTCGTAAGCTCAGTTCGTCTGAAAGATCTCAGTTCGTTTGAATTGCTGGTTCAGTCCGTCTAAAAGTTGTTCAGTTCGTTTGAATTGTAAGTAGTCCGTTTAAAAAGGTCATACGAAGTGATCTTCAGTTCGTTTAAGAGATTCAGTTCGTTTGTTCGTTTGTCAAGTCGCCTGAAACAGTTTTCTGGTCGTTTGAAATTTAGTCCGTTTGAAAAGGACAGTTCGTCTGAGCTGTTCATACGATCTAAGTTCAGTTCAGGTCGTTTAAGAGAACCAGTTCGTCTGAAGGGTCATACGAAGTGACCAGTAACTCGTTTGAATCTTAGATCGTTTAAATCTCAGTTCGTCTGAATCGCTAGTTCGTGTGTACTTCAAATCGTTTGAACCTTAGGTTGTTTGAACCATCTCAATACGTTTGGAGATTTCAGTTCGTTTAAACTTCAGGTCATACCAAATAGTTTCAGGTCCACGGCTTGAGTTTGTGATTCAGTCAAATATCATTAATTGCAATCGGTGGAATTGTCGAGATCCATGTGAATTGTCAGATCTACTATAGTATCGGCCAATGATAAATAGCCTTTTAATTGGATTGTCGACATTGTGAAGGGTTTATTTGGAGATATTAGTTTTCAAAACATAAAAAGCACTAGTCAATTAAGTGGACATTGAGGCCCAATGAGAATTGAGTTGAAATTAAAAGGTGTCGGCCATTATTCACGAGACATCATTGGACTTTAAAAGAATATTATTTTGCATGAGAATACTTTTAGAGGTCCAATCAAATTGTTGTTGATTCATGTGCATAATTTTGTTAAAGTCAAAGTTTATCAGCTCAATCGGTTTTTAAGTGTATCAGGTTATCAAGATATTTCGTGGCCTATTTGATCTAATCCATTCAGTTAGTGGTTATACTCGGAATACATTGAAAAGTTCGCGAGTATTCGACACGAGTCCTAGATCAATTTCACCCTCACACTTTCACATATTCAATTCGTTTAAATTGATCATTTGTTTGTTTATCTCCAGGAAATTTGACTAGGTGAACCAGTTCGTGTGAAGGCTTGTTTGAGAAATTATTCGATACCGAAACATGGATTCCGAGTTCTACAACGCATTTGCTACAACCCCGACTACTCCGGCTACCATTGCTCAAAACATGAACGCAGAAAACGAAACTGGAACATTGCAAAAACCCCCGAAACTTATGGGAATTGAAGAGTATCATGGATGGAAGAATCGTTTTGAGAACTGGGTTCAGGCAAACCATCTAAGAGCTTGGGAAAGTATTGAAACAGCATACATCAGACGACAGACTGCTATGAATGTTGATAAAATTATCTCAGAGTTTTCAGACCAAGAGAGAGAGAGTTATAAAGGAGAGAAAATGATGATAAGTCTGTTGCAGCAAGCTATCAAAGAGGATATATTTGTTTTGCTCCAGCATGATGGAAATGCATATTCGATTTGGAAAGCTCTTGAGAAGAAATTTGAAGGAAGTACAGAGATGTTACAGAGTAAAGCAGCGTTACTGAAAAAGGAGTTTGAGTTGTTTACTAGCATGCCTGGTGAAACTACAAAGACTCTCATTGAGAGATACTGTCATCTTGTGCGTACCATGTCTCAGCTGAAAATCACTAAAACTCCAGCATAATGGGTTGAAAAGCTTGCTGACGAATTACCATAGAAAGAATGGGGTACTTATCTGATGATTCTGAAGAATTCTGGACAGTTTAGCAGATTGTCGATCGGACAGTTTATTGAAAAGCTTGAGGCACAGGATCTTGAACAGCAGAAGATTGCCAGAATGAACAGTTCAAGCAATCAACAAGACATCAAATTATACTATAAAGGAAATGTTCAAACTGTTGAATCAAGTCCAAAGATCCAAACCGCCTTTAGTGCAGGAAATTCTTCTGGAACAGGCAGTCAAAATTCAGTCAACACTAGTGGATTTTCAAATGTTAATCCTCCAAGTATTCAAAGTACGAATGTTGGAAATGAACATCTGATTCAGTGCAATGTAGCTTTACATCTTCAAAAGGGTCAAAACTTTTCTGAAGAAGTTGTGAAAAATCATATGGGTTTACTGGTTACTGCTTTGGAATCTTATGAAGGATTGATTGCCGGAAAAATCAGAAATCCTATGCTAACCAAGGAGGATTATGATCAGATTGATGCAGAAGAGTTGGAGCTGATGGACATTAAATGGTGTCTGGCTAGTGTCCTGAGAAGAGCTGAAAAGTTTAAAATGATTACAGGAAGAAATGACTTTTTGGATGCTCATCTTTCTGCTTTAGGTTTTGATAAATCTAAAGTTACTTGTTTTCGATGCAGGGAGAAAGGTCACTTCAAGAGAGAATGCAAGAATCAGGAAGCTAGTGGAGCAAAGAATCCGTTTGGTGGTCATGATTATTATCAGAAGGCCATATATCAACAAGTTTCTCATCAACCACATCAACAAAAGGATTTACAAACTGCTCATGGGAAGATGATCGAAGATGCAAACATGAAAGCTTATTTTGGTATCATTGATCAAGAAGATGAGAAAATGGCACCAGGATTTAGCTGGGATAAGTTTGTAGATGAAAATGGAAATTTTAAAGCCTTCATTGCTCAAATTGTTCAAAAACCAGAATTAATGAAGGAATGGATAGCAGTGTTATCTGATGATGAGAAGAGTCAAGATGAAGAATATATTTCTTCAGAAAGCAGTGATGATGATGAAGAGCTTGAACAGATAAATGTTGGAAAAACTCATTTATCTTCTGACAGTTTTGAATTTTATTTTGTAGATAAATTGAAGAAACTTAAAGAGAGAAAAGCTGCAAAAGAAATGAAAGAAGACAAGATTGTTGAGAAGATAGTTGAAGTGGAAAAGGTAGTTGAAGTTGAGAAGATTGTGGAGGTCGAAAAAGTTGTTGAAGTCACAAAACCGTGTCTTACGTGTTTGGAATCTTGCAAACAATGTGAAGATAAAGATAAAAAGTTTTGTGAGCTTGAGAAGTTGAAAGAGAAGTTGTTGTTTGATGTCAAGAATTTGAAAGAATCATACGATGTATTAAACAGAACGGTGACTAGTTTGCAGAAAACAAATTCTGAAAAAGAAGATGCTTTGAAGATGTTGAATGCAACAATGATGTCGAAGCAGAAAGAGATAAACTTTTACATTGAAGAATGTGCAAAATGGAAGAAGGAGTTGGATAGTGAAACAGTTGAAAATGAAAGAATCAGAAGATTGTTGAGAAGTTATACAAGTTCTGATTACTTAATTGATCGAATTTATCCAACTGTTGCAGGTTTTGAGGCATTTGAAGACAAGAAGCCGAAGAAAAAGGATACTGGTAAGAAACAGGGTGTCTGTTATAATAAGTGTCCGCCTCCGATTTGGGAAGGGTATTCGTCTAGAAAACCTAACGAGGAAGAATTAAAAAAGGCAGTCAATATAAAGTTGGAGTCCGAGATAACCGATGTTTTACCGGACAATATTGATGTCACGTTCACAGCGTCCGACACAGATCATGAGTCAGAACTGATAAAAAGAGTGGTTGATCAGGTGTTGGATAAGGATGAGGAGTCAGAGTCAAAATCCGAGTCCGAAAGTTCGTGTCAGTCTGTCGGAAGTTCGAGTTCGTTTGTCAAGAGTTCAAAGTCATCAGGAAAACGGGTGTATAGTAAAGAATTTTTGTTGTCAAAATCTAATTTGAATGACGAAACATTTGAAGTTGCATATACTTTGAATGGTTCTGACAAATTATATTTTGATAAAGAATTTCCAATAAGAGGTGTCAAAACTGATTTGATAAAAAAGGTTTTAAAACTAACAGAAATTAATATTTCTGAAATAAAAGATGAAAATCTTAATGTAAAACCTAAACTTTACACCTCAAGAGTACAACAACGTTTGAACAAGAAAAAGGGTTACAATTCTGGTTCTGGTTCTCAAAAGAAACCAAACCACAATCGTAGCTACAAAAAGAAAGGACTTGGTTTTATTCCACCTGAAAACTATAAGAATGAAAAATATGTTCGAAATTTTAAATCAAAAATGACATATGTTGCAGGAACTAGTCATGAAGAAGAAGCAAAGAGCTCATTCTGGAAACAGTCAAACAAGGAGTTTCTTGCTGAAAAGATGAAGAATGGAGCTTTTCAAAGGAAAGAGACAAGAACCTGTTACAGATGCAATGAAGTTGGTCATATTGCATGGAACTGTCCCAAAGCAACTAATACAAAATAGGGAGTCTCAGAAAAACTCAAAGAAGTAGTTGTTGATAATACGGAACCACCAACTGAAAAATTTAAAGTTTTCAAAAATTCAACATTTGAAGTTGGTGAATGTTCGAAGAGATTTTACAAGCGAAGTGTGAAACTTGACAACCAAAAATGGGTTGTTAAGAAATCAGAAGTAAAATCTGGTGATGAATCTGATTCCACAGACTCAGAGGAGCCACAGTTTGATGAGAGTGATGAAAACTCAGTTCCTTCAATGGATGATGAGAATTTTCCACCATTGAGGACTGAGAATTTTAAAAGGAAAACTGGAAAGTCTGAAATCTCAAATCAGGGTTATTCTAAAAAGGATAACTTTGATGTTGAGAAAGCGTTTAATGGAAAAATTAAGAAGATTTTCGGAAAGATGGTCGATGGGAAGGTTAAAGGGGTTAAGGAGTTTTATGCTAAAAAGAAAGCAACTTACACTCCAACTGCTTCTGAATTGAAAACACCCAAGGCTGGTCAGGCTTGGGTGGACATTTTCTTTGCTTGAAAAACCTGACTTGCCGGAGCTCCCAGGTTGGTAAGAGTGGAGCAGGAATCGGCATCATTTTTTGAAATGTTTGGTTGGTAAATTTACAGGTGATATCTTTATATTGTTATTTTTTGATTCACATGAGGTTATAGTTGGTGAGTAGTGGTTGAAGAAGGTTTTCGACTTACAAGTGGTAAATCAGGGACATTAAGTTGTACTTGATTTTCTACAAATGATTGAGGAACGATATGATGAACCCCTAACTTACAAGTGGTAAAATCGACAAAACTTATTTTCCGGAAAAATCATTTTGGTTAAAACAAACTTAAGTGTTTTGAAATCATAATGAGAAAATAGTTTTGTGAAAGGGGGAGTTCTGATTGTTTATGCCTAGTGGATGGCGAGTTGAAGCGATTCGATATCAGTTGTCAAGTTTATTGTACAGTTTATTTTCAAATTTCCTAAAATGTGTTTGCATTTTAGGGGGAGTAAGAATTTTTAGAAAAATCCAAAAACATTTGAAAATTTGAAAAAGACAAAAACATGATAAAACAAAAATGAGTTTTGTTGTCAAGAAGAGGAAATGATAGTAGATCAGTTGGACTGTCACAGCACGCTAAAGAAATGTAAATGTCAAATGTGATAAACGATCTCACTAAAGATGTGACGGTAGGCTCAGCTAGACTAGTAGATTTGCGATAACGATACAAACTTAAATGAAAAAGCCTAGTTCTAGTGGGAAACATGGTCAAAAGCATAGTACTTAGTTTTTTCCTTCTTGATTGTGTGCCTACTCAGTAATTGCTGATTGTCGAAAGACATAAAACTGGTTAAGTTTGTGAACTTTCACAATTTTGCTAAAAAGTCGCTGTGATTGTGCATTTTATTTTGCAAAGATTTAAACTTGTCTTATTTCTTTATTTTGTTTAAGCATCGGACATCCTCTGCGTATACGTGAGTATCGACCTGGATGTTGTTGCCTAAACGTTCTGCTTTATTTTCTTTGGTGTTTCGTTTAAGCTTTGGACCTCCTCTGCGTATACGGGAGTATCGACCTGGTGGTTAAAGCCTAAACAACTTCAACTTGTTTTATTTTCTTATTTTGTTTAAACATTGGACTTTCTCTGCGTATACGGAAGTATCGACCTGATTGTTAATGTTTAAACATTCTGCTTTGTTTTCGCACAAATTCACAGTTGATAAAAGTTTAAAGGCATTACTTGAGTCAGTGTATTGCATGATGAGGGGATATGCTGAGATCGTGGGGTCCATAAGAATTTAGTGCTATCTTAATATACCTTAACATATCGGTAAGCATTTCGAAAGTTTTTAGATTGAGTTTAAGTGGACAACAATATCGTCAATCAATGTGAATCGTTTAGAGTATAAAATGAAATCAAGCTTAACGGTGTTAGTGATTTGTCTCATAAACTGATATGATCCTCTTACACAAACTCACAAAAATATTGTCTGTATATATTTCTTTATTGCATTTCATTTCATTTAAAAAAAATCCAAAAAGATTTTCAGTGTGTTTTAGCATAAATTTTGAAAAATCCAAAAAGATTTTCGACAACTGATATTGGAGAACTGATTTTCAAAATTCCAAGTGCTAAACATGATGAGCATGTGGTGAGGGGGAGTGTGTGTATAAATGAGAAAAGATTTTGAACATTTGTCTACATGTGTTTCATCAGTTATTAACATTGTTAAATCATCCTGGATAAATTTGAGGAAGAGTTTGGTTGTATAAATTTTGTAAAATGTTAAATTTGTGAAAAATTTACTTTTGGGTAGAGGATGTGCAGGATAGCCTGGATTCTGAAGTCTGAGTATAGAGCCAGGTCATGATCCTGATTATGTGAAAGTCAAACTGCAATCAGCATCCGAGGAAAGATTGTTCGAGGGGAGTCTGTTGATGCTGAAGAGGAGAAAGAGATAAAGTTTTAAGGATGCTTACATTGTCAGATACTTTGGAGAGAGCTTGAAGACTGATCAAGACTGAAGATGTTCTGAAGGCATACCGAAGACTCGTCAACATCCGAGGGGGAGTCTGTTGGTGCATACGTCTGTCGACTTCGTCTTGTATCGAGTCGTGTAATAAAATAGATGAAACAAGTCACGAACAAGCCAGTTCAAACGAAGTGGATAGTTCAAACGAACTGGACATTCAAACGAAGTGGCCAGTTCATACGAACTGGACCAGTTCGTATGAACTGGAGATGCTTGTTCAAACGAAGTGGGATTAGTATAAATAGTAGACTTGTTATTTCATTTGTAACTTTGGCATTTCCGGTAGCGAAGCTCTGCCGAGGTATCTCCAGACCGTGTAAAACTTTCATATCAATACAAGAGATAGATTAAGTGATTCTAGTGTGTATATAGCTGAAATATCACCGATACGTTTGATTCCGCCTCTCGTATTGGACGAGATCTCTTCTGAACGACTCGTTTGGTCGTGCAAACGATCCTACACAATCTGTTAGGGATGATATCATTTCCTTGATTAGTTACAAAGATTCAAGAGATTTGTGGGGAAAATTAGAAAAGAAGTGTGTAGGAGGAGCAGAAATAGTAAAAAAAATAAGAAACGTCTACTGAAGAAAGAGTTTGATTTGTTCGGATGCATGAAGAATGAGTCAGTATTGAAGATGATAGAGCGGTTTTGTCATTTAAAGATAGAGCTTGTGAGATATGGAATTACTTTCACCGAAGAAGAATTGGTCGAGAAGTTGTTGGAATCGTTGCTAGACGAAAAGGATTGGCAGTATTATGCACTAGTTTTGAGAAACACCATGAAAATGTCTGACATGACTGTTGATTGGCTGATAGAAAGGTTTGAGAGCCATGATCAAGAAGATGAATAAAGTCAACAACACTCCGTACCAACAAAACGTCGATCTGTACTATTGGGGAAGCATGATACCCAAGACTGTTTCACCAAAAACTGCTTTTTCAGCTGAGAGCTCGAATACAGTTACTGAAGAAAGACAAAACAGTAGCTCAGCACCCAGTAGTGCAAAACAAGAAATGGTATTTCTTGCTTCAATCCTGGAATCCTATGAAAGTTTGGTAGCCGGGAAAATCAGGAACACGAATTTGACCAAAGAAGACTATGATCAAATTGAACCTGAAGAAATGGAGTTGATCGACATACACTGGTGCATTGCAAGCGTAGTTCGAAGAGCTCAGAGATTTATGGAGACAACTGGAAGACACTCCATCGGTGGACCTTCAACGAAGTTGGGCTTTGACAAGTCGAAAGTAACGTGCTTTAAGTGCAAGCAGAAGGGGCACTTTAAGAGAGAATGCAGGAATGCAGCTTCAGATGAAATGGCCAATCCATTCCATGACGACTACTATAAAAAGGCCATTTATCATCGCAACAAGGAAGAACCGCCGAGAATGAAACAAATTGAAGAAACTCCTAAGGAGAAGTCAAGAGCCTTAGCTGTAGTTCATGATGATGAGGGCTTCGACTGGAGTGAGTTGTTACCGGAAGAAGATGCTGTAGGTTATGCTTTCATGGCAAAAATCATACCATTCAAAGACACACGAACTGAAGAGGAGAAATACTTTAATAGAAAGATGTTAGCTCAAACCATGAAGGATAGAAATTATCGAGCCTGGAAAGAGGCCAAAAGTTGTCACACCCCGGATTTCCACGTGTCACCGGTGGGCCCGGTGGGGGAGTATCGTGACGTGGTTGGCAACATAATAGTCAAACAACACAATATTTAAATGCACAGCGGAAGAAAAGTATAGATTCATTTCAACCAAACAATATTGTAATATTAAGTATCACAAGTAGTTGAATATAAATCCACAGGTAGATCAAAATAAAAGGAAACAATGTTCAACAGTCTATGACATCCAAGCTTGCGAGACTTATTGTGGATGCTAGGAGCAAAGCCAGCCTATTACGCGTAGTACCTGCACTTAACATTTTTGAGAAAATACGTCAGTTTACACTGGTAAATACAATCAACCGACTCATTTTGAAAAGGTTTAATAAATAATGGATTTGAATGCACATGGCACAAATAATATTTTATAACTTGGGATAATTATTTGAATATAATACTCGTAAAAGATTTACATGTTTCTTATGCGTTCAGTAGCTGGATCGAGCCGGTTTAAAGATCAATAGACACACCACATTATGTAAATGAGACACTGACAGGTGTACGCCTACACCTGTGTGCTAAGGTCGTGGCCATTTCGTAAAATGATGCCAGGGATATCCGGGACATGGTCATTAAACCCCCAAAGGCTTTAAGAAAACAAAACAATTTAAACGGTCATCTCGATAATACTTAACCCCCAAAACGATTAAGGTCGAAATGCCCGACCAAGCGGTATTTTATATACCGTACCCCAAGCCCGTATAAGGGAAAATAAGTTAAAAGTATTTACCTGCGCAAGTATAAATAAAAAATTAGCAAGTGCAAGTATCTTTTACAAGTTCTCCTAATCTGGAACGAAGGTTTATAATAACCTATTAGAATCCTAACGGGTCTTTAGTTAAGCTTAAGCTTAGACCGGTTAGTTTTAAAGATACGGTTCGTATGCATGATTAAGCGAAGACCGGATAGAATGTGATTTAGACCCGACAAGTTTGAAGACTTGCTTATTATGGGTATATTATACACATTCTGGATTTTGAGATAAAACCGATAAGGTTTGACCCGTTTCGGCTAATTTATGTAAACTAGTTACATAAACCGAACCGAACGCGTATGAAGCATAACGAGTAACCATAAGAGTCCTAAACAGGTTTCCTAAGTTAACATGCCTTAAATATGTTGTGATATTAGTAGGATATCCTCCATTATGCCCATAACGAGTTTAATCTCATATTAAGCCCCGTAGGGGTATTTTGGTCATTTTAAAGATTATAAAAGGAATTAATTTATCTTCTGTGATCAGGGTCTGAATAAATAAGTACAATAGCTTATTTTAACAGGTTATAACATTTGATTATAAGTCTTATATGCCAAAATAGTTTTAAACCCAAACTATGCGTTTAATACGCGTATAAAGCCATTTTAAGCGACGTACGGTAAAAATAGGATTCTGAGTTTTCTAATCAGTTAAACAGGTTCAAAACACTCCATTTATTATTTAAAATCAGTAGCAATTGGATTGGCATCAAAAGGATTTGTAAAACTCATTTTATGGCCGAAAAGGGTATATTCAGTATTTACCGAATCAAGGCACTAATCCTAGCTTATGATCAGTTTAAAAATAATTAAAAATCTTCAAAAATCCCAAAATATTATATTACATAAGTGGGTAAAAGGTTTGGTGCCAAAAATTGGGTTTAGATAGGCTTTACGCTAATGACGCCGTTTAATTACTAAGAAGCGTTCTAATTACGTCATTAAGCATAACTCCTAATCTAGACCTCCAACTGATGTGAAAATTTACAGACATGTTTAATAATCAGTAACTAAGATTATTTTACTTTCACATTTCCAAAATTCTTGTTTTATGGTCATAAGGGCATTACGGTCAATATTTAGGCGATTAACGGAAACGTCGGACAATTAAGGATTTATGTGGTATAAACGCAGAGGGTTATACACACATGTAACTAGGTCCTAATGGAACTTTAAGGCATGTCTAAACCTATCAAAACCGGGTCAGAACTGAAGTCAAAGCAAAAGTCAAACTTTTGCGTCTTTCGGTTCCGAATCGGTTCAAAACAGAAAGTTGTCGAATCAAACAAGCGTAGACAAGTTTTTATACTTATTATCAGGTTATATGAATGATAAAATAGGTTACACGCCTTTTACAATGCTAATCGCGTGTTTATTTGAAAATAACAATTCTGTTGACTTTTTCGGACAACGTTTGACTCGACAAACGACCTAGTTAGGATTGGAATCAGTGAGTGCCCTTTTAAGGGTTTAAAACCCACATAATTACCAACTTATAACAACCTTAACTTTTCCTAATCACTGGACCATTTGTTTTTAATCGATAAGTCAAACCGTAATTACGACGGTTTGACTTCTAGGCTATAAACTAAGCAAGACTTAATTTAGAAGGGTTAAACATACTTACTCGTGTCTAATGATGATTAGGAAGGTCTTGTATCAGCTCTTGTGCTCCTCAAAATGTCCAGAAGTTGAAGTGTGGTTGCATGTTGCAACATGAGCCTTATATAGTAAGTTTAATCATCATAGATTGTTGCCAAAGAAGTCTAGGATGATCCAAGATGTGAACATGTGTCTTCTATAGGCTATAAACCACTTTAGGCAGCCCATAGAATCGAAATCCTGAGGTTTAAGTCGGTTAAAAACATCAACAGGCAGCTGACTGTTGTTTTTGTCGCTGGTAGCTGTCACGTGGCCCGCGTAAAGATCTTAAGGATCTTACGCGGCCCGCCTTAATGTCCGGATCAGGTTGAAATGTTTCCTGTATTTGCATTTTGGTCCTTGGTCCCCCGAAAGGTCGTTTTCTCATGTTTTCTTGCATTATAAGGCTTCAATATTGACATATGGGGGCTTTAGGGCTTATACCATCTTTGTTAAGTCCTCGGGTAACTTTGTGATCACCCGAAAAACCCTATTTTTCAATATTGATGATTCTAACCCTCGCACACGAATTTTATCATAACTTTCTCATACGGTAACAAAACTTGGTGAAATTTTTATGGTGCATTCTAGTGAGCATAATTAATTGTTACAAGGCTTCGGGTTTGCTAAAAGGTCACTCAGAGGTATATCTTAACATGTTGACACATTTAACCCCTGTAGTTTGTAATCTCTCACTTTCTTTCACAATTCGCTACGTATGATCCATGATTTATTCGTTTAGGGTTATAAACACCATGTAGGGTTATTGTAAAGTATATTTATTCATTGTTGATACTTTGAACCCTCAAATTCACATAGTTTCATTGTTTGTCAACTTTAGTCCTTTAAGAACATTCTTACACACGTTCAAAGGTTATGACACGTGTCAAGACATTATAGGACGTAAATTTTCGAGGTGTTACATCCTCACCCCCTTAAAAGAAATCTCGACCTCGAGATTTACTGAAACAGATAAGGGTACTTTTCTTTCATCGTGGACTCGACCTCCCACGTATACTCGGGACCTCTACGGGCATCCCATTTGACCTTTACAATCGGTACATGCTTCCTTCGAAGCTTCTTAACCTGTCGATCCTCGATCGACAATGGTTTTTCCACAAATTTCAAGCTCTCATCTATATGCACATCCGAATGTGGTATGACCAGTGATTCATCAGCAAAACATTTTTTCAGATTGCAGATGTGGAATACATTGTGTATACTACTGAGCTCTTCTGGTAAGTTTAGCTTATAGGCAACTGATCCAACACGTTCGATAACCTCAAAAGGTCCTATGTATCTCGGGCTTAGCTTGCCTTTCTTACCAAATCGCATCACTCCTTTCCAAGGTGATACTTTAAGCAAAACTTTATCACCTACCTCGAAGTTAAAAGCTTTACGCTTGGGATCAGCGTAGCTCTTTTGCCTATCTCGCGCAGCTTTGAGACGGTCACGAATTTGGACAATCTTGTCCGTCGTTTCAAAGACTATCTCCGGTCCTGATAATTGGACATCTCCAACTTCCGCCCAACAAACGGGCGTTCTACACTTCCTACCGTATAAGGCCTCGAAAGGCGCAGCTTTAATGCTGGTGTGGTAGCTATTGTTGTAGGAGAATTCAATTAGTGGTAGGTGGTTATCCCAACTACCACCTAAATCAATCACACATGCACGAAGCATGTCTTCCAACGTTTGAATAGTACGCTCACTCTGACCGTCTGTCTGAGGATGGTAAGCCGTACTAAAATTCAAACGTGTGCCCAAAGATTGTTGGAAGCTTTTCCAAAAATGCGACGTGTATCTAGTATCCCGGTCAGAGATAATAGACACAGGTATGCCATGTAAGGCAACAATCTTATCGACGTATAACTGGGCTAACATGTCGGAGCTATAAGTCTCCTTGATGGGTAAGAAATGAGCTGACTTAGTCAGTCTATCAATGATCACCCATATAGTATCATTGCCTTTCCTTGTCTTTGGCAGCTTGGTGATGAAATCCATCGTCGCCATCTCCCACTTCCATGTGGGAAGTTCAGGCTGTTGTAGCAAACTTGACGGCTTTTGATGTTCTGCCTTGACTTGTGCACACGTCAAGCATTTAGCTACATAGGCGGCTACAGACTTTTTCAAGCCTATCCACCAATAGTTTGCCCTTAGGTCCTGGTACATCTTATCTGCTCCAGGATGAACGGAGTATTTGGAACTATGGGCTTCCTGGAGAATAACATCTCGAAGTCCTCCATAAATTGGAACCCATATTCGTCCATTCAATCTTAATATTCCGTCCTTGCTAAGTGTTAACTGTTCCTCAGTTACCCCTAGCTTTTCGTTAGGATAGTTAGCTTCCAGCACAGCTTCCTTCTGTGCAGCTAACAACCTTTCAATCAAATTGTTCTTTATTTCCATGCGCTTGGCATTGATTCGGATGGGCTTCACATTCTCCTTCCGACTCAAGGCATCGGCGACTACATTCGCCTTGCCGTGATGGTATCTTATTTCACAATCGTAATCATTCAGAGTTTCCATCCAACGGCGTTGCCTCATGTTCAAGTCCTTCAGGTTGAACAGATGTTGAAGGCTCTTGTGATCAGAATAGATCACACATTTGATTCCATATAAGTAGTGCCTCCACAGTTTTAGTGCGAATACAACGGCACCCAACTCCAAGTCATGGGTGGTGTAATTCTTTTCGTGCACCTTTATCTGGCGTGAAGCATAGGCAATGACTTTGCCTTTTTGCATAAGCACACATCCCATCCCGGTGTGTGATGCATCACAGTAAACTACAAACTCCTCTATTCCATCAGGCAATGTCAGTACTGGAGCATTGCTCAACTTTTGTTTCAGAATATCAAAGGATTCCTGCTGCTTAGGACCCCAGTCAAACTTAATCTTCTTACGCGTCAGCGAAGTCAGGGGTGCAGCAATCCTTGAGAAGTTTTCAATGAATCGCCTATAGTATCCTGCCAAACCTAGGAAGCTACGTATTTCTGTAGGCGTCTTTGGCTCATGCCAATTCATGACAGCTTCAAATTTAGCGGGATCTACTTGGATACAACGCTCACTAACAACATGTCCAAGAAATTGGACTTCTCGAAGCCAGAATTCACACTTCGAGAATTTGGCATAGAGCTTTTCTTTATGAAGTAGTTCCAGAATGCAGTGAAGATGCTTCTCATGGTCAGCTTGGTTCTTCGAGTAGATGAGAATGTCGTCGATGAAAACAATGACGAATTTATCTAAGTGTGGCTTGCAAACGCGATTCATGAGATCCATGAATGCGGTCGGTGCATTAGTGAGCCCAAAAGGCATCACTAGGAACTCGTAATGACCATAACGAGTCCTAAATGCTGTTTTGTGCACGTCTTCATCTCTAACCTTCAATTGATGGTAGCCTGACCTCAAGTCAATCTTCGAGAAGAAACTTTCCCCTTGAAGTTGATCGAACAGATCGTCGATTCTGGGCAAAGGATACCTATTCTTGATAGTGACCTTATTAAGCTCGCGGTAGTCGATGCACAGACGCATCGATCCATCCTTCTTCTTGACAAATAAAACTGGTGCTCCCCAAGGAGACGAACTAGGTTTGATGAAACCTTTGGCTAGTAAATCATCTAGCTGCGTTCTCAATTCATTCATCTCTGTTGGTGCCAACCTATAAGGCGCCCTTGCTACTGGTGCTGATCCAGGAATAATGTCAATTCTGAATTCTACTTGCCTATCTGGTGGCAAACCAGGTAGTTCTTCTGGAAAAACTTCGGGGTATTCAGAAATGACGGGGATACCCCAATCTTGGGCTTCGGCTCATCAATTATCACTTGTGCCATGTAGATGACACAACCCTTCTTCAAACACTTAGAGTCTTTGAGCATAGACATTTTCTCGGGCAGCCCATACTGGGTATCTCCCTGGATAGTAAGTGATTCACCAGATGGAGTCTTGATCATCACTTGCTTCTTATTGCAAATAATCTGGGCCTGGTTATGAGATAACCAGTCCATACCCAAAACTATGTCAAAACCGGCTAGTTTTAAAGGAAGTAGGGACAAAGGAAAAGAGTGGTTCTTAATGGATATGAAACACCCATCTAATAAGGTTGAGGCGGTTTCTAAAGTGCCATCTGCTAGTTCCACCTCATACTTCACACTTAAAGTCTTAACAGGTAATTTCAACAATTCACAAAACTTATTATCTACGAACGACTTATCAGCGCCTGAATCAAATAACACTCTCGCATAAACATCATTTACGAGAATGGTACCTGTTATCACATTGTCGTCCTTGACGGCTTCCTTAGCATCCATCCTGAAGACCTTAGCATTGGTCTTCTTAGCCTCTTCAGGCTTCTTGGCGTATTTTGGGCAATTGGTCTTGATGTGCCCCTTTTCATTGCAACCGTAGCTGGTCGCATCCTTCATCTTTTTGCAATCCAAGGTTTTGTGTTCCTTGGACTTGCACAACCCACATGCAAAAGATTTCGATTGTGAATTCGAGTTTGATTCATACCTGCACTTTCCGAAGTGCTGTCTCTTGCAGATTTTGCATCTGGGTTTTTCACCCGATTTGCTGACCATCCTTCCTAAATCCTGACCCCTTCCTGTGGTCATTGTTTCCCTTTTGCTTCTTGTCTGAACATCGCGAGTTGTCATCCTCACGCTTCCTCTTTTCGGTATCAGCGTTCCTCTGCGATTTCAGCCTGACCGCATCCAAGGTAAGAGACAATGATATGTCCGCTACAGACTGAAAAGTAGCTGGTCTGGAGGCCTTCACACTTGCCTTGATCTCCGGGGCCAAACCCCCGATAAAACGAGCTATACGTTTGGGTTCCGGGGTTACTAAATATGGAACCAATCTTGACAAAGTGTTGAAACTGGTAAGGTAGGCCTGACAGTCTAGGTTTCTCATGACCAGCGACAAGAAGTCAGATTCAATTTTCTCAACCTCGTGTTGAGGGCAGTAATTTTCCTTGATTAGTGTCATGAACTGTTCCCAGGTCATATTGTATAACGGGACTTTCCCTGTAGCTTGGATCAAAGATCTCCACCAAGCTAATTCTTCTCCCTTGAAAGACTGTGACACGAATTTCACAATATCCCTATCATTGCAACCACTGATATCCACAACCGTATCCATCTCGTCCAACCAAGTCATGCAATCTACTGCTCCTTTTTCCCCAGTGAAATCCCTGGGTTTGCACGAAACGAAGTACTTATAGGAGCAACCCTTATTACAGGGTTCTTGATTCTGTACGACCCTTTGGGATGGAGCACTCCTCTAGTTTGATGAGTGGTGAGAATTACTGTTGTGGGCAGTGTGGGTCCTGGAGGGTGTTCTAGAGTGTGGTGCAGATTGGGTCCTTGCACGGGTACCACTGGATTCATGGAGCTGTCTATCCATAGCTCGATTTACGGCATTATCTATCATTGCCTGTAATTCTGCACCCGCTACATTTACTCGGGCATTATCATGCTCTCTCCCTGGGTAACTATTGACCTCGTTTGAGTCTGCCATGTTGCTTGAACTGTTACATATTAACAATAATTTATTGGTGAGTTTATTATAGAATTGTCTTTTATGGCAATTTATTAACCGTGGTAAATGTAGACCATATATGGTTAATTTATTACTCGCATTAATTTAGGATTTCTAATATAATTTATCCTAATTATAAAACAATAACAGTTTTATTAGCACATAAGGCCTAGTCACAGGGACAATTTAGATCATAAGCTATGATTTCAGAGAATCAAAGCATGAAGGTTTGAACAAAGTTCATTACCTTTATCAGACAGGGTCACAGACTATTACTGTCTTTTGTCTCATATGAAAATGAGAAGGGCCCGTAGGCATTCTATTACCAATGGATGGTAAAAAGAACTGATCATATATATTAATGATTTAACCCATGATTCAGAGATCATTTAGTTGGGTTTGGAATTTTTTTGAAAAGATCCTTATATAATAATAACACGTGTGTTTTTAACGAATCATGTCTGCCATGAGTGTTAACATGTTTTCAGATGTTAACAGGGATTTGAATCTTTTTAACGGGTTTTACCATCTTGGCCAGGTCTTAAAATGACATGCAGGCTAGGTTATACCTTTAAGATCCTAAATAAAAATAACATAGGCAGATAGATTTTAAAAGGAATGATGCCGATTTATTTATTTCATATCTAATTTAATTATGCATAACATAGCAAAGATGAAATTTATAAACTTACATTCCATTAAAACTTAAAAGTAGTACACTTTGCCCTAAACGGGACTTTTCACAGAAACACTTGCCCTCGCAGGAGCTATACTGGCAATACAAGTCCTCGCAGGGACAATTTGCTAAATAAATGTCCACGCAGGGACTAATAAAAACAAGTCCTCGTAAGGACTAAGTACAAGGATAGATGTCCACGCAGGGGCTACATACACACATAAATAAATGTCCACGTAGGGACTTGATTTAAACAAGGAAATACAATAATACATATTGGGATTTAACGATCCCGTTTCTTCTTTCCCTTCAGCAAACTTGCCAAGCCACTCATGAATCCCTCATTCTTATTACGCTCTCTCTGGAGGTCTCGCTCAACCCTACCCAGTCTCTGACGGAGATCCTCCTGCTCTGGGGGGGAAAACCGTGGTGGCTGATACTGTAGCGGTGGCTGAATAGGTACTTGATACCCTTGAGCTCGATGTCCCATTCCCCAAGGGGTTCCATATGGTCCCTCAGGATTTTGGGCAAGGTAGTTTGCTGCCACTTGGTATGGGTCGGCCTCGGCATAGTTATAGTTATGGTATGCTGGCGGTCCGTATGGGTTGTAAGCTGCCGGAGCAGTATAAGCAGGGATAGGGTTGCCAAAACCCGGTGATGGCGGTGCAATAGGTGCCGAATTCACCTCAGAAACTGGAACTGAAAGTCCACCCATTTGTGGGTCTTCATATATAGGCGGGTAGTGGCTGCCGCTAGAGTGTTGAGGGGTACTGAAATGAAACTCCCCTCCTCGTGTTGACATCCGTGCGCCAGTCCTCCTACGTCTTGGTGGTTCTGGAGGCTCTAGATGAACTGGCGGCGGTGGAGGCGGTGGCGTGACTGCCTCGAAACGTGGATCCCCAGAGGGATCTTGCTGCTGCTGTTGCGGCTGCTGGTGAGGCGATGAGTGGTAAGATGGTGTATAGTACCACTCACACCTTTCGAACCGTGCCTGGTGACTATCCGGACCTTGGTATGGTGTTCCGTGAAAAGACGAACCATCTGAGATCTCAACAGGATCGAGCCGGTTTAAAGATCAATAGACACACCACATTATGTAAATGAGACACAGACAGGTGTACGCCTACACCTGTGTGCTAAGTTCGTGGCCATTTCGTAAAATGATGCCAGGGATATCCGGGACATGGTCATTAAACCCCCAAAGGCTTTAAGCAAACAAAACAATTTAAACGGTCATCTCGATAATACTTAACCCCCAAAACGATTAAGGTCAAAATGCCCGACCAAGCGGTATTTTATATACCGTACCCCAAGCCCGTATAAGGGAAAATAAGTTAAAAGTATTTACCTGAGCAAGTATAAATCAAAAATCAGTGAGTGCAAGTATCTTTTACTGGTTCTCCTAATCTAGAACGAAGGTTTATAATAACCTATTAGAATCCTAACGGGTCTTTAGTTAAGCTTAAGCTTAGACCGGTTAGTTTTAAAGATACGATTCGTACGCACGATTAAGCGAAGACCGGATAGAATGTGATTTAGACCCGACAAGTTTGAAGACTTGCTTATTATGGGTATATTATACACATTCTGGATTTTGAGATAAAACCGATAAGGTTTGACCCGTTTCGGCTAATTTATGTAAACTAGTTACATAAACCGAACCGAACCGAACGCGTATGAAGCGTAACAGGTAACCATAAGAGTCCTAAACAGGTTTCCTAAGTTAACATGCCTTAAATATGTTGTGATATCAGTAGGATATCCTCCATTATGCCCATAACGAGTTTAATCTCATATTAAGCCCCGTAGGGGTATTTTGGTCATTTTAAAGATTATAAAAGGAATTAATTTATCTTCTATGATCAGGGTCTGAATAAATCAGTACAATAGCTTATTTTAACAGGTTATAACATTTGATTATAAGTCTTATATGCCAAAATAGTTTTAAACCCAAACTATGCGTTTAATACGCGTATAAAGCCGTTTTAAGCGACGTACGGTAAAAATAGGATTATAAGTTTTCTGATCAGTTAAACAGGTTCAAAACACTCCATTTATTATTTAAAATCAGTAGCAATTGGATTGGCATCAAAAGGATTTGTAAAACTCATTTTATGGCCGAAAAGGGTATATTCGGTATTTACCGAATCAAGGCACTAATCCTAGCTTATGATCAGTTTAAAAATAATTAAAAATCTTCAAAAATACCAAAATATTATATTACATCAGTGGGTAAAAGGTTTGGTGCCAAAAATTGGTTTTAGATAGGCTTTACGCTAATGACGCCGTTTAATTACTAAGAAGCGTTCTAATTACGTCATTAAGCATAACTCCTAATCTAGACCTCCAACTGATGTGAAAATTTACAGACATATTTAATAATCAGTAACTAAGATTATTGTACTTTCACATTTCCAAAATTCTTGTTTTATGGTCATAAGGGCATTACGGTCAATATTTAGGCGATTAACGGAAACGTCGGACAATTAAGGATTTATGTGGTATAAACGCAGAGGGTTATACACACATGTAACTAGTTCCTAATGGAACTTTAAGGCATGTCTAAACCTATCAAAACTGGGTCAGAACTGAAGTCAAAGCAAAAGTCAAACTTTTGCGTCTTTCGGTTTCGAATCGGTTCAAAACAGAAAGTTGTCGAATCAAACAAGCGTAGACAAGTTTTTATACTTATTATCAGGTTATATGAATTATAAAATAGGTTACACGCCTTTTACAATGCTAATCACGTGTTTATTTGAAAATAACAATTCTGTTGACTTTTTCGGACAACGTTTGACTCAACAAACGACCTACTTAGGATTGGAATCAATGAGTGCCCTTTTAAGGGTTTAAACCCCACATAATTACCAACTTATAACAACCTTAACGTTTCCTAATCACTGGACAATTTGTTTTTAATCGATAAGTCAAACCGTAATTATGACGGTTTGACTTCTAGGCTATAAACTAAGCAAGACTTAATTTAGAAGGGTTAAACATACTTACTCGTGTCTAATGATGATTAGGAAGGTCTTGTATCAGCTCTTGTGCTCCTCAAAATGTCCAGAAGTTGAAGTGTGGTTGCATGTTGCAACATGAGCCTTATATAGTAAGTTTAATCATCATAGATTGTTGCCAAAGAAGTCTAGGATGATCCAAGATGTGAACATGTGTCTTCTATAGGCTATAAACCACTTTAGGCAGCCCATAGAATCGAAATCCTGAGGTTTAAGTCGGTTAAAAACATCAACAGGCAGCTGGCTGTTGTTTTTGTCGCTGGTAGCTGTCACGCGGCCCGCATAAAGATCTTAAGGATCTTACGCGGCCCGCCTTAATGTCCGGATCAGGTTGAAATGTTTCCTGTATTTGCATTTTGGTCCTTGGTCCCCCGAAAGGTCATTTTCTCATGTTTTCTTGCATTATGAGGCTTCAATATTGACATATGGGGGCTTTAGGGCTTATACCATCTTTGTTAAGTCCTCGGGTAACTTTGTGATCACCCGAAAAACCCTATTTTTCAATATTGACGATTCTAACACTCGCACACGAATTTTATCATAACTTTCTCATACGGTAACGAAACTTGGTGAAATTTTTATGGTACATTCTAGTGAGTATAATTAATTGTTACAAGGCTTCGGGGTTGCTAAAAGGTCACTCAGAGGTATATCTTAACATGTTTACACATTTAACCCCTGTAGTTTGTAATCTCTCACTTTCTTTCACAATTCGCTACGTATGATCCATGATTTATTCGTTTAGGGTTATAAACACCATGTAGGGTTATTGTAAAGTATATTTATTCATTGTTGATACTTTGAACCATCAAATTCACATAGTTTCATTGTTTGTCAACTTTAGTCCTTCAAGAACATTCTTACACACGTTCAAAGGTTATGACACGTGTCAAGACATTATAGGACGTAAATTTTCGAGGTGTTACAAAAGTGCAAACAGATGGGATGCTGATCGTGAGTGCTACATGGACCCAAAAGGCAACATAATTGCTGAACCATCAACACTCATTGTTGAAACTCTCATTGAACAAATAGCACAACAGGAAGAGGAAAGACATAGAGAATGGGCAAGGCAAGCTGAAGAGAAAGAGTTAAAGTCAAGGAAAGTCGATGATGGGATAATCGACACAACAAAAGAAATGACTGCAGAGAACCTGACGAAGATGGCAAATAAAGTGCTTGCAGCAAAGGGATTAGAGGTAGATTCCTAAACTACGTCTAAGTCAACCAGCCAGGTCAGTTGTAGTGATTCAACAAATGGGTCAGGTAAGACTGATAAGGCTAAAACTGAGAGTGACTGCAAAAATTGCATGAAAGATTGCAAAGTTTGCAGCACACATGCATATCTCAATGCCAGAAGGACTGAAGAACCGGTTGCAAAGGTCAAAACAGTTGAAGATCAAATTTTAAATCGTGATAAACTGGTGAGAGCTTCAAATGATAGAATAAAGGAATTAACTGAGAGAATTGAAGAAGATAAAACTGATGTAGAACGATTTAGGAAAGAAAATGAAAAGTTAATTCATGAAAACCGACAATTTTTTGAAAATCATGAGAAGCTAAAAAGAACAATAAAAGATTCTGATGAGCGAAACAGTAAAACATACAAAGAAAATTTTAAAGCTTTCATTTCAGGAAGCTAAGATTGAGAACGAACGAATCAATCTAAAACTGAACAGTTACAGCTCCGCAAGTTTTGTTCTTCAACATATGGTTCCCAAACCAATTGGGAAGAATAAAGCTGGTGAAGATGTATACTCAGATGGAACTGGGGTAGGGTATCATCAAGTTCCACCGCCCGTATTGAACAATTTTTCAAAGAAAAAGTCTGGGTTGGATAATGATGATGAAACAAAAGAGATAAAACTTCCAGAAACAATCGATGTAACATTCACTTCATCGTCTGATGAAGACAGTGTTCAATCCGAAGTCGTAAAAAATGTGATTGAAAACGTGTTAAAATCTGACAGTGAATAGACTGAGGATGAAGAGTGCTTTTTGAATAATTACATTCCAAAATCAAAATCCAAAAACAACTCAAATGACGGACCTACTCTTGTCATGTACAAGATGTCTGGTTCAGATAAGTTGCATTCGGATTCTGAATTTCCACTTAAATTGGTTGAAATTGATGTTTCTGAAATCGAGGATTTGAAAAGTTCCAACAGGCAATTGTGTCACACCCCCAAAATCCACACGCGGAGTATCACCGCTTGGAGGCGTGACTGACCAGGATCAAACCACTAATCATATTGAACAAGCAAGTAATTAATTGTAAAAGTCCAACCAATCATAATTAGTGTCCAAAACAACCATAGTTTAAGTTATGAGCGGAAGCATAATGTTTAAAACCAAATCATAAGTTTAAGTATCCAAATGTTTAACATGGCACACAGCTGTCCATGTCCCACAACGACTCTTCCTTGTGCAAGCTCCAGCTAAGTACCTATTGACCTGCAAAGCATGTAGTAACGAGTCAACACTAATGTTGAGCGAGTTCACAGTTGGGTGTTCGTTTTAAGTTGTTTCAAAAACAGTTCCTTTAACTGGCATCCTTGCCGTGGGGGTTACCCCATAGTTGAAAACGTGTTTAGTTTAATCCCGTTTACTCTGGCAATCCAGCCGTGGGGGCTACCCCATAATAGTTATCTGGCATTTCGGCTGTGGGGGCTACCCCATGTATACACTAGACTCGTTACCATATCGACTGCTGACTAAAGTCATGTTTAAGTGCCCTGAACTGTCAATGTCTATCATCATTGACGTGCCCAGATCCATTAGTTCACGCCCGTCCTCTGCGGCACGGTGTGAGGCTTGTCAGACCTAAATAGCGCTATCTAACTAATGACCCGCTCGCCATTGGCCCGACGATTAAGTCGATATAAAAAGGAGGGACTTCGTGATAGAGTTTTGGTCTAGTAAAGTTATCTGTCTGTGAGGACGAGGAATTACATTCCTGAACCATTACTGTCCTACCCAAGAAGGACGAGGAATCCATATTCCTTAACCCCATTCCCAACCCCTGGGAATCCCATGCTTTGTAGAGTGTGAACTCACCTTAGTTTGCTCGGCAGATTACACAGAAAGGTCAAGTCTAGCAGCTAGTGGTCAACTACGTCCTAACATGGTTATCATACAAGTCAGGTTTTGGTTTCACAGAGTGCACTAAGTATCACGTAAGATAGCATGTAAGAACACACACGGATCATGGTAACACATATCATTACGTTCAACATATTCAAGATTGGGCTCGCACAAGATTAGTGGCCTTGTGCGAGTCATTTGTTGGAGCCCACTAATACCCGGCCCAAAACCAAAGTGCCCAACAAAACAATCAACATGAACACGGATCAAATCAAATAAGTCTAAGTTTGTGCGATCCGGACCTATTGTACGATCCGTTTACCAGCCCATCCCAATATCAACAACCGGCCCAAACAGTTAAATAAATATACATCATGTGCGACTCAATGGTCCTTGTGCGACTAGGGACCGCTTGTGCGATCAGGTCCTCTTGTGCGAAGGGACCTCTTGTGCGAACAGGATGTCTTGTGCGAGTGGACCTCTTGTACGACCAAGAGGTCTTGTGCGATCAGTTTTATTGATTCGAATCACATGGAAATCAGTTACACAGCTAATATCTTGCAACCAATTGCAAAGTTTCCATTTATTTTATCAATTAACAACTTTGGCAGTTTCATACATAATTAACATTAGATCAAACAAGGGTTTTTAACATCTAATTCATATGAACACTAACGAATAACATAATCAGTACGCGAACCATAATCATAACACCAATCATATCAACATGCTTCATAATCTCGATTAACAACATTCATAACTATAACATTATATTAATCATTCGAAACATGTTACAGCCGATTTAACAAGCATTCGGTTTTCATTCATTATCATCAATTCCAAATCATACTAGCACAACATCCAACCATTCGGATCTAAACATGTATATGGCCAATTACCTATATTCATGATCGATCATATATTATTCATATCAACACCACAATTCAGCATCAAATAAACATCAATCGAATAAACCCATAACATGAAACACTAACTGATTAAAGAAGAGGGTAGGGGATTGATCCGAGCACAAAGATCTTCGATGAAGAAGAGGGGTGTTTGCCGTCAAGTTTGAGAGAGAGGATGAGAGGAAGCTAGGGTTTGTGTGTAAAGTGTTTAGCAAACAAATGAGGTGTATACCCTATCTCCTAGTGTTATGCGACAAAGAGAAAGAGTGGGCCGAACCCTCACTGGGCTGCCCATTGATCCGAATACAAAGTGTAGCCCAAATGGGCTTGTGCGATCGAGTGGTGTTGTGCGTTTGGGCTCAACTATACATACATATATTACACATAACACAAAGTCATTCGTAGCATTCAATACTTCAACATAGTTCATGTAATCACATCAGGTCTACATACGTTACATCAAAGTACAAAAATAGGTTCGGAAATACGAGTTGTCACATTATCCCCAAGTTGAAAGAAATTTCGTCCCGAAATTTAGCACGTACTCACTGAGGGAGCTAGTTAAGTTGCATGGTTTTCCTGGTTTTCCTGGGGTGTCACATCCTCCCCCCGTTGATCTGGAATTTCGTCCCGAAATTCCGTAGCTTCAGCCTCAGTAGGGGTTGTACCGTGTGCGAATAGCTGGGGATACTTTTGTTTCATCTGATCTTCGCGTTCCCAGGTGAACTCTGGGCCGCGACGTGAGTTCCAACAAACTCGAACGAGAGGTATCCTAGTACGCTTGAGGACCTTAACATCCCGGTCCGTGATTTCAACAGGTTCCTCGACGAATCGTAACTGCTCGTCGATAGTAAGCTCCTTCAAAGGAACTATGTGGGTCTCATCTGACAGACATTTCTTCAGATTTGACACATGGAAAACGTTGTGCACTGCACTGAGTTCCGCTGGTAAGTTCAGTCTGTAGGCCACCTTGCCTATTTTCTCAATAACTTCGAAAGGTCCAACGTATCGTGGATTAAGTTTGCCCCGTTTACCAAAACGAACCACACCCTTCCAGGGTGAAACTTTGAGTAGTACACGCTCCCCAACCTGGAGCTCTAGTGGTTTTCTGCCCTTATCGGCGTAGACTTTCTGACGGTCACGAGCTGCCGCCATTCGTTGTCGTATCTGAGCAATTTTCTCTGTTGTGTCGACCACATGTTCTGGACCAGTAATCTGACTATCCCCCACCTCTGCCCAATAAAGAGGTGACCGGCATTTACGCCCGTACAATGCCTCAAACGGAGCAGCTTTAATGCTGGTGTGGTAGCTATTATTGTACGAAAATTCCACAAGTGGCAGATGCTTTTCCCAGCCGATGCCAAAGTCAATTACACATGCCCTAAGCATGTCTTCTAGGGTCTGGATGGTACGTTCCAACTGCCCATCCGTTTGCGGGTGATAGGCTGTGCTCATATCTAATCTTGAGCCAAAAGACTTGTGCATTGCTTGCCACAGTTCTGATGTAAAACGTGCATCTCGATCCGAGATAATAGAGGTGGGCACCCCGTGCCTCGAGACAACTTCCTTGAGATATACTTCTGCTAGGGTGGAGAACTTATCCGTTTCTTTGATAGCCAAGAAGTGAGCAGACTTTGTGAGTCGATCCACGATCACCCAAATAGTATCGTTACCACATTGTGATCTAGGCAGGCCAGTAACAAAATCCATGGAAATTTGCTCCCATTTCCATTGTGGTATCTCTGGTTGTTGAAGGGGGCCTGAAGGTTTCTGGTATTCTGCCTTGACTCTCGCACAAGTCAAGCAATTGCTAACGTAAGTTGCTATGTGGGCCTTCATGCTAGGCCACCAATATGTGGTTTTGATATCGTGGTACATTTTGTCCGAACCAGGGTGCACTGAGTAGCGAGACTTGTGTGCCTCATCCATCACAAGCTCTCGTAGGTTGCCATAAAGTGGGACCCAAATGCGTCCTGTTACGTAGTAAGCACCGTCTTCCTTTTGTTCTAAGCGTTGCCTTGAGCCGCGTAGGGCTTCAGCCCTGACGTTTTCTGGTTTCAATGCTTCTACCTGAGCATCTCGTATTTGAGAAGGACGACTAGACTGTATAGTAAGTTGTAAAGCTCGTACGCGCTTAGGCGCAGTGTCCTTTCGACTGAGGGCGTCGACCACAACATTGGCTTTGCCCGGGTGGTATCTGATCGAGCATTCGTAGTCATTCAGTAGCTCGACCCATCGTCGCTGTCGCATATTGAGTTCCTTCTGTTTGAAAATATGCTCGAGGCTCCTGTGATCAGTGTAGATAGCGCATTTGGTACCATACAGGTAGTGTCTCCATATCTTAAGTGAAAAAACAACAGCTCCCAGCTCTAAATCATGTGTGGTGTAGTTCTTTTCATGAACTTTGAGTTGGCGTGAGGCGTAGGCTATAACTTTATCCCGCTGCATCAATACACAACCAAGAACCTGAATAGATGCGTCGCAGTAAACCACAAAGTCGTCTATGCCCTCTGGCAATGAAAGGATAGGTGCACTGCAAAGTCTATCCTTTAAGTGCTGAAACGCTAACTCCTGTGCGTTTCCCCAACGATAAACAACGCCCTTCTGCGTTAGTGAAGTAAGAGGCTGTGCAATCTTGGAAAAATCCTTGATAAACCTCCTGTAGTAACCTGCCAATCCCAAGAATTGGCGAATTTCCGTTGGCGTACGAGGTGCAGGCCAGCTCTTGATTGACTCTACCTTGGATGGATCAACGTGAATCCCATCCTTGTTCACTACATGGCCTAAGAAATGGACTTCACGAAGCCAGAAGTCACATTTTGAAAACCTGGCGTACAGCTGTTCTGTTCGAAGGAGTTCCAAAATGAGTCGTAGATGCTGCTCGTGTTCCTCCTGACTCTTAGAATAGATCAGGATGTCATCGATGAAAACTATAACGAACTTGTCTAGGTACGGCTTGCACACGCGATTCATCAAGTCCATGAAGACCGCCGGTGCGTTTGTTAGCCCAAACGGCATGACCAAAAACTCATAATGTCCATAACGGGTTCTAAAGGCTGTTTTAGAGACGTCCTCTTCTCGGACTCTCAGCTGGTGATATCCCGATCTCAAATCAATATTTGAATAGTAGCTCGACCCTTGCAGTTGGTCGAACAAGTCTTCAATGCGTGGAAGAGGGTAGCGATTCTTCACAGTCACCTTGTTCAGTTCGCGGTAGTCGATGCACATTCTGAACGTACCGTCTTTCTTCTTCACAAATAGCACTGGAGCTCCCCAGGGCGAAGAGCTAGGACGAATAAAACCCTTATCTAAGAGTTCTTGTAGTTGCGTAGATAGCTCTTTCAACTCTGATGGAGTTAAACGATACGTTGCACGAGCTATGGGTGCCGCTCCAGGAGCTAACTCGATTTAAAACTCGACCTGACGATGAGGCGGGAGGCTAGGTAGTTCCTCAGGAAATACCTCAGGATAGTCGCGTACAATCGGAAAGTCTTCTATCTTTTTCTCTTTCTTCGAGGTGTCAGTAACGAGAGCCAGAAAGGCAGTGTGGCCCTTACGCAAACACTTTTGGGCCTTAAGGGAAGAAATGATGCTCACAACAGCACCACTCTTGTCGCCACGAATCATAAGAGGTTCCTCACCTGGGCGGGGAATACGGACAATCTTTTCGTTGCAAAGAATCTCTGCTTGGTGTTGGGATAACCAGTCCATCCCAATGACAACGTCGAAACTACCCAGAGTGATAGGAAGGAGGTCGATCGAGAAAATGTGATCAGCAAGAACAAGACTACAACCTTTGACTACGTGTGTAACCTCTATACTTTTACCATTAGCTAACTCTACAGCGTGTTTGGGGTTCAAAGGTGTTGGGGTATGCTTAATCAGTTGACTAACTTTTAGGGACACATAACTAGTATCAGCACCCGAATCAAATAAGACAGTAACGTAAAAATTGTCGAGAAGGAACTTACCCGTCACGACATTGGGATCGTTCATAGCTTATCCCTGGCCAATAACGAACACACGACCCCTTGCTCCATTGCCATTGTTACCCCCGTTGTTCCCATTCCCCTGATTGTTGTTGTTGTTATCGTTGTTCTGGTTCCTGTTCAGTTGGGGACAATCTCTCTTGAAGTGGCCTTCAGCTCCACACTAAAAGCACCCTTTGTTGTTACCCTGCGGCTGCTGTTGCTGGCGTTGATTATGTGGAGCTTGTTGTTGCTTACGATTCTGGTTTGCGGGGTAAAGACTTCTACAATCCTTCGCTGCGTGGCCTGGCTTGTTGCACCGATGACAGTTACCCCTGGTGCATGGCCCGCTGTGATATAGGTTACAGCGATTACATTTAGGGTGATTCCCCTTGTACACACCACGGCTTTGGCTGCCAGATGATTGCTGACTAGGACTCCTATAGTCGTCAGTCCTTCTCTGCTGAGACTGAGATTGCACAGAAGTTGAACCTTTGCTTGAAGCCCCATCCCATTTTCTCTTGTTGTCACTAGGAGCATCCGAAGTAGCTGTAGCACTTATTCGCTTTGGTAACCTGTTCTGCTCCACCGCCTGATCAGTGAGACGGTGAGCCAACTGAACAACCTGCTGGATGGTGGCGAGGTTCGCTGAAGTCACATAACTTTGGATTTCTGGCACTAAGCCCTTGAGAAAAAGTTCAATACGCTTAATTGGAGGGTCCACCATAGTAGGACACAATAAGGCAAGCTCATTCGACCTCTTAGTATATGCCTCAATTTCTGACCCCGTCATCTTGAGGTTGTAGAACTCGACTTCCAGCTTATGAATGTCATCACGACTGCAGTATTCCTCCTTGATCATCTCTTTAAAATTGTTCCATGGGGTGGCGTTAGCAGCAACCAACCCCAGCATTTGGACTTGAGCGTTCCACCGTGTGAGGGCTAAACCCTCGAGAGTACCGGTAGCATACTTCACCCTGCGTGCCTCAGGGCATTCACACATTTCAAACACAGATTCTAGTTTCTCAAACCAGTGGAGGAGACCTACTGCTCCTTCAGTGCCGCTAAAAGTAGTTGGTCAGCAGTCCATAAAGGTTTTGAAGGTGCACACAGGTGGCTGAGCATGCTAACCTGTTGTTGGTGTAAGAAAGGACAAAGTTTAACACAAGGATAGTTTCACGAGAGTAGGATCTAAAGATCCTAGAATGAGTTTTAAACTGCAGGGTATACCTCCTGCCTGTGCTGCTGCAAGTGCCGCAGCAACCTGTTCGTTAATCAGAGCCGTCAACTGGGCTTGAGTCATGTTAATGCGTCCAGACATGATCTTCATACCAAGGGAAACATGAGTGAGAAGGGTTCGCGAAAGTGCGATGACAGAAGAGAGTAAGCACACATGTGTACAAGTAACAGTAACTATACTAACTAAGCATATCATGAGCAAAGTTCTACGAAATCTAGCATGTAGGTAATAAGACATAAACCATATCACCTAGAATGTTGAGCCTTGCACGTGGAGTGAAGCGTCGTTGTGGATCGTAGAGCACTGTACAGGTTATAGTCTGGTTTTAACAAAAACGTTTTCCCTTATTAAAACCAAGTTCTCTATAACCAATGGCTCTGATACCAATCTGTCACACCCCCAAAATCCACACGCGGAGTATCACCGCTTGGAGGCGTGACTGACCAGGATCAAACCACTAATCATATTGAACAAGCAAGTAATTAATTGTAAAAGTCCAACCAATCATAATTAGTGTCCAAAACAACCATAGTTTAAGTTATGAGCGGAAGCATAATGTTTAAAACCAAATCATAAGTTTAAGTATCCAAATGTTTAACATGGCACACAGCTGTCCATGTCCCACAACGACTCTTCCTTGTGCAAGCTCCAGCTAAGTACCTATTGACCTGCAAAGCATGTAGTAACGAGTCAACACTAATGTTGAGCGAGTTCACAGTTGGGTGTTCGTTTTAAGTTGTTTCAAAAACAGTTCCTTTAACTGGCATCCTTGCCGTGGGGGTTACCCCATAGTTGAAAACGTGTTTAGTTTAATCTCGTTTACTCTGGCAATCCAGCCGTGGGGGCTACCCCATAATAGTTATCTGGCATTTCGGCCATGGGAGCTACCCCATGTATACACTAGACTCGTTACCATATCGACTGCTGACTAAAGTCATGTTTAAGTGCCCTGAACTGTCAATGTCTATCATCATTGACGTGCCCAGATCCATTAGTTCACGCCCGTCCTATGCGGCACGGTGTGAGGCTTGTCAGACCTAAATAGCGCTATCTAACTAATGACCCGCTCGCCATTGGCCTGGCGATTAAGTCGATATAAAAAGGAGGGACTTCGTGATAGAGTTTTGGTCTAGTAAAGTTATCTGTCCGTGAGGACGAGGAATTACATTCCTGGACCATTACTGTCCTACCCAAGAAGGATGAGGAATCCATATTCCTTAACCCCATTCCCAACCCCTGGGAATCCCATGCTTTGTAGAGTGTGAACTCACCTTGGTTTGCTCGGCAGATTACACAGAAAGGTCAAGTCTAGCAGCTAGTGGTCAACCACGTCCTAACATGGTTATCATACAAGTCAGGTTTTGGTTTCACAGAGTGCACATAAGTATCACGTAAGTAGCATGTAAGATCACACACGGATCATGGCAACACATATCATTACGTTCAACATATTCAAGATTGGGCTCGCACAAGATTAGTGGCCTTGTGCGAGTCATTTGTTGGAGCCCACTAATACCCGGCCCAAAACCAAAGTACCCAACAAAACAATCAACATGAACACGGATCAAATCAAATAAGTCTAATATTGTGCGATCCGGACCTCTTGTACAATCCGTTTACCAGCCCAGCCCAATATCAACAACCGGCCCAAACAGTTAAATAAACATACATCATGTGCGACTCAATGGTCCTTGTGCGACTAGGGACCGCTTGTGCGATCAGGTCCTCTTGTGCGAAGGGACCTCTTGTGCGAACAGGATGTCTTGTGCGAGTGGACCTCTTGTGCGACCAAGAGGTCTTGTGCGATTAGTTTTATTGATTCGAATAACATGGAAATCAGTTACACAGCTAATATCTTGCAACCAATTGCAAAGTTTCCTTTTATTTTATCAATTAACAACTTTAGCAGTTTCATACATAATTAACATTAGATCAAACAAGGGTTTTTAACATCTAATTCATATGAACACTAACGAATAACATAATCAATACGCGAATCATAATCATAACACCAATCATATCAACATGCTTCATAATCTCGATTAACAACATTCATAACTATAACAATATATTAATCATTCGAAACATGTTACAGCCGATTTAACAAGCATTCGGTTTTCATTCATTATCATCAATTCCAAATCATACTAGCATAACATCCAACCATTCGGATCTAAACATGTATATGGCCGATTACCTATATTCGTGATCGATCATATATTATTCATACCAACACCACAATTCAGCATCAAATAAACATCAATCGAATAAACCCATAACATGAAACACTAACCGATTAAAGAAGAGGGTAGGGGATTGATCCGAGCACAAAGATCTTCGATGAAGAGGAGGGGTGTTTGCCGTCAAGTTTGAGAGAGAGGATGAGAGGAAGCTAGGGTTTGTGTGTAAAGTGTTTAGCAAACAAATGAGGTGTATACCCTATCTCCTAGTGTTATGCGACAAAGAGAAAGAGTGGGCCGAACCCTCACCGGGCTGCCCATTGATCCGAATACAAAGTGTAGCCCAAATGGGCTTGTGCGATCGAGTGGTGTTGTGCGTTTGGGCTCAACTATACATACATATATTACACATAACACAAAGTTATTCTTAGCATTCAATACTTCAACATGGTTCATGTAATCACATCAGGTCTACATACGTTACATCAAAGTACAAAAATAGGTTCGGAAATACGAGTTGTCACAAATTGAATTTTGAAAAAGATATATCTTACTACAAAAAACCTTATGTACCACCACGTTTTAATAACAACAACCAAAAAATGGTCAGGTGGTTATCAGGGTGGTAAGAACAATCAAAGAAGAAACTTTCTAAACAAAAGGTTTGTCAAAAAGAAAGTGTTTGTGAAAAGCTCAAGTTCACATTCCGAGCAAGAATCTGAAATTTTTTCAAAATCAAAAGAAGAATTCTTTGAGAAGAAGGCCTCACAGCCTCAGACGGAAGGAAAAAGTTGAGAAGTTGACACCCGCACATGCTTTAAATGCAATAAAGTTGAACACATTGCACGAAAGTGCACCAACTCGAAGCCTAAGTCTGTGGTTGTCGAGAGTCCAAAAAATAAAGACGATGTAAAAGGTAAAGCACCAATGTTTGCTGAGAATAAAGTTTTGAAAAATGAAAACACCAAAGTCGAAACTGAGCCCGTAAAAGAGTCGGTAAAGAAAATTGATAAGTTTTACGAACGGGTCGCTTCGTCTCAACAAACTTGGAAGCCAAAATCTGAGATTAAGACACCAAGTTCTCCAAAAGCAAAGGTTTCAGAGTCTGCAAAACAATCATCTTCAACTAAGAAGATGGATGTTCCTTTGGATTACTATGAGAAACTTGAAAAGCAAACTTCTACCTCTCGAGGGAAGAAGTATGTTTCGTGTTAGGAAACTTTATTTGTAAGTATTGAAGAAAATCACAATCAACTTGATCTATGAAGAGATAACAGTCCTGAAGATCACAAGAAGAAGAAGAAGAAGAAGAAGATCAGATAGTACAACTGAAATGCACAGCATCTACTTCAAAGAATCACAAGTTGATCAAGAGCTGAATTGGAATATCAGAGAAGGTCATTTCTGATGGATCTGATGATATTTCTGATGAAATATCATCAGTTTCTGACGATTCTGATCATCAGGATTTTTCTGATGATTTGTTCACCAGAATTTCTGATGAAGTGGTTTATCAGAAATTCTGATGAAATACCCCACTTGCCTGAAATCAGCTCTATCCTGCCACACTTACCGAAGCAAGTTGACATTATTGGATATCATGATGAAAAAGGCAACTTGAAAGTTGGATTCAATGAATATGTCAAATCGCTACTTTTTGCAGGACTTATTGGATGAATAAACTATTGTTTATTCATGCACCCAACCTTCTATAAATAGAAGGCCCAACCAGCAGAAGACAATTGAGTTTGAAGCTTAGCATTCACACATACATCAAAACTCCATTGCCCTCTCACCCACAGAATTCAAGATTCATTTGTATTAGATAATAATCTTACAATCACCTTGTAAACCATTTTGTTTCAAAGTGATATAAACTTGATAATTTTGTAGGTCTTGTTTCTGAAAGTCTGATTTCCTTTTCCGCACATCTTTTTCACATCTACTGAAATCACTTGCCATATTACATGAAAAGAAGTTGTTCAGGCCATACTGGGTCCAACAATTGGTATCAGAGCAGATTGAATAAATTATTTTCAAACGATCAATCGCTCATCTTCTTTTCTCTAAATATGGCGAGCTTTCAATCCTGGAATAATGCTTTTAACATTGGTTCTATGTCTAAACCTCCGACTCTGGTCAGAGAGGAATACCCCCAATGGAAAATCAGGATGGTCAATTTCCTTAATGGTCATGACCGAGCTCCGTTTCAATCCATTGAAAGGGGTCCACATATACCAATGACTGAAATACCAGCTATTCCAGCAACTGACCAATCACCTTCTATCCCTGCCTACCGAGCTCCCAAAAGTGAAATTCTTTGGAGTGAGGAAGACAAGGGAAAGGTGGCTAGGGATGAATGGGCAAAGTCACTTTTAATTATGGCCATCCCCAATGACATATTTTCACAAGTTGATGCATGTGCATCAGCCAAGGAAATATGGGATCAGTTGGAAAATCTTTGTGAAGGAGGAGAAAGGATGAGAAGAAACAAGAGAACAAACAATGTCTCATCTTATGAGAGGTTTAAAAGTTTGCCAAACGAAAGATTAAATTATACATATCAAAGATTTACAAAACTTTTAAACGAGCTAAAGAAATTTGGAATAACAAAGTCAAATGATGAAAGAAACATAAAATTTCTTGATGCCTTACCTAGAGAATGGAGAAGTCTAACCATGACTTTGTCACTTGGTCTCCAGAGAGGAAGAAATATTTGAAGAAACCATTCAAAGAGGGGGATCTTTAGCTCTTATCTCAAACTCACAAAGAACAACACCTGCCAATGATCCACAACCATCAAACAGCCAAAATCTTGAAATTTCTGATACATCATCAGATTTTTCAGCTTTTGCTGAAGCAATAGCACTGCTCATCAAAACATTTGAGCAGAGGTTGAGGGGAGGAAGCCAGAGATACCAGAGAAGTGACAGAGGAAGGATGGATGGAAGATCTAAAGAGGAAGTTAGATCTAAGGATAAAGGGAAGGCTGAAGTTGTGTGTTACAAGTGCAAGCAGAGAGGTCACTATGCATCAGAATGCAAGACCAAAAAGCTCAAGGATGTTGCTTGTTATGAGAAAACGCTTGAAGAAGCAAAGAAGCAGCAACAGGTTAGCTTAATTGCAGGAACAGATACATGGTTATCTGATGATTCCTCTGATGATGAAGAAGAAGAATTGGCAAATTTCTGCCTCATGGCACTTTCTGAAGGTCTACCAGAAACTTCAGAACAAAATGTAAATTTAGATAATCTTGATCTTGAACACAAGCTAAACAAGCTCATGTCAGATTTTCTAAATCTGCAAGAAAAACATCAATCAGATACTAGAAAATCTGATGAGTTGCAAAGGACTATGAACAAAATCATTCTTGAAAACCAATTACTCATAGAAGAAATCACAGAGCTAAAATTGAGTTCTATGAAAATGAAAGAAAAGATCTTTACAAGAAAATCAATAATAAAGAAATTAATGTAAGAGGTTTTCAACAAGCCAAGGAATTTATAAATTCCATTGAGTCCACACCAAAGAACAAAGGAGAGGGTTTAGGATATATAAAATCAAAAGGAAATAAACCCACTGTCTTTGTAAAAGCAACTCATCAGATTTCTGATAAATTTTCATCAGAATCTGATTCTGAATCTTGCAAGTCAACCTGTTCTGAATATTCTTTTGAAAAACCAAACTTCAAAGCAAACATAAGTGAATGCAGTCAAGAATCTGTAAAGACTCTAGAAGCAGTTCACTCATCTTTTCAAAATTATCCACTCATTCCATCACAAGAAAAAATATCATAAAATTCTGATAAATCTTGTATGTGTGTTGACATACTAAAGCTTGTTCAACACCATCTTCAAAAGAAAAATGCAAAATCTGTTTATGGCTCAGCATATAACAGAATTTCTGATGAAAAACCAACAAGAAAAAATAATTTGATTAGGATCCCATCAGAAAAAGTACCCAAGCATGCCTGGGTACCAAAAACCCTCTAATCATTCCATTTTAGGACCATCATGTGCAGCAGATATGGTACTGCGACTCAGGAAGCTCCAAGAACATGACTGGGGACAGGAGCTTACTCAGCAACTTTGTTTCAAAGCTGGGTAGAATAGGAAATTTTGGAAATTGAGTAAAAGGGAGGATCATGGGATATGGATGCATAAGGTATGGATGTTTGACCATAGAGAAAGTAGCCTATGTTGAAGGCTTAAAGTATAATTTGCTGAGTTGTGGTCAATTCTGTGACAAAGGTTTCCAGGTAACCTTTTTACCAGAAAAATGCTTGTTAATAGGTATAGATGATAATAAAATCTATTTAAGTGGAAAAAGAATAAGAAAACCAATTTACTATTTTGATTTCGAAGAAGAAAGTGAACATCCAAAATTATGTTTATTTTCAAAAATCAACAAGGGTAGTAGTTGGTTATGGCACAAAAGGCTAGCCCACTTAAATTTCAAAAACCTAAGCAAACTAGCAAGCAAAGTTTTGGTAAAAGGATTACCTTTAATATCCTCAAAGAAGGATAAAATTTGTGAAGCATGTGAGATGGGTAAATCCAAGAGAAGCTCACATAAATCAACTTCTGAGTCTTCTATTTCACAAAATTTGGAACTTTTACACATGGATTTGTGTGGACCCATAAGTACAGAAAGTTTTTCTGGAAAGAAATACATACTAGTAATAGTAGATGACTTTTCTAGGTACACATGGGTATAGTTTTTGAGAAAGAAAAGTGAAACTCCTGACCTGATCATTAATTTTATCAAGAAAATTGAAAATCTGTTAAAACTGACAGTCAGAAGGATCAGATCAGACAATGGAACAGAGTTTAAAAATTCAAAAATTGAGAATTTTCTTGTAAGTAAAGGAATCTCTCATGATTTTTCTGCTCCCAGAACACCTCAACAGAATGGGGTGGTTGAAAGAAGAAATAGGACCTTGGTAGAAGCTGCCAGAACTATGCTTGCTTATGCTAAGCTGCCCACTCATTTTTGGGCAGGAGCAATAGCAAATGCATGTTTTACCAAAAACAGAACCATAATCAACAAAAGGCACAACAAAACACCATACAACATTATCAATGGAAGAATTCCAAGTGTAAAATTTTTGCATACATTTGGTTGTAGATGTTTTGTTTTCAATGATTTTGAAAGCCTTGAAAAATTTGACAGAAAAGCAGAAAAAGGTATTTTTCTTGGTTACTCTTTGTCCTCAAAAGCATATAGAATCTTTATTCTCAACACAAGGACAATTAGAGAAAGTCTGTATGTTTCATTTGATGACTTATCAGAAACAGAGGTTTCTGATGAATACATGAAAGAAATAAATTTTTCTGACAAACAAGAAAATTATGAACATCTCTTTGAAATGATAAATGAAGATTTCCTAGAACATGATAATTCTTTCAAAAACAAATCAAAAGATTCTTCATGTACTAACTCTGCAGAACAAAGGTGTAGTACATCAGAAGCTCAGAATACAGATATCTTATACACAAATGAGGCACTTGTTCAGGGGGAAACTTCAAATCCATTAGAACCAACAACTTTTCACAACAAGTTAAGATGGATCAAAGGACATGTTCAGTCTGACATCATTGGCAACCCTGCAGATGGTGTAAGAACAAGATCTGCAACTGCACATGAGTGTGCATTTTCTGGGTTCTTAAGCAAAGTAGAACCCAAATATGTCAAAGAAGCTCTAAGTGATCCAGACTGGATTCAAGCTATGCAAGAAGAGCTTGATCAGTTTGAAAGGAGCAAGGTATGGGATCTGGTACCCAAGCCAAGAGACAAATCTGTCATAGGCTCGAAATGGGTGTTCAGGAATAAATCTGATGAAAATGGCATAATCACCAGGAACAAAGCAAGGTTAGTGGTCAAGGGTTACTGTCAACAAGAATGTATTGATTATGATGAAACTTTTGCACCAGTAGCAAGATTAGAAGCTGTAAGAATTTTTCTTGCTTATGCTGCATCCAAGGATTTCAAAGTTTATCAAATGGATGTAAAATCAGTTTTTCTGAATGGTAAAATTGAGGAAGAAGTTTATGTGCAGCAACCAGAAGGCTTTGTTGATCCAAAATTTCAAAATCATGTTTACAGATTAAACAAAGCCTTGTATGGGTTGAAGCAAGCTCCTAGAGCATGGTATGAAACTTTATCAAACTTCTTACTCAATTTTGGGTTTACCAAAGGTACTATTGACACCACACTTTTCCTCAAAACACACAAAGGTCATACTTTGCTGGTCCAAATATATGTTGATGACATCATATTTGGATCAACAAATGAAAAATTTTGTAACAAATTTCAAAAGTTGATGACCAGCCACTTTGAAATGAGTATGATGGGTGAGTTAACCTTTTTCTTAGGGTTACAAGTTAAACAAAGAATTGATGGAATATTTTTGAGTCAATCAAAATATGTGAAAACAATTCTACAAAAATACTCACTTGAAAACTGCTCTGTTTCAAAAACTCCCATGGCAACAGGGAACAAGTTAGATTCTGATAAGGATGGAATAAGTGTAGATATTAAAACCTATAGAGGGATGATAGGATCACTGCTATATTTAACTGCAAGCAGACCAGATATTATGTTTGCAACATGCTTTCTGGCCAGATATCAATGTGATCCTAAAGAATCCCATCTAAAAGCTGTAAAAAGGGTTTTCAAATATCTAAAAGGCACATCAGAACTTGGTCTCTGGTATCCTAAGGATACAAACCTTGAATTAATTGCATACACAGATGCAGATTATGCAGGGTGCAAAATTTACAGGAAAAGCACATCTGGTGCCTGTCAACTCTTGGGAAAAAAATTGGTATGTTGGGCAAGCAAGAAACAAAACTGTGTCGCCACATCAACAGCAGAATCAGAATATGTAGCAGCAGCAAGTTGCTGTTCACAAGTGCTGTGGATGCAAACTCAAGTGAAAGATTATGGAGTAACTCTGACAAAAATACCAATTCTATGTGATTCAAAGAGTGCTATTGCAATAACATAAAATCCAGTTCATCACTCAAGAACCAAACACATAGATGTCAGATATCACTTCATAAAAGATCATGTGGAGAAAGGTAACATAGAAATGTATTTTGTTCCCACTGAAAACCAAATTGCTGATATCTTTACAAAACCTCTTGATGAAAAGAGACACAATTTTTTTATCAGCAAACTTGGCATGGTTAATTTAAATGATGAAGATTTTTCAGAAAACACAAGGACACAAATTGAAAACCAAATTGATGATCATCAAAGTTCTGATAATCAAAGAACAAATCAACTGGTTTCTGACAAAGCAATCCATCAATCTGATGGAACCTCAGAAAATCTGATGAATCTTCAATAAATGATGATTTATCAGATAATCTGAGGAAATATCAGAATATCTGGTGAAATCACCAGAAATTCTGATATAAAATCAGAAACCAGGATGAAACATCAGAATAATTTATAATCATCATAATCTTCCATCTTCATGCATATCCCACCCACTGTATATATTCATATATGTGTATAATTTGTTTTTGTATTTTTTTTCCTTCTATTTATTTAAAAAAACAAAAGGGGGAATAGTAACATGCATAAAGATAAAATTCTATATTGCTGAGAAAATCAACCGTCTCTATAAATTTTTTTCAGATTATTGAATTTCATTTTTTCTGCCAATGCATGCAACGTCATTTTTTTCATAAGAAACTTAAGTGACATGTAGGCACTAAAATGATTAGGAGCTATGAAAGTAGCTGCCTAGTCATTAAATGCTTACTCAAACATG
Organism: Helianthus tuberosus; assembly: GCA_030545235.1. Lineage (NCBI taxonomy): Eukaryota > Viridiplantae > Streptophyta > Magnoliopsida > Asterales > Asteraceae > Helianthus > Helianthus tuberosus. Next base: position 198,338,888 of record CM060363.1, on the reverse strand, counting down.
GGGCTTAGTAGACTGTCACATTCACTGTTACATTCACTACAACAGATATCGTCTTAATTGAAGAGATGAAAAAAAAAGGGTTGGCTGTTAGTATCATTTATGAAGAACTATAACTTTCATCTATAAATATTAACAACCTGAAAAGAACTTACTTCACACCAAAATCATCTCTTCAAAAGCCCTTCGACATAATTTTCTTATTTTAAAATGGGTTGCCCAAAATAGATGAAAGCAACTCAATTCCATCTCCCATTTCACAGACTTCATAATCTTAGATTAAGATCCAACTTGGATGGACCTGCATGGGAGGACTGCAGGTTTTTGTACAATATGATCAAGCAAAGTCCTTTGGGCTTTGCTGTATCATCACATGTCACCATTTATCCAAAACTTCTTCAAGAGTTCTGGGGGAACTCTGAAATCATTTTTAGTGGTACTTCCATGTGGATAGAGAGTGAGGTTATGGGGGTTAATATTACCCTAAAAGAGGAAACAATCAGAAATGTCCTCAGACTGGGTAATGATCATGAAATCAAATTCCTAGATAAGGCAGATGTGCAACAGACCTTGACTGAAATGGGCTATCATACATTCAACTCGTCAAGGGCGATTAGCAAATCTGGGTTTATACCACCTTTCTAGTTTTTGGTAGTGGTTCATGCTATTGTACAGGAAAAACCTTACAACTATGCTAAGTTTCTCATGAGAGACCTAGTAGCAAACCTCCATGATCGTCAACCTTTTCTGATCTACCCTCGATTCGTAACCAAGGTGATCACCAGTCAGCTGGACTTCGGAGGAGTGAGAAGCTGCTATCCAAAGGCCGAGCTGGTACTTCAAGAAAACATAAGTGAGCCCACCCTGGTGCCATCAACGAATCACACTGGTCGAATAACCAGTCTTTGGTTATATGTGAAGTGCATGTACAACGTGTTGGAGGAGGAGGAGGAGTAGTTGTTGTTTGTTTTTCATTGTTGTGTGTTTAATGTTTTTTTTTATATATCTAGTTTGCTTTAATTCCTTTTCACTCATTTTTTTTCTTTCAACAATAACATGTCAATAGATCTAGGGGGAACTAAAACATCATGTCTGATAAAAACAAAGAAAATCTGGTGGAAATTCAAATGAAATCTGACAGGATTTGGTGGAACTCAGAAAATCTGATGATCAATCAGAAAATCTGGTAATTATTCAGAAAACCCATCAAGCCATACGAATCTGTTCATTCATCAGAAAATTTTCAAAATAACCAGAAAATCTGATAATTGATTAGAAAATCAAAATTTTCAGAAAAAATTCTTGAAAGCCATGAAGTTTGACAAATTGGACCTTTTTGAAAAGGTTTCAATTGGACCTTTTTGAAATAAAAGGGGTCCCACATGGAGAAAATGTGCAAGTTGGACATTAGTGTTTATCCGCAAAATCATTGGAATCTCTAAGTCTCTTTAAAGGATTTACATTAAATTAGAGATAAACCAAAGGTTTTTCAAAAACGGTTGTTTCCTTAAAGGATTAAAACATCATTAAGGTGTCATTAACCACCTTGAATACAAACAACCTACGAAAAACACTCAAAAATCTCTGTCTCTATACACTACAAATACCTCATTCAAAAACAGAGACTTCCATCTTCAACCTTCAAATTCAAAACCCTAAACCCTTTTCCGAAACAAAAACCCAAATACTCAATGGCAGCTATCAACATCAACATACCACCAATTGAACACTCTGTTCCCTTCATCACTAAAGCTGAATTTCTTCCATTAAAGAGTAACAATGAAGCAATGAATGATAACACTGAAGAGTATGATATAAAGTGTCAAATTCTCATTGAATTCCTAACCAGATGCCCTATATCTCAAGCTCTCACAAAGACCAGAGAGGTACCAGAAGAACTCATACAACAAGTTGTAAAAACTCTCAAAGTCTCAAATCAACTCGAGCTAACAGCACATGTGTGGGGAAATATCTTTATTACTATATCACCGGAGAAAATAAGGGAATGTTCGGAACTACCCTTAAACCAAAGCTATGAAGAAGCACCAATAAAAGAAGATATGTTCTCACAACTTGATGCTGTAATGGGTTACAATACAAAGATTTCAAAAATCAATAAATTCAAGAGAAACAAGCTACCTGCCTTCTGGCAAGTTCTAATGGAAATTCTGAACAAGTGTCTATCTTCAAAGATTGGAGGTACAGATCAGATAAATAAGAATATTCTAACAATCATGTTCAGTCTCATTAGTGGGTTGAACATTGATTTTGGAACATAAATATTTATTCTGATCAGAAGATCAATTCTGACCAACACTGGAAGGATAGATTCACATATACCCTTTCCCAGATTTCTATCAATCATAATTTCTGATGCTTTTTCTGAAAGGAACCTAGAAATTCCGGCATCAGAAAATATGTGGAGAACAGAAATTATGAGACCTTGGACTGTTGTAGGGTCTTGGAAGTCAGACTATGATGTGCATGTTCTGTCAGAAAAAGTGATGAAACTGATACCAGAAGATTCACCATACAGAGCAGAATATCTGAAGATGTTGAACAAAAGGCCAGAAAATAAAGAAGTTTTTGGAACTGTATCCCCAATGGAGCATGATGCACAAGAGGCAAGCACACCAAGAATGGAACAGCATGGTGAATCTGATCCTCATCCAGCTGATGAAGATGTGAATATGAGTCCTGTGGCAGAAGAACATCATGCTGAAATCTCACATATGGGAGAAACAGGTGCACAACAATCTAAATTCAATATATTTCATAATTCTGAGAGTGATTCTGATGATTCAATTCAAGGAAATTATGAAATTTTACAAAAAGGCACTGTTTCTACAAAACAAAATGTGAGTGAAACCAAGGACCCATTTTCTGAATCAGATTCTGAGGAGGAAAATGTGGTGGCAACAGGTGGAGATCAGTCTACTGATCAAGGAAACCTGGATGAGAAAACTAAGAGTTTCTCAACAACTCATGGAGAACCTAAAAAGGTTCAAGGATATGAGGAAAACCAGAACTTGAATGTGTTACAATTTTCTGGTGAGGATACAGAGAATTTGGAATTTTCCAATCCTCTTAACCTCAGAACAGCAGAGAATGTGTTTTCTAGAAGGGTCCAGCAAAAAGAACATGTTCCAGTTCAGTCATCTTCTACAGCCATCACAGGAGAAACAGAGTTCAGCATAAAGATGGATACAAAAGAGAAGAGAAGAATGGAACATGAAGTGACTTCTTCAAAAAGGCGAAGAAAAGAAATGATAGAAGATTCAGAGGGGAACATCAAAGAAATGGATGTGCTGAAAGGTGATTTACACACTATTATGTACACTGAAGAACATCTAAAGCACTACTACTGGAAAGATCCAGAAGACAACCCAAAGAGACCACTCTCTCCATTGAGTAAAGGAATTGTTGAAATCAGAAACAATGGAGGCCGGGAAATTCTGCACAAACACATGACCAATCCAATAGTATCTATTGAAAGAATATATACTTTGACCAGTGGAGGAGGCATCTTAGGTAATGAAGGACAAAACAAGTATACCCTGGTCAGAAAAGATAACAGTGAACAAAAGATTACTGATGCAAATCTGGCTGATGATATTCACCCAATGGGCATAGTCAAAATGAAGAATATCATTGAAAGAGAGAAAGGCGGTTCAGTTGTGATCAGAAGAGCCCTTGACAGCCTCAAAAGTGCAGGAGTAAAGCTATACAAAAGGGCTTCACTGGCAGACTTTGTTCTATGTATCAATTTTGAGTACAGCAACAAGGTATTAATACCTCCTCCCAACACCAGAATTCCAGCTGAAATTCCTTCTAAACTTCTGAGAACTGGAGCAATCTTTGACAAACCAGAAATGTGTGTAGTCTTCAAAGATGCTAATGATGAAAAAGCTCTATTCAGAATCAGTGAAATATGCAGGTACTCAAATCAAACTCTGAAATATATAAGGAACTGCATGAATGAAAAACAAGAGCAGCTCAAGAAGAAGGGAAAGAACTATGAACAGCTGAGAAAAACAATTAAAGAATGTATTGAAAACTGGATGGAGTCAAGAGGATGGTACAAAGAGATGTACAAGGAAACTCAAAAGGCAATTGATCACAAGAAAAGGCTGAAACCAGGAGACAAATACAGAAGTGGAGTGAAGATCAATTAATGAATTGATGAGATTAAGTTTCTCTTTTTGAACAATATTTCATTTTTGTCTGATTTATGGTTGGTTTGACTATGTTCCATGTTTCAGAACTTAGTTGTTTTGAATTTTTCTTTCAAGAAGCAGTTGAAAGTTGTTTATGTTAGATATAGAGATAGTTCATTTTCTTACAATACTTAGGGGGAAACTGTTAGGAAACTTTATTTGTAAGTATTGAAGAAAATCACAATCAACTTGATCTATGAAGAGATAACAGTCCTAAAGATCACAATAAGGAGAAGAAGATCAGATAGGACAACTGAAATGCACAGCATCTACTTCAAATAATCACAAGTTGATCAAGAGCTGAATTGGATTATCAGAGAAGGTCATTTCTGATGGATCTGATGATATTTCTGATGAAATATCATCAGTTTCTGACTATTCTGATCATCAGGATTTTTCTGATGATTTGTTCACCAGAATTTCTGATGAAGTGGTTTATCAGAAATTCTGATGAAATACCCCACTTGTCTGAAATCAGCTCTATCCTGCCACACTTACCAAAGCAAGTTGACATTATTGGATATCATGATGAAAAAGGCAACTTGAACGTTGGATTAAATGAATATGTCAAATGGCTACTTTTTGCAGGACTTATTGCATGAATAAACTATTGTTTATTCATGCACCCAGCCTTCTATAAATAGAAGGCCCAACCAGCATAAGACAATTGAGTTGGAAGCTTAGCATTCACACATACATCAAAACTCCATTGCCCTCTCACCCACAGAATTCAAGATTCATTTGTATTAGATAATAATCTTACAATCACCTTGTAAACCATTTTGTTTCAAAGTGATATAAACTTGATAATTCCGTAGGTCTTATTTCTGAAAGTCTGATTTCCATTTTCGCACATCTTTTTCACATCTACTGAAATCACTTGCCATATTACATGAAAAGAAGTTGTTCAGGCCATACTGGGTCCAACATTCCGAAGAAAGACCAATCATCTGGTCAACCTTCGAAAAATGATTTCTTTTTATATAAAGAGGTTTAGATTGGGTCTGAAGAAAGTCTCAAGATGAATGACAAGAATTTCCCACCATTGTACACCAAAACCACACGCATTAATGTCAAGCTACCTGAGTCGAAAGAGGCTTGGGTTACTTCAAAATCTCACTGAATATTTGTGATATGTGCAGGAGCTTCCGAGATCTATCTCACGTTGGATTATGGATAGTGGAGCTTCTCGGCACATGACAGGGAGAAAAACCATGCTTTACGATGTGAGAGGGTTTAACGGAGGTTAAGTTGGTTTTGCTGGTAATCAAGGAGGTCGTGTCATTGGTGAGGGAACATTATCGAATGGTGTAATCACGTTTGAAAGAGTTAATTACATCACCGAGCTAGTGAACAATCTTCTGAGCATTTCTCATATCTGTGACCGAATGTATTCAACCCATTTCATGGATACAGAATGTCTGATCTTGAAGCCGGGGTTTGTCATCCCCGAGGAGTGGATCATCATGAGAGCGCCACGAGTTAATGATCTGTACGTGTTAGATATGAGCGTTGCCACGACTACCACGGGTCAAACTCACTGCTTCATGTCAAGAGCCACTGAAAAGGAGTCGTAATTGTGGCATCGAAAGATGGGCCACATTCACCTGCGCAAGATGAACTACTTGGTGCACAACGACTTGGTAAAAGGTGTTCACTTGAAGAGTTTCCATCTTGAGGGGGAGTGCATTAGTTATATCAAAGGTAAACAACGAAAGAAATCACACCCAAGCAAAAAAGATGAACTCAGTCTCGAAGTCGTTGGAGAGACTTCACATGGATCTTTTTGGTCATGTGAATGTTAAAAGCATAACGGGTGATCTCTATTTCTTAGTAGTCACATACGACTATTCGAGAATCTCGTGGGTGTCGTTCCTGAAGACAAAGGATGAAACAATCGATAGTTTGCTGAGACTTTTCAGAAAGATTAAGAATTTGTACCGAATCCGCATCAGAAGATTAAGAAGTGACAACGGTACTGAATTTAAGAATAACATAATGGAAGAATTTTGTGATCAAAGAGGTATACTGCAAGAATTTAGTGCACCTTATACTCCGCAACAGAATGGAGTCGCAGAAAGGAAGAATAGAACGCTAATTGAAACGGCCAGACCGATGCTTGCTGATTTCAAGTTACCGATGAATTTCTGGGCAGAAGTAGTTTCAGTCGCTTGCTATACTCTCAACAGGGTACTTACGGTGAAAAAGCACAACAAGACATGTTTCGAGTTGATCAGCAATCGAAAGCCTAATCTCGAGTATTTGGAACCGTTCGGGTCTCCCTGCACAGTTCTGGATCCCGATGGCAAATTTGGTTCAAAGAGCATTGAAGGAATATTCGTGGGGTATGCTAGTCCTCTCAGAAGAGTCTTTGTTCCTCGTTTCAAATGGATCATCAAAGCACAACATGTTGAGTGCCAAGGCTACACAATGCCACCACAAAAACCCGCAGACTCATGGCGATTCAACTACGATACTCTATGGGATTCATTCGAGTTAGAAGAAGAGCCAGAGTTCTTTGATGATTTAGATATTTTAAGAGAATATGAAGCAGCACAGGAAAGATTCCCAGCAGGGTCTTCTAGACGTCAACGACAAACTTCCAACGATGATGAAGCTGGTCTAAGTAACGCTAGAGAGAATGATGAAGTTCAGCAAACTCCGACTTCTTCGGAACGTGAACATGCTCCTGAAAATCAGACGGCAGTCAATGATAATTCAGAATCTGATGAAAGGCCAACATTTGATCGTGGTGATTCAGAGTCTAAGGGGGAGCAAATCCAATCTTCAGATCAGACAATTCATGTCAATGAACAAGTTGCGGATCAGAACGTTACGAATTTGGAAGGCGAGGTGAATGTTCCAGGCGAGGTGATGCCAAGGACTCTTTCATATCATCCAGAGGAGTTGATTATAGGAGAACTGCAATCAGGAGGCCCACCAGACGACAAATTCACCATGGCCTTACTTGCTTTTATTCTAAAGTTGCTCCTTTACAAACATAATTTTCATTTAGTTGTTTCATTTCGCAGATTGAGCCGCGAATGTACAAGGAAGCACTAACTGAAGATTCATGGGTCATCGCAATGCAAGAGGAGCTAAGTCAGTTTGAGAAGCTTGGTGTATGGAAATTGGTGGACTTGCCTGATGGTCATAGGAAGATAAACACGAAGTGGGTGTTTAAGTGTAAACGAGATGATAAAGGAGTTATTGTGCGCAACAAAGCTTGACTCGTGGTCCAAGGATTCAGTCAGTAGGAGGGGATAGATTTCACTGAAGTATATGCTCCAGTTGCTCGACTTGAAGCGATCAGAATCTTCCTAGTGTTTGCTTCATGGAAGGGATTTAAAGTATATCAGCTAGATGTGAAGTCGGTGTTTCTCTATGGCAAAGTGAAAGAGGAGGTTTATGTCGGACAGCCACCGGGCTTCACTAACCCAATCCACAAAGATAAGGTCTACTTGCTAGACAAAGCACTGTATGGTTTGCATCAGGCCCCTAGAGCCTGGTACGAGATGTTATCTCAACATCTGCTTGCCAACAGTTTCATCCGAGGAAAAGTGGACGCAACCCTCTTTACAAAAGAAGTCGGTGGTCATCTTCTGATAGTACAGATATACATGGATGACATTATATTCGGGTCAACCAATGAAGAACTCTGCAAAGATTTTGAAAAAGTTATGAAGCAGAAGTTCGAAATGTCTTCGATGGGTGAGATGAATTTCTTCTTAGGGCTCCAGGTCGACCAAATGCCTGAAGGAATCTTCATAGATCAGAGGAAGTACGTGTATGATGTTCTGGAGAAGTTTGGAATGTCTAGCATGGCTCCAATGTCCACCCCATTGGCTACGAATCATGGGATAAATCCTGACCTCACCAGAGAGAAAGTTGATGAAACGTTGTACTGCTCCATGATCGGATCGCTAATGTATTTGACGGCATCTAGGCCCGATATCATGTACCCAACCTGCCTCGCAGCGCGATTTCAGTCAAGTCCCAGAGCATCGCATATGACAATCGTCAAACGGATTCTATGCTACCTGAAAGAAACTCCAAGCTTGGGGTTGTGGTATCCAAAAGACAGAGACTTCACTCTTGAGGGGTACTCTGATTCTGATTTTGGCTGCTGCAAAGTCAATGATAAATCAACAACGGCGGGATGCTAGTTTTTCGGACCCCAATTGATCACCTGGCAATGTAAGAAGCAAACCTCTGTTGCTTTGTCTACATGTGAGGCCGAGTATGTATCCGCTAGTAGCTGCTGCTCCCAGATCCTGTGGATTCAGCAACAGATGCGCGACTACGGTTTGCAATTTCTTACTTCTCCTATCTTTGTTGATAATGAGGCAGCAATAAATATAACAAAAAATCCTGTTCATCACGCTAAAACGAAACATACTGAAATTCGTCATCACTTCATCTGAGATTATTTCGAGAAGAAGTTGATATGAATTGAAAAAATCCACACCGACGAACAAAAAGCTGATTTACATACCAAAGCATTTGACATATCATGTTTTCAATATCTTTTAAAACTAAATGGTATGAAGCTGTTGTCGGCTGCGGAACAGATTCTTGGCGTTGATGAAAGTACCAATGTAGATGATGTTGTAAAGCAATCTGCATTGGTTTGTCGAATTTTTAGTTGTTTTGGTATTTAGGGGGAGATAGATAATATTTTCAGAAAATACAAAAACAATAAAAAAATTCAAAAATCCAAAAACATGAGATATTTCAAAATCCAAAAACAATAGAAAACCGAAAAAGAGTTTGTGTAAAATGGAGAAATGATAGTACATCAGCTAGACAGTTGCAGTACGCTAAAGATATGTAATGATTAAAAAGTGTTAAGCAGTCTCGCTGGTGATATGTCGGTAGGTTTTTATAAAATTTAATAAGTTTGTTCGGGATATAAACCTAAATCATTTCTTGCTTATTACGTGGGGAACATCTCTCGGATATATAGGTAACCCCTGAAATTTTGTTTCAAAGATTTCTCTATTTCTGATATACTAGGTCTATGTGCGTAATGATATCTGGGGTATTATACCAGGACTTCTGATTTTGCGGAAGCAATAGCCTAGTCCTCGTATAATACTCTGCACTACTTTAATTATAAAGCCTACCCTCAGCATAAAAAATGATGAAACATTGAAAAATGCTAATCATGTGCTGTTGAAGAAAAGATCCCCAAATGGGACACACCAAAAGTCGAGCCATCATCTCTTTGTACGAACGGAAGTTCTAACCTGAGCTCTCATGGCCTCGCATTACCCTTTTACACATATCATTATTGTACGTTCACCTATAAGACTGAATATAGAAAGTCTGGATACGGGAGTATATTCTGAGGTGGGACACACATATAAGTTAAGCTATTAAAACACTAATTCGTATCCTGAACAGATTGAAATGTGTGTAAAAATTTAAATTGGAGCAGTATATCGGCAATCACTGTGAATTATTTAATACTGAGTATGTTATCAAACTTAACGGTACTTGTAGCTTGTCGGTAGCTGATATGATCCCCTAACATGCTCACCAAAAATATGTTTGTAAATAGTTTACAGTTTCTGTATTTCATTTCATTTCTAGTTTAGCATTTAAACCCAAAAAGATTTCATAATTTTCTAGTCTTAAACTTTCTTAAAATCCTAAAAAGATTTTATAGTTATGCTTTAGTTTTATTGACAAACCAAGGTAGAAAGCTGATCTTCAGACTCGCAGTCATGAAGCAGATGCAGGAAGTTTTTGAGTTGGACTGATGGGTTGGAAGATTATCATGAAAAACTTGGTAAATTCAAAGTCAATGCAAGTTCATTAAGTTGAAACTCGTAAATTTTTCAGAAAAATGTGTTTGAAAATTGAACAAAATGTCAGTGTGCTTTGTTCCGGGTCAACCAAGGTCATTAAGTTGGACTTGGTAGGAAAATTAAGTACCTAGGATCATTAATTTGAACCTAGATACTTAATTGGATTTCTAAAACTGATAAAATCTGAGAAAAACGGCAAAAAGTCAAAAAGCTGAAGAATTGTGTTTGGCTCGGACGGCAATCCGATTGGGTGGCAATCCGATCGGACGGCCATCCGATTCATGGTCACTATAAATAGGAGGTCAATTCTTCAGTCAAACTTTTCACTAGATCGGGCGACCATCCTATTCTATCACACACTCTCACATTCTGATCTTGATTTTCATACTTTTTCCTTCGACAAATCATTGGATTGTTGGCATACTCAACCTTCTCAATGGGAAAGGTAAGATTTCGAGTCCTTAACTGTTAATTTTTGATGACTTATTGACTGTTCTTGATGACGTAGACTGTTCGGAGCTTTAAAGTTAGATCTAGTCATTTCTAGGAAGTTTTGATGAATTCTAAGCATAAGGTTTTGATCACGAGTGTTAGATCTACAAGTTTACCGATTCAATTTGTGCCAAAACATATTAAAATCTGTAGATTTGAAGTTTGAACGAGTCGGTAGGGTTTTTGTCAAATTAATCTCAAACTAGGCCGTGTTAGAACAAGATGAACACGGGGTTATAATCGCCTCTGAAAACTCTACATAGATCTATGTTCAATTTGAGGATTGTGTTAGAAAATTTTGAATGTTCATAGATGTGTTCATACTGTTCTTCATGTCAGATGCATCGAGTGGCAGCTCGATCGGGTGCCAATCCGATCGGGTGACCACCCGATCCAATGAGTGTTAAAAGTTGGATATTTTGTCTAAGTGTTTGTGCCTTGATATCTGTGCTTAATCTGTTAAAATGATTGATATGGTGTTTTGAATTTTGTGCCTTTATATGTCAAAGTGTTATTTGGATAGGTTGGCAACCCGATCGGGTGACAACTCGATCGGGTGGCAATCCGATCCATAGCACTATGTCTAAAAGATATTTCAAGTTTTCACCTCGTTTTGTGTGCCTTTTCTATTCACAAAGTGGCTTGGAAAATTTGGCAACCCGATCGGGTGGCAACTCGATCAGGTGGCAATCTGTTCCAATGCACTCATTCACTGTTCATCACTTGCCATGAATCGGGTGGCAATCCGATCGGGTGGCCATCCGATCTGACAGCCATCTGATTCACATTACTATGTCTTGAGATCTGTGCATCTTTGTCAAGTGATCGAGTGGCAATCCGATCGAGTGGCAATCCGATCGGACAGCCATCCGATCCTCATCACTAAACGACAAAAACTTTTCAACTGATAAAAAATTTTCAAGGAACGAGTGACAACTCGATCGGGTGGCAATCCGATCGAGTGGTCATCCAATTCATGACATTCTTTCCCAAAATGTTGACTGGTCAAAAGTGTTACTTGATTGTCAAATGAATCAAGTGGCAACTCGATCGGGTAGCAATCCGATCGAGTGGGCATCCGATTCATATTCATTTGACTTCTGTTGACTTCTCATTGCACAAGATGGCAATCCGATCGGGTGGTAATCTGATCGGACAGCCATCTGATCCTCAGTACTATGCAGAGTGAGCTCCAAAGTTAGAAAAAGTTTGAGATTTTCAAATTTTCATTTCTTGTCACTTTATGTCTCGAACTTCGTGCAAATGTTAACAATGAATATTATTGCAGGGAAAAGCATCAGACTGGGATAAATCTCATAACCTTTATTGTTTGCTGGATGCACTTTATACAGACAAAACTTTGTTTGAAGTTATAGCAAAGTTTTTTAGAGAAAGCAAGATTGCTAAGGCCTTAACCGACAAGACAATAGTTTATGAATCACATGTTAGACGGTTATGGTGTTCAGCAAGGTATGAAGAGAAAGAAAAGATGATTTATTCAGCAGTGAGAAAGAAGGACGAGAATGGACAGGATGTTGATTTAGAAATAAAATTTAACGTTGGTGATTTAAGGAGAGTGTTAGAATTAGGTGATTCAGATAATGATCCCACCATTATTCCAGAACGTCTCTTCAAATGTTTATGGTGTAGGATGGGATTTACAGGTCACTTGAATGGGAAAATGGGTAAAACTATGTTTAGTAAACCCTACAAGTTCATGATCCACTGCGTAGTACATGCATTATCACATAGAAAGTGTGCTTACGATGAAACTTCTGATTATATCAAGAACATAATCACCTGTCTGGTGCTGAATATGCCATACAATGTATCGAAGGTGATATTTGACTACTTGGTAGAAAATGTGAGAGCTGGAAGTACAAAATACATCATGTACCCAAGGTTCATACAGATGATGATTGATGATCAATTCAAAGGTATTCAAAATGATAATGATGATATATTAGGTCTAAGGAATATGAAAGCTGATACAGTAAGCAGATTAGCTAAAGGACCTGAACCAAGAGTTAAAAGAATGATTTACAGAATTAACAATCCAGCTTATGTTGCTCCAGAGAATGATGCGTGGAGAAATGAGAATAGTAATTCTGAGAATCAAAATGAAAGGATGAATGAAATGGTTGAGAAGAAAACTCGTTGGTGGTTTGTAAAAGATGGCAAGAGAAAGAGAACTCCGAAGACATCCCCTGTTGTACCTATTCCAAAGGAGCCAATGCCAAAAATTGTTGTTAAGGGTATAATGAAAGGGGGAGTCATAAGAGAAGTTAGAAGTTTAAATTGTTATATTATTCTAACAAATACTTCAATGTTTGTTTTGCAGGGTCTTCAAAAGAGCCACAACATAGGTTGGTGGATGAGCCAGTGATAGATCCATCAAGTATTCCACAAGAAGGTATCGATCTAGCAAAAGTGACGTTTGAACAATACATTCAGCATACAGAAGCTGCAACTACAAAGGATCAAAGTTCAAGCGTTCAAGGTGAAGGTGTCAAAGAAACAGAGCCTGAAGGAGTTGTTCGTGATGATTCTAGTGAGGCAGATGATGAATCTATCGAGACAGAAACGGAACTTGATCTGACAACACTTGGCCGAGGAAAAGCTCAGTTGAAAAAGAAGCCTACAAAGAAGAAGAAAGCTATTTCTGAGAAAGCAGCAAAGCTTGGAAAGTTTAAGCTGATGAGACCACCACCGACAGATCAAACACCGATAAAAAAGGAAGAGAACAAGATTCCGAAATGGGATAGAAAGCGAGACGGTGATCAAGTGTACAGAAAATGGTGGATTGAAGAAGGAAGGCTTTTGAGGCATAAGATCCTTGAAGAGAAAGAAGAACAAAGGAGACAGGGGGCGAAGGAACGAAGCCGCAAGAGGAAGGAATAAAGACTATGCCAGAAGGAACTACAGCTACATCCAAGGGGGAGTCTGTTAGTTCATATGTCTGTAGCTTCCGTCAGCATTGAGTCTTATTTTGTACTTCGTATGTATTTTGTGTATTTGTATGTATTTGTATGTATGTGTGTATAACGACAAATCAGGGAATGGTGTTGAATTGTAAAAGTGAAGTCCGAAAGGTTGGCTGATGTCATCCGATCGGATGGCAATCCGATCGGATGACCACTCGATCGGATCACCACCCGATCGGAAATCACTTGTAACCTCCCTAAGTTTGTCTATAAATAGCAAGCTGGGACTTGTCATTTACAACTTTTGCTGCTCATTGTAAGGAACCTCTGTCAGTCTGATTCTTTACCGGTGCTCGTATACTTTCACATCAATCTAATAAAAGATCAGACGGATTTAATCGTTGAATGTGTTGTTGTGATTCTGTGACTTTATCAATGGATTCCGCACATTGAGTTAGATCGATTCATCCATGTTCCATACGAACAGATCCTGATCCAAAGGCCTAACAGTTTAATATTACTTCAGTCTTGTTTCACCCATTCTATTTTAAAGCGCAATATTTTGACCCACTTAACATTAATTTATTTATATTTATATACACTACAATGAACATGGAGGGGAATAGTATCAATAGCTGTCCGGCACTTCCTCATTTATTCAGCCATATTACAATTTTGCTTGGTTTAATTTTACAGTTTTATCATTGGTTTTGTTTTTTTCTTCTCATAGGCAAATTATGATTTTGCCCTCAACTTAAATTTATAGTTTTACAATTGTTTTTGGCTTTTTCTATCAAATTGCGATTTTGTCCCAGTGTAAAATTCGTTTTAGTTTGTTTTTTTACAAAACAATGGTAGTGTTTTGTTCTAATTGGTTGGCTCGATATAATTTTTTGTCGTGCCAAGCGGTAGTTTTTCCATTGTTTTAGTTTTATTTAGAAAAAAGTATTTAATATATTTTTTTAATTGATTGACTTGATGTAATTTTTTTGAGATTGTGTTATGAGTAGTATGTACGACTAACCGAAACACAGACGAACATGTTATGAGAGAGAAATATACACTGACATGAACATGCAAGGGAATTGTGTCACGCAGTGGCCTGAAACTTTCCATTGATCCAGCCAAATTACGATTTTGTCCCATTTAAATTTTGCAGTTTTACCATTTGTTTTGTTTTTTTCTTTTCCTAGCCAAATTACAATTTTGCACTCAGCTCAAATTTATAGTTTTGCCAATGTTTTTGTTTTTTTTCCTGTCATATTACGATTTTGTCCACCGTGTAAAATTCGTCTTAGGCTATAACTTTATCCCGCTGCATCAATACACAACCAAGACCCTGAATAGATGCGTCGCAGTAAACCACAAAGTCGTATGTGCCCTCTGGCAATGAAAGGATAGGTGCACTGCAAAGTCTATCCTTTAAGTGCTGAAACGCTAACTCCTGTGCGTTTCCCCAACGATAAACAACGCCCTTCTGCGTTAGTGAAGTAAGAGGCTGTGCAATCTTGGAAAAATCCTTGATAAACTTCCTGTAGTAACCTGCCAATCCCAAGAATTGGCGAATTTCCGTTGGCGTACGAGGTACAGGCCAGCTCTTGATTGACTCTACCTTGGATGGATCAACGTGAATCCCATCCTTGTTCACTACATGGCCTAAGAAATGGACTTCACGAAGCCAGAAGTTACATTTTGAAAACTTGGCGTACAGCTGTTCTGTTCGAAGGAGTTCCAAAATGAGTCGTAGATGCTGCTCGTGTTCCTCCTGACTCTTAGAATAGATCAGGATGTCATCGATGAAAACTATAACGAACTTGTCTAGTACGGCTTGCACACGCGATTCATCAAGTCCATGAAGACCGCCGGTGCATTTGTTAGCCCAAACGGCATGACCAAAAACTCATAATGTCCATAACGGGTTCTAAAGGCTGTTTTAGAGTCGTCCTCTTCTCGGACAATCAGCTGGTGATATCCTGATCTCAAATCAATCTTTGAATAGTAGCTCGACCCTTGCAGCTGGTCGAACAAGTCGTCAATGCGTGGAAGAGGGTAGCGATTCTTCACAGTCACCTTGTTCAGTTCGCGGTAGTCGATGCACATTCTGAACGTACCGTCTTTCTTCTTCACAAATAGCACTGGAGCTCCCCAGGGCGAAGAGCTAGGATGAATAAAACCCTTATCTAAGAGTTCTTGTAGTTGCGTAGATAGCTCTTTCAACTCTGATGGAGCTAAACGATACGGTGCACAAGCTATGGGTGCCGCTCCAGGAGCTAACTCGATTTGAAACTCGACCTGACGATGAGGCGGGAGGCCAGGTAGTTCCTCAGGAAATACCTCAGGATACTCGCGTACAATCGGAAAGTCTTCTATCTTTTTCTCTTTCTTCGAGGTGTCAGTAACGAGAGCCAGAAAGGCAGTGTGGCCCTTACGCAAACACTTTTGGGCCTTAAGGGAAGAAATGATTCTCACAACAGCACCACTCTTGTCGCCACGAATCATAAGAGGTTCCTCACCTGGGCGGGGAATACGGACAATCTTTTCGTTGCAAAGAATCTCTGCTTGGTGTTGGGATAACCAGTCCATCCCAATGACAACGTCGAAACTACCCAGAGTGATAGGAAGGAGGTCGATCGAGAAAGTGTGATCAGCAAGAACAAGACTACAACCTTTGACTACGTGTGTGACCTCTATACTTTTACCATTAGCTAACTCTACAGCGTGTTTGGGGTTCAAAGGTGTTGGGGTACGCTTAATCAGTTGACTAACTTTTAGGGACACATAACTAGTATCAGCACCCGAATCAGATAAGACAGTAACGTAAAAGTCGTCGAGAAGGAACTTACCCGTCACGACATTGGGATCGTTCATAGCTTCTCCCTGGCCTATAACGAACACACGACCCCTTGCTCCATTGCCATTGTTACCCCCGTTGTTCCCATTCCCCTGATTGTTGTTGTTGTTATCGTTGTTCTGGTTCCTGTTCAGTTGGGGACAATCTCTCTTGAAGTGGCCTTCAGCTCCACACTGAAAGCACCCTTTGTTGTTACCCTGCGGCTGCTGTTGCTGGCGTTGATTATGTGGAGCTTGTTGTTGCTTACGATTCTAGTTTGCGGGGTAAAGACTTCTACAATCCTTCGCTGCGTGGCCTGGCTTGTTGCACCGATGACAGTTACCCCTGGTGCATGGCCCGCTGTGATGTAGGTTACAGCGATTGCATTTAGGCTGATTCCCCTTGTACACACCACGGCTTTGGCTGCCAGATGATTGCTGACTAGGACTCCTATAGTCGTCAGTCCTTCTCTGTTGAGACTGAGATTGCACAGAAGTTGAACCTTTGCTTGAAGCCCCATCCCATTTTCTCTTGTTGTTACTAGGAGCATCCGAAGTAGCTGTAGCACTTATACGCTTTGGTAACCTGTTCTGTTCCACCACCTGATCAGTGAGACGGTGAGCCAACTGAACAACCTGCTGGATGGTGGCGAGGTTCGCTGAAGTCACATGACTTTGGATTTCTGGCACTAAGCCCTTGAGAAAAAGTTCAATACGCTTAATTGGAGGGTCCACCATAGTAGGACACAATAAGGCAAGCTCATTCGACCTCTTAGTATATGCCTCAATTTCTGACCCCGTCATCTTGAGGTTGTAGAACTCGACTTCCAGCTTATGAATGTCGTCACGACTGCAGTATTCCTCCTTGATCATCTCTTTAAAATTGTTCCATGGGGTGGCGTTAGCAGCAACCAACCCCAGCATTTGGACTTGAGCGTTCCACCATGTGAGGGCTAAACCCTCGAGAGTACCGGTAGCATACTTCACCCTGCGTGCCTTAGGGCATTCACACATTTCAAACACAGATTCTAGTTTCTCAAACCAGCGGAGGAGACCTACTGCTCCTTCAGTGCCGCTAAAAGTAGTTGGTCGGCAGTCCATAAAGGTTTTGAAGGTGCACACAAGTGGCTGAGCATGCTGACCTGTTGTTGGTGTAAGAAAGGACAAAGTTTAACACAAGGATAGTTTCACGAGAGTAGGATCTAAAGATCCTAGAATGAGTTTTAAACTGCAGGGTATACCTCCTGCCTGTGCTGCTGCAAGTGCCGCAGCAACCTGTTCGTTAATCAGAGCCGTCAACTGGGCTTGAGTCATGTTAATGCGTCCAGACATGATCTTCATACCAAGGGAAACATGAGTGAGAAGGGTTCGCGAAAGTGCGATGACAGAAGAGAGTAAGCATACATGTGTACAAGTAACAGTAACTATACTAACTAAGCATATCATGAGCAAAATTGAGAACGAACGAATCAATCTAAAACTGAACAGTTACAGCTCCGCAAGTTTTGTTCTTCAACATATGGTTCCCAAACCAATTGGGAAGAACAAAGCTGGTGAAGATGTATACTCAGATGGAACTGGGGTAGGGTATCATCAAGTTCCACCGCCCGTATTGAACAATTTTTCAAAGAAAAAGTCTGGGTTGGATAATGATGATGAAACAAAAGAGATAAAACTTCCAGAAACAATCGATGTAACATTCACTTCATCGTCTGATGAAGACAGTGTTCAATCCGAAGTCGTAAAAAATGTGATTGAAAACGTGTTAAAATCTGACAGTGAATAGACTGAGGATGAAGAGTGCTTTTTGAATAATTACATTCCGAAATCAAAATCCAAAAACAACTCAAATGACGGACCTACTCTTGTCATGTACAAGATGTCTGGTTCAGATAAGTTGCATTCGGATTCTGAATTTCCACTTAAATTGGTTGAAATTGATGTTTCTGAAATCGAGGATTTGAAAAGTTCCAACAGGCAATTGTGTCACACCCCCAAAATCCACACGCGGAGTATCACCGCTTGGAGGCGTGACTGACCAGGATCAAACCACTAATCATATTGAACAAGCAAGTAATTAATTGTAAAAGTCCAACCAATCATAATTAGTGTCCAAAACAACCATAGTTTAAGTTATGAGCAGAAGCATAATGTTTAAAACCAAATCATAAGTTTAAGTATCCAAATGTTTAACATGGCACACAGCTGTCCATGTCCCACAATGACTCTTCCTTGTGCAAGCTCTAGCTAAGTACCTATTGACCTGCAAAGCATGTAGTAACGAGTCAACACTAATGTTGAGCGAGTTCACAGTTGGGTGTTCGTTTTAAGTTGTTTCAAAAACAGTTCCTTTAACTGGCATCCTTGCCGTGGGGGTTACCCCATAGTTGAAAACGTGTTTAGTTTAATCCCGTTTACTCTGGCAATCCAGCCGTGGGGGCTACCCCATAATAGTTATCTGGCATTTCGGCCGTGGGGGCTACCCCATGTATACACTAGACTCGTTACCATATCGACTGCTGACTAAAGTCATGTTTAAGTGCCCTGAACTGTCAATGTCTATCATCATTGACGTGCCCAGATCCATTAGTTCACGCCCGTCTTCTGCGGCACGGTGTGAGGCTTGTCAGACCTAAATAGCGCTATCTAACTAATGACCCGCTCGCCATTGGCCCGGCGATTAAGTCGATATAAAAAGGAGGGACTTCGTGATAGAGTTTTGGTCTAGTAAAGTTATCTGTCCGTGAGGACGAGGAATTACATTCCTGAACCATTACTGTCCTACCCAAGAAGGACGAGGAATCCATATTCCTTAACCCCATTCCCAACCCCTGGGAATCCCATGCTTTGTAGAGTGTGAACTCACCTTGGTTTGCTCGGCAGATTACACAGAAAGGTCAAGTCTAGCAGCTAGTGGTCAACCACGTCCTAACATGGTTATCATACAAGTCAGGTTTTGGTTTCACAGAGTGCACATAAGTATCACGTAAGATAGCATGTAAGAACACACACGGATCATGGCAACACATATCATTACGTTCAACATATTCAAGATTGGGCTCGCACAAGATTAGTGGCCTTGTGCGAGTCATTTGTTGGAGCCCACTAATACCTGGCCCAAAACCAAAGTGCCCAACAAAACAATCAACATGAACACGGATCAAATCAAATAAGTCTAAGTTTGTGCGATCCGGACCTCTTGTACGATCCGTTTACCAGCCCAACCCAATATCAACAACCGGCCCAAACAGTTAAATAAACATACATCATGTGCGACTCAATGGTCCTTGTGCGACTAGGGACCGCTTGTGCGATCAGGTCCTCTTGTGCGAAGGGACCTCTTGTGCGAACAGGATGTCTTGTGCGAGTGGACCTCTTGTGCGACCAAGAGGTCTTGTGCGATCAGTTTTATTGATTCGAATAACATGGAAATCAGTTACACAGCTAATATCTTGCAACCAATTGCAAAGTTTCCTTTTATTTTATCAATTAACAACTTTAGCAGTTTCATACATAATTAACATTAGATCAAACAAGGGTTTTTAACATCTAATTCATATGAACACTAACGAATAACATAATCAATACGCGAACCATAATCATAACACCAATCATATCAACATGCTTCATAATCTCGATTAACAACATTCATAACTATAACAATATATTAATCATTCGAAACATGTTACAGCCGATTTAACAAGCATTCGGTTATCATTCATTATCATCAATTCCAAATCATACTAGCACAACATCCAACCATTCGGATCTAAACATGTATATAGCCGATTACCTATATTCATGATCGATCATATATTATTCAAACCAACACCACAATTCAGCATCAAATAAACATCAATCGAATAAACCCATAACATGAAACACTAACTGATTAAAGAAGAGGGTAGGGGATTGATCCGAGCACAAAGATCTTCGATGAAAAGGAGGGGTGTTTGCCGTCAAGTTTGAGAGAGAGGATGAGAGGAAGCTAGGGTTTGTGTGTAAAGTGTTTAGCAAACAAATGAGGTGTATACCCTATCTCCTAGTGTTATGCGACAAAGAGAAAGAGTGGGCCGAACCCTCACTGGGCTGCCCATTGATCCGAATACAAAGTGTAGCCCAAATGGGCTTGTGCGATCGAGTGGTGTTGTGCGTTTGGGCTCAACTATACATACATATATTACACATAACACAAAGTCGTTCGTAGCATTCAATACTTCAGCATAGTTCATGTAATCACATCAGGTCTACATACGTTACATCAAAGTACAAAAATAGGTTCGGAAATACGAGTTGTCACAAATTGAATTTTGAAAAAGATAAATCTTACTACAAAAAAACTTATGTACCACCACGTTTTAATAACAACAACCAAAAAAAATGGTCAGGTGGTTATCAGGGTGGTAAGAACAATCAAAGAAGAAACTTTCTAAACAAAAGGTTTGTCGAAAAGAAAGTGTTTGTGAAAAGCTCAAGTTCACATTCCGAGCAAGAATCTGAAATTTTTTCAAAATCAAAAGAAGAATTCTTTGAGAAGAAGGCCTCACAGCCTCAAACCGAAGTCAAAAGTTGAGAAGTTGACACCCGCACATGCTTTAAATGCAATAAAGTTGAACACATTGCACGAAAGTGCACCAACTCGAAGCCTAAGTCTGTGGTTGTCGAGAGTCCAAAAAATAAAGACGATGTAAAAGGTAAAGCACCAATGTTTGCTGAGAATAAAGTTTTGAAAAATGAAAACACCAAAGTCGAAACTGAGCCCGTAAAAGAGTCGGTAAAGAAAATTGATAAGTTTTACAAACGGGTCGCTTCGTCTCAACAAACTTGGAAGCCAAAATCTGAGATTAAGACACCAAGTTCTCCAAAAGCAAAGGTTTCAGAGTCTGCAAAACAATCATCTTCAACTAAGAAGATGGATGTTCCTTTGGATTACTATGAGAAACTTGAAAAGCAAACTTCTACCTCTCAAGGGAAGAAGTATGTTCCGTGTTAGGAAACTTTATTTGTAAGTATTGAAGAAAATCACAATCAACTTGATCTATGAAGAGATAACAGTCCTGAAGATCACAAGAAGAAGAAGAAGATCAGATAGTACAACTGAAATGCACAGCATCTACTTCAAAGAATCACAAGTTGATCAAGAGCTGAATTGGAATATCAGAGAAGGTCATTTCTGATGGATCTGATGATATTTCTGATGAAATATCATCAGTTTCTGACGATTCTGATCATCAGGATTTTTCTGATGATTTGTTCACCAGAATTTCTGATGAAGTGGTTTATCATAAATTCTGATGAAATACCCCACTTGCCTGAAATCAGCTCTATCCTGCCACACTTACCGAAGCAAGTTGACATTATTGGATATCATGACGAAAAAGGCAACTTGAAAGTTGGATTCAATGAATATGTCAAATTGCTACTTTTTGCAGGACTTATTGCATGAATAAACTATTGTTTATTCATGCACCCAACCTTCTATAAATAGAAGGCCCAACCAGCAGAAGACAATTGAGTTTGAAGCTTAGCATTCACACATACATCAAAACTCCATTGCCCTCTCACCCACAGATTTCAAGATTCATTTGTATTAGATAATAATCTTACAATCACCTTGTAAACCATTTTGTTTCAAAGTGATATAAACTTGATAATTTTGTAGGTCTTGTTTCTGAAAGTCTGATTTCCATTTCCGCACATCTTTTTCACATCTACTGAAATCACTTGCCATATTACATGAAAAGAAGTTGTTCAGGCCATACTGGGTCCAACAATTGGTATCAGAGCAGATTGAATAAATTATTTTCAAACGATCAATCGCTCATCTTCTTTTCTCTAAATATGGCGAGCTTTCAATCCTGGAATAATGCTTTTAACATTGGTTCTATGTCTATACCTCCGACTCTGGTCAGAGAGGAATACCCCCAATGGAAAATCAGGATGGTCAATTTCCTTAATGGTCATGACCGAGCTCCGTTTCAATCCATTGAAAAGGGTCCACATATACCAATGACTGAAATACCAGCTATTCCAGCAACTGACCAATCACCTGCTATCCCTGCCTACCGAGCTCCCAAAAGTGAAATACTTTGGAGTGAGGAAGACAAGGGAAAGGTGGCTAGGGATGAATGGGCAAAGTCACTTTTAATTATGGCCATCCCCAATGACATATTTTCACAAGTTGATGCATGTGCATCAGCCAAGGAAATATGGGATCAGTTGGAAAATCTTTGTGAATGAGGAGAAAGGATGAGAAGAAACAAGAGAACAAACAATGTCTCATCTTATGAGAGGTTTAAAAGTTTACCAAACGAAAGATTAAATTATACATATCAAAGATTTACAAAACTTTTAAACGAGCTAAAGAAATTTGGAATAACAAAGTCAAATGACGAAAGAAACATAAAATTTCTTGATGCCTTACCTAGAGAATGGAGAAGTCTAACCATGACTTTGTCACTTGGTCTCCAGAGAGGAAGAAATATTTGAAGAAACCATTCAAAGAGGGGGATCTTTAGCTCTTATCTCAAACTCACAAAGAACAACACCTGCCAATGATCCACAACCATCAAAAAGCCAAAATCTTGAAATTTCTGATACATCATCAGATTTTTCAGCTTTTGCTGAAGCAATAGCACTGCTCACCAAAACATTTGAGCAGAGGTTGAGGGGAGGAAGCCAGAGATACCAGAGAAGTAACAGAGGAAGGATGGATGGAAGATCTAAAGAGGAAGTTAGATCTAAGGATAAAGAGAAGGCTGAAGTTGTGTGTTACAAGTGCAAGCAGAGAGGTCACTATGCATCAGAATGCAAGACCAAAAAGCTCAAGGATGTTGCTTGTTATGAGAAAAAGCTTGAAGAAGCAAAGAAGCAGCAACAGGTTAGCTTAATTGCAGGAACAGATACATGGTTATCTGATGATTCCTCTGATGATGAAGAAGAAGAATTGGCAAATTTATGCCTCATGGCACTTTCTGAAGGTCTACCAGAAACTTCAGAACAAAAGGTAAATTTAGATAATCTTGATCTTGAACACAAGCTAAACAAGCTCATGTCAGATTTTCTAAATCTGCAAGAAAAACATCAATCAGATACTAGAAAATCCGATGAGTTGCAAAGGACTATGAACAAAATCATTCTTGAAAACCAATTACTCATAGAAGAAATCACAGAGCTAAAATTGAGTTCTATGAAAATGAAAGAAAAGATCTTTACAAGAAAATCAATAATAAAGAAATTAATGTAAGAGGTTTTCAACAAGCCAAGGAATTTATAAATTCCATTGAGTCCACACCAAAGAACAAAGGAGAGGGTTTAGGATATATAAAATCAAAAGGAAATAAACCCACTGTCTTTGTAAAAGCAACTCATCAGATTTCTGATAAATTTTCATCAGAATCTGATTCTGAATCTTGCAAGTCAACCTGTTCTGAATATTCTTTTGAAAAACCAAACTTCAAAGCAAACATAAGTGAATGCAGTCAAGAATCTGTAAAGACTCTAGAAGCAGTTCACTCATCTTTTCAAAATTATCCACTCATTCCATCAGAAGAAAAAATATCATAAAATTCTGATAAATCTTGTATGTGTGTTGACATGCTAAAGCTTGTTCAACACCATCTTCAAAAGAAAAATGCAAAATCTGTTTATGGCTCAGCATATAACAGAATTTCTGATGAAACACCAACAACAAAAAATAATTTGATTAGGATCCCATCAGAAAAAGTACCCAAGCATGCCTGGGTACCAAAAACCCTCTAATCATTCCATTTTAGGACCATCATGTGCAGCAGATCTGGTACTGCGACTCAGGAAGCTCCAAGCACATGACTGGGGACAGGAGCTTACTCAGCAACTTTGTTTCAAAGCTGGGTAGAATAGGAAATTTTGGAAATGGAGTAAAAGGGAGGATCATGGGATATGGATGCATAAGGTATGGATGTTTGACCATAGAGAAAGTAGCCTATGTTGAAGGCTTAAAGTATAATTTGCTGAGTTGTGGTCAATTCTGTGACAAAGGTTTCCAGGTAACCTTTTTACCAGAAAAATGCTTGTTAATAGGTATAGATGATAATAAAATCTATTTAAGTGGAAAAAGAATAAGAAAACCAATTTACTATTTTGATTTCGAAGAAGAAAGTGAACATCCAAAATTATGTTTATTTTCAAAAATCAACAAGGGTAGTAGTTGGTTATGGCACAAAAGGCTAGCCCACTTAAATTTCAAAAACCTAAGCAAACTAGCAAGCAAAGTTTTGGTAAAAGGATTACCTTTAATATCCTCAAAGAAGGATAAAATTTGTGAAGCATGTGAGATGGGTAAATCCAAGAGAAGCTCACATAAATCAACTTCTGAGTCTTCTATTTCACAAAATTTGGAACTTTTACACATGGATTTGTGTGGACCCATAAGTACAGAAAGTTTTTCTAGAAAGAAATACATACTAGTAATAGTAGATGACTTTTCTAGGTACACATGGGTATAGTTTTTGAGAAAGAAAAGTGAAACTCCTGACCTGATCATTAATTTTATCAAGAAAATTGAAAATCTGTTAAAACTGACAGTCAGAAGGATCAGATCAGACAATGGAACAGAGTTTAAAAATTCAAAAATTGAGAATTTTCTTGTAAGTAAAGGAATCTCTCATGATTTTTCTGCTCCCAGAACACCTCAACAGAATGGGGTGGTTGAAAGAAGAAATAGGACCTTGGTAGAAGCTGCCAGAACTATACTTGCTTATGCTAAGCTGCCCACTCATTTTTGGGCAGAAGCAATAGCAAATGCATGTTTTACCCAAAACAGAACCATAATCAACAAAAGGCACAACAAAACACCATACAACATTATCAATGGAAGAATTCCAAGTGTAAAATTTTTGCATACATTTGGTTGTAGATGTTTTGTTTTCAATGATTTTGAAAGCCTTGAAAAATTTGACAGAAAAGCAGAAAAAGGTATTTTTCTTGGTTACTCTTTGTCCTCAAAAGCATATAGAATCTTTATTCTCAACACAAGGACAATTAGAGAAAGTCTGTATGTTTCATTTGATGACTTATCAGACACAGAGGTTTCTGATGAATACATGAAAGAAATAAATTTTTCTGACAAACAAGAAAATTATGAACATCTCTTTGAAATGATAAATGAAGATTTCCTAGAACATGATAATTCTTTCAAAAACAAATCAAAAGATTCTTCATGTACTAACTCTGCAGAACAAAGGTGTAGTACATCAGAAGCTCAGAATACTGATATCTTATACATAAATGAGGCACTTGTTCAGGGGGAAACTTCAAATCCGTCAGAACCAACAACTTTTCACAACAAGTTAAGATGGATCAAAGGACATGTTCAGTCTGACATCATTGGCAACCCTGCAGATGGTGTAAGAACAAGATCTGCAACTGCACATGAGTGTGCATTTTCTGGGTTCTTAAGCAAAGTAGAACCCAAATCTGTCAAAGAAGCTCTAAGTGATCCAGACTGGATTCAAGCTATGCAAGAAGAGCTTGATCAGTTTGAAAGGAGCAAGGTATGGGATCTGGTACCCAAGCCAAGAGACAAATCTGTCATAGGCTCGAAATGGGTGTTCAGGAATAAATCTGATGAAAATGGCATAATCACCAGGAACAAAGCAAGGTTAGTGGTCAAGGGTTACTGTCAACAAGAAGGTATTGATTATGATGAAACTTTTGCACCAGTAGCTAGATTAGAAGCTGTAAGAATTTTTCTTGCTTATGCTGCATCCAAGGATTTCAAAGTTTATCAAATGGATGTAAAATCAGCTTTTCTGAATGGTAAAATTGAGGAAGAAGTTTATGTGCAGCAACCAGAAGGCTTTGTTGATCCAAAATTTCAAAATCATGTCTACAGATTAAACAAGGCCTTGTATGGGTTGAAGCAAGCTCCTAGAGCATGGTATGAAACTTTATCAAACTTCTTACTCAATTTTGGGTTTACCAAAGGTACTATTGACACCACACTTTTCCTCAAAACACACAAAGGTCATACTTTGCTGGTCCAAATATATGTTGATGACATCATATTTGGATCAACAAATGAAAAATTTTGTAACAAATTTCAAAAGTTGATGACCAGCCACTTTGAAATGAGTATGATGGGTGAGTTAACCTTTTTCTTAGGGTTACAAGTTAAACAAAGAATTGATGGAATATTTTTGAGTCAATCAAAATATGTGAAAACAATTCTACAAAAATACTCACTTGAAAACTGCTCTGTTTCAAAAACTCCCAAGGCAACAGGGAACAAGTTAGATTCTGATAAGGATGGAATAAGTGTAGATATTAAAACCTATAGAGGGATGATAGGATCACTGCTATATTTAACTGCAAGCAGATCAGATATTATGTTTGCAACATGCTTTCTGGCCAGATATCAATGTGATCCTAAAGAATCCCATCTAAAAGCTGTAAAAAGGGTTTTCAAATATCTAAAAGGCACATCAAAACTTGGTCTCTGGTATCCTAAGGATACAAACCTTGAATTAATTGCTTACACAGATGCAGATTATGCAGGGTGCAAAATTTACAGGAAAAGCACATCCGGTGCCTGTCAACTCTTGGGAGAAAAATTGGTATGTTGGGCAAGCAAGAAACAAAACTGTGTCGCCACATCAACAGCAGAATCAGAATATATAGCAGCAGCAAGTTGCTGTTCACAAGTGCTGTGGATGCAAACTCAAGTGAAAGATTATGGAGTAACTCTGACAAAAATACCAATTCTATGTGATTCAAAGAGTGCTATTGCAATAACATAAAATCCAGTTCATCACTCAAGAACCAAACACATAGATGTGAGATATCACTTCATAAAAGATCATGTGGAGAAAGGTAACATAGAAATGTATTTTGTTCCAACTGAAAACCAAATTGCTGATATCTTTACAAAACTTCTTGATGAAAAGAGACACAATTTTTTGATCAGCAAACTTGGCATGGTTAATTTAAATGATGAAGATTTTTCAGAAAACACAAGGACACAAATTGAAAACCAAATTGATGATCATCAAAGCTCTGATAATCAAAGAACAAATCAACTGGTTTCTGACAAAGCAATCCATCAATCTGATGGAACATCGGAAAATCTAATGAATCTTCAATAAATGATGATTTATCAGATAATCTGAGGAAATATCAGAATATCTGGTGAAATCACCAGAAATTCTGATATAAAATCAGAAACCAGGATGAAACATCAGAATAATTTATAATCATCATAATCTTCCATCTTCATGCATATCTCACCCACTGTATATATTCATATATGTGTATAATTTGTTTTTGTATTTTTTTCCTTTCTATTTATTTAAAAAAACAAAAGGTGGAATAGTAACATGCATAAAGATAAAATTCTATATTGCTGAGAAAATCAACCGTCTCTAGAAACTTTTTTCAGATTATTGAATTTCATTTTTTCTGCCAATGCATGCAACGTCATTTTTTCATAAGAAACTTAAGTGACACGTAGGCACTAAAATGATTAGGAGCTATGAAAGTAGCCGCCTAGTCATTAAATGCTTACTCACACATGGGGCATAGTAGACTGTCACATTCACTATTACATTCACTACAACAGATATCGTCTTAATTGAAGAGATGAAAAAAAAAGGGTTGGCTGTTAGTATCATTTATGAAGAACTATAACTTTCATCTATAAATATTAAGATCCAACTTGGATGGACCTGCATGGGAGGACTGCAGGTTTGTGTACAATATGATCAAGCAAAGTCCTTTGGGCTTTGCTGTATCATCACATGTCACCATTTATCCAAAACTTCTTCAAGAGTTCTGGGGGAACTCTGAAATCATTTTTAGTGGTACTTCCATGTGGATAGAGAGTGAGGTTATGGGGGTTAATATTACCCTAAAAGAGGAAACAATCAGAAATGTCCTCAGACTGGGTAATGATCATGAAATCAAATTCCTGGATAAGGCAGATGTGCAACGGACCTTGACTGAAATGGGCTATCATACATTCAACTCGTCAAGGGCGATTAGCAAATCTGGGTTTATACCACCTTTCTAGTTTTTGGTAACACAGCTAAGTGTCTGCTTCTCCAAGAAGATTGGACACTTCAACGAGCTGTCCCATAGGATGATGGAAGTGGTTCATGCTATTATACAGGAAAAACCTTACAACTATGCTAAGTTTCTCATGAGAGACCTAGTAGCAAACCTCCACGATCGTCAACCTTTTCTGATCTACCCTCGATTCGTAACCAAGGTGATCACCAGTCAGCTGGACTTCGGAGGAGTGAGAAGCTGCTATCCAAAGGCCGAGCTGGTACTTCAAGAAAACATAAGTGAGCCCACCCTGGTGCCATCAACGAATCACACTGGTCGAATAACCAGTCTTTGGTTATATGTGAAGTGCATGTACAACGTGTTGGAGGAGGAGGAGGAGTAGTTGTTGTATGTTTAATGTTTTTTTTATATATCTAGTTTGCTTTAATTCCTTTTCACTCATTTTTTTTTCTTTCAACAATAACATGTCAATAGATCTAGGGGGAACTAAAACATCATGTCTGATAAAAACAAAGAAAATCTGGTGGAAATTCAAATGAAATCTGACAGGATTTGGTGGAACTCAGAAAATCCGATGATCAATCAGAAAATCTGGTAATTATTCAGAAAACCCATCAAGCCATACGAATCTGTTCATTCATCAGAAAATTTTCAAAATAACCAGAAAATCTGATAATTGATTAGAAAATCAAAATTTTTAGAAAAAATTCTTGAAAGCCATGAAGTTTGACAAATTGGACCTTTTTGAAATAAAAGGGGTCCCACATGGAGAAAATGTGCAAGTTGGACATTAGTGTTTATCCGCAAAATCATTGGAATCTCTAAGTCTCTTTAAAGGATTTACATTAAATTAGAGATAAACCAAAGGTTTTTCAAAAACGGTTGTTTCCTTAAAGGATTAAAACATCATTAAGGTGTCATTAACCACCTTGAATACAAACAACCTACGAAAAACACTCAAAAATCTCTGTCTCTATACACTACAAATACCTCATTCAAAAACAGAGACATCCATCTTCAACCTTCAAATTCAAAACCCTAAACCCTTTTCCGAAACAAAAACCCAAATACTCAATGGCAGCTATCAACATCAACATACCACCAATTGAACACTCTGTTCCCTTCATCACTAAAGCTGAATTTCTTCCATTAAAGAGCAACAATGAAGCAATGAATGATAACACTGAAGAGTATGATATAAAGTGTCAAATTCTCATTGAATTCCTAACCAGATGCCCTATATCTCAAGCTCTCACAAAGACCAGAGAGGTACCAGAAGAACTCATACAACAAGTTGTAAAAACTCTCAAAGTCTCAAATCAACTCGAGCTAACAGCACATGTGTGGGGAAATATCTTTATTACTATATCACCGGAGAAAATAAGGGAATGTTCGGAACTACCCTTAAACCAAAGCTATGAAGAAGCACCAATAAAAGAAGATATGTTCTCACAACTTGATGCTGTAATGGGTTACAATACAAAGATTTCAAAAATCAATGAATTCAAGAGAAACAAGCTACCTGCCTTCTGGCAAGTTCTAATGGAAATTCTGAACAAGTGTCTATCTTCAAAGATTGGAGGTACAGATCAGATAAATAAGAATATTCTAACAATCATGTTCAGTCTCATTAGTGGGTTGAACATTGATTTTGGAACATAAATATTTATTCTGATCAGGAGATCAATTCTGACCAACACTGGAAGGATAGATTCACATATACCCTTTCCCAGATTTCTATCAATCATAATTTCTGATGCTTTTTCTGAAAGGAACCTAGAAATTCCGGCATCAGAAAATATGTGGATAACAGAAATTATGAGACCTTGGACTGCTGTAGGGTCTTGGAAGTCAGACTATGATGTGCATGTTCTGTCAGAAAAAGTGATGAAACTGATACCAGAAGATTCACCATACAGAGCAGAATATCTGAAGATGTTGAACAAAAGGCCAGAAAATAAAGAAGTTTTTGGAACTGTATCCCCAATGGAGCATGATGCACAAGAGTCAAGCAGACCAAGAATGGAACAGCATGGTGAATCTGATCCTCATCCAGCTGATGAAGATGTGAATATGAGTCCTGTGGCAGAAGAACATCATGCTGAAATCTCACATATGGGAGAAACAGGTGCACAACAATCTAAATTCAATATATTTCATAATTCTGAGAGTGATTCTGATGATTCAATTCAAGGAAATTATGAAATTTTATAAAAAGGCACTGTTTCTACAAAACAAAATGTGAGTGAAACCAAGGACCCATTTTCTAAATCAGATTCTGAGGAGGAAAATGTGGTGGCAACAGGTGGAGATCAGTCTACTGATCAAGGAAACC
Organism: Helianthus tuberosus; assembly: GCA_030545235.1. Taxonomy (NCBI): domain Eukaryota; kingdom Viridiplantae; phylum Streptophyta; class Magnoliopsida; order Asterales; family Asteraceae; genus Helianthus; species Helianthus tuberosus. Next base: position 198,308,236 of record CM060363.1, on the reverse strand, counting down.
TGGATGAGAAAACTAAGAGTTTCTCAACAACTCATGGAGAACCTGAAAAGGTTCAAGGATATGAGGAAAACCAGAACTTGAATGTGTTTCAATTTTCTGGTGAGGATACAGAGAATTTGGAATTTTCCAATCCTCTTAACCTCAGAACAGCAGAGAATGTGTTTTCTGCTGGTGTTAGAAGGGGAACATCTGTTGTTTCTCCTATTTACCAAGGACATCAATCTATGTCACCTAAACAACTTCACAAGGAAGTTGAAGACACAACTGCTACTGAGAAAACAACCACAGAAGGAAAACTTGATCTGATACTGGAAGAAATCAGAAATCAAAAGTCAGATATCAAGGTTTTATCAGAAACTGTCAAAGCTGTGTAGAAGCAAACAGAAGACAATGATGCAGCCCTCAACAAACTGCAAAAGTTATCAGAAAACAGAGAGAGCTCATCAAAGTTCGAGAAGGTTCTCAAGGAACTGCATGATATCAAGAAAAAGATGGCTGAGGTTGCAACTGCAGGAGAAAGCTCAAGTTCAGGAAAGATTCTTGAAGAAATACAGTTCCTCAAAGCCAACAACAGCAGCAGGGATGAGGCTTTTGAGAAGCTGTTAATGGAATTGACTGCACAAAGAAATCAAGAAAACCAGGAGTTTCAGAAAATGATGAAACAAGAAGAAACAAACACTCAAATTCTCACTAATGTTCATTTGTTAGTAGAGAGATTGCAGTATAATGTTACTAGATTAGCAAAAGTTGATCTTCATGAACTAAAATCCCCAATTCCACAAGAAAGACAAGCAAAAGGATCAGAAACTCCTCAACAACAATCAGAAACCACTCAACAAGATCAAACCAAACAAACAGAAACTTCAACAGCTCAAAAACAAAAGCAACCCATGGGTCCACCTCCAGATAAACTAAAGTTACTCATGGGTCCTCCACCAAACGTCCCAAAGCCAGACACATCAAGGGTCCAGCAGAAAGAACATGTTCCAGTTCAGTCATCTTCTACAGCCATCACAGGAGAAACAGAGTTCAGCATAAAGATGGATACAAAAGAGAAGAGAAGAATGGAACATGAAGTGACTTCTTCAAAAAGGCGAAGAAAAGAAATGATAGAAGATTCAGAGGGGAACATCAAAGAAATGGATGTGCTGAAAGGTGATTTACACACTATTATGTACACTGAAGAACATCTAAAGCATTACTACTGGAAAGATCCAGAAGACAACCCAAAGAGACCACTCTCTCCATTGAGTAAAGGAATTGTTGAAATCAGAAACAATGGAGGCCGGGAAATTCTGCACAAACACATGACCAATCCAATAGTATCTATTGAAAGAATATATACTTTGACCAGTGGAGGAGGCATCTTAGGTAATGAAGGACAAAACAAGTATACCCTGATCAGAAAAGATAACAGTGAACAAAAGGTTACTGATGCAAATCTGGCTGATGATATTCACCCAATGGGCATAGTCAAAATGAAGAATATCATTGAAAGAGAGAAAGGTGGTTCAGTTGTGATCAGAATAGCCCTTGACAGCCTCAAAAGTGCAGGAGTAAAGCTATACAAAAGGGCTTCACTGGCAGACTTTGATCTATGTATCAATTTTGAGTACAACAACAAGGTATTAATACCTCCTCCCAACACCAGAATTCCAGCTGAAATTCCTTCTAAACTTCTGAGAACTGGAGCAATCTTTGACAAACCAGAAATGTGTGTAGTCTTCAAAGATGCTAATGATGAAAAAGCTCTATTCAGAATCAGTGAAATATGCAGGTACTCAAATCAAACTCTGAAATATATAAGGAACTGCATGAATGAAAAATAAGAGCAGCTCAAGAAGAAGGGAAAGAACAATGAACAGCTGAGAAAAACAATTAAAGAATGTATTGAAAACTGGATGGAGTCAAGAGGATGGTACAAAGAGATGTACAAGGAAACTCAAAAGGCAATTGATCACAAGAAAAGGCTGAAACCAGGAGACAAATACAGAAGTGGAGTGAAGATCAATTAATGAATTGATGAGATTAAGTTTCTGTTTTTGAACAATATTTCATTTTTGTCTGATTTATGGTTGGTTTGACTATGTTCCATGTTTCTGAACTTAGTTGTTTTGAATTTTTCTTTCAAGAAGCAGTTGAAAGTTGTTTATGTTAGATATAGAGATATTTCATTTTCTTACAATACTTAGGGGGAAACTGTTAGGAAACTTTATTTGTAAGTATTGAAGAAAATCACAATCAACTTGATCTATGAAGAGATAACAGTCCTGAAGATCACAATAAGAAGAAGAAGATCAGATAGGACAACTGAAATGCACAGCATCTACTTCAAATAATCACAAGTTGATCAAGAGCTGAATTGGATTATCAGAGAAGGTCATTTCTGATGGATCTGATGATATTTCTGATGAAATATCATCAGTTTCTGACTATTCTGATCATCAGGATTTTTCTGATGATTTGTTCACCAGAATTTCTGATGAAGTGGTTTATCAGAAATTCTGATGAAATACCCCACTTGTCTGAAATCAGCTCTATCCTGCCACACTTACCAAAGCAAGTTGACATTATTGGATATCATGATGAAAAAGGCAATTTGAACGTTGGATTCAATGAATATGTCAAATGGCTACTTTTTGCAGGACTTATTGCATGAATAAACTAATGTTTATTCATGCACCCAGCCTTCTATAAATAGAAGGCCCAACCAGCATAAGACAATTGAGTTTGAAGCTTAGCATTCACACATACATCAAAACTCCATTGCCCTCTCACCCACAGAATTCAAGATTCATTTGTATTAGATAATAATCTTACAATCACCTTGTAAACCATTTTGTTTCAAAGTGATATAAACTTGATAATTCTGTAGGTCTTGTTTCTGAAAGTCTGATTTCCATTTTCGCACATCTTTTTCACATCTACTGAAATCACTTGCCATATTACATGAAAAGAAGTTGTTCAGGCCATACTGGGTCCAACATTCCGAAGAAAGACCAATCATCTGGTCAACCTTCGAAAAATGATTTTTTTTTTTGTATAAAGAGGTTTAGATTGGGTCTGAAGAAAGTCTCAAGATGAATGACAAGAATTTCCCACCATTGTACACCAAAACCACACGTATTAATGTCAAGCTACCTGAGTCGAAAGAGGCTTGGGTTACTTCAAAATCTCACTGAATATTTGTGATATGTGCAGGAGCTTCCGAGATCTATCTCACGTTGGATTATGGATAGTGGAGCTTCTCGGCACATGACAGGGAGAAAAACCCTGCTTTACGATGTGAGAGGGTTTAACGGAGGTTAAGTTGGTTTTGCTGGTAATCAAGGAGGTCGTGTCATTGGTGAGGGAACATTATTGAATGGTGTAATCACGTTTGAAAGAGTTAATTACATCACCGAGCTAGTGAACAATCTTCTGAGCATTTCTCATATCTGTGACCGAATGTATTCAACACATTTCACGGATAAAGAATGTCTGATCTTGAAGCCGGGGTTTGTCATCCCCGAGGAGTGGATCATCATGAGAGCGCCACGAGTTAATGATCTGTACGTGTTAGATATGAGCGTTGCCACGACTACCACGGGTCAAACTCACTGCTTCATGTCAAGAGCCACTGAAAAGGAGTCGCAATTGTGGCATCGAAAGATGGGCCACATTCACCTGCACAAGATGAACTACTTGGTGCACAACGACTTGGTAAAAGGTGTTCACTTGAAGAGTTTCCATCTTGAGTGGGAGTGCATTAGTTATATCAAAGGTAAACAACGAAAGAAATCACACCCAAGTAAAAAAGATGAACTCAGTCTCGAAGTCGTTGGAGAGACTTCACATGGATCTTTTTGGTCCTGTGAATGTTAAAAGCATAACGGGTGATCTCTATTGCTTAGTAGTCACATACGACTATTCGAGATTCTCGTGGGTGTCGTTCCTGAAGACAAAGGATGAAACAATCGATAGTTTGCTGAGACTTTTCAGAAAGATTGAGAATTTGTACCGAATCCGCATCAGAAGATTAAGAAGTGACAACGGTACTGAATTTAATAATAACATAATGGAAGAATTTTGTGATCAAAGAGGTATACTGCAAGAATTTAGTGCACCTTATACTCCGCAACAGAATGGAGTCGCAGAAAGGAAGAATAGAACGCTAATTGAAACGGCCAGACCGATGCTTGCTGATTTCAAGTTACCGATGAATTTCTGGGCAGAAGTAGTTTCAGTCGCTTGCTATACTCTCAACAGGGTACTTACGGTGAAAAAGCACAACAAGACATGTTTCGAGTTGATCAGCAATCGAAAGCCTAATCTCGAGTATTTGGAACCGTTCGGGTCTCCCTGCACAGTTCTGGATCCCGATGGCAAATTTGGTTCAAAGAGCATTGAAGGAATATTCGTGGGGTATGCTAGTCCTCTCAGAAGAGTCTTTGTTCCTCGTTTCAAATGGATCATCGAAGCACAACTTGTTGAGTGCCAAGGCTACACAATGCCACCACAAAAACCCGCAGACTCATGGCGATTCAACTACGATACTCTATGGGATTCATTCGAGTTAGAAGAAGAGCCAGAGTTCTTTGATGATTTAGATATTTTAAGAGAATATGAAGCAGCACAGGAAAGATTCCCAGCAGGGTCTTCTAGACGTCAACGACAAACTTCCAACGATGATGAAGCTGGTCTAAGTAACGCTAGAGAGAATGATGAAGTTCAGCAAACTCCGACTTCTTCGGAACGTGAACATGCTCCTGAAAATCAAACAGCAGTCAATGATAATTCAGAATCTGATGAAAGGCCAACATTTGATCATGGTGATTCAGAGTCTGAGGGGGAGCAAATCCAATCTTCAGATCAGACAATTCATGTCAATGAGCAAGTTGCGGATCAGAACGTTACGAATTTGGAAGGCGAGGTGAATGTTCCAGGCGAGGTGATGCCAAGGACTCTTTCATATCATCCAGAGGAGTTGATTATAGGAGAACTGGAATCAGGAGTCCGCACCAGACGACAAATCGACCATGGCCTTACTTGCTTTTATTCTAAAGTTGCTCATTTCGCAGATTGAGCCGCGAATGTACAAGGAAGCACTAACTGAAGATTCATGGGTCATCGCAATGCAAGAGGAGCTAAGTCAGTTTGAGAAGCTTAGTGTATGGAAATTGGTGGACTTGCCTGATGGTCATAGGAAGATAAACACGAAGTGGGTGTTTAAGTGTAAACGAGATGATAAAGGAGTTATTGTGCGCAACAAAGCTTGACTCGTGGTCCAAGGATTCAGTCAGTAGGAGGGGATAGATTTCACTGAAGTATATGCTCCAGTTGCTCGACTTGAAGCGATCAGAATCTTCCTAGTGTTTGCTTCATGGAAGGGATTTAAAGTATATCAGCTAGATGTGAAGTCGGTGTTTCTCTATGGCAAAGTGAAAGAGGAGGTTTATGTCGGACAGCCACCGGGCTTCACTAACCCAATCCACAAAGATAAGGTCTACTTGCTAGAAAAAGCACTGTATGGTTTGCATCAGGCCCCTAGAGCCTGGTACGAGATGTTATCTCAACATCTGCTTGCCAACAGTTTCATCCGAGGAAAAGTGGACGCAACCCTCTTTACAAAAGAAGTCGGTGGTCATCTTCTGATAGTACAGATATACATGGATGACATTATATTCGGGTCAACCAATGAAGAACTCTGCAAAGATTTTGAAAAAGTTATGAAGCAGAAGTTCGAAATGTCTTCGATGGGTGAGATGAATTTCTTCTTTGGGCTCTAGGTCGACCAAATGCCTGAAGGAATCTTCATAGATCAGAGGAAGTACGTGTATGATGTTCTGGAGAAGTTTGGAATGTCTAGCATGGCTCCAATGTCCACCCCATTGGCTACGAATCATGGGATCAATCCTGACCTCACCAGAGAGAAAGTTGATGAAACGTTGTACCGCTCCATGATCGGATCGCTAATGTATTTGACGGCATCTAGGCCCGATATCATGTACCCAACCTGCCTCGCAGCGCGATTTCAGTCAAGTCCCAGAGCATCGCATATGACAATCGTCAAACAGATTCTACGCTACCTGAAAGGAACTCCAAGCTTGGGGTTGTGGTATCCAAAAGACGGAGACTTCACTCTTGAGGGGTACTCTGATTCTGATTTCGGCTGCTGCAAAGTCAATGCTAAATCAACAACGGCGGGATGCTAGTTTTTCGGACCCCAATTGATCACCTGGCAATGTAAGAAGCAAACCTCTGTTGCCTTGTCTACATGTGAGGCCGAGTATGTATCCGCTAGTAGCTGCTGCTCCCAGATCCTGTGGATTCAGCAACAGATGCGCGACTACGGTTTGCAATTTCTTACTTCTCCTATCTTTGTTGATAATGAGGCAGCAATAAATATAACAAAAAATCATGTTCATCCGCTAAAACGAAACATATTGAAATTCGTCATCACTTCATCCGAGATTGTTTCGAGAAGAAGTTTATATCAATTGAAAAAATCCACACCGACGAACAAAAAGCTGATTTACATACCAAAGCATTTGACATATCACGTTTTCAATATCTTTTAAAACTAAATGGTATGAAGCTGTTGTCGGCTGCGGAACAGATTCTTGGCGTTGATGAAAGTACCAATGTAGATGATGTTGTAAAGCAATCTGCATTGGTTTGTCGAATTTTTAGTTGTTTTGGTATTTAGGGGGAGATAGATAATATTTTCAGAAAATACAAAAACAATAAAAAAATCCAAAAATCCAAAAACATGAGATATTTCAAAATCCAAAAACAATAGAAAACCGAAAAAGAGTTTGTGTAAAATGGGGAAATGATAGTACATCAGCTAGACAGTTGCAGTACGCTAAAGATATGTAATGATTAAAAAGTGTTAAGCAGTCTCGCTGGTGATATGTCGGTAGGTTTTTATAAAATTTAATAAGTTTGTTCGGGATATAAACCTAAATCATTTCTTGCTTATTACGTGGGGAACATCTCTCAGATATATAGGTAACCCCTGAAATTCTGTTTCAAAGATTTATCTATTTCTGACATACTAGGTCTATGTGCGTAATGATATCTGGGGTATTATACCAGGACTTCTGATTTTGCGGAAGCAATAGCCTAGTCCTCGTATAATACTCTGCACTACTTTAATTATAAAGCCTACCCTCAGCATAAAAAATGATGAAACATTGAAAAATGCTAATCATGTGCTGTTGAAGAAAAGATCCCCAAATGGGACACACCAAAAGTCGAGCCATCATCTCTTTGTACGAACGGAAGTTCTAACCTGAGCTCTCATGGCCTCGCATTACCCGTTTACAGATATCATTATTGTACGTTCACCTATAAGACTGAATATAGAAAGTCTGGATACGGGAGTATATTCTGAGGGGGGACACACATATAAGTTAAGCTATTAAAACACTAATTCGTATCTTGAACAGATTGAAATGTGTGTAAAAATTTAAATTGGAGCAGTATATCGGCAATCACTGTGAATTATTTAATACTGAGTATGTTATCAAGCTTAACGGTACTTGTAGCTTGTCGGTAGCTGATATGATCCCCTAACACGCTCACCAAAAATATGTTTGTAAATAGTTTACAGTTTCTGTATTTCATTTCATTTCTAGTTTAGCATTTAAACCCAAAAAGATTTCATAATTTTCTAGTCTTAAACTTTCTTAAAATCCTAAAAAGATTTTATAGTTATGCTTTAGTTTTGTTGACAAACCAAGGTAGAAAGCTGATCTTCAGACTCGCAGTCATGAAGCAGATGCAGGAAGTTTTTTAGTTGGACTGATGGGTTGGAAGCTTATCATGAAAAACTTGGTAAATTCAAAGTCAATGCAAGTTCATTAAGTTGAAACTCGTAAATTTTTCAGAAAAATGTGTTTGAATATTGAACAAAATGTCAGTGTGCTTTGTTCCGGGTCAACCAAGGTCATTAAGTTGGACTTGGTAGGAAAATTAAGTACCTAGGATCATTAATTTGAACCTAGATACTTAATTGGATTTCTAAAACTGATAAAATCTGAGAAAAACGGCAAAAAGTCAAAAAGCTGAAGAGTTGTGTTTGGCTCGGACGGCAATCCGATTGGGTGGCAATCCGATCGGACGGCCATACGATTCATGGTCACTATAAATAGGAGGTCAATTCTTCAGTCAAACTTTTCACTAGATCGGGCGACCATCCTATTCTCTCACACACTCTCATATTCTTATCTTGATTTTCATACTTTTTCCTTCGACAAATCATTGGATTGTTGGCATACTCAACCTTCTCAATGGGAAAGGTAAGATTTCGAGTCCTTAACTGTTAATTTTTGATGACTTATTGACTGTTCTTGATGACGTAGACTGTTCGGAGCTTTAAAGTTAGATCTAGTCATTTCTAGGAAGTTTTGATGAATTCTAAGCATAAGGTTTTGATCACGAGTGTTAGATCTACAATTTTACCGATTCAATTTGTGCCAAAACATATTAAAATCTGTAGATTTGAAGTTTGAACGAGTCGGTAGGGTTTTTGTCAAATTAATCTCAAACTAGGCCGTGTTAGAACAAGATGAACACGGGGTTATAATCGCCTCTGAAAACTCTACATAGATCTATGTTCAATTTGAGGATTGTGTTAGAAAATTTTGAATGTTCATAGATGTGTTCATACTGTTCTTCATGTCAGATGCATCGAGTGGCAGCTCGATCGGGTGGCAATCCGATCGGGTGACCACCCGATCCAATGATTGTTAAAAGTTGGATATATTTGTCTAAGTGTTTGTGCCTTGATATATGTGCTTAATCTGTTAAACTGATTGATATGGTGTTTTGAATTTTGTGCCTTTATATGTCAAAGTGTTATTTGGATAGGTTGGCAACCCGATCGGGTGACAACTCGATCGGGTGGCAATCCGATCCATAGCACTATGTCTAAAAGATATTTCAAGTTTTCGCCTCGTTTTGTGAGCCTTTTCTATTCACAAAGTGGCTTGGAAAATTTGGCAACCCGATCGGGTGGCAACTCGATCAGGTGGCAATCCGTTCCAATGCACTCATTCACTGTTCATCACTTGCCATGAATCGGGTGGCAATCCGATCGGGTGGCCATCCGATCTGACAGCCATCTGATCCACATTACTATGTCTTGAGATATGTGCATCTTTGTCAAGTGATCGAGTGGCAATCCGATCGAGTGGCAATCCGATCGGACAGCTATCCGATCCTCATCACTAAACGACAAAAACTTTTCAACTGATCAAAAATTGTCAAGGAACGAGTGACAACTCGATCGGGTGGCAATCCGGTCGAGTGGTCATCCAATTCATGACATTCTTTCCCAAAATGTTGACTGGTCAAAAGTGTTACTTGATTGTCAAATGAATCAAGTGGCAACTCGATCGGGTAGCAATCCGATCGAGTGGGCATCCGATTCATATTCATTTGACTTCTGTTGACTTCTCATTGCACAAGATGGCAATCCGATCGGGTGGCAATCTGATCGGACAGCCATCCGATCCTCAGTACTATGCAGAGTGAGCTCCAAAGTTAGAAAAATTTTGAGATTTTCAAATTTTCATTTCTTGTCACTTTATGTCTCGAACTTCGTGCAAATGTTAACAATGAATATTATTGCAGGGAAAAGCATCAGACTGGGATATATCTCATAACCTTTATTGTTTGCTGGATGCACTTTATACAGACAAAACTTTGTTTGAAGTTATAGAAAAGTTTTTTAGAGAAAGCAAGATTGCTAAGGCCTTAACCGACAAGACAATAGTTTATGAATCACATGTTAGACGGTTTTGGAGTTCTGCAAGGTATGAAGAGAAAGAAAAGATGATTTATTCAGCACTGAGAAAGAAGGACGAGAATGAACAGGATGTTGATTTAGAAATAAAATTTAACGTTGGTGATTTAAGAAGAGTGCTAGAATTAGGTGATTCAGATAATGATCCCACCATTATTCCAGAACGTCTCTTCAAAGGTTTATGGTGCAGGATGGGATTTACAGGTCACTTGAATGGGAAAATGGGTAAAACTATGTTTAGTAAACCCTACAAGTTCATGATCCACTGCGTAGTACATGCATTATCACATAGAAAGTGTGCTTACGATGAAACTTCTGATTATATCATGAACATAATCACCTGTCTGGTGCTGAATAGGCCATACAATGTATCGAAGGTGATATTTGACTACTTGGTAGAAAATGTGAGAGCTGGAAGTACAAAATACATCATGTATCCAAGGTTCATACAGATGATGATTGATGATCAATTCAAAGGTATTCAAAATGATAATGATGATATATTAGGTCTAAGGAATATGAAAGCTGATACAGTAAGCAGATTAGCTAAAGGACCTGAACCAAGAGTTAAAAGAATGATTTACAGAATTTACAATCCAGCTTATGTTGCTCCAGAGAATGATGCGTGGAGAAATGAGAATAGTAATTCTGAGAATCAAAATGAAAGGATGAATGAAATGGTTGAGAAGAAAACTCGTTGGTGGTTTGTAAAAGATGGCAAGAGAAAGAGAACTCCGAAGACATCCCCTGTTGTACCTATTCCAAAGGAGCCAATGCCAAAAATTGTTGTTAAGGGTATAATGAAAGGGGGAGTCATAAGAGAAGTTAGAAGTTTAAATTGTTATATTATTCTAACAAATACTTCAATGTTTGTTTTGCAGGGTCTTCAAAAGAGCCACAACATAGGTTGGTGGATGAGCCAGTGATAGATCCATCAAGTATTCCACAAGAAGGTATCGATCTAGCAAAAGTGACGTTTGAACAATACATTCAGCATACAGAAGCTGCAACTACAAAGGATCAAAGTTCAAGCGTTCAAGGTGAAGGTGTCAAAGAAACAGAGCCTGAAGGAGTTGCTCGTGATGATTCTAGTGAGGCAGATGATGAATCTATCGAGACAGAAACGGAACTTGATCTGACAACACTTGGCCGAGGAAAAGCTCAGTTGAAAAAGAAGCCTACAAAGAAGAAGAAAGCTTCTGACGATGAAGATACTACTTATACTCCATCATTTGATGAGCAAAAGAAGCTGAGAACAAAATGCAAGGCAGTTTAATCAGGTGTGATTCCAAGGAACATTAGAGCAAGGAAAGGTGGAGCTTCTGTGCCTAAAGATCAAGGTGGGAAGAAAGAAAAGCATGTTACATCTTCTAAAGGGCCTGAAGCAGAAAAAATTCAGAGTGTTGAAGTTCCCAAAGAGCCTAAAGTACAAAGTGTTGAAGTGCCTATAGTAGAAGCTCAACAGAAAGTAGGAGATGGTGATGATGAAGTGGAAATTACTGGAGTAAGGGCTGCTACACCTCCCCCACCACCACCTCCAGAAAATCTTGACAAACCAGAGTCTTCAAGGCCAAAGAATACAACTTTTCCCAATCTATTTGGAGATCTTCCTCATGCTACTGGGGTATATAAAGATGATATTCTTGATGATGATTTTGATATGTTTAATAATGAAGCTGTCAAGGAGTTGAAGATGAAAGTTAGTATTCTTGAACAAGAAAAGGCCAAGGCTGAAGCTAAACGTGACGTGTTAAAGAAAAAGCTTGAAGAGCTGATGAAAGAAAATGAAGAGATAAAGACCGTCATGATAAAGCAAGAAAAGAAGTTAAAGAAAATGAAAGATGATGTGCATGACAATACACAACTGTTTGAGATTCTTTCAGCAGAAAATGTTGAAATGCATGAGCAAATGAGGAAGTTGCAAGAAGTGAATCAGATGCTGAATGGTTTGTTCAGTGATCTTCATGAAACAACGTCAAATGACATGAAAGCCATGAAGCTCGAGATGGAAGCCATGATGGCAGATAAAATTATGAAGGACCAACAACTCAACATGCTATACACTGTTATGGAAAGTCATCTGAACATTGATGTTCATGCTGTCTTCAACAACATTGAAGTCAAAAAGGCTGAAGAACGTAGAGTTGAAAGAGAAAGAATGTTGGCCGAGGAAGCTACTCAAAGAAGAAAAGGGTTGGTTGTTGATACAGAAGAAATTCTTGGGTCTTCAAGTCAACCTGCAGCTGGGGGTTCTTCAAGTCAAGCAGACGTTGAAATGGCTGATGCAGAAGTTGATCAAGCTCAGAAGTTTGTTCTTAGTGGTAAGCTACTTCTCTTTCCTACGATTTTGATGATATTATTTGCCGAGTGCAAGTAGAGCAAAGACGGCGAAAGGCAAAAGAACCTGAAAAGTTATTGTTAAAATGGAAAGAAGATGTAGAGGTTGTAGTAGAAGAAGTAGAGGAAGAAGATGAAAAATTGGACGACATCATTGATGCTGTTGAGAACTACGATCCATCATGGGATAAGTTCATAAATGAAGATGATGATAAAGACCAAGGCTCTTCTGGGTTATTGGTTGTAAATCCGTCTGTGCAACAGAAGATTGATGGTTTTATGAACGATGAGATTAATGAACAATAGGAGGATCATCAGCAGGAGTCCTCTTCATCAGGAAATCAACACGTCGACCAGGTATTCCTCACACAACCAACTGTCATTTATTTACATGCTCGGTTTGAGGGGGAGCTGGAGGTGCCAAGGTCAAGGGCGGAGATGTTGGAGGAATTAGGCTTAGATGATGGGAAGTTTAAATTCGACATTGAAGATGAGATACCTCCATCACCAGAAAAAGAATATGAGTTTAAATATGCCCAGGAAGTTGATCAGTACAATGAAGTTATTGTTGAAGAAGCGTCTGATTCATCTGATGAAGAAACAGATTTTCATTACTCTGGTGTTAATGAAACGTTTCCTTCACTCGCTGAGATGTTTAAAGATCAGAATGAAGATGAAATCAGAAGGAAGATTGTTGAAAAGATAACTACTGAAGGTGAACCTAGAACTATACCTAGAGAGAATCTTGCTGAAGAGAGAAAGAAGTGGTTTAAAGTTATGCCAAAGGAAAGGAAGTACATAAGGCCACTACAATACTTTACGCATGATGCAAACATTTCTTGGGGAGATATACCATCTTGGGGTTATCTAGAAGACTTACAAGTGTATGCCATTCGACGGGAGCAGGGGGTACAGTATTTTGAGTTTCTGTCAGACATAAAAACCCTCCCGTGGTGGGACGTTGATGAGTTGGTCCAAACGAAGAATATCAAACAATTCTATCATGGTCTAGATGTTAAGCAACATGACCAACACTTATGGGATTATGTGAAGCAACAATCAAAGGCTAGATATCCTGATTGGAAGCCTCAATATCCGAAGCAGATTGTTACAATCTTGGAGAATGGTGAAAAGGATATTACTTTAGATGTGAAACCGCCGAGGTGTTTAAAGAACATGCCACTTCGAGCAATGGAGCAAGATTTTTATGAAGACTTCGAAGGTTGGCTATATAATGAAACAACAGCAGAAGCGGTGATCTCATTGTTTGACAAGTCCACTGGGAAGTCTCGAAGGATCAGCATATTGGATCCTATGTGGCTTGTTAATTGTTCGAAGAAAGACATTGATTGCTTGTTCTACAATAAGATAGTGTACGAGAAGCGAGACAAAGTGCAAGCAATGCAATATCAGAAGATTGTGGATGTATGCTTTGCAAAAGACATCAACTCCGGCAGGTATTGGAAGTCTAAGTGGAGAGATTTAGAGATTGATGAATTCTTGAAGAAGTAAAAGGGAGAACAAAGATTCAAAGCTATTTCTGAGAAAGCAGCAAAGCTTGGAAAGTTTAAGCTGATGAGACCGCCACCGACAGATCAAACACCGATAAAAAAGGAAGAGAACAAGATTCCGAAATGGGATAGAAAGCGAGACGGTGATCAAGTGTACAGAAAATGGTGGATTGAAGAAGGAAGGCTTTTGAGGCATAAGATGCTTGAAGAGAAAGAAGAACAAAGGAGACAGGGGGTGAAGGAACGAAGACGCAAGAGGAAGGAATAAAGACTATGCCAGAAGGAACTACAGCTACATCCAAGGGGGAGTCTGTTAGTTCATATGTCTGTAGCTTCCGTCAGCATTGAGTCTTATTTTGTACTTCGTATGTCTTTTGTGTATTTGTATGTATTTGTATGTATGTGTGTATAACGACAAATCAGGGAATGATGTTGAATTGTAAAAGTGAAGTCCGAAAGGTTGGCTGATGTCATCCGATCGGATGGCAATCCGATCGGATGACCACCCGATCGGATCACCACCCGATCGGACATCACTTGTAACCTCCCTGAGTTTGTCTATAAATAGCAAGCTGGGACTTGTCATTTACAACTTTTGCTGCTCATTGTAAGGAACCTCTGTCAGTCTGATTCTTTACCGGTGCTCGTATACTTTCACATCAATCTAATAGAAGATCAGACGGATTTAATCGTTGAATGTGTTGTTGTGATTCTGTGACTTTATCAATGGATTCCGCACATTGAGTTAGATCGATTCATCCATGTTCCATACGAACAGATCCTGATCCAAAGGCCTAACAGTTTAATATTACTTCAGTCTTGTTTCACCCATTCTATTTTAAAGCGCAATATTTTGACCCACTTAACATTAATTTATTTATATTTATATACACTACAATGAACATGGAGGGGAATAGTATCAATAGCTGTCCGGCACTTCCTCATTTATTCACCCATATTACAATTTTGCTTGGTTTAATTTTACAGTTTTATCATTGGTTTTGTTTTTTTCTTCTCGTAGGCAAATTATGATTTTGCCCTCAACTTAAATTTATAGTTTTACAATTGTTTTTGGCTTTTTCTATCAAATTAAGATTTTGTCCCAGTGTAAAATTCGTTTTAGTTTGTTTTTTTACAAAACAATGGTAGTGTTTTGTTCTAATTGGTTGGCTCGATATAATTTTTTGTCGTGCCAAGCGGTAGTTTTTCCATTGTTTTAGTTTTATTTAGAAAAAAGTATTTAATATATTTTTTTAATTGATTGACTCGATGTAATTTTTTTGAGATTGTGTTATGAGTAGTATGTACGACTAAACGAAACACAGACGAACATGTTATGAGAGAGAAATATACACTGACATGAACATGCAAGGGAATTGTGTCACGCAGTGGCCTGAAACTTTCCATTGATCCAGCCAAATTACGATTTTGTCCCATTTAAATTTTGCAGTTTTACCATTTGTTTTGTTTTTTTCTTCTCCTAGCCAAATTACAATTTTGCACTCAGCTCAAATTTATAGTTTTGCCAATATTTTTGTTTTTTTTCCTGTCATATTACGATTTTGTCCACCGTGTAAAATTCGTCTTAGTTTTTTTTATCAAAACTATGGTAGTGTTTTGTTTTAATTGATTGGCTCGATATAATTTTTTGCCCTGACAAGCGGTAGTTTTTCCATCGATTTAGTTTTTTTTTAATCAAAAGTACGTTTGTATTTTGTTTTAATTGGTTGACTCGATATAATTTTTTTTAAGATCGTGTTATGAGTAGTATGTACAAGTAACCGAAACACATACGTACATGTTATGAGACTATGGGGTATGGGACGGGGGTTGTGGTGTGGGTTGGGTACAAACGCCCAAGTCACCACCCCGGGTGGGCTTGGGTTTCGGCGTGGCCCCTTGGGCGGGGGTTTCAGCCCCGGCGTTGGGCGGGGCTATCAAGATGACATGGCGGGATCTCATTGGCCAAGACAAGTAGCCGTTTGGGCTAGTCATTGGCCAACGGCTATATGTTTAAAAAAAATATTTTTTCACTATAAATACTTACACTTCTATTCATTTTTTTACCACAACTACTCAACCTCTTCTATAATCATCTCTATCTTATTTTAAAAAAAATCTCATCCAACCACAATACGAAAAATGAATCCTGATAATCGTGGTTTTGACCCGAACAATCCGTGGGCATTACAAGAAACACCTAGCCCACTATCCAATCGTCCAATTGCTCCCTTTTTAATACACTCCACTATGCCGAATATGGATGTTTTATTTAAAAAACATTATTAAAAAATATAAGAGTAAAGTCCTTTTCGAGTCCATGTGGTTTGTGCATTTTAACTATTTGAATCCAAAAACTAAACATGTCTTGATTTGAGTCCCTGTAGTTTGTATTTTTAACCCTTTGAATCCAAAAAGCAAACCTCATCCAAATCATGGACTAAAAGGATTGGATTCAAAGGGTTAAAAATACAAACCACAGGGACTCAAAGGGTTGGATGAGGTTTCATTTGGATTCAAAGGTTTAAAAATACAAACCATAGGGACTCAAATCAAGACAAGTTTGGTTTTTGGATTCAAATAGTTAAAATGCACAAACCAAAGGGACTCAAAAAGGACTTTACTCAAAATATAAATATGGAGGTTTGGGCTGGCCACGCCCCAAACCCCCGCCCCACCATACCGTCTTCAATGTGGGTCAGCCCAGCGAAGCCCACCCAAGTCACGTGTCGGGCCACGCCCCAAACCCCCACCCCACCATACCCCACGGTCTGAGAAATAAATATTTAGCTTTGTGACCCGTAATACTGGTGGACAAAAACTAGTTCTATATATTGCCGTGTTTTTCAAATTCTATATTTTAACAACTTTCTTATTATTAGGTTGATATACTTTGCTTCTTTGAACAGTTCCATTTTAAATATGCTAGATTTTTTATCCGGTCTTGTTCTATTTTGACTTGCATAACATCACGTTTTTCTAAATTCAAACTTTTGATTAAAATTATTGTTCGCAAAAATTATATGTTGAAAAGTATGTATCTTTCCAATACTTCGACCATTTTTCAATTAATTATTGATTAATATTATTTACTTGTACAAATAATTGATGCACCATATAGTTACACATATAAACATATATCACAAAAATCATTTATTGTTTAGATTATAAATAATAAATACTATAACAATAACAATTATTATTCCACTATTAAGAACTCCCAAATTATGCCCATGGCTTTATAACCTACTGACATCTTTAGGATGTGATAAGGCTTTGGAATCAATAGCTCTTGGGTTCGATTTTCACAAGTGGGGTTTTCCCATATTTATTGGGTTTCCTTCTGAATTGCTGTATAGACATTATGCCTAGTGGAGATGGATATGATCGGGTGGTTCCTCTGGTGGCACGATTATACTCCAGTGGTCCGTCAGTGATTCAAATTTGCCGTTAAAAAAAACTCCCAAATTATGATTCGTTTGAACATTTAAACCCATTTAAATTAATTAATGATTTCCTTGATTTGTTGTGTGACCCTGAATAAGCAACTTAGATGATGTTTGGAGTTGAGTTTTGAAAATAGATTATGTGTTTTGAATAATCATAATCAAATTATTAACTGTAACAAAACGTGATATTGAAAGATAGTGTCTGGATTTGAGTATGTTGCTTGATAGCACAATAATCAGATAATTAACTATTTGAGTGTTTGGCAAATATATATTTAAAAAAATAAACAAGTGAAAATCCTTTTCTAAACGCAAATAATCAATTTTTGAAAAACTGTGTTTTGTTGCAGTAGGGGGGAGCTGCTTTTGGAAAACTGTGTTTTGTAACTTTCTAAACGCAAATAATCAACTTTTTAATTTTTTACCCCAAATAACCAAAACTGATTATTTACGATTGCAAAACTCAATAATCTAAAAATCTCCTTCAAAACTCAACCCCCAACACCTTCTTAATAGCCCGCTAAATTCATTTACGTTCGTACTTAAGTTTACAAGATCCGACAAATATATGGATGTATTTGTAGAAAGGGAGCTGGGTAATAATTTTATAGAAAAAGGTATATGTGGTTATATGGTTCTCGTAATATTTTATTTTAGATACCTATTTATTTAGCGTCCCTTTATATGTGTAAATTTGTCTAAATTATAACTTTTAATGCACAAGACCCAATATATGTAATGTAGACTGATTTTTTTTTAATAATTTCAGTTATGAGGTATATATAACTACTAGTACTAATACTCATTTCTTCACGGGTTTGATAAAATAATATGTTTTCGAGCTAGTGACAAAAAAGATTATACGATTATGAGGATCATAACGAAATTCTTCAAAAAAATTATTATAAAACTCTCAGGTTTATAAATTAAATAAAACAACCAATGTATCATTGCTAGATGCCAAATCATAACCAAAAAGTCTTACTGGATCAAAGTTTCACATTTTGATTTGTTTAATTGTTTAACATTACTACTTTAGTCTTGTTTCACCCATTCTATTTTAAAGCCCAATATTTTGACCCACTTAACATTAATTTATTTATATTTACATTTACATACACTACAATGAACATGGAGGGGAATAGTAACATGGAGGGGAATAGTATCAATAGCTGTCCGGCACTTCCTCGTTTATTCAGCCAAATTACAATTTTGCTTTGTTTAAATTTACAGTTTTATCATTGGTTTTGTTTTTTCTTCTCGTAGCCAAATTATGATTTTGCCCTCAACTTAAATTTATAGTTTTACTATTGTTTTTGGCTATTTTCTGTCAAATTACGATTTTGTCCCCAGTGTAAAATTTGTTTTAGTGTGTTTTTTTTACAAAACTATGGTAGTGTTTTGTTCTAATTGGTTGGCTCGATATAATTTTTTGTCGTGCCAAGCGGTAGTTTTTTCATTGTTTTAGTTTTATTTAGAAAAAGTATGTAATATTTTTTTTAATTGATTGACTCGATGTAATTTTTTTGAGATTGTGTTATGAATAGTATGTACGACTAACCGAAACACAGACGAACATGTTATGAGAGAGAAATATACAATGACATGAACATGGAAGGGAATAGTGTCACGCAGCGGCATGAAACTTTTCCATTGATCCAGCCAAATTACGATTTTGTCCCATTTAAATTTACAGTTTTACCATTTGTTTTGTTTTTTCTTCTCCTAGCTAAATTACAATTTTGCACTGAGCTCAAATTTATACTTTTGCCATTGTTTTTTTTTCTGTCATATTACGATTTTTTCCCCTGTAAAATTCATCTTAGTTTTTTTTATCAAAACTATGGTAGTGTTTTGTTTTAATTGATTGACTCGATATAATTTTTTGCCGTGCCAAGCGGTAGTTTTTCCATCGCTTTAGTTTTTTTAATCAAAAGTATGGTTGTATTTTGTTTTAATTGTTTGACTCGATGTATTTTTTTTTTAAGATCGTGTTATGAGTAGTATGTACAAGTAACCGAAACACAAACGTACATGTTATAAGAAAGAAATATTCGGCTTTGTGCCCGTAATACATGCTGACAAAAATTAGTTCTATATATTGCCGTGTTTTTCAAATTCTATATTTTAACACCTTTCTTATTAGCTTGATATACTTTGCTTCTTTGAACGGTTCCATTTTAACATGCTAGATTTTTTATCCGTCTCGTTCTATTTTGACTTGCATAACATCTCTTTTTTTCAAAATTCAATAACAATAACAGTTATTATTATTTCAGAACCCTACCCTAGATTATAAATAATAAATACTATAATAATAACAATTATTATTCCACTATTAAGAACTCCCAAATTATGATTCGTTTGAACATTTAAACCCATTTAAATTATTTGATAATTTGCGTTATTTGTTGTGTGACCCTAAATAAGCAACTTAATTGCCTGCTAAATTCGTTTACGTTCATATTTAAGTTTACATGATCCGACAAATATAAGGATGCATTTGTAGAAAGGAGTTGGGTAATAATTTTGAAGAAAAAGGTATATGTGATTATATGGTTCTCGTAATATTTTATTTTAAAATAACTATTTATTTAGCGTCTCTTTATATGTGTAAATTTGTCTAAATTATATCTTTTAATGCATAAGAACCAATATATTTAATGTAGATTGAATTTTTTTAATAATTTTTAGATATGAGGTATATATAACTACTAGTGCTAATACTCATTAATTTCGCGGGTTTGATAAAATATTATGTTTTCGAGCTATTGACAAAAAAAGTTATACGATGATGATGATCATAACGAAATTTTTTGAAAGAAGTTATTATGAAACTCACAAGTTTATAAAGTAAATAAAACAACCAATCTATTATTTGTTTGGTGCCAAATCATAACCAAAAAGTCTTAGTGGGTCAAATTTTTACATTTTGATTTGTTTAATTGTTTAATATTACTTCAGGCTTGTTTCACCCATTCTAATTTAAAGCTTAATATTTTGACCCACTTAACATTAATTTATTTATATTTGTATACACTACAATATGAACATTGGAGAGAATAGTGTCAGACAGCTACCTGACACTTCCCCATATATATCCAGCCAAATTATGATTTTGCATCGTTTAAATTTACAGTTTTAACATTGGTTTTGTTTTTTTCCTTCTCCTAGCCAAATTAAGATTTTGCCCTCAGCTAAATTTATAGTTTTGTCATTGTTTTTGTTTTTGTCACTGTCAAATTACGATTTTGTCCTTAGTGTAAAATTCATTTGAGTGTTTTTTTGACAAACTATGATAGTGTTTTGTTTTAATTGGTTGGCTCGATGTAATTTTTTGTCGTGCCAAGCGGTAGTTTTACCATTGTCTTAGTTTTTTTTAGAAAAAAGTATGTAATATTTTGTTTTAATAGGTTGACTCGATATAATTTTTTTTGAGATCATGTTATGAGTAGTATGTACAAGTAAACGAAACACAGACATACATGTTATGAGAGAGAAATATACACTAACATGAACATGGAAGGGAATAGTGTCAGGCTCCTGACACTTCCCCATTGATCCAGTCAATTACGATTTTGCCCTGTTTATATTTACAGTTTTACCATTAGTTTTGTTTTTTTCTTCTCCTAGCCAAATTACGATTTTGTCCTCAGCTCAAATTTATTGTTTTGCCACTGTTTTTGTTTTTTTTCTTGTCAAATTACGATTTTGTCCCCAGTGTAAAATTCGTCTTAATGTTTTTTTACAAAGCTATGGTAGTGTTTTGTTTTAATTGGTTGGCTCGATATAACTTTTTTGTTGTGCCGAGCGGTAGTTTTTCCATGTTTTTAGCTTTTTTAGCATAAGTATGGTAGTATTTTGTTTTAATTGGTTAACTCGATTTAATTTTTTTTTAAATCGTGTTATGAGTAGTATGTACAAGTAACCGAAAAACAGACATACATGTTATGAGAAAGAAATATTCGGCTTAGTGCCCTACAACGCAGACGAGCAAAAACTAGATCTATATACTGCCGTGTTTGTTCAAATCCTAAATTTTAACACCTTTCTTATTAGCTTGCTATACTTTGCTTCTTTGACCAGTTGCATTTTAATATGCTATATTTTTTACCCGTTTTGTTCTATTTTGACCCACATAACATCTCGTTTTTCTAAATTCAAACATTTTATTAAAATTATTGTTCCTAAAAATTATAAATTGAAAATATGTATGAAGTCTAAAATGATATGATTAAGTTGTAGCAGATTTTTGAAAGCTAGTGTAATATAAGATTGTTTGAGAACTAACAATTCTTGTTAGAAACCATGATTAACTATACTTGTTTATCTAGCTGGTCTTAAAACTATATCAAACAATTTAAATGCCTTAATGAATGTATGATAGAAGAGTGATTGAAATGTTCAAGGATGAACTTGAGCTCACAATGGCTCTTTCTGGCCGCCTTACACTCAAAGAAATTACCAAAATTCCTGAGAACTCAGGTCGTCAATCGCCATTATGGATATAGTTCTAAATATTCTTTTCATGAACACAGATATGTAAATATGTTCAAAATTCATAAAGATTGAACACACATTTACACTAATAGTTGGATGACATAGAACAAATAGTTAAATTGCCCTAGGTTCGAGCAAGTATACATCACACCTTAAATATTTTAAGGCCGGGTCTATTCGCACACGCCCTTAGTCTATTTAAACACTCCAAAGCGCCCCGCTATGGCCAAAACGGGGCGCTTTGGTGTAAAGTCAACAGACAAGGTCTGAACCGGTCAGACCTTGTCTGTTGCTTTACATCAAAGCGCCCCGCTTTGGCCTAAGCTCGGCGCTTTGGTTTTTTTTTTTTTTTTTTTTTTTTTTTTTTTTTTTTTTTTTTTACATTTTGGGCGTATTTTTGACTGGTGACTGGTCTACGTTTAAGTTCAAATTTTACATTTTTTGTCCAAATTTTACAATATTTAATTTGTTTGTGCACATATATTTAAGGCCTAGTTTGTTTCGAACTGTTTTGGTTTGTAGCTTGGTGTGTCAGGTCTGGTCTATATGTCACTGTTTGAGTTTCGATTGTATACTTTTGCTTGGACCACTATTGGTTAGGTTTTGTGGGGTGCCGTGATTCAGGACCATGCAGAAGCCAAGCTTTGTTGTGTTGTCACCTCACCTCTACTGCTTATTTGACTTTGAAACAATTTTATTGGTTTTCCACAAGAAAAGGTGCTGTTGCCATGATTGTCTATATAGCTATTTATGCATTTAGTAATTATATGAGAATCTTTAAAACTTGGATAAAATTTGATAATATGACTTTCTAACATTAAAAAAAAAAAGATTTCTACTATCTTACTTTATAAAATATGCAAGGGTAACAAGTTACCATTTAATACAAAAAAAAAAAAATCAAATTACGTGCATTTTATACAAGTACAGATATTTATATGTAACAAATGTAGGTTGAAAGAGCATTTTGTGTGTTTTCTTTGCATGTTTAGGGAATATAACACATGAAATTGGGTTAAGTAATCCTAAAAAATACTAAAGAAGTATATATAAAAAAGGACAAAGAAATAGAAAAAAATATTAAAATAAGAATAAGAAACAAAAATTTTTAAAATTTCACTTCTAAAAAAGTTATTCTTATTAAAATGAATTAAATTGAATCAAATATAAATATAAAACGTATTCTAACAAAACGACTGACTTAATACAAAGAGGACAATAACCAAAAAAACAAGAATAAAATGCTTTATAAAAATAATGGTTTTAGTGGACAATAAGAAATGCTCAACTTAGGGTATATGCGTTACATCACGTTAAAAACCGAATGTCACCGACACGACCCAATCAGATTCAATACGCACTTGTACGACCCAAAATGACAATATACATCATAATACTACAATTAATGAAAAAATACGTCATGTACATGTACGGTAGGCGGCTGATACACATAAAACTACTCATAGGAGTACTTGTGCTTTCAAACCAAAATGATACGATATAATGGAATACGACATCACACGTAACGGATTTGATCCGGAACTTGCAGTATAGTCCATATATATTAAAAAATGATGTATAATGGAAAAAACGTAAAATTTAGACTATTATCGACGCGTTTGTGAATTAAAAACAATATTAAAAAATTTAAAAAAGGCCCTAAGTGCTGCGCTTTGACCTAAGAGGGGCGCTTTGCCCGAAAATTTAAAAATGTAAAAAAAAAAAAAAAAAAAAAAAAAAAAACTTCAAAGCGCCCAGCTTTGGCCATAGCGGGGCGCTTTGATGTAAAGCAACAGACAAGGTCTGACCGCGTCAGTCCTTGTCGGTTGACTTTACACCAAAGCGCCCAGCTTTGGCCATAGCGCGGCGCTTTGGGGTGTGAAAATAATTTTCTCCGTGTGTAAATAGCATGACCCTATTTTAATCTTCCTAGGTTCATACATATATACATTGACCTCCCAATAAAAACCTTAAAAAGCGAGCCCCAAAAAAGCACCACTAGTAGAAGGGTTGTTTGAAGTAGATGTGTTAGCTAAAGATGGACTTATAAGCCAGATGTTTCATGAAAAATCTTCAAAAGCAGTTTCGGCATAAGTTTCACCAACAGCTACAAGGTGTCTCATCATATTCTAGACTCTTCCCACACTCGCATGTTTTATAGTGGTAGATGGGTCTAAACCACCCCAGCCAACCCAACTCACCGATTCTGACCCTGATCCTGTGTATGACATATGCAGTGAAAATAACAAAATAGTTTTCGCTTAGACCTTGGTCTAACCTGGTATCAGCATATGCCAACTCCAAATATTTAATCATAACATAACAATATAGCGATTTATATATATATATATAGGGGATCGCTAAAATGAGAACCACCTCCAGTTGTAAGAACCGTGAGAACTTTTTGATCCGGGGCGAGTTGGACCAATTTTTTTTCATAAACGTAGATGCATGTATTATAAACACATTTGTAAAAAAAATTCAAAAAAAAAATGTCGTGTGTGTAGTTTTGAGCACCACAAGTTTGTGTTTACGGGTACCGTAAAATTTAAATAAAAATTACGGTACCCGTAAACACAAACTTGGGGTGCTCAAAACTACACACACGACATTATTTTTTAGCGGTCCCCTATATATATATATGTGTGTGTGTGTGTGTGTGTGTGTGTGTGAAATTACTACATGTCGCACCCCGATATTTCCACATATTACCGGTGGGCCCGGCGTGGAGTATCGTGACGTAGTCGATATCATCATTGTCAATACACACAATATAATAGCACAGCGGAAGGCTTGGTGAAAAAACTATTACAAACCATAATGTCTGAGTGTCCGAATGAAAGAATATACAGACTTGGTTGTAATAAGATCCACAGGCGGATCATAAAATAAAATACAAGAAACTGAAATAACAGACTCCGGTATCTAGGGATTTGCAAGATCCTCTTATATGACACCTAGTAGCTCCAGCCTATTTACGAGAAGTACCTGTCAATCAGTCTTTAGAAAATACGTCAGTTTGCACTGGTAAATACAATTAACTGACACATTTGAAAACATTTATGAAAAAATGATTTAGGTGCACAAGGCACAAATTATTTATAACTTGGGACAATTATTTAAAGATAATCTTGTATACAGATTTACATGTTTGTCTTACAATTGGGGCCGGTTTGGAAGCCGGTCATGATTAACCGACTCACCACTTATAGAACCCACAAAGGAGTTATCCCCAACATGTGGGTTTATATATTTTAGCATTTGCATCTGCCGGGTGTATGCCTACACCACGTGCATAGGTCGTGGCCATTTTCAAACGAAATGAGCCGAGAATATCCAGGACACGGTCATATTAACCCCCAATGTTCATGTTATCAAACACGACAGATTAAAACGGGTTATGTAAATTTATTAATCACAATCCGATTAAATGATTTCATACCCGACCAAGTGGTATTATTATAATACCATATCCCAAGCCCGTATAAGGGAAAATAAGTTAAAAGTATTTACCTGAGCTAAACGTGAAAAGTAATTCAGTCGTATAATCCTAAAGCTTTATGATAATACCTTCTACTGGATGCTACGTAATCTGTATAGAAGGTTTAATAACCTATTAGGATGCTAACGGGTCTTTAGTTAAGTCAAAGACTTTGACCGACTAGCTAGAAAGAAACTTTACGGTTCTAAATGCTAGGTTAAGCGGAGACCGGATTAGAATGTGGTTTAGACCCGACAAGGTTAGATACTTGTATAATATGGGTAAACTAAACACATTCTGGAATTTGAGGATTTAATGATAAGGTTAAACCCGTTTCGGCTATTTTACGTAAACTAGTCACATAAACCGATCCGAACGCATAAACGTGTAACGGGTAACCAAAATGAATTATATACAGGTCTTAAATGTTATTATGCTTAAAATATGTTAATACATCAGTAGGATGTTAACATATATGCCCAAAAAGTAATTTAAACCAATTTAAGTCCCGTAAGGGCATTTTGGTAATTTTAAAAATTATAAAAGATATTTTATAACAAACTGAAGTTCTGGTCTTTGGTAATCAGTAAAAATATTTATGTTATCTCATTACATCAGTAAGATACTATATATATATATATATATATATATATATATATATGTGAGAGGTTTATCATTTATGGCCAAACTATGCCCCGAAAGGGCATTTTGGTCATTTCACATATGCTTTTAAGGACATTTTTGGAAGTTTGAGTTCATGACTTATACCTACTGTAATAATATTAAAATTTGTTTAAAAATTCCGGCGTTAAATATGGTTTTAAACCATACTATGCACCTAATTAGTGTAAAACTCGCTAATTAATGATAATCAAGATGTTTATGTAAATCTGAGATTTTAATCAGTTTTAAATGCTTAAAATAATTTATTTAATGTATGAAATCAGTAGGAAAAGGTTTGGCATTCAAATCATTTGTTAATCTCATTTTATGCATGAAAAGGGTATTATCGTCATTTACCGAATTACACAAGAACTCTATGATTTAAACAGATTATGATCTGAACAAAAATCTTAAAATTCCTTAAAAATAATATCTTAAAAGTAGGTAAAGAGTTTTGGTTAAAAATCCAAGTTTAAACATGTTTTATGTAAGATATCGCAATTCAATTAATAAAAAGCTTCTAATTACGATATCGAGCATAACTTCTATTTGAGACCAAAAACTGATGTCAAATTTTCGGGACAAGCTTATATATCAGTAGCAAAGATTTTTGTCCTCTCACATTTCTAAAAATCTCATTTATATGTCATAAGGGCATTTACGGCATTTATAAGCATATTAACAAACAAGAGCATATAATCCAAACTACTAAGGACCAAGCAATATAACTCCAGAGGGTTATACTACTATATAATGTGGTCCTAAAGGAAGCTTAAAACATGAGAGAATTAAGCTTGAACGGGTCAGAACTGAAAGTCAAATCAAAAGTCAAGCTTTGCGACTTTCGGTTATAAACTGACCTTAGACTGATAATTGTCGGGTTAGACCTGGTCAAACATGTTCTAATACTAATTACCAAGTTATTAGAATGTTAAAATATAATTTAGAACGTCTGTTTTATTAGTTTAAATCATTTTTAAAGTTTCTGTCCAGTTTGATTTTTTGACTAACTAGTTTGACCCGACAATTAACTAGTCAAACGAAATAATTAGGAGGTGCCCTTTTAAGGGTTAATCACCTACCTTAATATGGTTCCATAACCACTTTCATTTCAGTCAGTGGCTGGACCATTTATGATTAAACTGAAAGTCAAAGCTTAATTATGATGTGTTTGACTTTTCGGTTTTTCAGCTAACAAAATGGACTAGGCAGGGATTAAAACTCTTGTCCTTGCTATCTTTTCTACACTTCTTAGTCTTCTCCTAATGCTTGCTATCTCCAGAAGTGGGTTTTGAAGTTGTTGCAACCAAATGTGCATATGAACAAATGAACTAAGGTTCCTTATATACTAATTTCCCTTGCATTTGGATCTTTGCAGCTGTCTTGGAGGTATCTAGGATCACCCCAGGTGTCCTAGTGGTTTATTAATACCGACAAACAGCCCATAGAATCGTTCTGAATGAGTTTAAGTCGGTTTAGAGCTGAAAACATGCACCTGGCAGTTGTTTTCTGCGTTGGGCATACCGTCGCGGCCCGCGTAGGATCAGAAGAGGGATTACGCGCCCCGCGTAAACCTGTTGTTCAGGTTAAAAAATTTTCAAACATGGCAGATTCAGTCCAACCTTATACAACCACATTTTTGGCATATAAGGCCCTTGTAGTTAGTTTGAAGAGGCTCAAGGAAGTATAACCAAACTCCGTTAGGCCCGGTTTCCTTAAATATCACTATAAACACAAGTTTCATCATGTTGACACTTTTTTACCCAAAGTCTTGAAAACTTTCTTAATGATCTCGAAACCACGTGAAATTTATATCACTCATTCTTGAGAGTATATTTGAATATTTCGAAGCCTCGGGTTCATTAAAAGGTCACTCAGAGGTAAAAATTAACATGTTAACACGTTTAACCCCAGTAGTTTTATAATCTTCCGATTATTCTTACAAACGGCTTCTTATATCCAATAAATTACTCGTTTAAGAATATATTCTTTGAGTATGGTCATTCAGAGGCACAATTTTGGCATGTTGACACTTTTAGTCCCTTCGCGTACATATTTTCACCGATTGTCAACTTTAGTCCTTCAAACTCAATCTTTCACATATTTAGAGTTTAGGACACGTGTCTTTACCTAATTGGACACGTTTTTACGTGGTGTTACATCCTTACCCCTTTAAAAGAAATCTCGCCCCCGAGATTTACTGGAATAAGTGAGGGTACTTCTGTCGCATAGTGGACTCGACCTCCCATGTATATTTGGGGCCTCTATTGGCATCCCATTTAACCTTCACTATAGGCACATGCTTCCTTCTTAGCCTTTTAACCTGACAATCCTCAATCGATATAGGTCTTTGAACAAACCTCAGGCTTTCGTCAATCTGTACGTCTTCATGAGACATAGCTAATGATTCATCAGCTAGACATTTCTTTAGATTACAGATGTGGAATACATTGTGAATTCCACTTAACTCCTCGGGAAAGTTTAGCTTATAAGCTACACTGCCGACGCATTCGATAATTTCGAATAGTCCAATATACCTAGGGCTTAACTTGCCATTCTTACCAAAACGCATTACACCTTTCCAGGGTGACACTTTCAGTAAGACTTTGTCGCCTACCTCAAACTTTAAAGGTTTTCGCCTCTTATCAGCATAACTTTTCTGCCTATCCCTGGCAGATTTTAGGCGATCACGAATCTGGACAATCTTGTCCGTCGTTTCAAGGACTATATCAGGTCCTGACAACTGAGCTTCTCCTACTTCCGCCGCAGCAAACATGTGTTCTACATTTCCTTCCATACAATGCCTCAAAAGGCACAGCCTGAATGCTAGTATGGTAGCTATTGTTATAGGAAAACTCGATCAAAGGTAGGTGGTCATCCCAGCTACCTCCCAAATCTATAACACATGCTCAAAGCATGTCTTCCAAAGTTTGAATTGTACGCTCACTTTGTCCATCTGTATGAGGATGGTAAGCAGTACTAAAATTTAAATGAGTGCCCAAGGATTGTTGGAAACTTTTCCAAAAGTGAGAGGTGTATCTAGTATCTCTATCAGAAATAATAGACACCGGCACTCCGTGGAGGGATACTGTTTTATCCACGTACAACTGAGCTATCTTGTCGGAGCTATAAGTCTCCTTGATGGGTAAGAAATGTGCTGACTTAGTCAGTCTATCAACTATAACCCATATGGTATCATTTCCATGCCTTGTTTTTTGGTAACTTGGTTATAAAATCCATAGTTACCATCTCCTACTTCTATGTGGGTAGTTCTGGCTGTTGTAGCAGACCCGATGGCTTTTGATGTTCAGCTTTAATCTGAGCACAAGTCAGGCACTTAACTACATGTGTGGCAATAGATTTCTTCAAACCTATCCACCAATAGTTAGCTTTCAAATCCTGATACATCTTGACACCTCCAGGGTGAACTGAGTATTTGGAGTTGTGTGCTTCCTGGAGGATGATATCTCGAAGCCCTCCATGAATAAGGACCCAGATTCTTCCATTCATTCTAAGAATTCCATCCTTGCCAGGTGTTAACTGTTCCGCAGTTACACCTAACTTTTCATCTGGAAGATTAACTTCTAAAACAACATCTTTCTGTGCAGCTAATAGCCTTTCATTCAGGCTATTCTTTAGTTCAATGCTCTTAGCATTAATCCTGATAGGTTTTACTTTCTCATTTCGGCTTAGAGCATTGGTGACCACATTCGCTTTACCTGGATGGTAACGAATTTCGCAATCGTAATCATTTAAAGTTTCCATCCAGCGGCGCTGTCTCATATTAAGCTGTTTTTTATTGAATAAGTGTTGGAGACTTTTGTGATCCGAATAGATCACACATTTAGTTCCATACAAATAATGTCTCCATAACTTTACTGCGAATACAACGTCACCCAACTCCAAATCGTGGGTGGTGTAATTCTTTTCATGTACCTTTAATTGTCGTGATGCATAGGCAATCACATTGCCCTTTTGCATAAGTACACAACCCATAACGGTGTGTGACGCATCACAGTAAACGATAAACTCTTCAATTCCTTCGGGTAATGTCAACACCGGAGCATTACCCAATTTCTGCTTAAGAATCTCAAAGGATACTCGTTGTTTTGGACCCCAATCAAATTTTACATTCTTACGGGTCAAAGAAGTTAATGGTGCAACTATCCTTGAGAAGTTCTCAATGAATCTTCTATAGTATCCAGCTAAACCCAGAAAGATGCGAATTTCTGTAGGTGTATTTGGTGCTTCCCAGTTCATAATGGCTTCTATCTTGGTGGGATCTACTTGGATTTCGCGCTCACTAACAAAATGTCCAAGGAATTGGACTTCACGAAGCCAGAACTCGCACTTGGAGAATTTAGCATACAACTTCTCCTTTCGAAGTAATCCTAAGATACATCGAAGGTGCTTCTCGTGATCAACTTGACTACGAGAATAGATAAGTATGTCATCTATGAAGACGATGACAAACTTATCTAAGTATGGTTTGCAGACTCTATTCATGAGGTCCATGAATGCTGCTGGCGCATTAGTGAGCCCGAAAGGCATCACTAAAAACTCGTAATGTTCATACCTTGTAATGAATGCTGTCTTTTGTACATCTTCAGTTCTAACCTTGAGTTGATGATACCCAGATCTCAAATCAATCTTCGAGAAGAAGCTCGCCCCTTGGAGCTGATCAAATAAGTCGTCGATCCTAGGTAAGGGATAATGATTCTTGATCGTTACCTTGTTTAACTCACGGTAATCAATGCATAAGCGCATTGATCCGTCCTTCTTTTTCACAAACAAAATTGGAGCTCCCCAAGGCGAAGAACTAGGTTGTATAAAACCTTTTTCCAGTAAGTCGTCCAATTGAGTCCTGAGCTCTTTCATTTCAGTAGGCGCTAGACGATAAGGAGCTCGTGCAATAGGTGCAGATCCTGGTAGAATGTCTATCCTGAACTCGACTTGCCTCTCAGGAGGTAATCCAGGTAATTCATCAGGAAAGACATCAGGATACTCAGAAATGATTGGAATATCTTCGATATTAGGCTTTGGGTCGTTCACTGTCACTTGTGTCATGTAGATGACACATCCGCTCTTCAGACACTGCGATACTTTGAGAATAGACACATTGTTGGGCAAACCATATTGGGTATCTCCTTGAATAGTGACAGATTCACAAGAAGGGGTTTTGATAATAACTAGCTTTTTATCACAGGCAATTTGAGCTTGGTTATGCGACAACCAATCCATGCCCAAAACTATATCAAACCCAGCCAATTTCGTTGGCAAGAGGGATAGCGGGATAGAATGGTTCTTAATGGATATGAAACATCCATCAAGAAGAGTTGAGGATGTTTCTAAGGTACCATCAGCAAGCTCTACCTCATATTTTATGTCTAGAGTCTTAATAGGCAGATTCAGTAAACTACAAAACTTATGGTCTACAAAGGACTTATCAGCACCTGAATCAAATAAGACTCTAGCATAATTATTATTAATGAGGAAGGTACCTGTTATGACGTTCTCATCATTCACCGCTTCCCTTGCATTCATCTGAAAAACTCCCGCATTCGTTTTCTTCGCCTCTTCAAGCTTCTTAGCATTCTTGGGTCAATTTGTCTTGATATGCCCCTTTTCATTGCAACCGTAATAGGTTGCATCCTTGATGTTTCGGCACTCTACAGACTTGTGCCCTTTCTTCTTGCAAATCTCACATGGTTTAGCTTGTGGGTCTTGGTTGCACTTTCCAAAGTGCCTTTTGTTGTAGGTCTTGCATCTGGGCTTGACGCTTGACTGCCCTTTCTTAGAACCAAAGTTCCCTTTGTTCTTCTTGTTAGATTGAGGGGACTTGTCTTCCTCCCTCTTTCTTTTCCCGTCATCGGTAGCTTTCTTTGCCCTACTCCTCACAATATCTAGAGTAAGGGACAAAGATAGATCCACAGCAGATCTATACGTAGCAGGCTTAGAGCCTTGACATTTCCTTTCACTTCAGGGGCTAGACCACCGATGAAGCGCGCAATGCGTTTGGGTTCAGGAGTGACTAAATATGGTATTAGCCTCGACATCGAGTTGAAACTGGTCACATAGGATCTACAGTCCAAGTCCTTCATCACCAAAGTGAGGAAGTCAGTCTCTATTCTCTCGACTTCGTGTTGAGGACAGTAAGTGTCCTTCACAAGATCAACGAACTTGTTCCATGAAAGGTTATACAGAGGAACCTTTCTAGTGGATTGCACCAATGCTTTCCACCAAGTGAGGGCGTCTCCCTTGAAAGAATGAGACACAAACTTCACTATGTCTTCTTTAGCACATCCACTGATGTCAATTACAGTCTCCATTTCATCTAACCACTTCATGCAGTCGATTGCTCCCTTTTCTCCTGTGAAATCTCTCGGTTTACAGGAGAGGAAGTATTTGTAGGTACAACCCTTTGTGTACCTGGGAGTCTGATTTAACACAACGTTTTGAGAATCAGATCTCTGTTGGATGAATGCTGAGATTCATCCCTTTTTGATGCATGTGAATGAGATAAGGGTTTTGTATGAGTTTTGGACCGAACATGACTCGGTTCTTTGAAGATTTTATCCACCGCTTGAGCCACTGCGGTATCAATCATTGCTTGCAATTCAGCATTTGTAAGATTTATTCTTGCTTCATTATTGTTCTCTTCCCACGGATGACTGTTTGCTTCGTCAGATCCAGCCATGATTTGGGTACTAAAATTAAACAATAATGATTTATTTAAATTATAGAGTAAATTACAAGTTTTGTCCTTTATGTTTGTCCCAAATTGCAGGCGCTGTCCTTTGTCTTTAAAATTGATGAGTTTTGTCCTTAATGTTTGCAAATCTTGCACGTTATGTCCTTTAGGCCAAACCCAGTTAGTTTTTTTTTGTTAAATCTGGTCATGTGCAAGGCATGTGAGGGTACATTTGTCTTTTCACCATTATAAGGGACAAAACTCCGCCTTCTCTTTCTAAATTCCCACTTTCTCTCTCTTCTCTCCCTCTCTCTCTCTCTCTCTCTCAACGCCACCTCCCACCACCACCACCACCATCCCCCATAACCAGCAACAAACACCATTCCCCATAACCTGCAAACCACCCAAAATCATGATTCAATTTAATTTTAGAATATTACAACAAATCCTGAACCATTCTCAACAAACCTATATACCAGATTAAAAACCCCCCAAAATCCCCAAAAACAAAAATATCAAAAACCCCAAAATCCCCAAAATCCCCAAAACATTTTAGGTCTCATGACACAACTGATCATAACTCTTTGATTCCAGATAACTCCAATCAAATTCACTAAAAAATTACAAGAAAACTAACCTGACAAGCGAGAAACCCTTTGTAATTAAGCAAACAATGTGAAAACGAAACACAAGCAGGGTCACGCGACCTGGCGGCACGTTGGTCTGCAACAGCGGCTGACCGGAGATCAGGGTCAACAGAAAACGTATTAAGAAACAGATCATAAAGAAGAGTCGACAGCAAAGTGGAAGAACAAAGCTTGTTTACAAGATGCTGCGCCACCACCGACACACTAACACCACCGACACCACCGCACTTAACCCACCACCACCGAAGCACCAACACCACCACCACCGCCGTACCTAACCCGCCGCCGCCCCTAACCACCGCCACACACCACTTCAATCTGTTGTTAGAGAGAGAAGAGAGAGAGAGAGAAGAGAGAGAGAGAGTGTGTTTATCTGATGTTAGAGAGAGAGAGAGGAGAGAGAGTTTGTATATATAGTGTTTTACTTTTAAGTTTGTACAAAATGGCCCCTGAATAGAAGTTCTTTACAAAATAACCCCTGTATAGTTGAAATGACAAGAATACCCTCATGTGCATTGCACATGACCAGATTTAACTAAAAAAATCTAACTGGGTTTGGCCTAAAGGACATAACGTGCAAGATTTGCAAACATTAAGGACAAAACTCATCAACTTTAAAGACAAAGGACAGCGCCTGCAATTTGGGATATACATAAAGGACAAAACTTGTAATTTACTCTAAATTATATAATAAATCATCACATTGATGATTAGATGGTCATGGTATTATTAAACCATATAGACCATTTTAAGTAGTAATTAACAATCAATGGGATATAATTCTTTATATTTATTAGACAGGGGAATATAAATCACAACTGTCAGTGTCATAAAAGACATTTTCATTTTGCACAAGGCTCGTCTCGAAGGACTTTTAGACAGCGCAAAAAGGCCTTGGCATAGGGATGATTAGAGTATAACCAATGATCACTTGGATCAGTGATCTTTTTAAGGGTCGAACATAGTTCATCGCCTTATTGACAAGAAGTTTATAAAATAAAACTATCACTGTCATTATTACACCTTTGCTTATAAGCATACATCGCAATGGATGTTTTAGGTGTATACATCATATTGATGTTTATTAGCCATGATTCACATGGATCATATAAGCTTATGAAAATGATTTGGAAGGATCCAAGTACATTTGGAAGCTTGTGTGGTTTCTCGTACCGCACAACCAGGAATGTTAACATGTTTTCAGATGTTAACAGGGAGTTATTTTCTTAAAAAGGTTGTACCATCATAGCCATTAATATTTTGGCTAGGTTATACCTTTAAGAATTTCTTTGGCAGATCAATTTAAAATTGAAATGATATAGTATGATGATGTAATAAAAATACATATTTAAAATCCAAAAAGAAATTTCATTAAACCATAAAACTAGTACAAAGATGCCCTAAACGGGACTTGAAATAACACACTGCCCACGCAGGGACTACAGAAATAGAAAATAAGTCCACGCAGGGACTCGGTACAGAAAATAAAATGTCCTCGCAGGGACTTGATTAAAAAGACAATACAAGATAAAATAAACAACTTCCTACTTCTTTTTGCCTTTGATGAGACTCGCAAGGCCCTTGAGGAAGCTGCTGTGCTTCTTATTAGTTTCATCTGCTTTACGCTCAACCCTATCCAACCTCTGCATAATTTCTTCAGTTTGCACCTGTTGAGGAGGAGGGGGTTGCTGGTAAGGTGGGTATTGATACCCTTGCACTGGATATCCAGTTGGGTAACCTGGAGGATAAGAGGATGGATAAAGCGCATTATACTGTGATGCCATAAGATACGGATCTTGGGTTCCATAATCTGTTGGATATCCAGATGGGTTATACCCAGATGAACCTGGGTATGTTGGTATTGGGTTGTCAAAACCCACTGGCGGTGGCGATGGTGCATAAGAAACCGGTGGGGGATTGTTTTCCGGCACTGCATGCGAGGGTCCACCCATTTGGGGGTCCTCGGGAATAGGAGGGTATGAGCTTGAACCTTGAGGGGAACTGAACCGTGGTCCGCCACGCACAGAAATTCGAGCATTCCTCCTTCGCCTAGGCGGCTCGGGAGGTGGTTGAGGTGGCTCCTCAACGGGTAGAGGTGGTGGGGTAACCGCTTGAAGATATGGTTCATTAAAAGGAGGTTGAGCAGGAGAGTTATGATATGATGGGCTTAATTCCCATTCATACTTAGCCCACCTTTTGGAAAATGAATTGGGCCCTTGGTACAGCGATCCTTGGTACGGAGAACCGCTAGAGATGTTGATTGGGTGACCCGGTGTTCCGGTTTGCAGCTCAGGATTAGGGTCGTCATCCATTTCCATCTCCTTGGAGAAGTGATCCTCGGGTCCTAAGGGATTGAAACCCAGAAGATTGTTGACATAGTCGTTGGGGTTGAACTGAGCCGGGGAATAAATGGAATCGGAGTGATGGAAAGAATGGGAGTGTAAAGAGTGATGGGATCAGTGCGAATGGTGAGAATGGTGTGATTCTTACGAGTGATGGGAATGTTGGGGCTCGTCCAGAATGGGTAGCCCAAAGTATGGAGGATCTGAAGGTGAGGATCCTAGTGAAACAGAGTGCCTAGCCGGTTCGAAGGTATGACTCCAATGATCCCGAGAGTCGGAACTAGAGAAAGATGCTGACGGAGTGCGCCTATGGGAGGGTCCCGCATGGCCTGATGGCCCTCCTCTCATTAGCCCCTTTCCCTTGCCTCGTACTTGTGGCGGCATTTTTGATTAGTTAACCTGTAAAACAAGTAAAACAAAAGTATAAATGATAATAGGAAAGTTAAGAATAAATCCTAGGTCATATGCCTAGACTCGGAAGTCTATGGAATGTGCTTATTGTGTCATTGAGATTAAACAAAAAGGTTAGTGTTTAATTCACTCAATGTTGGCTCTGATACCAACCTGTCACACCCCGATATTTCCACATATTACCGGTGGGCCCGGCGGGGAGTATCGTGACGTAGTTGATATCATCATTGTCAATACACACAATATAATAGCACAGCGGAAGGCTTGGTGAACAAACTATTACAAACCATAATGTCTGAGTGTCCGAATGAA
Organism: Helianthus tuberosus; assembly: GCA_030545235.1. Lineage (NCBI taxonomy): Eukaryota > Viridiplantae > Streptophyta > Magnoliopsida > Asterales > Asteraceae > Helianthus > Helianthus tuberosus. The sequence goes on along the minus strand of CM060363.1, from coordinate 198,272,099 downwards.
AGAATATACAGACTTGGTTGTAATAAGATCCACAGGCGGATCATAAAATAAAATACAAGAAACTGAAATAACAGACTCCGGTATCTAGGGATTTGCAAGATCCTCTTATACGACACCTAGTAGCTCCAGCCTATTTACGAGAAGTGCCTGTCAATCAGCCTTTAGAAAATACGTCAGTTTACACTGGTAAATACAATTAACTGACACATTTGAAAACATTTATGAAAAATTGATTTAGGTGCACAAGGCACAAATTATTTATAACTTGGGACAATTATTTAAAGATAATCTTGTATACAGATTTACATGTTTGTCTTACAATTGGGGCCGGTTTGGAAGCCGGTCATGATTAACCGACTCACCACTTATAGAACCCACAAAGGAGTTATCCCCAACATGTGGGTTTATATATTTTAGCATTTGCATCTGTCGGGTGTATGCCTACACCGCGTGCATAGGTCGTGGCCATTTTCAAACGAAATGAGCCAAGGATATCCAGGACACGATCGTATTAACCCCCAATGTTCATGTTATCAAACAACACAGATTAAAACAGGTTACGTAAATTTATTAATCACAATCCGATTAAATGATTTCATACCCAACCAAGTGGTATTATTATAATACCATATCCCAAGTCCGTATAACGGAAAATAAGTTAAAAATATTTACCTGGGCTAAACGTGAAAAGTGATTCAGCCGTATAATCCTAAAGCTTTATGATGATACCTTCAACTGGATGCTACTTAATCTGTATAGAATGTTTAATAACCTATTAGGATGCTAACGGGTCCTTAGTTAAGTCAAAGACATTTACCGGCTAGCTAGAAAGAAACTTCACGGTTCTAAACGCTAGGTTAAGTAGAGACCGGAATAGAATGTGGTTTAGACCCGACAAGTTTGGATACTTGTATAATATGGGTAAACTAAACACATTTTGGAATTTGAGGATTTAATGATAAGGTTAAACACATTTCGGCCATTTTACGTAAACTAGTCACATAAACCGATCCGAACGCATAAACGCGTAACGGGTAACCAAAATGAATTATATATAGGTCTCAAATGTTATTATGCTTAAAATATGTTAATACATCAGTAGGATGTTAACATATATGCCCAAAAAGTAATTTAAACCAATTTAAGTCCCGTAAGGGCATTTTGGTAATTTTAATAATTATAAAAGAGATTTTATAACAAACTGAAGTTCTGGTCTTTGGCAATCAGTAAAAATATTTATTTTATCTCATTACATCAATAAGATACTATATATATGAAAGGTTTACCATTTATGGCCAAACTATGCCCCGAAAGGGCATTTTGGTCATTTCACATATGTTTTTAAGGACATTTTTGGAAGTCTGAGTTCATGACTTATACCTACTGTAATAATATTAAAATTTGTTTAAAAATTCAGTAGGTAACAAGTATTAGGTGTTAAATATGGCTTTAAACCATACTATGCACCTAATTAGTGTAAAACTCGCTAATTGACGATAATCAAGGCGTTTATGTGAATCTGAGATTTTGATCAGTTTTAAATGCTTAAAATAATTTTTTTAATGTATGAAATCAGTAGGAAAAAGGTTTGGCATTCAAATCATTTATTAATCTCATTTTATGCATGAAAAGGGTATTATCATCATTTACCGAATTACACAAGAACTCTATGATTTAAACAGATTCTGATCTGACCAAAAATCTTAAAATTCCTTAAAAATAATATCTTAACAGTATGTAATGAGTTTTGGTTCAAAATCCAAGTTTAAACATGTTTTATGCAAGATATCGCAATTCAATTAATATAAAGCTTCTAATTACGATATCTAGCATAACTTCTATTTGAGACCAAGAACTAATGTCAAATTTTCGGGACAAGCTTATATATTAGTAACAAAGATTTTTGTCCTCACACATTTCTAAAAATCTCATTTATATGTCAAAAAGGGCATTTACGGCATTTATAAGCATATTAACAAACAAGAGCATATAATTCAAACTATTAAGGACCAAGCAATATAGCTCTAGAGGGTTATACTACTATATAATGTGGTCCTAAAGGAAGCTTAAAACATGAGAGAATTAAGCTTGAACGGGTCAGAACTGAAAGTCAAAGCAAAAGTCAAGCTTTTGCGACTTTCGGTTATAAACTTACCTTAGACTGATAATTGTCGGGTTAGACCTGGTCAAACATGTTCTAATACTAATTACCAAGTTATTAGAATGTTAAAATATAATTTAGAACATCTGTTTTATTAGTTTAAATCATTTTTAAAGTTTTTGTCCAGTTTGACTTTTTGACTAACTAGTTTGACCCGACAATTAACTAGTCAAACGAAATAATTAGGTGTAGGTCCCGAATTCTGAGGATCGAATACGAAAACCGAATGCTTGTTAATAACAAAAACGGTCACGAGTGCGGAATCCCCGTGACTATGCCAAACCAAACATAGATAGTAACAACACGAAATAACCAATGAATCACAGTCAATTGATTAACAAGATGAGAACAATGATCAAACAGATACACACACAGTTTGACAGTAGTCTTTCAGTAAGGTTATGCTCTCATCATTTCAAAGTGAAACTATGAGGTGTTTATATAGGCAGCTGAACACAACAGTTGACGAAACTGAACAGGGACCCGGCGAAACTTCGCATATTGACGAAACTTAGGGAGTTTCGTCAACATACATGATGAAACTTAAATGAGGGCTGACGAAACTTCAAGGGTTGACGAAACCACTTGAGTTTTGTCATTTAGTATGGTGAAACTCCTTAGAGTTTCATCATAAAGGAAGTTTCGTCATATATGGGGTTTCATCACAAAGGAGTTTCCCCATGTATATCTTTGATGAAACTTGGAAGTTTCATCATACTGTTGCATATCTATATAAACACACAAACAAACCAAATATGCAACATGCACAGTCATTTAACATTACATTACAAACGAGACAAACTTGTCGGACCCAAGTAGGATAGGAGGATATCCGACTTGGTCTTCATTCCGTTAAAGTGTCGAACCGAACGTGCTGCGTCCACACAAAATGTATCAACAAACTCCCCCTTGGACGCTGTTATGATGGTTTGTGTTCCATGTCTTTCATGTCGGAGGATCTTCAAAGTATTCACGCGTCGTAAGAAGAAAGTGTATCAACAAACTCCCCATTTCATTTAGGAAGTGTGTTAACAAACTCCCCTTTAACATAAGCTCTAACTTGAGTTATGCTCGTGAATCTTTTGATCTTCAATGCTTTAGATCCTTGTGGTGTTGATGAAGGGTCATCGGTAGCTCGATCATCTTTATCCTTTGAGTGCCTTCACGTCCTGTCTTCATTCCAGAGCTCGTATACTATCACGTTCTCTTCGCCTTTAGCTGGATTGAATGTAACATCTGCACATGCAAGAAAGCTAAACGCGTAACGAGAACAGCCGCTTGGAATATAGACAAGTTAACCAAATGACACATATGAGATCAAATCTCAATCAAACACCGACCGACAACAGTTTGAAAGTTTAAAAATTTGATCAATTTTAATCCTTTAACTTTCAAAACTTGTTAACTTCGACAGTTTATGAAGATGCAGTTGTTTTCCTGCTTACGATCCGGATTTTGGGTAGGATAGACTCGAGTTCCAACATCAGTCAATCAAAAATAAACTAGAAGCAAAATCTTTTTGGCTTTTGTAAAGTTTATATTAAAACACACCTAAAATCTTTTTGGAATTTTTCATTTTACAAATGTAAAGACGGAAAGAAATAAATAAATATATACAAAGATGCAGAAACTGAAAGCAGTAAATAATTATTTACAGACAATCTTTTTGCGAGTTTCGAGGGTAAGAGAATCATATCAGTGTACGGTCACGCCAAAACGCTCTGGTTGTTCATTTTGTTAACAATTAGATAAGCATCCTATAACGATTATCGGTAATGTTGTCCACATAAGCTCAACTTATCAGATGTAATCATGTGACATGGGGATACGTTAAGGTATGATTTATACTTATCGACCGGTGTTCATCCACACACGACACATTCCCGTATCAAGGTATGCACGAGAGTTCATCTTACCGGTGAGTATAACGTTTATCATCTGTTTGACTGTATATGATGTGAGAAACTCACTTATTTTTTATTGAAAACAAGCCCTATGTGATAGAATCACTTATTGATGAGGAACTTGATTTTCAAATGCATGAGGGCACAGGAGGAAGTTCGTGAACAGGTCAGTATAATGTACAGTAGAGAGACGAACTTGACTCCCGGATAAATGTGATATATTATCACTTATTTTGTTGGACATGTGATTGTTGATCACTTATTGAGGTCGTATGCAGTATGTACACATATGTATAGTATCATGGAAGATCTAGACTTCGTCTCCGTTATTTTTCGGTAAAAGATACAACCATTATACCCAGATGATAAGACAGCATAAAGACCGAATATCTCAGAACCTCGGCAATCTCTCAAACAAAATTTCGGTACCAAGACCAAATGCCAATGAATGGTTCCCACCTGACTTGAAGTCTGTTAAGTTTGTATCATCCTGCACATTTTAATCTGATTGTGAGCCTACCGATACATCCTATATAAAGCTGCTTATCGTTTTTCATTTAAGGTTTAAAATAGATTTCAACAGACCACTGATGTACTATCATTTTCTCTTTTTCTCGCCAGGAAACTCATTTTTGTTTTTCTATTGTTTTTGTGTTTTTGAAATTTTTTGATGTTTTTGGATTTGTAAAAATGGATTTACTCCCCCTAAAATCAACAAACTATGATAAATTTAAAAAAAAAACACAAAGGTATTTACAAAAACGATTTCCCGATGTCGGATTAACTCATGTTTTACCTTACTGCCGTTTACCAAAATTAATTTTAATCAGAATTGATTTATCGAATTTTGGAAAGATCAGTTGGCATGACGATAATCGGTGTGGACCATGGCAACATTGACGAGTTTCATATTGAAACAATCACATGTGAGGTGATATTTGAGATCAACGTGTCAGGTCAAAGAGTTCTGTACGAGATGATATAATTCATAAAGCAGCTTAAATATCGACAAGTATATGAGAGATTAGAAATTCAAAACCGTATCCTGCAACTGCTTCGTGCATTGCCAGGAATCTGAGTGCTCTCACAAACTGGATATCCACCCGGTGTGGATTTCAAGGTCGATTTTTTGTAGCTACTTCAATTAATCGAGAAATCTCTTCACAGCAACAAGATCATAAACCTCCAGGTTCGACTGGTCTTCCACATTGCACCAGCGAAGGTCTTTGTCTTTCTCTTTAAGAAGTAGTGTGCGGTTGTTCAATCCACGCCAAGGCATCCGCACACCCGGTTGGTTTGTTCAACAAACACATTTTCTTCAATCACACCGCGAAGAAATGTACACTACACGTTCATGTTGCTGATTTTGAACATCAGACGTGCTGCGAGTGCGTACATTTTGATAGAATCTATCCTAGGGACCCGATCAAAGCCTTTAACAATCAAACTTGGAATGATTTTCATTTTGTCGAAGCTTTCAATTTCCTTCATCAGACATTCTTTCACCATCAAATTCTTCTTTTTCTTTTTCTCTCTCCATCAAAGGCAACAACTCCTACATGTAACAATGTGTCAGAGCCGCATGTCGCCGATCTTGTGCATGGACGCTCCACTATCAACAATCCTAGGATTATCAATAGCTCATCCTGGAACATCCTGCACACTCATTCAGAGATTAGTTGGAGAGGGGGAGCCAAGCCTTCATTGACTTGGCTCGTCCCTGTTCATCGACAAAGGTTATTTCAACCTCGCGATGACCTGGAACTGGTGAGACTCCCCCTGAAACTTTATCCGTTTTAGGTTTCCAAGCATGTTTCCGTTTACCAGATTGTATATTATGTACAATTTCTGGTTTTAATGGTTGTGACAAACTAGGTTTCCTTTTAACAGATTTTACTTCCGTTTTTACAGCCTTTTCGATCACCTTCACATTTTTACGTCATTGTTTTGTTTCGTGTTCTTTAATCATACGTTTGTCATTTTTGGGTGAAACAGGACGACGTTTTTGGTGACCTTGTTCAGAAGGGGCTCTTTCTACAAAATTTGCTTTTGGAGAGTTTGTGCAGTTTTTGATAATGTGTCCAAACTCCCCACATTTGAAACACGATCTCCTTTCAACAAACTTAGGAGATTCTGTCCGATGGCCTGACGTTGAAGTTGTAGACCCAGAGGTACTAGCTTCACACCCGTTTGTGTGTTGGGTGTAATTGTTATCACTATTACGTTTCAAAATTTTGACTTTTTGAACAAAATCGGTATTTGATTTATTTTCAAAAGTCTCCACTTTATCAGTACCCTTGGAGGCCACAAATTTAACGTCTTTGCATTTCTTCTTGTAACGAGCTCCTTTTCTTTCAGCCTTTGGTGGTGTAACCTTAGGCTTTTGAGCTTGTTGTGGTTGTTTACCCTTAAAAGCGACAGATTGTTGCTTTGTCGGTGATTTTTGATTTCCAAATTTTCTTCTAACTTCAGCTTTTTGAATAGGATCACACTTAGTTACAGAAACTCTCGGGATCCCTTTTTCCAAAAATTTACTTGTAGTATCTTCAAACACTTTGTCAATCAAAGATTGATTGACGTTTTTCATGGGAAAATCTTTGTTTGAATAAATTTTACCATCACCGATCAAAGTGTATAACACGTTATCACTTTTAACGGTAGACACTGTTTCCTTGATAGGATCTATCTCTTGTTTAACAGTTGGGTGCACAACAGGAGTAGGAGGATCACATAGAATATGATTCTCAATAGGCACTTCTACTCCTTTCCTATCATCAAGAGATTTATCCTCATCGCTCATATCTGATTCATCTTCTGACGAATCATAGTCCTCAACTGTGGGAGGACTTTGTTCCGTATTAACAGATGACTTTCCCAAACTTTCAGATGAGCTACCCGAAGAACTGTCCGATTTGAACCCTAATCCTGTAGTAACTTCCTCATAATCAAGAGGTACACTTGTTTCAAATCGAGGCATTTCCTCCTCATCTGGCATTCTGGTATAGTTGTGTCTCAAAGGAGGTGGACACGACTTATACCCAACGCCTTTCACATTCCCTTTCAGCTTTTGAACGTCTATGATGTGATCAAGCACATATCGGGAGTTTGAGTAACTCTCCAATTTGAGCTTGATTGCATCATGCTCACACTTGGCAACGGCTAGCTCTTTCTTTGTTTCCTCAATGATATTAATGTAGTTATTAATACCAATTTGTTTATTAAAAACAGTTTTTGTCAATTCAGAAACACTTTTCTTTAATGTTTCGATTACTGATTTGAAATCTTTTTCATTTCGAGCTAAGGCCATGTTTGCCTCTTTGCATTTTGACAGTTCAATAACCAAACTCTGATTGTGACTATGAACCGTTTCAAATTCATGTTTCAATTCAGCACATTCATGTTTCATATCAGCACAATCACTACATATGCTAGGAGTTTCAGATTTTACCTGACTTGTAGAAGCTGAAACATTAGCCATAAAGGTAGTCTGAGAAGAGAAAGATCCATCTTCAGTGAGAATTTTCTCCATTTCTTCTGATGTAGCATCAGCTTTCTTGACCAAGACATATTTCTGACACTTTACCTCCTCAGCATCATTCAACAAACTATCACCATCAGAATCAGTTCTCTCATTCACATCTGATTCTGAATCGAAACTGCCACTGTATCCCTAACTATCATCATCTTCAGAGAATTCTTCTTTGTGCACATGCTTGATGTGACTGATGATCTTTGCATAACATGCAGTTCCTCCTCCCAATTGTACGGACCAATCTCATCCCTCATCAGCTTGTACCACTAATGCTCGATTAGTATTAGATGGCCCTGACTGGTTTGTTTGGTTGTTATCAGCTACTATCCCTCTTTCGTTGTTAGCTTGATTTGAAGTACTTGTTTGATTTTGGAAGGGATTTTGGTTGCCTTGTTTGCTCGGTTGCGTGCATTCACGTTTGAAGTGACCCTTCTCACCGCAATTGAAGCATGTCCCGCTTGCTTTCCAAGCTAGTCTTCCCGGTTCTCCTCATATAATCCTTGGCTCGTCTAACCGCGCTCGCAAACGCCCACTTGATATTCATTAACTCCATTTCGTCCCTGTCTATCTGCTGATAGTCTTCATTTGTCAAATTAATGTTGCCAATTTAACTTGCAACTAGTCCGCAGTAGGCATTGACCATGGTGTTAAGAAGTTCCATGGTTTCCCTTGCAGTTTCCACATTGACTTTGGATAAGTTTGCGGGTGGTTGTTGGGTTTGAGGTTTTGTTTGGGCTTGTGATGGTGTTGGAATATAGGCATTTGGATCAAATTGAGGTTGAGTAGTGGAAACTTGTGGTGGAGGTTGGGGTTTAGGTAGCCACGCACTTGGATCGAGTTGAGGCTTAGAAAAAGCATGAGCTTGAGCAATCATATGCACTGGAGGATGATAGGCACTCGGATCGAAAACCTGAGGTGGAGCTGATTGTGGAAACAGAAAAGTGCTTGTATTTGACATAAACGCCGTCTGTAGTTTTGGTTGCTGAGCTGAACTGGAACTGGAACTAGCTAAAGAGTTAAAACCTGCAAGGTACATTTCAGTATTTTGAGGAACAGGAATTCGTTTAGCTTTCCGGATTTCTTCATCATTCTTGTGCTCCAACTTCTGAATAAATTCATAGATACTGACAGTATCTAAAACGCCCGTATGCTTTAAAAGCTCAATGAATGGGCTCCACTTTGGAGGTAGAGCATCAGCAAACCGTGCAACCATTTCCTGTTGAGTTACAAGAACAGTATAAGAAACATTTCACTAATCAAATGATGAAAACGAGTAGTCATATCATTTAGGGTTTCATTCTCCAAGAATTGAAATGATTCAAACTCTTTCTTCAATAGATCATGGCGTGTCTTTCTAGTAGCAGCATTCCCTTCTCCTCTCGCTACCAAGGCATCCCATAAAGCTTTCGTGCTTGTCCAATAAGAGAATTGATGATAGATGTCTTTGTGAAGTGCTTGTGTTAGAATAGCAAACGCCTTCTTCTCTAAATCATATGCTTTCTTGTCGTCTTCAAGCATATTCACCAATGTCGCCGCACTTGAACCTGCTTCTTCGAGGGTTGTGTTGTATGGAGAGGTGAAGCACGTCCATAATTCGGTATTTTACCCTAAAACGTAAGTATGGAAACAACCCTTCCATGATGGATAGTCGTTCATGTGATTCAACTTTGGCGGACGATTGTTGCTACCCGTTTCACTCTCACTAAGCAATAGATTTTGAATGCTTTGATTTTGATTCGACACCAATGCCCATTGACTTGCACTTATAGATTGTGGAGGCAAGACATTCCTTAACCACGCGGCTGCCGAGGTTTGATCTTGACCTAGTCGTGGGTCCGTACTCCAATCCCATGGACTTGTACTACTCATATTTGATATATGAATGATAATACCTGATCACACACTTGAAAACACAATGTTAAAACACTTTTGCAAGTCCTCTGTTTAAAAATGACAAGTTTCACGATGAAACTCTTCCCACGAAAGAAGTATAGTCGAAGTACCTTTGACGAAACTCTAGGTAGAGTTTCGTCGAAGTTGCTTATGGCAAAACTCAGGGGTTTCGTAAAAGTTCCTTGTGACGAAACTCAAGGGGTTTCGTCGCTTCTAGGTTTTGTCGAGATAAGGTTCACAGACAGTTGGTGAAAGTTGGTGAGATTTTTCAAATCAAATCTTATCTGTTTACTGACACAGTACAACTTGTTTTCAACTCACAACATACTTCTTTTACCAAACAAGTATGGTCACAATATTTTAATCCCTTTTAAACCTTTTTCAATTTCCCTTTTAATTTTAAATTCAATGAATATCCAAGAACACTTTGAAGGTTTTGATGAACTTCTTGAGGATATGAAGAATAACCCAGAATTTTATGAACTTTCCGGTCACTGAACAACTTTCTGAAACACGAAATTGCTTAAAACTTTCACTAAACACCCAGTTTATCACGTGAACAATCAATCTAACAAGGTTTTTGATAAAACTTTTTAGCAATCAACAAGATCAACAGATTTTAATGAAAACTTTTTCAGAAAAGTTATGAGTTTTTCAAGAACAAAAGTTTTCAGAAAATCATAAACAACCAGTTTTAACACTTGATGAAAACCGAACTAGGTTTGATTTTAAACAAGGATTGGAGCCAATGCTCTGATACCACTTGTAGGTCCCGAATTCTGAGGATCGAATACGAAAACCGAATCCTTGTTTATAACAAACACGGTCACGAGTGCGGAATCCCCGTGACTATGCCAAACCAAACATAGATAGTAACAACACGAAATAACCAATGAATCACAGTCAATTGATTAACAAGATGAGAACAATGATCAAACTGATACACACACAGTTTGACAGTAGTCTTTCAGTAAGGTTATGCTCTCATCATTTCAAAGTGAAACTATGAGGTGTTTATATAGGCAGCTGGATACAACAGTTGACGAAACTGAACAGGGACCCGGCGAATCTTCACATATTGACGAAACTTAGGGAGTTTTGTCAACATACATGATGAAACTTAAATGAGGGCTGACGAAACTTCAAGGGTTGACGAAACCCCTTGAGTTTCGTCATTTAGTATGGTGAAACTCCTTAGAGTTTCATCATAAAGGAAGTTTCGCCATATATGGGGTTTCATCACAAAGGAGTTTCCCCATGTATATCTTTGATGAAACTTGGAAGTTTCATCATACTGTTGCATATCTATATAAACACACAAACAAACCAAATATGCAACATGCACAGTCATTTAACATTACATTACAAACGAGACAAACTTGTCGGACCCAAGTAGGATAGGAGGATATCCGACTTGGTCTTCATTCCGTTAAAGTGTCGAACCGAACGTGTTGCGTCCACACAAAATGTATCAACAAACTCCCCCTTGGACGCTGTTGTGATGGTTTGTCTTCCATGTCTTTCATGTCGGAGGATCTTCAAAGTATTCACGCGTCGTAAGAAGAAAGTGTATCAACAAACTCCCCATTTCATTTAGGAAGTGTGTTAACAAACTCCCCTTAACATAAGCTCTCCCTTGAGTTATGCTCGTGAATCTTTTGATCTTCAATGCTTTAGATCCTTGTGGTGTTGATGAAGGGTCATCGGCAGCTCGATCATCTTTATCCTTTGAGTGCCTTCACGTCGTGTCTTCATTCCAGAGCTCGTATACTATCACGTTCTCTTCGCCTTTAGCTGGATTGAATGTAACATCTGCACATGCAAGAAAGCTAAACGCGTAACGAGAACAGCCGCTTGGAATATAGACAAGTTAACCAAATGACACATATGAGATCAAATCTCAATCAAACACCGACCGACAACAGTTTGAAAGTTTAAAAATTTGATCAATTTTAATCCTTTAACTTTCAAAACTTGTTAACTTCGACAGTTTATGAAGATGCAGTTGTTTTCCTGCTTACGATCCGGATTTTGGGTAGGATAGACTCGAGTTCCAACATCAGTCAATCAAAAATAAACTAGAAGCAAAATCTTTTTGGCTTTTGTAAAGTTTATATTAAAACACACCTAAAATCTTTTTGGAATTTTTCATTTTTCAAATGTAAAGACGGAAAGCAATAAATAAATATATACAAAGATGCAGAAACTGAAAGCAGTAAATAATTATTTACAGACAATCTTTTTGCGAGTTTCGAGGGTAAGAGAATCATATCAGTGTACGGTCACGCCAAAACGTTCTGGTTGTTCATTTTGTTAACAAGTAGATAAGCATCCTAAAACGATTATCGGTATTGGTGTCCACATAAGCTCAACTTATCAGATGTAATCATGTGACATGGGGATACGTTAAGGTATGATTTATACTTACCGACCGGTGTTCATCCACACACGACACATTCCCGTATCAAGGTATGCACGAGAGTTCATCTTACCGGTGAGTATACCGTTTATCATCTGTTTGACCGTATATGATGTGAGAAACTCACTTATTTTTTATTGAAAACAAGCCCTATGTGATAGAATCACTTATTGATGAGGAACTTGATTTTCAAATGCATGAGGGCACAGGAGGAAGTTCGTGAACATGTCAGTAAAATGTACAGCAGAGAGACGAACTTGACTCCCGGATAAATGTGATATGTTATCACTTATTTTGTTGGACATGTGATTGTTGATCACTTATTGAGGTCGTATGCAGTATGTACACGTATGTATAGTATCATGGAAGATCTAGACTTCGTCTTCGTTATTTTTCGGTAAAAGATACAACCATGATACCCAGATGATAAGACAGCATAAAGACCGAATATCTCAGAACCTCGGCAATCTCTCAAACGAAATTTCGGTACCAAGAACATATGCCAATGAATGGTTCCCACCTGACTTGAAGTCTGTTAAGTTTGTATCATCCTGCACATTTTAATATGATTGTGAGCCTACCGATACCTCGTATATAAAGCTGCTTATCGTTTTTCATTTAAGGTTTAAAAGAGATTTCAACAGACCACTGATGTACTATCATTTTCTCTTTTTCTCGCCAGGAAACTCATTTTTGTTTTTCTATTGTTTTTATGTTTTTGAAATTTTTTGATGTTTTTGGATTTTTAAAAATGGATTTACTCCCCCTAAAATCAACAAACTATGATAAATTTAAAAAAAAACACAAAGGTATTTAAAAAAATGATTTCCCGATGTCGGATTAACTCATGTTTTACCTTACTGCCGTTTACCAAAATTAATTTTAATCAGAATTGATTTATCGAATTTTGGAAAGATCAGTTGGCATGACGATAATCGGTGTGGACCATGACGACATTGACGAGTTTCATATTGAAACAATCACGTGTGAGATGATATTTGAGATCAACGTGTCAGGTCAACGAGTGCTGTACGAGATGATATAATTCATAAAGCAGCTTAAATATCGACAAGTATAGGAGAGATTAGAAATTCAAAACCGTATCCTGCAACTGCTTCGTGCATTGTCAGGAATCTGATTGCTCTCCCAAACTGGATATCCACCCGGTGTGGATTTCAAGGTCGATTTTTGTAGCTACTTCAATTAATCGAGAAATCTCTTCACAGCAACAAGATCATAAACCTCCAGGTTCGGCTGGTCTTCCACATTACACTGGTGAAGGTCTTTGTCTTTCTCTTTAAGAAGTAGTGTGCGGTTGTTCAATCCATGCCAAGGCATCCGCACACCCGGTTGGTTTGTTCAACAAACACATTTTCTTCTATCACACCACGAAGAAATGTACACTGCACGTTCATCTTGTTGATTTTGAACATCAGACGTGCTGCGAGTGCGTACATTTTGATAGAATCTATCCTGGGGACCCGATCAAAGCCTTTAACAATCAAACTTGGAATGATTTTCATTTTGTCGAAGCTTTCAATTTCCTTCATCAGACATTCTTTCACCATCAAATTCTTCTTTTTCTTTTTCTCTCTCCATCAAAGGTAAAAACTCCTAGATATCAAAATGTGTCAGAGCCGCATGTCGCCGATCTTGTGCATGGACGCTCCACTATCAACAATCCTAAGACTATTAATAGCTCCTCCTGGAACATCCTACACACTCATTCAGAGATTAGTTGGAGAGGGGGACCCAAGCCTTCATTGACTTGGGTCGTCCCTGTTCATCGACAAAGGTTATTTCAACCTCGCGATGACCTGGAACTGGTGAGACTCCCCCTAAAACTTTATCCGTTTTAGGTTTCCAAGCTTGTTTCCGTTTACCAGATTGTATATTATGTACAATTTCTGGTTTTAATGGTTGTGACAAACTAGGTTTCCTTTTAACAGATTTTACTTCCGTTTTTACAACCTTTTCGATCACCTTCACATTTTTACGTCGTTGTTTTGTTTCTTTTTCTTTAATCGTACGTTTGTCATTTTTGGGTGAAATAGGACGACGTTTTTGATGACCTTGTTCAGAAGGGGCTCTTTCTACAAAATTTGCTTTTGAATAGTTTGTGCAGTGTTTGATAATGGGTCCAAACTCCCCACATTTGTTCAGGTTAAAAATGTTTCAAACATGGCAGATTCAGTCCCTTGTCATTCTAAACCATATACAACCACATTTTTGGCATATAAGGCCCTTGTAGTTAGTTTGAAGAGGCTCAAGGAAGTATAACCAAACTCCGTTAGGCCAGGTTTTGTTAAATATGACTATAAACACAAGTTTCATCATGTTGACACTTTTTTACCCAAAGTCTTGAAAACTTGCTTAACGATCGCGATTTTGGGGAAATTGTGAAACCCTAGTTTTTCTTCTATCCAATCATGGTCTTGATTGATTTTGCTTAGCAACTAGGGTGTTCGATTCTTTACTGGTAAGGAATCCTGAATTGTTCCTTCGTTTCTATCCAATTGAAATCAGATTAGGGTTTACGTTTTCTAGGGTTTCGGTTTCTTTTGTTTTCCGATTGGCTGATTCAGATCACGGGGTTTAAAGGGTGGGTTCTTAGTACATGTTCGGCTGCCTGATTTGTATTAAGGTTTCTGCAATTTTAAACCATTTCGGTCGCTGTGTGATTGGCGTTCGGTTTTAAACTTTTGTGTCTCGTGTTTCTGATTCATGGATGGAAACAGTGCTGACAACGAAAATGTCTTCGCTACGAAGATTAAGAACATTGACGGAAAGCCTTACGAGCCAAGACAAGCTCTACGTATGGAGGCTAGGTTTTCTGATTCTCCGAAGAAGGTAAGATTTTTGCTACCGTTAAACGATGTGCTTCATGCTGGTCGTTCTGATTCTCCTATTCAGAGTTACGCTAAGGTTGTTGATAAACGGAAGGTGGCTTTTGTCCTTCCGCTAAATGATGTGTATCCTGATTCTCCAATTCAAGATCAGTTTCCGGGAAGTCATTTGCAACATCAATCTTATGCTAGTGTGGTCTCAAATGATCAAGCTGAGCAAGGTGATGTTAACATGGGTCTTGGTTCAAATCAGAATCAGAATGGTGATGGTATAGTTAGAAATGCCAATGAACTGGCTGATCAAGCTCCAAAAATCAACTTTCGATCTTTAAAATCAGATGTTTCATTGGATGGAGTGGATGTTGTGTTACCAATTGAGTCCGTTCGTGAGGTTAACAACAGGTTATCTAATACTCTTTATGGGTACTTCTTGGGGGATAGAATTGCTTATCCGGTTGTTGATTATTTTGTGCGAACAAATTGGAAAAAAATATGGACTACAAAAAACTATGATGAATTCAAATGGGTTTTTCTTCTTCAAGTTTGAAGACAGAAAGGGTATGACTGATGTGCTTGAAGGGGGACCTTGGCTGATTCGGAACAAACCTATTTTTCTCAATACTTGGTCCCCTACGAACACTCTTAAAAAAGAAGATATTAAAAAGGTTGCAGTTTGGGTGAAATTGCATGAGGTTCCTCTAGCGGCGTATACTGATGATGGGTTAAGCATGTTGGCGTCTAAAAATGGTTCTCCGTTGCGGTTGGATTCGTATACTATTGATATGTGCAACGAGGCTTGGGGACGAAGCAGCTATGCAAGGGCCCTCAATGATATCTCTGCCGAACATGAATTTAAAGAGGTCCTAACCATGGCTATTCCTGAGTTGGATGAGAACAAGTATGTCAATGAGACTATTCATGTGGAATATGAATGGAAACCCCCGAGATGTGCCCACTGTTGTGTATTTGGGCATGATTCAGAGGAGTGTCCAAAATGCATTCGATCGACAGTGAAACCTCCTACAAACAGTCCGAAAGTAGATGAGGATGGTTATACGGAAGTCAAGACAAAGAAGAACGTAAAGAAGAGCGGTTTTCAAGGTAACAATCAAAAGCCAAATTTTGAATATAGACCTGTGGATAAAAAGAAAAAGGCAGTGAGTTCTTCCTACGTGAATGCGCGGTGCACTAGTTCATCCAAGGTTCAAACACATAATTCGTTTAGTGCTCTTGGGTTCGTTGGGAGGAATGGGGGTTCCTTCCAGGGGAGACATAAAGGGGGTCGTGAGCTAAATGAGGAGTCTGACGATGACGAGGTAGAGGTTGTATATGATGAAACGAATGAGGTTATGACATCGGGTACTCATCCTACGTCTTCCAGTACAGGGGCAAGCACCTCTCACATAAAGTTGTCCAATGGATAGGTGGCTTCTGTTTCATGCTAAGGGGCTGCCGGTTGGTAGTAATTTCATTTTTGATGATGGCGGTTGACGTCGTTGTTTGTTTTTTTTCGTTTGTCTACTAGTTAGTCATTATCATGATTGTAGTAGGCTAGATTAAGGTGGTATGTTGGTTTGTTTGCTTTTTGCTTACATATATGGGGCATGTCCTGTATATGAACTAGTGGGGAACTCATCCTCACTACTTGTTCTTATTTGGCGGTTGTCTATAATAGAATCACCGGGGTAACCCTTTACCCAAAAACTTGCTTAACGATCTCGAAACCACGTGAAATTTATATCACTCATTCTTGAGAGTATATTTGAATATTTTGAAGCCTCGGGTTCGTTAAAAGGTCAATCAGAGGTAAGAATTAACATATTGACACGTTTTATAATCTTCCGATTATTCTTACAAACGGCTTCTTATATCCAATAAATTACTCTTTTAAGTATATATACTTCGAGTATGGTCATTCAGAGGCACAAGTTTGGCATGTTGACACTTTTAGTCCCTTCGCATACATATTTTCACCGATTGTCAACTTTAGTCCTTCAAACTCAATCTTTCACATATTTAGAGTTTAGGACACGTGTCTTTACATAATTGGACACGTTTTTACGTGGTGTTACACTACAAAGATCTCATACATGGAAGATGGAAGAAATGATTACACGAGAGTTTCTTAGACATGGTCATTGGTTCAATAAAAGCAAAAATAAAAAACTACAAAACAATTAATATTAGTATTAAGACTTGTGCATTGTGGCGGTCTATAATCATATATCTAATTTAGGTAAACCACATGGACCTAAGTAATGGGATAATATACACTTTTATGACATCTAAGTCAACTTATATGATATTTTAGAAGTTTATCATGATATATTTTAATAAGAAAGTAAAACAATATTGACGATTCACGCATTGTGGCAGACCAGTAATCATATACGTAATTTATATAAACTACATGAACCTATGTAATAGGATATTATCCACTTTTTATAACATTCGAACCAATTTATATATCATTTTAACACTTCATAATATTATATTTTACATAAGAAATTAACAAACTAAGATAATAAAATGAAATGCATGTAATTTCTAAATGATGGCAATGCACGTTTAAATTAGAGGGAAAGGAGTATAGAATATGTGGGCTCCACATGAAAAAATACAAAATTTTCTAGCAAAAAGCGAGGGACCCAATGAGTAGGTCAATAGATTTATGATAAGGTATCCAAATGATTGCGCATTTAGTAGTAGGATATAGAGGATATGTACAAAATTGAATAATAAATGAGTGTTAGAAGTAACTTGCAAATTAATATAGGGGTAATACTCTATATAAAAATAAACAAACCTAGCTTGTGGCATTGATCAATATACATCCTCTCTTCAAACTTCACACCTATTTTCTTAAGTTCTTAATTTTATACTTCTCCAGTGGCCAGTTATTTTAATGCTATACTGATATGAATAGTAAACATAAGTGTGAGAAGTAACTTGCAAATTAATATAGGGGTAATACTCTGTATACAAATTAATATAGAGTAAAATAAGTAATGCAAATGATATATCATGAGATTGCTAGACTTTACGAAACTCAATCATTCATAAATTAAGTCTAATTGTACATAACTAAATGTATAAATAGTGATTAAGTTGTACGGAGTAACCATTTATTTTGCTGATTGTCACAATATATGTATACATATAATTATAAGATAATCCATTTACTCAATCACAATATCTTGGGGACCTGTATTCTGTCTTATTGGGTCATCTTCTCAAAAAATCTACTATCTAATAAATTGAATACAATATTATTTCACCTCATTTTTTTTCTATCTAAATCCCTCGATAACCCTAAATACAGAAATATTTTATAAAACATGAAAGATTAGCTTAACCCTATTTTATTATTTTATTAGATGTATATTTAAAAAAAAATCAGAATTAGTAATAAATTCAAGAGTAAATTACAAGTTTTATCCTTTATGTTCACATCTCTTTGCAGGTGGTGTCCTTTAGCGCAAAACATTGCAAGTTTTGTGCTTTATGTTTCAAAATCTTGCATGTTTTAACCTTTAGGCCAAACTCAGTTAGATTTTTTTAGTTAAATATGGTCATGTGCCTTATACATGAGGGTATTCTTGTCATTTTACCTACCTAGGGACTGTCCAGTAAATAACTTGATATTCAAAGAACTAATTGTGTAAGAAACAAAAAACTAAAATATAAATATTAAAAATCCTAAAATTCTCTTCTATCACACATTCTCTTCTTCATCCTCCTCCTCTCTCTCTCTCTCTTCACCCACTACCACCAGCTTCCACCTCCACCTCCCACCACCAATACCCATCGCCACAATCTCCCACCACTACCCTTCAGCCGCCGCCACAACCTCCCACTACCAACCTTCAGCCGCCACATTCTATCTCCCATCACCATCACCACCACCAACACCCTACCACCAACACCCTACCACCATCGCCTCCATTGCTCTCAGATCTGAACCACCCGCCCACACCAAACCACTTCTCATCTTTTCCCGCCAAAATACTGGAAAATAGTGCACACGACGAAGAAAACACCTCTCCTCACATAGAACATTTCTAAAACATCGAAACAAAGAGAAAGCATCAAAGATCGAAGATGTATGGCTGGGACGAAGGTGGACTATACTACTATAGCGATAAACCTCACAGCGGCGGTGGTTAGGTGTTAGTGGTGGTGGTGAGAGATGGGATGTGGCGGCTGAAGGTTGGTAGTGGGAGGTTGTAGCGGCGACTGAAGGGTAGTGGTAGGAGGTTGCGGGCGATGGGTGTTGGTGGTGGGAGGTGGAAGGTGGTGGTAGTGGGTGAAGAGAGAGATGAGGGAGAGGAGAATGTGTGATAGAGAGGGGGAGAATTCAGGATTTTTATTTTTTTTAACCATTTGTAACATGTTAAATTAACCATTAGGTATGAAAGTATTTTATTTATCATATACAAACCATTAACTTAGATCATAATTTTATAATAATTAACTATTAACTAAATTCGCATAGCTTTCTTAATAAGAGTAACAATAATATTATTTTTATTTACTTCAAACATAATTCCTATTTAAAAGATAGAAAATTATAAAAATAATATATTATTATATGTACTGTTATATATAATTCAATATGTGGTTTGAGTCATATTTTTTTTTGGAAGGAGACTTTCTCTGTACAGGACCGATCAGGTCTCCGGGGTCATGTCAAAGACATTCCCCTGTCAGCCCCTCTTTTCCGGACGCGATGTTCGATCGGGCCCCGGCCGGCGCGCAAGCTGACTTCCGCCCGGAAACCATACTGCCCCCACACGAGAGACTCGCTGGGGTAACAGCTGGGTAAAACCGGGTTGCCCTAAAGACCGCACCATGACTTGGTAGGATACGATCCATCATTGGGACGACCCACCCCCGAAATGCCGCAGCCGGGGATAGAACCGGAGACCTCAAGAGGAAACCGGCCCAATCCAACCACTTCGGAACCAACTGGGCTGGAGGTGGGTTTGAGTCATATAAAGAATATATATTTGTGTATTACATATTTTCAATATTCAACACGTGTTATACGCAGGCTATAATGATATCTCAGTGTAAACAATTAACATAGGTCGTTTTTGTGATTAATTAAAGTCAGTTGTGTGAACTATTAAATGATAATAAAAAATACGTCCGCTATATTAAGTTTTTTTTACGTATCATAGAATTATATCGTTTATATTATACAATCCTGCATAATACACGAGTCTATAACTTAGACTGTCTCCAACGCGTCCGAACTCTCCTCGCCTGTGCCACGCTAGAGCAGCCCTTTGCATTGGAGATCCATGTCAGATGTTGTCCGAAGATGTGGTGGTTGTGCAGAAGGGCGTGGATCTGCCTCAGTCCAAACAACTGGGTGGATCCGATAGATCCGTCAAAGTCTGTATCCCCTCCGTTGATCTCCGGGTTGGCGAGTTCAGGTCTTGAATGACGGAAATTGAACGGTTGCTGGCCTTGAACGGCGACAGTTCCATCCGAAGGTGATGAAGAATGAATGATTGAAGGCTAGAGAGAAAACAACTTATGAACAAGAATAGATGGCAGAAATGAAAGAAATGGCAGCGAACTATCGACAGAATTGAACATATCTAGATGAATTTAATGTAATTTTAGGGTAGGAGTTAAATGGGATAATTTACTCATAACTTGCCGTTCAAAAAAAAAAAAAAAATATATACTCATAACTTATTCAACAAAAGTGGATTGTGGATTAGTCTTCGTAACTAGAAGTCAAGCACAACATAGAAATTAATAATAAACTGTTATTTTTATATTGGAATAATTTCATATATATCCTTACATACAATACAATTTTCATATATACTCAATCAAAACTAAAAATATCATATATATATATATATATATATATATATCCTTACAAAATAGTTAAAATATCAAATACGCCAAATTTATTAAAATTATCTAGTAAATAATTAGTTTACCCTTATTTTTTTGAACTTCAGTTCTTCATATATACTCATCTTTTAACTTCATATTTTTATATAAAACACTCTAAGCTTAAAATTATTTTACCCATTTTTATTTTTTTTAAACAATAGAATTCTTCATATATAATATTTAAACTAAATATATTAAGCTAGAAATGAGTAATATAATGTTTGAAATTAAAGGTCGCATATGAGATTTCAAAGTTTTAGAAAAGTAAGGGCAAAATTGTCACTTATTAAATTGTTTCTAAGGCCGGTGGGTCTGGCTTAACGCCACCCCGCCACCTCAGCCACCATAGCGCCCTTGGGGTGCCATCGACCATACCGCTAGAATTAAAGGGGGGCGCCATCATGTCCTCGCCATTGTGTTAACGAGCAGAATTGAGGGGATGAAGGCTGAGATTGGTTAGAGGGGGCGCTATAGCTTATGGGGGGGGGGGGGGGGGGGGTTAAACCACACCCTGCAAGTTAAAGGAAGGGGCTTTAAATCCCCCTGTGTGACGTGGCAATGAGGTGGCGTGATAAAGCCGTTATGGGCTTTATACCACACACTGTAGCCTAATGAATTATGTATATATGATATTTCTACTACTTTGTAAGCGTAAATTTGATAATTATAATCTTGAAAGGGTATATATGATATTTTGTAAGTTTGTAGAGGTATATATGAAATTGCCCCTTTTATATTTAAAGTATTGTTATAAAGTTTAGTTTATAATAAAAAAATAGGTGACAAGATGAAAAATGTAAGGATATGTAAGGATATTTGTATGATTTAAGATGAAATTAGGGGTGGGTTTTTAAAGATTTGTAAGAATTTCTAAGGATTTATGAGGATACTATGTATTAGCTGATTAGACACTAGCTTACACTGTGTTCCAGAGTTTACTAACGGATGGAAAGGAAAGGAAACAAAAAGAAAGTAAAAATATTTTGTGTTCCAGAGTTTCATTTAAGGAAGGAAAAGAAAGGAAAATAAAACATGTCGTGTTCCTGAGTTTCATTTAAGGAAGGAAAAGAAAGGAAATGACAGGAAAACTAGGCTAAATTTTTTAATTTTTGTTTCCTTCCGATTTGGGAGGAAACGGTGGGAAAGACATCTTTTTTTTTCCTTTCTCGTCCTTTCCTTTCTCATTTTTGCTTTCTTTTCTTATCCCTCATCAAGTTAACTCGGGAACAGAGCGTAATAGTTTAGTAGTTTTATATTATATATGACTATAAATATAATAAGAGTTAAGTGAGCTTATAAATTTCCTCCTCCAGGTGACACAAATCCAAAGACTTCATTGGTAATCAACAACAAATCCCTTCTACATACCCTTCCACCATGAAGACGACGAGGGTCATCTCTCCGGCCACCACCTTCCACCACCGCTCTTCTTCGGTGGTCATTTCTCATTGTCTTCCTCCGTCCACCAGTAATGCTCTCTCTCAACTCTCTCACTTGCATTAAATGTATGATTGCATGTATGCATATGAATACCAATGAATGTTGTTTGAAACCGTTTTACCTTTGTCGTATTCTTTTAACTCAGAGGTCAGATCAATATCGAGTTTCTGTAAAGTATTAATATATATATATATATATATGATAAAAAAAATGATAAAGAAGAAACAAGGCAGCTTGGACAGGCTTGTTTGATCTAGAGAGAGAAAAAATAAAAACAAGTTTATTCTTTTCTGCTTTGATTTCAATCACTTACACCACCCGTAGTGGGGTTTTTTTGGCGTTTTTCCAAAACAAAAAAAAAACGCCCATTCACGCCTTGGGACCACCCTCGGGGGCGGTTTTTTTTTTTTAAATGGGTGAGCCGTCTTTTTTTAACGTCTGCACTTGTTTTCTTGGCCAATCATGTCCCTATACCTATTTTAAACATTACTTATAATTTAAATAATAATGGGTAATCATTGCAGGGGCATTGTACCACTACACCCGTTTTAGAAAAACGCCCCATAATACCCCTTTGTTGACTGGACCGTCACATGACACAAAACGCCTAAGGGTGTAGGCATTATCTTTCCCTCTCACTACACATGTTCTTGATATTATTGTTAGTATACGTAATTGAATCTAATTAATCTCCAATTGTTGTTACGTATTGCAGGAAGTGTACCTCTTAGAAACAACAATTTCCAATGCAAAGCCGTATCAAAGTCGCGTATACAAGGCATATTCATCCTCCGAAATTCAAAATCAATTTCAAGTAGAGAACACTAAGAATCACATTAACAATTAGTCATACATGTTATTTTGAATATCATACATAGAATTAGTTATATGTGTTATTTTGAATATCATACGTAATATAGCGTTACAATCAGTAGTGGCGAATCTAGAAGAAAACTTCAGCGGTATCCTAAAATACTTTTACCTAGACTCGTTCCTGAGAATTTGAGGGTCCCTGTACCGACTAGTAAAAATGGACCCTTAAGTTTTTCTTTTACCTAGGTTCGTCCCTGAGAATTCGAGAGCCCTTAGGGGCCCTATGCGACTAGGTTATAAACCCGTACATTACACAAGTTATATAAAAAATTATATAAGATTTAGAAATTATAATATAATATTTTTAGATAAGATATAATTAAAATTATGTATTAATATTATGTGAAACTAGTATTAAAAAGCAAATTTGTTAATCAAACTTCTAATCCATACTTTGTAATATAATGTCACTCTCTATTCAACCTTTTTCTAATCCATACTTTATAATATAGTATCTCTCTCTAATAAAGTAGGAGAATGAAAACAATTTAATTATAGAATTCAAATATAATTATAATGTTACATTTTAAAGCACACGTTGAGTATATTTGTTTTATTAATGGGGTACCACACACACGAGAACGTTATCAATTTTTTTATAAAACATTAAATGTTATTTAGAAGTTTTATAAATAATATTTAGTTTGTTATAAAAATACCTTCAACAACAAAAAGAACCGAAAACTCATCGTCCTTCAATATTCGTTAAAGCATGTAATCTTATATGAGTTTTCAATATTAGAAATCTTAGGCTTTAGAATGAATCGTATCTAAGACCTTTATTTTAGTTTCATATAACTAGAGTTTAAAAATTTTCTTATTCATATATCCGTATAATTTTTTAGATAAAATATTCATATTTTTTCATGTTTATAAAATATTATTTTATATTTAAACAAAAAAGACAAATTATTAAGTCATATATTTAAAAAGAACTATTTTAATATTTTTTATGTATTATTTTCACTTTTAACCTTTTTATCCTTTTTTGTTATTTAGAAAAAAATACCATGTATAAGGGGACACGGGGTGGTTTACTAGTGATAGAATCTATCACTCACAAGCACCAATCAAGTTCCGCCATGTCATCAACCATTTTTTCATCACTCACAACCTTTTTTAGGCGGGGTGGTCATCACTCACCACCACACCCAACAATTTCTCCCCAACCAACAATTACACTCACAAACCAAAAGAATAACGGAGTGATAAAAATAACGAAAATCCGCTTCCGTGATGATATAACGCGTTGATGTTTATGGACGGGGTGGCCATCACTCGTTGAAAATGGCCATCACGGAAGTATAACGTAGTGCCCCGTGCGGCCTAAGTACTGCTTGAGAAAAACATGCGTTAATATCATTTTCAGGGAATCTCTTGTGATGATAAACAAAGTGAAAAAAATACAAATAAATAATGTTTACAGTAAATTAAATATACTAAATGTTGAAGTTTGACTAAATCTAACTTTTGACTTTTGTATAGTACTGATGCCTTTCCATTTATTATCCCAATGCTCATATTATTATTACATTAATACATCTTCAACTTCTTCCTTCTTGAACATGCCGCTGTAACTTCCGTCAACTGGAAATTTCAGTTTTCGTCGAACATAAAATTTTATTCCATTTTATTTTTACCTCCTATATTTAGGGGCATCCTAACATTTGCTTATGGGTATCCCCGATAAATAAAACGAGATCGAAATGAAAAAGTGCACTTCACCAAGAAAGTTGAGGGGTATCCCGTGCAACCCCTCACCACCATATAGATCTGTCCCTGGTTATAAGACTATGGGGTATGGGGCGGGAGTTGTGGCGTGGGTTGGGTACAAACGCCCAAGCCCCCACCCCGGGTGGGCTTGGGTTTCGGCGTGGCCCCTTGGGCGGGTGTTTCAGCCCGGGCGTTGGGCGGGGCTATCAAGATGACATGACGGGATCTCATTGGCCAAGACAAGTAGCCGTTTGGGCTAGCCGTTGCCAACGGCTATGTGTTTAAAAAATATTTTTTCACTATAAATACTCACACTTCTATTCATTTTTTTACCACAACTACTCCACCTCTTCTATAATCATCTCTATCTTATTTTAAAAAAAAAAAAATTCTCATCCAACCACAATACGAAAAATGAATCCTCATAATCGTGGTTTTGACCCGAACAATCCGTGGGCATTACAAGAAACACCTAGCCCACCATCCAATCGTCCAATTGCTCCCTTTTTAATACACTCCACTATGTCGGATATGGCTGGTTACGCATCGTTTATCTCAAATCGTTTGTATACTAACTTCCTTCAAACCGACGATTCTATACCCATTGATGGTTCTTCCGCATCCAAACCAATCAACCTTTCCCAAGACGAGAGAAGAGATAAAGAAAAAATATTCCAAGCACTAGGAAATTTTTTATGTAATATCCTTTATTTTAAAATGTAATCGGTTTTTATTTAAAAAACATTATTAAAAAATATAAATTTGTTTATAAAAAATATAAATATGGAGGTTTGGGCTGGCCACGCCCCAAACCCCCGCCCCACCATACCGTCTTTAATGTGGGTCAGCCCAGCGAAGCCCACCCAAGCCATGTGTCGGGCCACGCCCCAAACCCACGCCCCACCATACCCCACGGTCTAATGGTTATACCATGTCCCCCTAGCTACATATTATTATATTCTATGCTAGGGTTGTTAATCGAACCGAATAACGAATTTTCGAATTACTTGAATGGAATTTTTTGGAACAATTTTTATTTTTGCTTGAATTCGTATTCAATTCAAATTCAATTAAAACTAGTCAAATCGTATTCGAATTAAAACGCCAATTCGCATTTGTTTCGAATTTGATTAAAATTTCGCATTTTAATCGAATTCGGATTAATTTGAATAAATTTGTTTTGATTCAAATTCATTTAAAATATGTAAATTTATAGGTTAATTTATACTAAGCTCCAATGAAAGTTATATGTGTATATTATATATAAATATGTTTAATTTCAAATCGAATCGAATTTAAAATTATAAATTCTGATTTACTTGACTCGAATTCGAATTGAATCGAATTCGAATTCTTGATAATCGAATCGAATTAATGATATTCGGATCGAATTTTGAATTTTTCGAATCTGAATCGAATTCTGAACACCCCTATTCTGTGATTACATTTTATATTAAATTCATTATAAAAGTTTTACATAATTTTAATGCTTTGCTCCTCCCTCTATTTTTACGGGATTTCAATTCTAGCCCCTTATCTTTGGTATTTTCAAAATTTCATAAGATAGCAAATTTAGTCCCTAAACTACTACTCCATTTTACAAATAGTTTGCTTTGCCACCCCAACTTTGTGATAGTTTCCTTTTCAGCCCTAACTTTGTTATAGTTTCCTTCTTACTCAAAAACTTTTTCAAATTTTATCTTTACCCTTTCTTAGCCCTTAACTTTAGAAAATGCAATTTTTAACCACTTAACTTTTTATGAACTTTGTAAATGCCATTTTGACTTCCCCTATACTTTCACGGATGTTGCAATTTTAGCCCATTGACTTTGGTATCTTCAAAGTTTCATAAAATGGTAAATTTAGTCCCTAAACTACTTCTCCATTTTACAAATAGTTTGCTTTTGACACCCCAACTTTGTGGTAGTTTCCGTTTCAGCCCCAATTTTGTTATAGTTTCCTTCTTACACCAAAACATTATCAAACTTTATCTTTACCCTTTCTTAGCCCTTAGGTTTAGAAAATGCAATTTTTAACCACTTAACTTTTTATGAACTTTGTAAATGCCAATTTGACCCCCTTGACTTTGGTATCTTCAAAATTTCATAAAATGTCAAATTTAGTCCCTAAACTACTACTCCATTTTACAAATAGTTTGATTTTGACACCCCAACTTCGTGGTAGTAGTCCCTAAACTACTACTAATCCGTTTGATATTTGTGAGGTACCCGCGCCGCAAAGCGCGCGGGTCTTATTACTAGTTTTAATTAAAAATGGTTGTAGAAGTAAAAAAAATATATTATTGATAACAATAGTTGTTGGAAGAACCCAAATAATTGATAATGTCATTTATTATGTGATACTATGTACTATGTTACTCAACTAGTTGATGCCCCGCCCGCGTTGCGGGGTGATGGCCGAATAATGAGCGAGTGTTAGGCAGCTTATTGACACGAAAAATAATTAAAGAGTCCACCAATTAAAACAAAACACTTTTATAGTTTTGAAAAAAAAAAACTAAAACAATGGCAATATTGTAATTTTTAACTGAGGCAAAGTTGTATTTTTTTACTGGGTAAAATCGTAATTTGCCAAAAGCTAAAGTAATGGCAGTACTATAAATTTGAAGTAGGGGCAAAGTTGTAAATTTTCACAGGGGCAAATTCGTAATTTTGAACTTCGAGTAACAGCGTAATATAAATTTGAACTAAGGGCACAATCGTAATTTTAAGTTGGAGGCAAAAGCATAATTTTAATTTGAACCGAGGGCAAAATCGTATTTTTGAGTTGGGGGCAAAACCATAATTTTATTTTGAACTGGGTAAAAAACGTAATTTGAATTGAGGGCGAAATCACAATTTTTTTAAACAGGGAAAAATCACATTTTTGAATAGAGGGCAAAATCGTAATTTTTAGCTGGGGGCAAAAACAAAATTTTATTTTGAACTGGGGGCGAAAAGGTAATTCTGAGCTTAGGGCAAGACCACAGTTTTATTTTGAATGGAGGGAAAAATCGTAATTTTGAGCTGGGGACAAAAGCATAATTTTATTTTGAGCTGCGGCAAAACCGTAATTTTAAAGAGGGGCAAAAACGCAATTTTAGAATGGCTATAAAATAATTAACTGGTTGGTCCAATAGGGGAGTGACAGGCAAAGTCGTAATTTTGAATTGAGGGCAAGATCGTAATTTTGAGATGGGGACAAAAAGCGTAATTTTATATTAAGCTAGGGGCAAAAACGTAATTTTAAAATGGATATAAAATAATAAACGTGTTGGTCCAATGGGGGAGTGTCAGGCAGCTGCCTGACACTATTCCCATACAGGCCTGGCACTATTCCCCCATTTGGTAAATGTATATATAGGAAATTTGTCATTTAAAATGGTTTTAGAAGTAAAAAAAAAAAAAAAATGGAAGAACCTGTAATAATTGATTTTGTCATTTATTATATCATAATATATTACTCAATTTGTGCATGCATTTATTCCAAGAACCTATAAATACGTCTGTTTTTTTATTAACGGCCGATATATTAAAAAATAAAAAAATAAACAAACAACGTGTTGGTCGGCGTTGGCGCCGGTGGTCAGTGGCGGAGGGTGACGGCGGGGTGGTCGACGGCGACACGGGTTGGCGATGTTGGTTGTCGGTGGTGTTGATTGCAACGACGATGGGTGATGGTGGTAGTGGTGGGTGGGATGTTGATGAAGAAGGGTGAGAGGGAATGTAATAGAAAAATATCAGGGGTGATGGATGGAATGAATTTGAGGGAATGAAATGTATTATATAATTGGTTATTCTATTATCTTATCAACCAAACACATGTTTTTTCATTCTCTCGTAATAGTCCATTTCATTCCGTTTCTCATTCATGCATACCAAACACTACTTCTTAATTATAATATTTTTCGAAATGCCAATTTTGAAAACAAAAATGAATTTACAACCTCGGCCAACAATATCGCCAAATCTCCGTTTCTTTAGGAACGCTCTGTTTTGCAACCAAGAAAAAACACAATAATTAATACTAAAAAGCCAATAATCAATACTAAATTATTTACCGGTTATTGTGTATTCCTGTGTGGGTTGGTGCAGAGTACTATGATGCACTTCACAAGAGTGGGGCTCCATTAATCAACTGGGACGATGACAACGTGAGAGATCACATCGACACAAATAAGGTTGTTATTTGATTTTCCTTTTAAAGTGTTACATTTTGTATCTACTAACATCTATTGCTACCTTGGACGTTATGCATCACGTTATCAAAAGATTTTGTATCCAAATGGCGAGATTAAACAGTTTATTGAGACAATTAAAGCAATGTTTGGTTCGATGAATGATGGAGAAATAAGTATCTCGGCATATGATACGGCTTGGGTTGCACTCGTGCAAGATGTTAATGGTGGTGGTTTCCCCCAGTTTCCATCAAGTTTGGAGTGGATCGCGAATAATCAACTGCCTGATGGGTCGTGGGGGGACCGTGTGCTGTTTTTAGCTCATGATAGGATCATTAATACGCTAGCTTGCGTTATCACGCTAACTTCTTGGAACATTCATCCTAGTAAATGTGAAAAAGGTAAATCTTTGTTACAATTAATGTTGTTAACAACATGTGCCTTGATATAACTATATATTTTTTTTGAACGTTAAACTTCAATAACAACAGCCGGACTTCAAAACGAAGGCTGTTGACAAACAAATTAAGTCATGTACAAAGGTTTTTTACACCACTCAACTCAATCCACGATATAACTATACATTTGTACGTCACTAAACTATTTATGCATTACACATAAAAATTATGGTGAAGTTATATCCCAAGAAAGGGATACCCTTAAACACGAATAAAAAGAGGTGTCATGTCACCTTTTAGGTCGCTAGGTTGATGTTAAAGTGGTGTTTGTTTTTATGAAAAAGATTTACATAGGCTTTTCAGTGTTAGTTGAGGCCCACTAGCACACACCCCACTCACGATTTGTTTGTGAAATATGCAAAAGAAAGAAACCACAATATTTGGAAAAGAAAAGTTGCACATTATTTAATGTTGAAAGGGCTATTTATAGTGTTACAAGACCCGTACGTACGAATAGAAAACAACCATAAAAAACTATTTATCCTAAAGAATTGATAAAACCCATGACTCCTTTATCCAACGTTCATATCCTAGACATTCACCTCAAGATTCGGTCAAACTCAACTACCAACTATTAAAAAATATTAAAATAAACCATTGAACAATAAATGTCATGTGCTTTTATGTCATCATGTATCCCGCGTGCAAACGTGACACAAGAATATCCATGCAAACAAACAACTTATTCAATGCGACAACACACCACATGTGACCCGTGACCCGCTACATGACAACCCGTGACTCGTAAACGAACCGACTAATCCAATATTCTGTCTATGCCACACAGACCACGCGCAAACATTGTCATCTGCAGACTGTTTGTTTTTCCGAAGACTTTTCATTAAAAAAACGTTTATGCGAGCTATTCTTGGTGCAGACTTAGCCCAACCACTTCTAAGATCTTCTAAGGTCTGCAGAAAGTTAAACACCACCACTGTCCACCACCACAACCGTCTACCACAACCATCGTCCACCACCCACCACCAACGTTCGTACACCACCATCAATTTATTTTAGAAGTCTACATACGTTATGAAACAAACAACATTCTTCTTAGAGACTACAGAGGTTTGGTCCACATTTTATTCCATAGATGTGTACGTAAATTGCACACATTTTACCTCTTAAAAAACAAATTGCACCTAAGTCACTAAAAACTGATGGCTTCAACAAAAAAAAAAAATAGTCACTAATGCTTGCCTGCTACACTCAGGAGTGGAATTTCTTAAAGAAAACTTATGTAAACTTGAAGACGAAAATGTGGAACATATGCCGATCGGTTTTGAAGTAGCGTTCCCTTCGCTTATAGACATTGCAAGGAAGCTAAAAATTGAAATCCCGGATGATACTCCTGCCTTGAAAGAAATCTACGCGCAACGAAAACTAAAGCTCACAAAGTAAGTACTTTTATGCGCTTTCTTTTTAACGATCAATAGCAAATTAGGTTGCTTTCATAGGCCATGACACTGGAAATTAACATATCTGTGACACTTTATTTGTGACGAGAAGGATACCGATGGAAGTATTACACACAGTGCCCACAACTTTACTTCATAGTTTGGAAGGAATGGCAGATTTGGAGTGGGAAAAACTTCTAAAATTGCAATGTAAAGATGGGTCATTTCTCTTTTCTCCATCATCTACTGCTTTTGCACTCATGAATACAAAAGATGAAAAGTGTCTTCAATATCTAACAAATATTGTTACCAAATTCAACGGTGGAGGTATGTTTAATTAGTTGGTGGTTTATGGAGTTCAAACTTTTGTAGTTCTTGAAAAGGGAAAGTTTGTAATTATGGAATTTTATGAAGTTATTGTGTTTTGATCATTTTGTAGTTCCAAATGTCTACCCAGTGGATCTTTTTGAACATATTTGGGTAGTTGATCGGCTTCAACGACTTGGTATTTCTCGTTATTTTGAGTCCGAGATTAAGGATTGTGTTGAACATATCTATAAGTATTGGACAAAGAATGGGATTTGTTGGGCAAAAAATTCGAACGTACAAGATATTGATGATACCGCGATGGGATTTAGGGTGTTAAGAATGCATGGTTATGAAATTACTCCAGGTTAGAGATCATAGTAGTTTTGTTAGTGATTACCAATGGATTTCCAACGCCATTAAAAGTTTACTATTTCCTTTTTCTTGGGATTTTGTATGGTCCGATGGTAATTCGTCGGTAGTCATCTATAGATTTTTTGTGGGTGAAATTATGTTTTCTACTAACGCGCTAGACATTTTTGTGACAGATGTATTTCGACAATTTGAGAAAGATGGTCGATTCGTATGCTTTGCTGGCCAATCAACGCAAGCGGTTACCGGGATGTTCAATTTGTATAGGGCTTCTCAAGTGCTCTTCCCCGGAGAAAAAATTCTTGAAGATGCCAAGAAGTTTTCATATGATTATTTGAAGGAGAAACAGTTGACAAACGAGCTACTTGATAAATGGATCATCGCTAAAGACTTGCCCGGCGAGGTGAGCTAGAAACAACTATTTGTTACAAGTATTTCTACAAGCCTAATTATGCTAACTCAATGGAATGTAAATCAACAGGTTGGATATGCGATTAACATACCATGGTATGCAAGCTTACCTCGACTCGAGACTAGATGTTACTTAGAGCAGTATGGGGGCGAGGATGATGTTTGGATTGGGAAAACCCTATACAGGTATTACTCCTAGTTTGTGCAGATGTGTTACTCAGAGTTTATGTAGATGTAAATAAAACCTAATAGGAAACCAATATTATTTCAACATGTAAACATTTTAGGGGTAAAAATATAGAAAACAATTATTATGATAATAAACAAAAAATGTTGATTTTCTATTTTTTTTTTTTATTTTAAGGACAAATATACATCCTCTAAACATTAGAAATTACAAAAATGTCATTATACATTTTTTTTCATTTTCATTCAAACTGTTTTTACATATGTAGAGAGAGAGAGTAGAATACAATAGTACCTTATCGTGCGAAGATACGCGAGTAGAACATTGAGACGCTTGTCATTCAGACGGTCTGATTCATTCACATGCAGTACATTCAGTTCAAAAGTTTTTGCGCATGCATTATTGGTTGTTGCTTTAGCTACAATCAAATGTAACGTCAATTAAACATAAGTGATCCATCATTGTTTGCTTTTTTAGTAGCAAAAAAGGTTGTAACACAAGAACTTTTCAGGGGGTCACACGCCATAGTTTACTTAAAGGATATAATGTGGTGGTTACCGATAAGGTGAACGGTTGAAATCTTGTAAAGTGGAGATATAAAAGTATTTAAAAATAGATTACTTTGACATTAAAAAAAAGTTAAATATGAAATAATTTTAGAAAATGATTTTTAAAACAACATTTTTTTCGATTCTTTCTTTCCATTTACAAAATGTACACAACTTGTTATGTGGTGTATGATATGGGATTGGTTTTAGATAGGTGGTGTATCATATCGGATTGGTTTTTATCATTATTGTTAATGGAGTCTCTTTCTTACTTCTAATGCAGGATGGGGAATGTGAGCAATAGTAAGTACCTAGAAATGGCTAAGTTGGACTACAATAACTGTCTAGCCATCCATCAGCTCGAATGGAACACAATTCAGGAGTAAGTTTGCTATTTTTGTTACATGACAAAACAACCGATTTATTTGTTCCAGCAGGTTATGACACCAACCGCTTGAACCATCGAACCATAACCATCTTTGAACCAAACATTCTTTTTTTTTTAGTGTATAAATTATGACAAAATAATCAAATAATATATATTATATTCTATATCAAAACATAATTATAAATATATATGAAAATAATTATAAAAATATAATTAATAAATATTTAAATAGTCAAGCCCGAGCTAAGATTGATCTTTAGAATAGCTAAAGATATAAATGAGCCCAAGCTCTCTTAATTGTTAAAGGAGCGAACTCGAGCCTAAACAAGCTCCGACTCGGCTCGGCTTGACTCGTTTAGATTAGGTTAAACCAGTCTGACCCATGGATCAGTAAGACTACTAGTTCCAATGGAACTTAATTAATTTATGGTTTATGGTTTACCAATGGAACCTAATTAATTTTTATGTATGCAGATGGTATCATAAGTCTGGCATCGAAAAGTTTGAGACTAGCAATATTACAAGCCTTTTAGTCTCATACTACTTGGCTGCAGCCAGCATATTCGAGCCAGAAAGGTCGGCAGAGCGAATCGCATGGACCAAAACCGCCATACTAATCCAAATCATCTCCTCATATTTCGACTCGTCACAGCTCTCAAATGAGGACAGAACAGCTTTTCTTGACGAATTTAGAAACAGATCGTCTTTCAAACAACATTTCAAGTACTTTTTTTTCTTTTTAAAAGCGCCTCATGTCAATTTAATGTCGTAAAACTTTTAGCGACGACTTAGATTATCTTCGTTTGGTTACACAGAAATGAACTATGGTACGAGGTTATGGTTGCATTACAAAAAACTCTACATGAGCTTGCTTTGGACGCACTCATGGCTCACAGTCAAAACATCCACCCACAACTCCACCATGCCGTAACCTCTCGATATATCCCTTATAGCTCTTGTGACAAGCCATATGTTGTCGCTAACGACACTAACAATCGTTTTTTTTTTCGGAATTAGTGGGAGATGTGGTTGACGAAGTGGCACGATGGGGTAGAGGTGACAGGAGATGCGGAATTGATGGTACGAACGATAAACATGACCGCTGGCCGATGGGTATCGAAAGAGCTCATAACGCATCCTCAATATCAACGACTCTCAACTGTCACTAACAACATTTGTCTTGAATTATCTAAGTTCCATAACTCCAAGGTAAAATTTTTTTTTCCTACTAAATTTGAATGGGAATTAAGATTCTTTCATTATTCACTTTAATAATAATAATAATAATAATAATAATAATAATAATAATAATAATAAAATCTTTCTACCTTGTAGGAGAACCGCACCACATGTGACAATGGGGCTAGAAATTACACTATGATAGATTCGGAAATGCAAGAGCTGGTGCAACTTGTATTGCGCGACTCACCCGATGGTCTTGAACAAGATCTGAAGCAGACGTTCCTAAGTGTCGCAAGAACCATGTACTACCAGGCGTACTGTGACCCAAAGACGATAAATGCCCATATCTCTAAAGTATTTGAGATTGTAATTTGACTGCATTTGTAATCCCATATTTACTAGTATAATAAAAGAAATATGGTTTCCGGTTTCGGAATACTATTAGGAAATTTATGCTATAAAACTGGTTGTTTGTGGTCATTCAACTGTCATCTTTTTGAAACAAAACAACAAAAACATATCGCTAATCCATTTTGTGACTAAGTTGCGAAGCAACAACTTGCAAAACAACCTTCTTTGGGAACACTCTGTTTTGCAACCAACTTGTGACCGCCATTTTGCGGTGAAAGCCACATGTTTTTGTTGTTTTGTTTCAAATATAAGATAACAGTTAAATGGCCGTTTCTATTAAATATTTTTTTTCCTTTTAAACACTATAAAACCATTACAAATCACACCACAATCACATAAATTTAACCCCATAACAAATCACACCACAATCACATAAATTTAACCACAAACTCTGACATGCGCTAAATACATTCATTCACCCACAATATTTTTACACCATGTCTTACGAGTTTTTCATTCTACCATTTAAAATCCCGAATGTGTTATTATCAAACCGATAGTAGTCTACAATATTTTTTGAATGTCGCTGACCGAGCCAAATTAGAAGACACAGGAACATCTAAAAAAGGTTTGTGCGGCGTGATCGTGAGAAAGCAAACAACGTTTTGTTTCAAGATTATTTTTTCCGAGGATAAATACCACGGAGGTTTATTCGAATAAAGGTTTCGTATGTCGAAAGATAATGATTAACAACATTTACCACTTTTCTTTTGGTAGTCAAATAGGTTTGTGACCCGAGGGTATGTTTACCCCCTTTTGATTCAGTTCTGATTTTTTTTGTTTCTTTCAGACTTTGCTTTCTATTCGGGTGTGTTCCAGATCTCAATCATTTGTTTCCATGTCTCTATTTTGATCCATGGTGGTTTAAAATCAGTAAGAACAGACATATCGTCTTCGACTTGTACATCTTTACTTCTCGTTGTTTCTTTAGCTTGATCTCGTACCCTACACAACAAATCCAGAATTTTAAGCAATGCACCGCTCCTCCCAACTATATATTTCACCATTTCATTTCTCATCCCACTGAAACTAACACTACAATAAAGAATGTTTTAATAAACATACAAAATGCTTTAATAAGTTACATAAGATTTGTTTAAGTACATACATGGAATCGTTCAAACAACTGCTTTTTTTCCTCATTAGGAACATCTTTCCAACTTTCCCATGGATCGGACCACATACCCTTTAGGTTTACTCCAATAATCCGCGTAGACGTTATTTGATTACTAAATCTATAAAATGGAAGCAATAAACGAAAACCACATTAGTATCATTTTTTTACAATGTGAATTCATAAAGCCCCTTAGGGGGCGTTATGCGACAAGTGGCAAAACGTGTAAGAGAGGGGCTTTGAGGCTTTATATCACAAGAGGGTGTAGTGGGGTTATATATGTATAGGGCTTTATATATATGTATGTATATATATGTGTATGAGTGGGGGAGGATGGGCCACGGCGTGATGCTCTTCGCGGACATCGGGATTAAACCACCCATAGCGCCCGCCGTATCGGTGTTTGGCAGGGCTATGGGGCACTATGCTCCATTCTTCCGTGATATCAAGCCCCACTACGGGTGGCCTTATATCCACATAAAGGAACAATATTAATGTATGTGTACTTACTCTCCATCTATAATATAGATCCACTCACGGTTCACTGGTTCGGTTACTTGGACTTGGGAAGAGCCTCCCCGCTTCATAAAAGCAACATGACACGAAGACACATCATCACCATCACTACCCTCAATGGGAGAAGACATCAAAGTATGCTACTGATTTGATTTAGGCGGCATTTTCCTTTCTCTCCTTTCTCACTCACTTTCACGAGCGGTAAAAGGAATTTAGGGCATTCTCCTTCATTCAATATTGAAACCGCTCATATGCTCATGATATGGAAACTACAATCAATCATCAATCAGTTGAAAATCTTCTCCAAAACCATGAATACCTTTCCATTATTATCGTGTATGTACAGTTTATTATGTTTATTCGGAGATTCAAACGCCAATTCGCTTCATCAGTCTTCGAATCTAAATCATCGGTTAGTGGTTTCTTGTAATTGCTTCTTATGTTATGGATTCTATTGATATATTGTTCGGATTCCAGCTCTGATTGTGTGGTTTTAGTTGTTATAACAAAGCCCTAATTTATTTGTCTCAATTTTATGTTGTTGCTGATGTTAAATCTGTTATTTGTTATTTGATATGTGTTGTTAGTGAGTTTATTATTCTAACTTCAATATAACTTTGTGTGTTTTGTGTTGTTATTATAAACCCTGAGTTAACATGTCTCAATCTTTGTTCGGATGATTATTCAAATTTGGTGTTTTTTTGTACTACATATCATTATATTGATATATTGTTCTGATACTGATCTGATGTTGTCTTTTTAGTTGTTATAAGAAAGCCTTAATTATTTTTGTCTCAATTTTTATGTTGTTGCTGATGCTAAATCCGTTATTTGTTCTTTGATATTTGTGGTTAATGACTTTATTGATCTAATTTCAATATAGGTTTGTGTGTTTTATGTTGTTTTGGTTGATATGAAGGTACAATGCATTACTCATTAATCATATTCTCATTGTTCTTCATAATGTGTTTTTAATGTTTCATAAATCTGTTATCTGACAATGTTTTTTTTTTTTAATTTCAAGTATTAGTTTTTTTTGTTGATATAAAGCCTAATTCAATAGTCATTGATTTTCATCTCATTCTTCTTCATATTTGTTTGTTTTTGTTTCATAAAAAAATATGAACCCTAACCCTGTTTTTTTTATGTGTTGCCTCTTTACTCATATGATATTCTTATGGTCAATGACTATACTTTTTGTTTGCAGGTATCGATCATGGCTTTCTGGTTGATATGACGGACCCGTATAACTCTAAGTTGGTGAGAGACCCTGTTATATTTGCTATGTTTCATCTTTCTCATTGTTTTCATTAACATGTTCTTTTAAAGATATCATATTTTTTACTTTTCAGGAATTGCCTATGTTGTATAATTCATTGATAGATCTGCCTAAATATCCTGTAGGCAGTGTATACCTAATAACAACTAGTGGGTATAAGTGGTCTGTTGTTATTAAATCAAATGGCAAGGGACATTTTATATGTCAAGGTTGGGTGACAGTTGTTATAATGCTTGCAGTTGAGGAGAATGATCTGATATTGTTTGAAAATGTGGATTTCAAAACTTTTAAATTGAAACATATAAAAAGCCACTACGGAAGATATTTGAATCCTATGTTCTATTGTGTCATGACAGTTTTATGTAGCGATTCCCAAAAGATATTATTGCTAATGTGAACCCATCTGATATAGAAGAAATGAGTGTTGTTACTGAGTATGGGTTTTCAAATACATTGTCCCTCCATTCCGAAACCACGGATGATAAGGTTAGATATGCATTTAGAGGTTGGCAGAGGTTTACGCGCGAAGCTGGTTTGGAGAATGGCAATCGGTTTCTACTTCATTATTATTTTAATCGTGGAACATTGATGATTACCAATGGCCGGCAAGTTCAATGATATTTTTCATTATTCAACTTAAATATTTAACTGTTACTATCATGGTTCTATGTTTTCAAAGATGTTTCTCTCAGTTTACGTATTTTTATTTCACCTTTTACGCATGATGGAATTGATAATAAAATTCGGTTATGATGTGTTGTAAAACACACATTTTTATCCTATGTATTTTGTATAGTTTAGTAATTAATTAGCGTCGTTTTATTAATTTTATTGTATTTTTTGTTATTTATTATTATTACAGGTTCCGGTACGAAAAGTAATAAAAAAGGAGGTTAAACGAGAGAAACCGGGAAAGATATAATAATAGAGTGGATGGACCCGAATTAGTAAAGTTGAAATCTTGGAGGGCCAAACTGAATCATGCTAAAGGTTGTTTAAAAATAGTTTTTGAAACTTGAGGGTCTAAAATGTAAAAAATATCAAAGTTGAAATTAATTCATGGCACTAAAAACAAAAATATAAAGGAATCATACTCATGCACGTGCATGAAGGTTGGATGAATTTGAGAGTGGGCCATGAAAGGGAATTAAATAATCAGCATATATTATTGGATGTATGATTCTGAAGGTGATCAAAAAGAACATGTTGGACGTGAATTAGAGTTTATTTGCAAGACACCATGGGCTGCCATTGGGCCGTGAAGCAAGTGAAGTCCACCATGAAGTTTACGTGAATTATGGGATGTTGGGTTAGAGGTGCACAAAATAACCGGTTAATTAACCGTAACCGGTTATTAACCGAAACCGTAACCGGTTAATAACCAATTTAGGAATAACCGGTCCAGCCGGTTATTTAACCGTAGGTTAGTAACCGGTTACAAGTTTTTAGTATAATAACCGGTTTTTTTAAACCGGTTTTTTAACCGATAGACTGGTTAACCGAAAAAATAACCGAAAAATTCAAAAAAAAGGCAAAAAAACCGGTTTTTAACCGAAAATAACCGGTTAAAGTAATTAACCGGACCAGTTAAAGTAATTAACCGGACCAGTTAAAAAAATAACCGGTTAAAGTAATAACCGGTTAAAGCATTAACCGGTTAAAGTCAAAAAGTCAAAAAGTCAAATTAACCGGTATAACCGGTTAACCGATCCGGTTATTAAAATTAACCGGTTTGTGCATCTCTATGTTGGGTTTTGAACAATTATAAATCATTATTTAATAAACCTTAACCGTAGGATTTTATTTTTAACCTGGGGGAAGAAACGGTAGTGGACGCACGTAATCAACATCAGAGCCATTCATGAATTATTAATGAAGGAAGCACACAAATCTCGGTATTCTATTCACCCGTTGTTGATAAGATGTACCACGATATGCGTGCATCCTATTGGTGGCCTGGAATGAAGAAAGATATCGCCAACTTCGTTTCTAAATGTCTCACATGTTCTAAAGTCAAAGCTGAACATCAACGTTCCTCTGGCTTACTCGAACAACCAGAAATTTCCATCTGGAAATGGGAGAGTATTGGGATGGACTTCGTTCCCAAGCTCCCTCGTACGTCATCTGGTCATGATAGCATTTGGGTAATCATCGATCGATTGACCAAGTCTGCTCACTTCCTTCCCATTCATGATGATTACAAAGTCGAGAAATTGGCTCGTATCTACACGTATGAAGTCATTTTTGGTCATGGTATCCCCATTGACATCAACTCAGACTGTGATGGTCGCTTCACCTCCCGCCTTTGGCAAACATTTCAATCCGCTCTTGGTACTCATCTTAATCTTAGTACTGCTTTCCATCCTCAATCCGACAGTCAAACCAAGCGCACTATCCAAACTTTAGGGGATATGCTTCGTTCCTGCGTAATCGATTTTGGTGGCAACTGGGATATGCACTTGCCTTTGATCGAATTCTCGTACAACAACAGTTATCACGCGAGTATTCAAATGGCACCATTCGAGGCATTGTTTGGTCGTAAGTGCAGATCTCCTATTTGTTGGCACGAGATTGGAGAAGCTCAAATCACTGGTCCCGAGCTTATACAAGAAACGACGGACGAGATCCTACAAATCCAAGACAACCTGCTCAAAGCCAGAAGCCGACAAAAGAATTACGCCGACAAGCGACGAAAGCCTTTGGAATTAACGTTGGTGACCTTGTACTTCTCAAGGTATCCCCTTGGAAGGGAGTATATTGATTTGGTAAGAAAGGGAAACTCATTCCTAGCTATGTAGGTCCTTTCCAGATTCTCGAAAGGATTGGCAAGGTGGCGTATCAACTAGACCTAGCTACCTCAAGAACTCAACAACGTACATCTAACTTTTCACGTTTCGAACTTAAAGAAGTGTTTAGCTGAAGAAGGACTTCATGTTCTAGTCGAAGATCTTCAAATCAGTGAAACCGTGCATTTCATGGAGAAACCAGTCGAAATTATGGATCGAGGGGTCAAGCCATTAAGGCGCAGCAGAATTCCGATAGTTAAAGTATGATGGGAAGGAAAATGTGGCACTGAGTTTATTTGGGAACTCGAAACAGAAATAAACACTAAGTATCTGCATCTGTTCGTTTCATCTTCCTCTTGAATAAATTTCGGGATGAAATATCCTAAAGTAGGGGAGACTGTAACGCCCCGCTTTTTGTAAATTTCCTTATATAGAAAGCTTATCTTGTACTTCTTTTTATGGAAACTTGTTTTCTCTTGTAATCATCTTTTCCTTGTAATCCAAGACTTGAATCATAATAAAACTCAATCTTTTATTCAACCATGTTATACTTAACTCATACAGACTTACCACGCAAATTATTACGATATGTATATTCGCTACGATACTTGTTATACATGCAAATTTAATTTAATCATACGCAAATTCATACTTGTTTATACATGCAAATTCACTCATATATTCACATATTCATACCTTATACTCATGCATCGCACTTACACGTTTAAAACGCTTAAAGCGGGTTAATTGTACGCGAAACCCAACAAAACTTCACATTCCAAACGACTGGCACCTTTCGTGCGAAAGGGCCCTGTCGCTCGGAATTCTCTGTCGTCCCAAACTCCACTCCAGCCTATAAATACCAACCCACTTCTTCATTTTTCCACTTCCGCAACTCCGAAATTCTCTCTAAAAACCTGAATTCGGGCTTTTCAGCTGAGCTTGTTCCAGCAACTTTCTAAGTGAGTTTGCAACTCACTAACACTCTAGTTCCTTCTAAATTTCTTCTACTTTTATTAACTTTTCCTACATTCTTCAATCTTAAACAGTTGGTTTATCAGATTTGCCTTGGCAATCTGAATATAACACTCAACTTGTTGACGACCAAGCTAAGGATTTTAGAGTTAACTTTCAAACCTTTTACAGAGTAAACTTTCTAT
Source organism: Helianthus tuberosus (assembly GCA_030545235.1). Taxonomy (NCBI): domain Eukaryota; kingdom Viridiplantae; phylum Streptophyta; class Magnoliopsida; order Asterales; family Asteraceae; genus Helianthus; species Helianthus tuberosus. The sequence continues at coordinate 198,230,707 of CM060363.1, read as the reverse complement.
TGCTAAACTAGACCGAATCAGAGGCTCATCGGGGTCACAAGCTAAGTTCATAGGTGTGGGTTAGTGTTAGAGTCAAGTTCAGTTAAAAAGACGAACAGTTCAAACAAAACCGAGTTGTTCCATTCTTGAACAAGAGCCTCTCGCACGAAAGGCAGTCATGTCGCACGAAAGGCTAACCCTTTCGCGTGACAGGGACACCCTCTCGCACGAAAGGTTCTGGTTCACTCGTTCCGATATTTTCTAAGTGTTGTATGTTAATCAGAACCTTCATTCTCAATATGAACGATTCTGATATAACAGTGTGTGAACCGTTGAAATCTTGACTTTTAATCTAGTTCCACCACCTCACTTGAACTTGTAAACGAACACCCAAACAATCTCTCAGACCTAGAATAAGTTAACCTCGTCTAGCCTCCAACACTTGGTGACCTTCCATGTTGAGACGGCACACCTGGGTGGTACTTGTTCGGTTGTTTGGTTATTTTGTCACACCCCCAAAATCCACCATGCGGAGTATCACCGCTTAGAGGCATGCCATGACCAGGATCAAGCCACCAATCATATTGAACAACGTGATTAAGTACATAAAACCAACCCCAATATAATTGGTGTCCAAAAGAAAGTAGACAACTTTAAGTTAACAGCGGAAGCATAAAACGTGAAACCCAAACATAAGTAATAAGTTCATAAGTTTAAATGTTTAACATGGAACTCAACAGTCCATGTCCCCCAACGATTACTCCTCCCTGTGCAAGCTCCATAAGCACCTAACGACCTGCAAGGCATGTAACAACAAATCAACAACAAAGTTGAGCGAGTTCACAATTGGGTGTTTGTTTTAGGTTGCTTTCGAAAACATAGTTTGTCTTTAGCTGGCTTACTTGTCGTGGGGGGTTACCCCATAGTTGAAAATATGATTAACCAATTCCTTCTTTCCCAAACCATACCCATAATTAGTGGGGGCTTCCCCATGTGAATCACTAGACCGTTACCATATCGACTACTGACGAAAGTAAGTTATGCCCTAAGTCAATGTCTATCATCATTGTCTGTTTGCCATGATCCATTAGTACACTCCCGTCCTACCGGCACGGTGTGAGGTTTGTCAAACCTAATAGCGCTGCTATTAACTAATGACCCGCTCGCCATCGGCCTCGGCGATTAAGTCGATATAAAATGAGGGACTTAGGTGATAGAGTTTTGGCTAGTAGTTTAAGGTTGTTGTCCTACCCAAGGAGGACGAACGTACGTATTCTACCCAAGGAGAATACGCAGGATTAATATTGGCATCCTACCCATGGAGGATGGAGGTACATATTCTACCCAAGGAGAATATGCATGTTCCGTTTTAGTTTCTTAACCCATTCCCAAACCACCGGGAATCCCATGCCTTGTAGAAAGTGTGAACTCACCTTGGTTTGCTCGGATAGATTAATTACTCTAATAATCAGGAATCAAGCACGTCCTAATAAGGTACAGATAAAATCAGTTTCTCGTGCATGCATAACACGTATCCTACGTATGGTTTATCTACTCATTACTTCTATCACATACCACACAATTCAAATGTCACACTCTGACTTTTGTGGAAAGATCATAGTTAAAAATACACTTGTAACACTAGTTAGAAAATATTTTCTATGTGTTGGAGTTTTTTAGAAAATTTCGCCATAGTTTCCTTTGTAAATGGAGGCATCCATGCTATTTAGCATATCATTTTCTTTTCAAAATAATCACAATAACCATCAACAAACACTTTACATCGCCAAGAGCAAAAACTCTATGCTTTATATAATAATCATGAACTTGATATTTCACAAAAAAAAACGCGTAGTAACTTGATAAAGTGTTTAGTGGGTTTAGTTACCCTCCAAAGTGTGTTTACTTTTGTAAAAATCTCATTCTCGGGATTTCTAGATGTTCACAACTTGTGAACTCATTTTACAAAAAATATTTATTTACCACATCTTCATGTTTACTAGCATTCATATACTTATTTTATTTCCAAAAATAGTGTAAGTATATGTAAGAATCATGATCTTTCAAAAACCGTCTTTTAAACTTGGTTTTCTTTAGAAAATCATTTGTAAATCTCGGATCTACATGATCACCAACTCACTTTGTTTACTTATATTTCAAGAAACCATCTTTATTTATCAAGTTCATATTAGTCTAGAAGATGATTATTTCATGAGAGCACATAATCATCTCTAACTTGTTAAACCATGTTTTTAATCATGCTCTAGCAAGTTCCATATGAAGATCAATCATCATATTACTAGTAATCACCAAGCAATCATCGACATAACCAAGACAATACCATTCTAGTAATATTCCATTATGTTTCATCCATTTTTCATATTATTTAAGCTTATGTTTCATGATTCAAGATTCAAGTCTTTTAGTGCTCTAGTTATTTTATCATAATAAATCTTTTAACCACTAAGAATATGAAATAAACAAGAGTGTATAAGGATCTTACAACTAGCTTATAGCTAGGGAAGAACAAGGTTGAAAATGGAGTGGTTAAAAGCTTGTGGTAGAGGTCCTTCAAGATCCAAGAGTTCCACACCTCCTAAAACACTCTTGAGCACCTTGAAATAGTCTTGGATTAGATGAAGCTTGATTGAAAATGGTGGTGGTATATAGGGGATCTTCGGCCGTAGCTTATGGGGAAAGGAGGAAGAAAATTTTGTGGTGATGATGATGAGAAGATAAGTCTACATATAACCTCTTAAACTCTATTATCCAATGGTCAAAGTGTCAACAAGAGTACAAACATTATCTACCTAATCCCATTGTAAGATCATTAGGAAGATATGGAAGATTCAAGCAATCTTTGGGTGGGGTCCCTTAAGTGGACGGTTATAATAGGGGGAAGGGGTAAGATGTAAATTGTTGGTAAAGGTGGGAAATTAGTGGAGGGTTGTAAAGTGTAAGTGTTGTGTCTAGTGTGCTACTTGAATTATGTTATGTGTTATAGTGCCCGGGAACCATGACTAGCTCAGAAAAAGTGAAACAATATTTTTAACAATATTTTGGTGTCCCGGGTAATGTCGGTTGTTCGGTTAGATACCGTTTCGTTAAAGTGCTAAGTTATTCCGTATAGTGTCCTTTATGTATCTTTTTGTAACACTTTTAATTCCCAACACTTAGGAAAGCATACAGGACCATTTAGTCAATTTTCTGCACAAGACTAGCATGTTAAAAAGCACATGTAAGTATGACACAGTAATCAAAAAGCAGTTAAGTAATTCAACACAGTCATCAAGCATTTTAATTAACATTAATAAATCGTACGGATACATGTAATTATGAGGGTTGTCACATTCTCCCCCTGTTAAGAAAATTTCGTCCCGAAATTTAGCACGTGGTTACTGAGGAAGCTAGTTAAGTTGTGTGGTTTCCTGGTTTTTCCTGGGGTTTCACATCATCCCCCCGTTGGTTTGGAATTTTGTCCCGAAATTCTGCAGTAGCTTCAGCCTCAGTAGTGGTTGCACTTTTCTTAAATAACTGGGGATACTTGAGTTTCATTTGGTCTTCTCGTTCCCAGGTATACTCTGGGCCACGACGGGAATTCCAACGAATTCGAACAAGAGGTATTCTGGTACGCTTAAGAACCTTAACATCCTGATCAATAATCTCTACTGGTTCCTCGACGAATCGCAGCTGGTCGTCGATAGTGAGCTCCTTGAGAGGAACTATGAGGGTCTCATCCGACAGACACTTCTTCATATTCGACACATGGAAAACATTGTGAACTCCGCTGAGTTCTGCCAGTAGATTCAGCTTGTAGGCCAGCTTGCCAATTTTCTCAATGATTTCGAAGGGTCCAACATACCGCGGGTTGAGTTTGCCTCGTTTGCCAAAACGAACTACACCTTTCCAATGTGAGACTTTATGTAGCACTCGATCCCCAACCTGGAACTCGAGTGGTTTCCTTCGTTTATCAGCATAGCTTTTCTGACGGTCACGAGATGCCGCCATTCGTTGTCGTATCTAAGCAACTTCTCGGTTGTATCTACTACAAGCTCTGGGCCAGTGATTTGACTATCGCCAACCTCTGCCCAACAAAGAGGTGATCGGCACTTCCGTCCGTACAATGCCTCGAACGGAGCGGCTTGGATACTGGTGTGGTAACTGTTGTTATACAAAAACTCTACTAACAGGAGGTGTTTTTCCCAGCCATTACCAAAGTCGATTACACATGCCCTAAGCATGTCTTCAAGGGTTTGGATGGTGCGTTCAGATTGCCCATCCGTTTTTGGATGATATGCCGTGCTCATGTCTAATCGAGAGCCAAAGGACTTATGCATAGCTTGCCACAACTCAGATGTAAAACGTGAGTCACGATCAGAGATGATGGAGGTTGGCACTCCATGCCTTGATACTACTTCTTTTAGGTAGACGTCTGCTAGAGTAGAAAACTTATATATTTCCTTGATAGCCAGAAAATGTGCAGACTTGGTCAGTCGATCCACGATCACCCAAATGGTATCATTTCCGCGTTGAGATCTAGGCAGGCCAGTAACGAAATCCATGGAAATTTGCTCCGATTTCCATTTCGGTATCTCTGGTTGTTGAAGTAGGCCAGATGGTTTCTGGTATTCGACCTTGACCCTAGTACAAGTCAAGCATTTACTGACGTAGGTTGCTATGTGGGCTTTCATGCTAGGCCACCAGTATGTAGTCTTTAGGTCGTGGTACATCTTATCCGAACCAGGATGTACTGAATAACGAGACTTATGTGCTTCATCCATCACAAGCTCCCGTAAGTTTCCATAAAGTGGAACCCAGATACGCCCGTTTACATAGTAGGCGCCGTCTTCCTTTTGTTCTACCTATTTCCTTGATCCTCGTAGGGACTCAGCCCTGATGTTTTCTGCTTTCAATGCTTCGACCTGAGCATCACGAATTTGAGTGGGAAGGCTAGAGTGAATGGTAAGCTGTAACGCACGTACACGCTTAGGTGTAGTATCCTTTCGACTGAGGGCGTCGGCTACAACATTGGCCTTGCTCGGATGATATTTTATAGCGCATTCGTAATCATTCAAGATCTCGACCCATCGGTGTTGTCGCATGCTTAATTCCTTTTGCTTGAAGATATGCTTGAGACTCCTGTGATCGGTGTAAATGGTGCACTGGGTACCGTACAGGTAATGTCTCCATATCTTAAGTGCGAAAACAACTGCTCCCAATTCCAAGTCGTGCGTAGTGTAGTTCCTTTCGTGAACTTTAAGCTAGAGCGATGCATAGGCAATGACCTTGTCACGTTGCATCAACACGCAACCAAGTCCTTGGATGGAAGCGTCGCAATAAACCACGAAATCAGCTGTGCCTTCAGGAAATGAGAGGATAGGCGCGCTACAAAGTCTATCTTTTAAGTGCTGAAATGTGGACTCCTGTGCATCACCCCAACGATAGGTGACACCTTTCTGAGTCAGTGAAGTGAGAGGTTGCGCAATCTTTGAGAAATCCTTGATATATCTTCTGTAATATCCTACCAAACCCAAGAATTGGCGGATTTCTGTTGGTGTACGGGGTGCAGGCCAGTTCTTGATCGAGTCTACCTTGGATGGATCCACATGAATTCCATCCTCGTTTACCACGTGGCCTAGAAATTGGACTTCGCGAGGCCAGAAGTCACATTTTGAAAATTTGGCATACAACTGCTCTGTTCGAAGAAGTTCCAAAATAAGTCGTAGATGTTGCTCGTGTTCCTCCTGACTCTTAGAATAGATCAGAATGTCGTCGATGAAAACAATGACAAACTTATCCAGGTAAGGCTTGCAACTCTGTTCATGAGATCCATGAAGACTGCAGGTGCATTCGTTAATCCAAAAGGCGTAACCAGAAACTCGTAATGCCCATACCGAGTCCTGAATGCTGTCTTAGAGATATCCTCGTCTCGGACTCTTAGTTGATGGTAGCCTGACCTCAGGTCAATCTTTGAGTAGAAACTCGACCCCTGCAACTGGTCGAATAAGTCATTAATGCGTGGGAGAGGATAACGATTCTTCACGATCACCTTATTGAGTTCGCAGTAGTCAATACACATTCTGAAGGTACCGTCTTTCTTCTTCACGAATAACACTGGAGCTCCCCAAGGAGAAGAGCTAGGACGTATGAAACCCTTTTCCAAGAGTTCTTGTAGTTGCGTGGAAAGTTCTTCCAGTTCTGATGGAGCTAGACGATAAGGTGCTCGAGCTATGGGCGCTGCTCCAGGAGCTAGCTCGATTTGAAACTCGACTTGACGATGAGGTGGAAGACTAGGTAACTCCTCGAGGAATACCTCAGGAAAATCGCGTACAATAGGAATGTCGTCAATTCTCTTCTCTTCTGTTGATGCGTCAGTAGCGAGAGCTAAAATAGTTGTGTGGCCCTTTCGCAAACACTTCTGGGCCTTTAGGAAAGAGATGATGCCTACAACTGCACCACTCTTGTCACCACGAATCATGAGGGGTTCTTCACCAGAATGAGGGATGCGGACGATCTTCTCATTGCAAAGAATTTCCGCTTACTGATGAGATAACCAATCCATCCCAATAATAACGTCGAAACTACCCAGAACGATAGGAATGAGGTCGATAGAAAAGGTCTGATCAGCAAGAACAAGATTACAACCCTTAACTATGTGTGTGGCCTCTAAACTTTTACCGTTTGCTAGCTCTACCATGTGTTTGGTGGTCAAAAGTGTTGGGGTGCGCTTAAGCATTTGACTAACTTTTAAGGACACATAACTAGTATCGGCACCCGAATCGAATAAAACAGTAACAAAGAAGTCATCCAGAAGAAACTTACCCATCACCACGTTGGGATCGTTCCTTGCATCACCCTGACCCAGCACGAAAACGCGTCCCCTGGCACCATTGCCATCATTGTTACCCCCGTTATTGTTTCCGTTCCCCTGAGTGTTGTTGTTCTTCTGTTTCTGGTTCAAATGGGGGCAGTTTCTCTTGAGGTGACCTTCAGCACCACACTGATAGCATCCCTTGTTACCCAGCTGTTGCTGCTGCTGATTCTGTGGAGCTTGTGGCTGCTGTTGACAATTCTGATTCGCAGGACGTGAGCTCCTGCAATCCTTGGCTTCATGACCCAGCTTGTTACATCTCTGACAACGACCCTTGTTTCACGGTCCGCTGTGGTGCAAATTACATCGATTGCACTTAGGGTGATTTCCCTTGTATCCACCCTAACCTTGATTCCCAGAAGACTGCTGACTGGGGCTCCTGTACTCATCTGTCTTTCGCTGCTGGGACTAAGTCTGAACTGAAGTAGAACCCTTGCCCGAATTTCCATCCCACTTGCGCTTGTTATCACTGGGAGCATCAGAAGTAGTAGTAGCGCTAATACGCTTGGGCAGCTTGTTCTACTCAACTGCCTGATCAGTGAGACGATGAGCCAACAGGATGATTTGCTGAATGGTGCCAAGATTAGCTGAGGTCACGTGGCTCTGAATTTCTAGTACTAAACCCTTAAGGTACAGCTCGATACGCTTGAAAGGAGGATCCACCATAGTAGGACACAAGATAGCTAATTCGTTCGATCCCTTTGTGTATGCCTCGATTTCAGACCCCGTCATCTTCAAATTGAAAAATTCCACCTCTAGCTTGTGGATGTCGTCACGACTACAACACTCTTCTTTGATCAAATCTTTGAAGTTGTTCAACGGGGTGGCATTAGCAACTGCCAGCCCTAGCAGTTGAACCTGTGCCTTCCATAAGGTTAACGCAGCACCTTCGAGTGTTCCAGTAGCAAATTTCACCCTACGAGCTTTAGGGCATTCACACATCTCAAAAACGGACCCAATCTTCTCGAACCAGTGAAGAAGACCTACAGCTCCTTCTGTGCCGCTGAAAGTACTAGGTCGGCAATCCATGAACGTTTTGAACGTGCACACAGGAGGCTGTGCAGGTTGACCTGTCGTGGGAGTAAGGAAGGACAAAGTTTATCACAAGGGTTGGTTTATGAAAGTAGGATCTAAACATCCTAGGATAGGTCGAAATAGCAGGTTATACCTCCTGCTGGAGCTGCTGCGAGTGCCTCAACAACTCGTTCATTGATCAAAGCCGTCAACTGGGCTTGAGTCAGGTTGATACCACCACGTCCTCCATGTCCGTTCATGATCTTCACAACGAAGCAACGTAAGTGAGAAAAGTGTCGCGAAAGTGCGTAAGCGTGGGACGACAGAAGAGAGTAAGCACACAAGGCTCAAATAGCAGTTATCACGTTATCTAATGCACTATGTGAACTATCAAACAGACAATATAAACATAATTCATACCACCTATTATGCCGAGTCTTGCACGTGGAGCGAAGCGTCGTTGTGGATCGTTGAGCACTGTACAGGTTATAGTCTGGTTTTGTCAAAAGCTTTTGCCTTTTTAAAACCAAGTTCACTATAACCAATGGCTCTGATACCAATCTGTCACACACCCAAAATCCACCATGCGGAGTATCACCGCTTGGAGGCATGACATGACCAGGATCAAGCCACCAATCATATTGAACAACGTGATTATGTACATAAAACCAACCCCAATATAATTGGTGTCCAAAAGAAAGTAGACAACTTTAAGTTAACAGCGGAAGCATAAAACGTGAAACCCAAACATAAATAATAAGTTCATAAGTTTAAATGTTTAACATGGAACTCAACAGTCCATGTCCCACAACGATTACTCCTCCCTGTGCAAGCTCCATAAGCACCTAACGACCTGCAAGGCATGTAACAACAAATCAACAACAAAGTTGAGCGAGTTCACAGTTGGGTGTTTGTTTTAGGTTTCTTTCGAAAACATAGTTTGTCTTTAGCTGGCTTACTTGCCGTGGGGGTTACCCCATAGTTGAAAATATGATTAACCAATTCCTTCTTTCCCAAACCATACCCATAATTAGTGGGGGCTTCCCCATGTGAACCACTAGACCGTTACCATATCGACTACTGACGAAAGTAAGTTGTGACCTAAGTCAATGTTTATCATCATTGACTGTTTGCCATGATCCATTAGTACACGCCCGTCCTACCGACACGGTGTGAGGTTTGTCAAACCTAATAGCGCTATTAACTAATGACCCGCTCGCCATCGGCCTCGGCGATTAAGTCGATATAAAATGAGGGACTTAGGTGATAGAGTTCTGGCTAGTAGTTTAAGGTTGTTGTCCTACCCAAGGAGGACGAACGTACGTATTCTACCCAAGGAGAATATGCAGGATTAATATTGACATCCTACCCATGGAGGATGGAGGTACATATTCTACCCAAGGAGAATATGCAGGTTCTGTTTTAGTTTCTTAACCCATTCCCAAACCACCGGGAATCCCATGCCTTGTAGAAAGTGTGAACTCACCTTGGTTTGCTCGGTTAGATTAATTACTCTAATAATCAGGAATCAAGCACGTCCTAATAAGGTACAGATAAAATCAGTTTCTAGTGCATGCATAACACGTATCCTACGTATGGTTTATCTACTCATTACTTCTATCACATACCACACAATTCAAATGTCACACTCTGACTTTTGTGGAAAGATCATAGTTAAAAATACACTTGTAACACTTGTTAGAAAATATTTTCTATGTGTTGGAGTTTTTTAGAAAATTTCACCATAGTTTCCTTTGTAAATGGAGGCGTCCATGCTATTTAGCATATCATTTTCTTTTCAAAATAATCACAATAACCATCAACAAACACTTTACATCGCCAAGAGCAAAAACTATATGCTTTATATAATAATCATGAACTTGATATTTCCCAAAAAAACGCGTAGTAACTTGATAAAGTGTTTAGTGGGTTTAGTTACCCTCCAAAGTGTGTTTACTTTTGTAAAAATCTCATTCTCGGGATTTCTAGATGTTCACAACTTGTGAACTCATTTTACAAAAATATTTATTTACTACATCTTCATGTTTACTAGCATTCATATACTTATTTTATTTCCAAAAATAGTGTAAGTATATGTAAGAATCATGATCTTTCAAAAACCGTCTTTTAAACTTGGTTTTCTTTAGAAAATCATTTGTAAATCTCGGATCTACATGATCACCAACTTACTTTGTTTACTTATATTTAAAGAAACCATCTTTACTTATCAAGTTCATATTAGTCTAGAAGATGATTATTTCATGAGAGCACATAATCATCTCTAACTTGTTAAACCATGTTTTTAATCATGCTCTAGCAAGTTCCATATGAAGATCAATCATCATATTACTAGTAATCACCAAGCAATCATCGACATAACCAAGACAATACCATTCTAGTAATATTTCATTATGTTTCATCCATTTTTCATATTATTTAAGCTTATGTTTCATGATTCAAGATTCAAGTCTTTTAGTGCTCTAGTTATTTTATCATAATAAATCTTTTAACCACTAAGAATATGAAATAAACAAGAGTGTATAAGGATCTTACAACTAGCTTATAGCTAGGGAAGAACAAGGTTGAAAATGGAGTGGTTAAAAGCTTGTGGTAGAGGTCCTTCAAGATCCAAGAGTTCCACACCTCCTAAAACACCCTTGAGCACCTTGAAATAGTCTTGGATTAGATGAAGCTTGATTGAAAATGGTGGTGGTATATAGGGGATCTTAGGCCGTAGCTTATGGGGAAAGGAGGAAGAAAATTTTGTGGTGATAATGAGAAGATAAGTCTACATATAACCTCTTAAACTCTATTATCCAATGGTCAAAGTGTCAACAAGAGTACAAACGTTATCTACCTAATCCCATTGTAAGATCATTAGGAAGATATGGAAGATTCAAGCAATCTTTGGGCGGGGTCCCTTAAGTGGACAGTTATAATGGGGGGAAGGGGTAAGATGTAAATTGTTGGTAAAGGTGGGAAATTAGTGGAGGGTTGTAAAGTGTAAGTGTTGTGTCTAGTGTGCTACTTAAATTATGTAATGTGTTATAGTGCCCGGGAACCACGACTAGCTCAGAAAAAGTGAAACAATATTTTTAACAATATTTTGGTTTCCCGGGTAATGTCGGTTGTTCGGTTAGATACCGTTCCGTTAAAGTGCTAAGTTATTCCGTATAGTGTCCTTTATGTATCTTTTTGTAACACTTTTAATTCCCAACACTTAGGAAAGCATACAGGACTATTTAGTCAATTTTCTGCACAAGACTAGCATGTTAAAAAGCACATGTAAGTATGACACAGTAATCAGAAAGCAGTTAAGTAATTCAACACAGTCATAAAGCATTTTAATTAACATTAATAAATCGTACGGATACATGTAATTATGAGGGTTGTCACATTCTCCCCCTGCTAAGAAAATTTCGTCCCGAAATTTAGCACGTGGTTACTGAGGAAGCTAGTTAAGTTGCGTGGTTTCCTGGTTTTTCCTGGGGTGTCACATATTTTACTTTATGTCTTTACATTCCGTATTCATGACCAACCGGTTAGTTAACTTTGTTAACTAATTTGTGCTTTGGTGAACTATAATGAGGTTATTACCTCCATGCATGACTTCTATGAATTCCATGATACTCTAGGCTATTATTATAATATATATATATATATATATGTATAACATAACTGGACTCACAAACGTAACTGATTAATAATTAACCGTTCAAAATGAAATTCGGTTCACCAAGCATGCCCCTGTCGCACGAAAGGGTGATTCCTTTCACGCAAAAGGCTTCTGTCGCTCGAACTATCCTTTTGCCCAAACAGTTTGTGTTTCGGATCTCGCTTATTCTCTTTCGCGTTCCATGTTACTGATTCTGACGGGCAAATCAGGACCCGTAAAATCACAAAAAAAATTCAGTGTCTTAACAAGTGCTTGGACATAATGTACTTTCCGTTTTTAATATGTACTTTTATAATACATACGTATTTAAATTCCGAATCCAATTTTCCCGATCAAACTCCAACTCACACCTTCGTTTACCCCATGTAGGGTAATTTCAGTGTTCCTTCACCCGTCATCAACTTCTCATTTACAGATTACTAAGAAGACTTAACAAAACCACGAGTATACTCGACACCCTTTTTAACGTTTTACACTTTTGGGTGCAATATGTTAATCTATTAAACCTACACCATTACACTTACATTTTATGAAATCACACAATCAAACAATCCAAATACAAGCATGCTCATATGTTATACTTGATTCGTTTACCTGGATGATTCTTTTTTGTGATAAACTTGTCATTAACTTCATACGGGCCTCCCATTTACATGTATAGCGCTATAGGAGTAACGCACCGATCGTATTCTTGTTGTCATGTTAAGTTTTAAATCATTTTGCAGTACTCAGAGGGTTGACTTGTTATTAGTATGCCAGTTTTACGTTAATCTCGATAGCTAGACTTGCCATGTGGATTTGTTTAATCGTTTATACTTATGCTATGTATTAAAGTTGTATACTCGCCATTACTTTTGTATTGAACCATGTATTTTTAAACATATTGCAGGATGATGATGATGATGATGATGATGATATTAAAATGGGTTTAGCGAGGATGCTTCAGATACCCACTTAAAACTTATATCATGTTGTACTTTCTAGTTTTGTAACTTGTTGTATTGTATCGAGCATGTTGTATTTCCTTCTATGTTGTACTTGAATGACATGAAATGAAATCAATTTTATTTAATTATTGTCGCCAATAGTGTTATGAAGTATCGAACAATCTCGTTTTTGTCTCACTCTGATATTTCCGCCATCGGTTGGGGTATGACAATACTAGGAGTGGAGCTCCTCAAAACTCAGTAGATCTACACCTTTTGCATCTCGGTCATTTTGATTAATGGTTACTCTTGATCATTTTCTACTTATGCACACATGATCTAAAGTGATTTCATTCCATAGCTAAACATACCCTTTATTATTATATAACATGTATTCCCCCTCGATTGTTTAACAGTAAACATTGAAAAGTTTGTAAGGATGGACATGAACTCACAGTTTTGCGTTAAAAAATATAGCGTGCTAACAGTCTCGGGTATCAGTATACATATCGTAACCTACAAGTGTTCTAACTCGTTAGACACTTGGGTCTTTACTTAACCGTGTACACCTTGCTCATTTTGAACGTTCGTTAGGTTTGTATTTGTCTTATTTGGATACCCTTGTTTATGTTATATGCTAGATGTTGGTAGCTTATATATTCATTTGTTGTAAATATATATTTAACATATATATATTGTCGTGTATTTTCGTTATGTATGAACGGGCCTCGCCCTTGATAGTCTTATATGAAATTTTTCGCATTGGATTCATCCAACCAATTGTATGTCTTTGTCATGCATGACTGGGCCTAGCCTCTTGTTTCGTGCTTGTGTCTCGCACATGTGTTAGCATTGGATTCATCCAACCGATCGTATGTCTTTGTCATGCATGACTCGGCCTAGCCCCTTGTTTCATGCTTGTTTCTCGCACATGTGTTAGCGTTGGATTCATCCAACCGATCGTATGGACAACTGGAGAGACGTTCCTAATGAGCACAAGAGGCGATTGTTTGAGCGATTCCAGGTGTGTGTACTTACATAGTTTCAACTTACTAACTTACTGCATGCATTATTGCTTTCGATTCAGTTTTTTCAATTATTAACCTTCGTTAAATTTTTAACTCATCTAGCCTAGAGTATTTTTCTTGATTAACGTGTGCCAATATGCTTTAAACACTTTGATAGTTTCTTTTGTAGCAACACTTCTGTGACTTATAATGTTTTATTTTTTGTAGAGTTATTTTCACTGGGAAGAGAGATGCGATGCAAAAATTCACACTACAAGAAATTCCAGCAATAGTGGCGACACCTTTAGCGACGACTCCCGAAAAGTCGCCGCTAAAGGCCCTATCCGTGTCCACTCTTTTAAATCAATTCCTGGCCATTCGATCAAAAGACAATCTGACGGTTGATGTTTCAAAGGTTATTAAAACCTTGGGCGGGCTATAGACTCGCTCCTTCCCTCCCAAATCACACTACTGCCGCCTCCTCCAATCCCTCAATTGACGCCGCACCACCTGGCCAGACCACCTCCTCTGCGCCGCTGCACCGCCTCGCAGGTCCACCTCCTCTGCGCCGTCGCACCACAGGTAATCTTGTTTCCTTTAATTGTCTCTAATTAGTTTATATATTTACAATTCTTGAGTTAAGAGTAGTATAGTAGGTTATTGTCAAATTTCTACCCAAATTTCTTAAGTTCGAGCCAAGTTGTCTCTGATTTGTATTATCTACACAAATTTCTTGAGTTAAAATGTCAAATTTCTGTAATTAAATGTAGTATAGCAGGTTATTGTGTTGTTCTTGACTTAAATCAGAGTTTAATTGCTGCATTTTTTTAATAAATAGGTTTAGAGACGAGTTGAAGTTAGAGGTGCACAATCGGGTTAGGGTTTGAACCCGAACCCGGTTCAAACTGGTTTGGAGTGAAGCTTAAAAAAGTCAAACCGGGTTGGGTTAGGTTGGTGTCAAGTGTATTAGGTTGCTGTGTATTTCAGGTTTCAATGCTGTTGTTGCAGGGTGTATCTTTGCTCTAGAGTCGGTTTTGTGTCCATCACCTGCTTTGTTATCCTCATCACTCATAAATACAAATCAACAGTCATTCGGAAACAAAGAAGCTCGAATTCTTGTTCTAGGGCTTGACAATGCTGGCGAAACCACTATACTTTGTATGATCTCTGTTTTTTTTAATGGATTTGATATTTTATGCTAGTTAAGTTTTGTAATGGTTGTTGATTTGGTGTTGAATTGGTGTTTAGATCGGCTTCAAATGGGCGAAGTTGTCTCCACTATTCCAAGTTGGTTCTGTTTCTTGTTTATGTTTGATTGGATTTGTTGATTGATTGTGTAGGCTGATGTGGAGTTTTTTCTGTGCAGTGTTCGGGTTTAATGTAGAGACGGTGCAATATAACAACAAGTTTCAAGTTTGGGATCTCGGTATGTTTGATCGTTTGCTAATTGTTATCGATTTGGATTTGTTATTATTTTATGTATTTTTTGAATTGTTCTTTTGAAAGAAAGAGTTAGATAGTAAGTCATAGGGTTGTAAATCATAGGGTTGAGTATAGAGATTTAAGTTCTTAAAACTCAGCTTTCTACACCTGGAATGGAATGGTCGTTTTTATTATCATGATATCACTCTCTGTTTCATTTTATTTAGCATAATAAGCCGAAATCAGTTGCTAAATCATGATCAGATGCGGAAAGTTAACTTGATCTTTCATTTTACCTTGTCATTTAATTTGGACCTTGTTTCATTTTGCAATCTCGCTTTCGAGCCGAGGGTCTCTCTGGAAGCAGCCTCTCTATCCCTATGGATAGAGGCAAGGTCTGTCTACATCCCACCCTCCCCAGACCCTACAAATAGCTCTGCTATCTGTGGGATATACTGGGTATGGTTGTTGTTGTTGTTGTTCATTTTGCAATCTAGTTTTTGAAAAAAAAAAACATGCTTTTGAGTAGGGGTGCAAATGAGCCAAGCTCGGCTCAAAACGAGTTGGACTTAAACGAGTTTAGTCTTTTTCAGGTGGCTGAAGAAACTATAACATGTACAACTGAAGCAAAATAGTTAAAGAATGATACAAATCAATAGCAGCTATCCGATATTACAGAACACGTAGTTAGATAACATGACACTTCAACGACAAAATGAGACAATACAAATAGGAAATGTAGTAGCAAATAGTCGAACGTCTTAAATAATATAGACAAAGAACAATTTCTTCTCAAGCTCACAGTAAATAATTACAACGATATAACTTGATAGCTTCCTTTGCATATTAATACTTTCTTTATCATGTTGCTGCTTGCAGGTAAATACTCAAGCTGCATCTGATATTACAGATTGCAGTGACCGCCAAAATTCAAAGTACTATGTTGTTGTTCAGGTGCTTTTTTGTTCCAGTTTTTCATGTCTTTGTTAGCAATAATGCAACCCACACTGATCTTAATCTATCTTTTTAATCTCTGTTTACTGCAGTATACTGCTCAATTTAGTGCTGATACTGTAAAAAACTTTCTTTAGACGCTCAACAATGGCAAGATACCCAAAAAGAGATTCAACTGTAAGTAACATCTACTGTAATAATTGATGAACACTTCATAGTTTTGTTCTGGTAAATAGAACAGGGTTTCTATTTATAATGACCACTAATCACATTCTGATGAGATCTCTCTTATTAATAGTTGACTTTCATGTTATACGGGTCAAACCGAACCCGACCCGTTTTTAATACAATGAAGATATGATTTAAATACAACGGTTTAGGAAGTTTTATGCATTCTAAATACATTTTGGGTGACTTTTGACCCGTTTGATATGTTTCCATTATAACCGATCAAAATTTAACCCATGTGACCTTTTAGACTTAGAGCCAAAGTATCACTCAAATCAATAATTTACCTATAATTGGTTCAAAGTGCCAACTCTAATTAACAGCTCTTCACTTAAATTATGCTAATCATATTTTTTAATGATATGCATTAAGCCCAACAATAATTTATTAATAAACTAATAATTAAAACAAGGCGCAAATAACATTCGTGTCAAACGAGTCCGCACCCCCGCGCCGCCACCTAACTCGATTAATCACCGATGTGACCACTACAACCAGTGACCATAAGGTCCACAACTACAACATTAAGCAGGTTATTAGTGTTACTCCGTGGATATACGACTACTTGCTCGCTAATGTTAGGGAACCACTGGTAAGAAGTTGAAAACTCATGTGAACTCTAGTGAATTCTGGTTAAACATTCAGTTGATTAATTGTGTATGAGTGAAAGAAGGAACGATTTGTATGATTTGCAGATTCTGACTTAGACAGGAGACTGCACCAATGCGTGGGAGTCAAATGTAGGTATTTTGGTTATGTTACTAGGTTTCTTTTTGTGGCATTTGCTCTTATTTTTGGTTTTGTTTGCGGTTTCGAACTAGTTAACGTTTATGTACGAAACTATCAACGGTTTGGACTTTGGTATGTATTTAGAAAACTGGAAATAGCAATACAATGTTACTAGGATTATCTACAGTTTATGCATAACTTTGAATCTCATGCACATGTCTAAAAAATATAAAGAGTTTGTTTAGTATATCAGAATTATGTTGTATTATCTATTATGTCTATGGAGGTGTCATGCACAAGTCTAAACGATATACACTATGTCAATATTACCAAGTTTATTAACTTCATATTTATGTACATGGCAAACAAGATCCGAAGGTATGTTTATTGTTTATTATCGAAGCCATAATACCATATCAACCCATCATCACCATAGACAAAAATAATAATATACTGAACCGAACCGAATAGCTCCGTACAACCCATAAAATCATATGAATTACTGGTATTTACCTCATTGGGTTTGTATTGAATCAATTTCAATGTGATATCAGAAAAGCAAACAAGACATTTATGTAACTTGACTTCTAATTTAAGACAACCAAATTAGGATTCCTTTTTCTGTATACAAGTATGTAGAAAATAATATTCTTTTTTGTGTATTAATGTAGTTAAGTATGCGGATTTGTTGCTAAGTTGACTTGCCAATTAGTAGTTTGTTGTATATTGTGTCAACTATCTTATCATGTACTTGAATGAATCATCAGAACGTGAAATTTTTCTTAATTAAATCAACGCATCAACTTACGTAGTACATTATTCCATTTATATATTTCAATTGTTGTAAGGTTGATGATGCTATGGTTGACTTTTTCACATAGTCACTTTCACTATGCACATCCGTAAACCTTTACCCTTGAAAACATTGCTAGTTGTATGGGGACTGGGAAACAAACTATCTAACTTGACATATAGATTTAGAACAGTAAGAGCATTTTCTTTCTTTATTCTCTGTTTTATTCTAAAAAAGAACATGATTAGACCAATCTATATTACTATGGAATAGTAAGGCGAGAACCGTGGCTAGAAGTGATTCTGAGTTCTGTGATTAGTATCGATAATGGGTTGACGTTTGAACCTCTATTTGTTGACCTAACTGGATGCAATTTGCTTGTGATGGTTTAGATGAACAAATGATAAGATTATGGCATTTGGGCAGCCACCATATATAGAACTCAATGATACCAGGTATTGATATTTATCAACTTGGCTAGAATAATAACTTCTAAATCATTTTTAAAAACTTGTAACTTAGAAAATAAAACAGAAAGTAAAATGCAGACCACTTGTGTTAAGGTATATTAATTTTTTAATATGACAGTTGCATTTTTATATACTAGCTCCCCCCTATTTATCAGGTGAAATAACTCTTGACCATGTTTAGAGGTTTAGTTAACCAAGATTAACTTATCATACACTGCAGAGTCCCTAATGACAAGGTGTTTTTTATATTCTGTTGTTAGCTTTTAGCTTTTTGTAGTACTGGATCGATGTAGTATTTGTTGGAAATTTTGTGAAAATAGCATTTTTCACAAATATAGGAAAATGATTTTTTCCTATTTTGGACTAGAAATAAATATAATAAAATGAGCGGGTTTTATATATTTATTTGTGAGTTTGTGTTCTATGTCGGAAGGGCTTCGCAACGAACTAAACCACGTCCAAAACGGAGCTAAGATGAATGAGATATCGATGCTCAAAGTTTGGTGTTTGAAACTTAAATGCTGAAAAAAGTGGGAAAGTGGCACCTTGTTCCACATCGGATCGGATGAGAGATGAAACTTAAAAAGGTATTTAAGTGGGAGCTCTCCATCCTTATTGTTTCATGGAAGCACTCACTAGTGTACTCGCGAAGGGTGCAGAGCACCCTAACTCGCACTCGCACACGCGCGCGCGTGCGCGTGGCATGGGCGATGAGGCGCAATGTGGCGCTTTGATTGCGCACTTTGAGGCGCATGTGCGCGCGAGTACACATGGCATGGAGGCACGCGGTTGCGCATGGTGCATGGGCACTGAGGTGACGTGCGCGGCGCACCAAAGTGAGCCAAAACGGCGCGACTGTGTGGCGTGCTAGTAGAGGCTTACAGGTGACGTGGCGCACGCGCGCATGGCAGTGAGCCAGTGGGGCGCACGCGCGCATGGCAGTGCGCCAGTGGGGCGCACGCGCGCATGGCAGTGAGCCAGTGGGGCGCACCGCGCATGAGGGTGCAGACATGCGCGCGAACAAGTGTGTCGCGCGCGCGCGCGCGCAGAAGCTTCCAGCTGCAGTTATGTCAGTGCAGTTACATTCAGCATTCGAAACTGACGAAGTCAATGCTTTTGACTGCGAATTTAATGACGAATTAAAGTGCATTAAAGACGTTTAATACAGTTTAATTCTCCCACTAATTTCGTTTTTCAGTTTCTTCAAGTTCAGCTAGTATAAATAGGGTGGTACCCCTGTTGAAGATGACACCGAAATTCACCAGCCCTATACAATCTTCTCTCCCTACAGAATTCTCATCTTCTTCTCTCAATTAAGCAAGGTACACCTTCGGGTTGGAGTCAAGACCGGCAGTGCAACTGCTTGCGGCTGTGGTATCCTGGAAACAAACGTGTTCTCCTGGGAGACACGAAATTTGTTTTAAGGGACCCGTGTCTAACACGATCCTCAGCCAAGAACAGTTTCGTCTGTTCGAGTTTTCAGTTCTTGTATTTCTATTTTTCAGTTGTAATTTGTACTGTAATTTATTTCATTCTGATTTGTTTCTGTAATTCAAGTTAATAAAGGAATTTTTATTTATTTTACACGAACGGATTCCTACAATCTTAAAACAAATTTTTTAAAACACCGTTCGTGTAGAATCACAAACATTTTCTGTTGTGAATTCGAACCAGTTTTGAATTCATACAGTTGTGTTTTAAAAAACAGATTTTCTTCCTGTTTTGATTCAAAGTAGTGACTTTCTCAAAACAGAATCTGCTTCTACTCCTTTTTGTCGCTGAAGTTCTAAAAATCCTACTGTTGTAGTCTTCAAAGTTGGACTTAGAAACTACACGGCTGAATTTTTTGAACCCCTAATAATAATAAAGTAGCGTCTTTATTATTTTGAAAATAGAATTTAACTTGTTTTCTTGGAACTTTTTCAGAATGTCGACTGAAAATGTGAACACGAGCAACACCAATGTTGTTGTTGGTACCCCTGCCAACACTGTGGGAGCGTCCACAGTGGCAAATCATGCTGAACGACCCGAGAAGTTCTCGGGTCTCCACTTCAAGAGGTGGCAACAGAAGATGTTCTTCTACTTGACCACCATGAACCTTGCGAGGTTCTTGACGGAGACCGATCCCCAACCTGCGGAAGGGGAGACCGATGCTCAGGCTCTGAGCGCGGTAGAGGCGTGGAAGCACTCAGACTTTATATGTCGAGGCTATGTTCTCAACGGTCTCTCGGATGCATTTTATAATGTGTACTATAATATCAAGACTTCCAAAGAATTATGAGAGTCTTTGGAGAAAAAGTACAAAACGGAGGATGCGGGAACAAAGAAATTTGTTGTCGCCCGTTTCTTGGACTTTAAAATGGTTGATAACAAGTCTGTTATGAACCAAGTCCAAGAGTTGCAAATTATACTAAATGACATCCATGCTGAGGGAATGGTACTTAGCGAAACTTTTCAAGTGGCAGCCATGATCGAAAAATTACCTCCTGCTTGGTTGGATTTTAAGAATTATCTTAAACACAAGCGAAAGGAAATGTCGGTCGAGGACCTTGTTCTTCGTCTTCGTATAGAAGAAGAAAACAGGGTGGCCCAAAAAGGCACCATTTTGCAAGCTTCGGCTAAAGCAAACATGGTGGAAGTTGGGGAGTCCTCAAAGGGCAAGAAAGGCAAGGGTAAAAAGGACAACAAAGGGAAAGCAAAGGTTAACAACCTTGGACCTAAAAAGGGGGCTGTGAAAAAGAAGCCTGTGCCTTTCCAAGGAACTTGTTACAATTGTAATGAGACGGGGCACCGTGCTAACCAAGGCAATAAACCTAAGCGTGAGCGTGCGCATATGGTTGATGAGGATGGTATGCCTCTGATTGCAATGATAACCGAGGAAGCGGCTATGATTGAAGAAGTCAACGCAATGGGTGAAAACCCAAAAGGATGGTTCGTTGACACGGGTGCAACCCGCCATGTTTGTGGAGATAAGGCTCTTTTCTCTACATTCAAGGAAGCTTCGGGTGAAGAAAAGCTTTATATGGGGAATAAAGCTACCGCAAGCATCAAGGGGGAAGGCACGATCGTCTTGAAGATGACTTCGGGCAAGGAGCTTACCTTGACAAATGTGCTTTATGTTCCCGAGATACGGAAGAATCTCGTGTCGGGATGGATGCTCAACAAGTTTGGATTTCGTCTAGTGTTTGAATCGGACAATTTTGTCTTATCTAGACGTTGAATGTTTGTTGGTAAGGGCTATGCCCTAAATGGAATGTTCAAAATGAATGTATTGGTTGTTAACCAAAACAAAAATATGAATGAAAATGTTTCTTCTACTTATATGATTGAGTCTTCTAATGTTTGGCATGGTAGACTAGGACATGTAAATTTTAATTCATTACGACGTTTAATTAAATTCAACTTGATACCAACATTCCATATCGAGTCCAATCATAAATGCGAGACATGTGTTGAATCCAAACTTACGAGATCATCGTTTAAATCGGTTGAACGAATAACCGAACCCCTTGATTTAATTCATACCGATGTGTGTGATTTAAAAGCGGTTCCCACGCATGGAGGAAATAAGTACTTCATCACGTTTATTGATGACTGTACGAAATATTGCTACGTGTATTTACTTAAAAGTAAAGACGAAGCAATAGAGAAGTTTATCTTGTACAAAAACGAAGTTGAGAATCAACTTAAAAAGAAGATAAAAGCTTTGAGAAGCGATCGAGGAGGTGAATATGTTGCACCTTTTGCGGATTTATGCGCAAAAAGTGGCATTGTACACGAGTGTACACCTCCTTATTCTCCACAATCAAATGGCGTTGCGGAACGAAAGAACCGCACATTGAAAGAAATGATGAACGCCATGTTGATAAGCTCGGGAGTGAACCGAGAAATGTGGGGGGACGCCATTCTCTCAGCAAACTATCTGTTGAACAAGATACCCTTGAAAAATAAGGACGAAACTCCATATGAGTTATAGAGAAAAAGGAAGCCTTCGTACAAATACTTGAAAGTGTGGGGGTGCCTAGCTAAGGTGATTGTACCACCTCCTAAGGCTCTTAGGATAGGACCCAAAACTGTTGATTGCATTTTCATTGGATATGCACATCAAAGTAGTGCGCATCGTTTTCTTGTACATGAGTCCAAGAATCCCGATGTACACAAACACACTATCATGGAGGCTAATCCTAACGTTGTCTCATATTTTGAGAATGTGTTTCCTATGTTAGGACAAACACATGCGACTTCATCAAGAGCGGTTGATGAAGCAGGTCCAAGTTCGTCTACATAGTTAGATGAAGCAGGACCAAGTTCATCTACGAGGATAGATGAAAGACATGAACGACCCGAGGTCGAGGAGGGTGAGCTTAGACGAAGTAAACGACAAAGGGTTGAAAAATCCTTTGGTCCAGACTTCATGAGCTATATGGTTGAGGGTGAGCCCAATACCTACCGCGAAGCGGTTACCTCAGCGGAAGGACCTCAATGGCAAGAAGCAATTAAGAATGAAATAGATTCTATATTGCAAAATCATACTTGGGAGTTAGTAGATCTTCCACCTGGTTGTAAACCACTTGGATATCGTTGGATATTCAAAAGGAAGATGAAAGCCGATGGAAGTAGTGATAAATACAAGGCAAGGTTAGTAATCAAAGGATTTAGACAAAAGGAGGGTCTAGACTACTTTGATACTTACTCGCCTGTAACACGAATAACCTCTATACGATTGGTTCTTGCAATTGCGGCTCTAAGAAATTTGGAAGTTCACCAAATGGATGTAAAGACCGCGTTTCTAAATGGCGATTTAGAAGAAGAAATTTACATGGAACAACCTGAGGGTTTTTCCGCTGATGCGTGTGAAGTGTTATATATTTTAGGTGTACATTTTAAGCCCCTTTTAACACTTATTTTTAGCCAAGTTTTAAATTTATAAAACACGATATTTTACTAACACTAAACACACATATGGGCAAGTGCACCCATCGTGAGCGTAGTATAGTGTTGGCAAGATACCGAGGTCGTCCAATGACACAAGAGCTTTTAGTACCGGTTTATCCTCAACGTCTAATCAAAATAAAAAGTTTAGAAAAATGTTTTAAACTAAGAAAAATAAAACTAACTAAAATGCTGAAAATAAAAATAAAAAGAAAAAACATATAGACAAGATGAATCACTTGGTTCCGACTCGTATCTAGTATAACCTTTGATTATTTCCGCACTTTTGCACATAATTAAGAGATTATCTTAGTTATTGTAGTAGGCCCCTCTTTTAAAGGTGACGTTACCCTCACCCCAGTAGTTTGAGTCAGCAAGGATACAATCCTAAAAGGGTGGATTATTGAAAGATAATGAATTAAGTTATTAATGCAATATTATGGTAGGCCCCGCTTTTGGCGGTGACGTTACCCTCGACTAAGTAGTCTGAGTCAGCAGGGATACAGTCCTAAATAACCGGGTTATAGTATTAATAGTAGTTAACTTATGAGGGGATCAAAGAGTTTGGACCCCCGCCATCCAATACCGTGAAGCATTGAAGGAGGTCCTACTAAATTTGACCCAGGTCCATTGCAGGACCTCTAAACGTTGAACAATGGCAAGACCTTTACCAAACCGTTCCCTTAACCCCCGACCAGGTAGCCAACTTACCTCCATATAGACCGTGGAGATATGAATGGTGAAAATCTTTTATTTTATATAGACAGTAAAATAATGCCAAGACACCACGGACAAATGATAAAGAAAGATCACCTTCAACATAAGCAACTAGTTATTAAAGTCATTAATAAGAAACCAAATAAAAAGTGCAAAAGATTAGAAATAAAAAGTATTACACTAGACACTTTGTCTTCACCAAGTGATGTAAGAGACTTAGGCAAACATGGCCTTGATTGTCAAGAACTCTTACGATCAATCTTGGATCCCGAGACGACTCACACACTCTACGATGGACAATGGATGATGGTGGTGGATGATGGTGTTGTGATGGTGGTGGGTGGTGGATGAAGTGTGAGAGAGGTGGTGTGCCAAGGGATGAGTTGAAATGAAACCAAGCACTCCTATTTATAGGCTGAACAGAAGGCTGGGCACGCCCCCGTGTCCGCTGGACACGGCCCCGTGCCTGTCTGACACTCTCTCTCTTCATTAATTGTAATTCGCAATTACAATTAATGCGCCTGCTGTACTTTCGCCACGCCCCCGTGTTCACTGGGCACGGCCCCGTGGTGGGCAATAGAAGCTTCTATAGATTTGTCTTTTCTACTGCTTCTTGGGCACGGCCCTGTGCTGGCTGAGCACGGGGCGTGTTCAGTCTTCTGCCTTCTCTATTTTGCTTGGGAAGATGCCGTTGAGGGGTCGGGCAGTCCACTTATGTTCCTTTCCTTGTATTTATGTTGGATTTAGCTGTCTTTTTGCTTCTTTTGTGTTTTTGAGCTCATTTAATCCTGAAAATACAAAAGGAAGACAAAAACACTCTTTTTCCAATATTAGTACTTAAAAAGGGTTAGTTTTATGTCTCATTTGATGTAATTTATATGTTGCATTTTAAACACATCACCGCCCCTGGAAACAAGGGCAAAGTATGTAAATTGGTCAAGTCTTTGTATGGCTTGAAGCAAGCTCCGGTTGTGGAACATCGAGAGGCTTCCGGTTGTGGATACAGTGAAGGACAATCAAATCTTTCAACCCTACAACGCCGCTACTATCGTGACGTTGGTTAAGAGAGTATGTGAGAAGCCTGTGAATGTAACGATAGAGCGGATCCCTTAGCTTCGTACTCTTGGTGCTACTAGGGTTGTAGATTCCTTCACCGATTTGAGCCCATGCAGCTTGTCGTTCATTTTCATCCAAGTCTCGTAATCCCCCGGTATTTTCTTCGTTTCCCGATTCCTCTTCTTGGTACAGTCCTATTATGGCTCCAAACTGTGCCATAGAGATCGAATACCTCGTTCCGCCACACCGGAATGACACCCCGTCATTGTCGAACGGGTCGCACCTTGAAGTGAATGCAAAGGTGCTGTAGAATTCCAAGGTGCATTCATGGACGGAACGGAGTCGAGTTGTTAGTGCGACTCTGAGTGGTCCCGTAACAATGTTGTTGAAACGGTCAATTTGATTCACCATGGCTAGTAATTCTGTGCAAGCTTGCCTCGGGTATTCCTCCGGCCTTGTTTGAAGAAGCTCGTATCGAGCTCTTGCATCGAGCTCATTGGCGTTGAATCTTGTGAATTTCCTGGCCATCTGCAAGAATACACCAAAAGTTAGCACGAAACAGAAATATTTTCGGACAAAACTACAAACAGCGGGTTGGACACGACCCCGTGTTCAGCGGACACGGCCCCGTGTCCAGAGGTCTGTTACTCAAAAATCCCATGTTTCGACCCGGTTTTGAAAACTTGAAAATTTTTGTTCCAATAGATGCGGTTTCCCCCGAAAATGAAACCCAAAGTGCCCTTTTTCCCAAAATATCCCGTTTACCCTATCAATTTTATCTTTTTCGGTTCAAGAACAAGGGTTTGGGGTTTTTGTAAGAAATCGGGCGAATCTATGAACAATACAAGTGTATTTACTTCCTTTAACACTAATCTAACGAAATGCAAACAGATCTAAACAAAAATTTGAGGTTCGATCCGGATGAACTTCAAGAACCCTAGATTTTTCCCCAAATTTTTGGTGTTTTAACTACATGCAAGTAACTAATCTAACTACTAAAAGTGATAGAATCATACCTTGATGTTGTTAGATCGATAGGAGACGTTGAAATTTTGCGAAAAATCGCCTGAAACCAGAGCTTTTGCGGGGAAACGGGGCGTGTGGAATGAAGTAACTGTTTTGAAAAAGGGGATTTATCCCGTCTGCAGCGCGAACACGGCCCCGTGTCCAGCGGACACGGCCTCGTGCCGAGCAAAGTTTTTTTTTTTTTTAGTGCTCGTGTGAATGCCCCTTTTTCCCATAAGCTATGGTTAGAAAACTTACCGCTTTATTTTGTTGTCTCAATCGTTCGTAACTTACCAGGCATGATGTTTTTATTCTTCCACTGTTTGAAGCGAGATCTCTTCTTCTTCTTCATCCTCAATGAATCCTTGATAGAGTTTCAGCCGTTGGCCATTGACCTTAAATGGTGGCCCATTTCGAGATTTAATTTCTACTGCACCGTGTGGAAAAATATGGGTGATGGAAAAAGGTCCTGACCACCTAGACTTTAATTTACCAGGAAACAATCGAAGTCGTGAATTAAACAAAAGAACTAGATCTCCTACCCGAAATTCATTAGGTTTAATATGTTTGTCATGCAAATTTTTCATTCTTTCCTTATAAATTTCAGAGTTTGAGTATGCATAATTCCTAAGCTCGTCTAATTCATTTAATTGACAAAATCGATTTTTACCAGCAAATTCTAAATCCAAGTTTACATTTTTGATTGCCCAGAAGGCTTTGTGTGCAATTTCTACTGGTAAGTGACAACTTTTTCCATAAACTAGCTTATATGGGGTTGTACCTATTGTTGTTTTATAAGCAGTTCGAAAAGCCCATAAAGCATCGTCTAACTTATCAGCCCATTCCTTTTTATTTAACCCTACGGTTTTTTCGAGTGTTCGTTTTAAACCTCTATTAGTCACTTCGGCTTGTCCGTTTGTTTGAGGGTGATATGCTGTTGAAACCCGGTGATAGACCCCATATCTTGTTAAAAAAATTTCAAGTTGATGGTTGCAAAAATGGGTACCTCTATCACTTATTAAAGCTTTAGGTGTGCCAAAACGAGAGAATATTTTTTTCAGAAATCTTACCACGACTCTTCCATCATTTGTTGGAAGTGCCTCGGCCTCGGCCCATTTAGACAAGTAATCTACTGCCACAAGTATATATTTGTTTCCTTTCGATGGTGGCAAAGGTCCCATAAAGTCGAGTCCCCACACATCAAAAATTTCACAAACAAGAATGCCGTTTTTTGGCATTTCGTTTTTGGAAGAAATATTACCTGTTCTTTGGCAAGCATCACATGTTTTTACAAGACTTTGAGCGTCTTTGTAAATGGTTGGCCAATAAAATCCTGAATCGAATACCTTTCGTGCGGTACTAGCAGCACCATGATGTCCTCCGTATGGACCTTCATGACAATGGCGGAGAATTCTTCGTGCTTCACTACCATGTACGCATCGTCGAACGAGTTGGTCGGCACACATTTTGAAAAGATATGGATCTTCCCAAAAGTAGTGTTTCACATTGGCAAAGAATTTTTTTCTTTGATGATGTGGCCATCCTTTTGCGACTATACCGCTAGCTAGGTAGTTAGCATAGTCGGCGTACCATGGTTCTTCCTTGTATTCCACCATTTCCAGGGACTCAGTTGGGAATTTTTCGTTGATTTGCTCGTCCCTGGTTGCCTCTAAAGCTGGGTCTTCTAAGCGTGAAAGATGACCTGCTGTGGTATTTTCTGCTCCTCTTTTGTCCTTGATTTCAATGTCAAATTCTTGGAGGAGTAGAATCCACCTAATCAAACGTGGTTTTGCGTCCTGCTTCTTGAAGAGATATCGAATGGCTGCATGGTCTGTATAGACTATAGTTTTAGAAAGAACAAGATAAGAACGAAATTTATCAAAAGCAAATACCACAGCTAGTAATTCTTTTTCAGTTGTTGTGTAATTTTCTTGTGCATCATTAAGTGTTTTACTAGCATAATAGATTGGGTGGAAATGCTTTTCTTTTCTTTGTCCCAAGACAGCTCCAACT
Organism: Helianthus tuberosus; assembly: GCA_030545235.1. Classification (NCBI taxonomy): domain Eukaryota; kingdom Viridiplantae; phylum Streptophyta; class Magnoliopsida; order Asterales; family Asteraceae; genus Helianthus; species Helianthus tuberosus. The sequence continues at coordinate 198,202,915 of CM060363.1, read as the reverse complement.
GCAAAGTCACTAGCATCACACATGATTTCGAACGGAAATTTCCAATCAGGCGCTATCATGATAGGTGCATTGACTAACATTTCCTTTAGGGTTAGAAATGCTTGATTGCAATCCTTGTCAAAGATGAATGGAGCAACTTTTTCAAGTAATTTCGTTAGAGGCTTTGAGATTTTTGAAAAGTCTTTGATAAACCGTCTATAAAATCCGGCATGCCCTAAGAAAGAGATTTTTGAAAAGTCTTTGATAAACCGTCTATAAAATCCGGCATGCCCTAAGAAACTTCTGATAGCTCGTACGGAGGATGGAGGTGGTAATCTAGAAATGGTATCTATTTTGGCTCGATCCACCTCCATTCCTTCGCTTGAGATCTTGTGACCGAGTACTATTCCCTCTGTTACCATGAAATGGCATTTTTCCCAATTAAGGGCGAGGTTAGTTTCCTCACATCGGGATAGCATTCGTTCAAGGTTATCGAGGCATTGGTCATATGAATCCCCAAAGATAGAAAAGTCATCCATGAAGACTTCCATTGTCTTTTCTATCATGTCATGGAAAATAGCTACCATGCAACGTTGGAATGTTGCTGGGGCATTGCATAGACCAAACGGCATGCGTCGATAAGCAAAAGTTCCATAGGGACATGTGAAAGTTGTCTTTTCTTGGTCTTCGGGCGCTATCGGGATTTGAAAGTAACCTGAAAAACCATCCAAGAAACAGTAAAATTTATGACTGGATAATCTTTCTAGCATTTGATCAATGAAGGGCAAAGGAAGGTGATCCTTTCTTGTTGCTTCATTTAATCGTCTATAATCTATACATACTCTCCATCCTGTGACGGTTCTTGTTGGTATTAGTTCATTCTTTTCGTTAGTTATTACCGTCATACCTCCTTTCTTTGGAACTACTTGGACGGGACTTACCCAAGGACTATCTGAGATAGGATAGATAAGTCCGGCGTCAAGTAGCTTGATGACTTCGTTTTTAACCACTTCTTGAACATTTGGATTTACTCGACGTTGTGGTTGTATGACTGATTTGTAGTAATCATTCATCAAAATTTTGTGTGTGCACATAGAAGGACTAATTCCTTTTATGTCTACAAGTTTCCAAGCTATTGCGTTTTTGTGTTTTTTCAAAAGATTAATTAATTTTTCCTTTTCTAAGTTACCTAATTTAGACGAAATAATTACAGGTAAATTACCATCTTTGTCTAGAAAAGCATATTCCAAACCTTTTGGAAGTTCTTTGAGCTCAAGTGGTGGGTCTTTAGGAGACTCCTTATTTGGTTGCTCATTTCGATCAAGAACTGTAAAAGTTTGTTCTATGGCGACCTCTTCTTCAACAAAGTGGTCAATCTCTTCACTTGTATCAGGTGGTTCATCTTCATCTTCAATTAGGGGGTCATTATTGCCGAAAGGATATTTCATTGACCGTTCGAGATCGACACTTCTTTTAAATGCCCCTAATTGAAGAGGTAGATTTTTAAACTTCCGGTTTTTCAAAGCTTCGTGAGTTTTTACAAATGGTCGTCCCAACACTAGAGGAGCGTCATCGAGGATGACAAAGTCGGTCGGGATTACCATTTGATTTGTTTGAACCAAGACATCTTCAACTATACCGATTGATTTTATTACTTTCCGATTGGATAGAAAAATGGGTATTTGAAGTGGTGAAAAATCGCTAATACTTAATTTTTCGAAAATGTAATTAGGCATTATGTTAACACAAAGATCTTTATCGATGGTGACATTACTAATAAACGAATTTTGAAAGAAACATGGAACCGGTGTAATGTTAATTTCAAATGGGTCTTCTTTTATTAGCGACGTTTGATCATTAGTTAACTTAACAGTTACTGTTTCGTCAATTTTAGTGTTAGTGTTTAACTCTTTTAAAAACTTAGCATGAGTGGGTACTAAACAATGGTTTTCGAAAGAAGGTGACAAGAGATTAATTTCTTCAAAATTAGACTCTTCTTGAATTTTAACGTTGTCGGACTCACCTTTTTCGTTTTTTAACTCATGTGTCGGTTTTTCACTTATTTGTTCTTCCATTTTTACACTTTCGGTTATCTCTTCTTTTTTTAATTCTTCTCTTGCGCGGGACTCCTCTTCCCTTGCGCGAGCTTCTTTTATACATCGATCGATAACTCTAATGTGTTCTAATATCCTATCGGTCACTTCGGTTATAGAAAAAGAATCGGTATTTTCTAAGCTTGAATCCGGTTGTTCGACCCTTTGTTCCTCATAATACCCATATGAAGTCGATGGTTCGCACCATTGTTCTTCATTGTAAGCATATGATGGATAAGGTTCATAATTTTGCTCTTCATAATACTCATATGAGGTGGGTTGTTCACGCCAAGGTTCCTCATAGTAAGTATACGAAGGTGGTGGCTCATATCTTGGTTCCTCAAAGTATGAGTATGAAGGCTCATACCTTGGTTCATCAAAATATGAGTATGAGGGAGGAGGTTCATACCTTTGGTCTTCATAGGATGTGTATGAAGTTGATGGCTCGTACCTGGGCTCCTCATAGTAGGTGTATGAATTGGATGGTTGATATGAGTGATTATTTTGAATCGAGCGTGTGTTACGACAATTAGTGCAATAATTACCCCTATAATCATCCTCCTCATAGGTGTAGTTGTAACCTCCTGAGTATTGATCCATAAGAATCACTCAGCAGACCACAACCAAGTCTCGAGATCAGAAAACAAAAAGAAAAACAGAAACAGAGGCTGGACACGGCCCCGTGTTCAGTGAGCACGGCCCCGTGTTCAGGATCTGTATCTGGGCATTTTAATTAAAGTTACTGATTTCGTTGAGCACGGGGCGTGTTCAGTGAGCACGGCCCGTGTTCAAGCTACTGTTACTGGGTGTATTTATGAAAATGTGCAGCACGGCCCCGTGTTCGGCGAACACGGCCCCGTGTACAGGTTACTCTAAATGCAAAACTAAACTAAAATGCAGAAAAATGTGCGCGCTTTTAAAAAGGTTTTGAAAAACTGATTAGGCCGTCGATTTTAAGCTTTCTTAAAATCCTTGTGTCCCCGGCAACGGCGCCAAAAACTTGATGCGTGTGAAGTGTTATATATTTTAGGTGTACATTTTAAGCCCCTTTTAACACTTATTTTTAGCCAAGTTTTAAATTTATAAAACACGATATTTTACTAACACTAAACACACATATGGGCAAGTGCACCCATCGTGAGCGTAGTATAGTGTTGGCAAGATACCGAGGTCGTCCAAGGACACAAGAGCTTTTAGTACCGGTTTATCCTCAACGTCTAATCAAAATAAAAAGTTTAGAAAAATGTTTTAAACTAAGAAAAATAAAACTAACTAAAATGTTGAAAATAAAAATAAAAAGAAAAAACAGATAGACAAGATGAATCACTTGGTTCCGACTCGTATCTAGTATAACCTTTGATTATTTCCGCACTTTTGCACATAATTAAGAGATTATCTTAGTTATTGTAGTAGGCCCCTCTTTTGAAGGTGACGTTACCCTCACCCCAGTAGTTTGAGTCAGCAAGGATACAATCCTAAAAGGATGGATTATTGGAAGATAATAAATTAAGTTATTAATGCAATATTATGGTAGGCCCCGCTTTTGGCGGTGATGTTACCCTCGACTAAGTAGTCTGAGTCAGCAGGGATACAGTCCTAAATAGCCGGGTTATAGTATTAATAGTAGTTAACTTATGAGGGGATCAAAGAGTTTGGACCCCCGCCATCCAATACCGTGAAGCATTGAAGGAGGTCCTACTAAATTTGACCCAGGTCCATTGCAGGACCTCTAAACGCTGAACAATGGCAAGACCTTTACCAAACCGTTCCCTTAACCCCCGACCAGGTAGCCAACATACCTCCATATAGACCGTGGAGATATGAATGGTGAAAATCTTTTATTTTATATAGACAGTAAAATAATGCCAAGACACCACGGACAAACGATAAAGAAAGATCACCTTCAACATAAGCAACTAGTTATTAAAGTCATTAATACGAAACCAAATAAAAAGTGCAAAAGATTAGAAATAAAAAGTATTACACTAGACACTTTGTCTTCACCAAGTGATGTAAGAGACTTAGGCAAACATGGCCTTGATTGTCAAGAACTCTTACGATCAATCTTGGATCCCGAGACGACTCACACACTCTACGATGGACAATGGATGATGGTGGTGGATTGGTGTTGTGATGGTGGTGGGTGGTGGATGAAGTGTGAGAGAGGTGGTGTGCCAAGTGATGAGTTGAAATGAAACCAAGCACTCCTATTTATAGGCAGAACAGAAGGCTGGGCACGCCCCCGTGTCCGCTGGACACGGCCTCGTGCTTGTCTGACACTCTCTCTCTTCATTAATTGTAATTCGCAATTACAATTAATGCGCCTGCTGTACTTTCGCCACGCCCCCGTGTTCACTGGGCACGGCCCCGTGGTGGGCAATAGAAGCTTCTATATATTTGTCTTTTCTGCTGCTTCTTGGGCACGGCCCCGTGCTGGCTGAGCACGGGGCGTGTTCAGTCTTCTGCCTTCTCTATTTTGCTTGGGAAGATGCCGTTGAGGGGTCGGGCAGTCCACTTATGTTCCTTTCCTTGTATTTATGTTGGATTTAGCTGTCTTTTTGCTTCTTTTGTGTTTTTGAGCTCATTTAATCCTGAAAATACAAAAGGAAGACAAAAACACTCTTTTTCCAATATTAGTACTTAAAAAGGGTTAGTTTTATGCCTCATTTGATGTAATTTATATGTTGCATTTTACACACATCACCGCCCCTGGAAACAAGGGCAAAGTATGTAAATTGGTCAAGTCTTTGTATGGCTTGAAGCAAGCTCCAAAACAATGGCACCAAAAGTTTGATCATGTCATGATTGACAATGGTTTCAAAATAAATGAGTGCGACAAGTGTGTTTATTTTAAAGACACACCAAGAGGTTATGTGATTCTATGTCTTTATGTAGATGATATGCTTATCATTGGGAGTGATGATAAGATGATCAGCTCAACAAAAGACATGTTGAAAGCGAGGTTTGACATGAAAGACATGGGTCTCGCGGATGTGATTCTTGGAGTAAAAATCACTAGAACCCAAAATGGTCTTGTGTTGAGTCAATCTCACTACGTGGACAAGATCCTTGGGAAATTCAATTCGGACGATACGAGTATAGCTCGATCTCCAATTGATAATACCCAACGCCTAAGGAAGAATAGAGGCGAGAGTGTTTCTCAGTTAGAATACTCAAGGATCATTGGTAGTCTCATGTATCTAATGACATGTACTAGACCCGACTTAGCGTACGCTGTGAGCAGGCTAAGTAGATACACCAGTAATCCGAGCGAGGATCATTGGAAAGCTATCACGAGGGTGCTTAGATACATAAGATACACGAGAGACTATGGATTGCATTATACCCGTGATCCAGCAGTGATCGAAGGATTCACTGATGCGAACTGGATATCGGATATAAAAGATCATAGATCGACAAGTGGATATGTGTTTACACTTGCTGGCGCAGCTATAGCTTGGAAGTCTTACAAGCAAACGGTGATAGCTAGATCTACGATGGAATCCGAATTCGTCGCTTTAGATAAAAGTGGGGAAGAAGCGGAGTGGCTACGTCAATTTGTGGAAGATATTCCAAGATGGCCAAAGCCGTTGACGGCGATCTGCATACATTGTGACAATCAGTCTGCTCTTGCTAGAGCACAAAACATGATGTACAATGGCAGATCAAGGCACATTCGACGTAGACACAACACGGTACGACAACTTATCTCAACGGGTGTGATCTCAGTTGACTATGTGAGGTCAAATGAGAACATTGCGGACCCGTTAACAAAAGGCTTAAGCACAGATAAGGTGTATAGGTTGTCAAGAGGAATGGGACTAAAGCCCATAGATGAAGGGAATATGAGGGAAACCTAACCTAGTTGACTGGAGATCCCAAGATCTAGGTTCAATAGGTAAACTTAATCATAAACCCAAAGGGAGTCACTGTGGGGGGTGCCCCAAAAGTCAATAAAGGGAGTTGTATACTTCCTAGTCCATTCCAATCAGTGACATGAAGGAAAGGTTAAGCATGTTTAGGTTAAGGATTTTGAGGAAATCCAAATTAACCATGATGCTTTTAATGATTCAGAGGAATCACCTATGTTAGAGAGAAGTGGGGTCGCTTCAAATGGATTTGTGGGGAGGCGCAAATCCTAGAGCTCTCGCAGAACCAGGAACGTGTTCCATGACCATGAACGGACATAACCATGAGGTCTTAACTCGACTAGGGCGAGTATTGTGTGAATGTATATTGTCGCCTACATAAATGGGGGATTGTTCAAGGACACCGCGCCTACAAGACCCTAGGAGGCTAAGTATGCTTCACAAAAGGAGGTTCCAAGGTTACACCTACCTATCTTGCAATACTAAACTGTTGAACGTGTATCGTTGAAACTTGATAGATCGATTTCTATTCATGTGGGGGATTGTTGGAAATTTTGTGAAAATAGCATTTTTCACAAATATAGGAAAATGATTTTTTCCTATTTTGGACTAGAAATAAATATAATAAAATGAGCGGGTTTTATATATTTATTTGTGGGTTTGTGTTCTATGTCAGAAGGGCTTCGCAACGAACTAAACCACGTCCAAAACAGAGCTAAGATGAATGAGATATCGATGCTCAAAGTTTGGTGTTTGAAACTTAAATGCTGAAAAAAGTGGGAAAGTGGCACCTTGTCCCACATCGGATGAGAGATGAAACTTAAAAAGGTATTTAAGTGGGAGCTCTCCATCCTTATTGTTTCATGGAAGCACTCACTAGTGTACTCGCGAACGGTGCGGAGCACCCTAACTCGCACTCGCACACGCGCGCGCGCGCGCGTGGCGTGGGCGATGAGGCGCAATGTGGCGCTTTGATGGCGCACTTTGCACTTCGCACACTCGCGTCACCGCGAGCCGCCTTTGTATTTTTGACCGCGTGCGCGTGGTGGAGAACAAGGGTTGCAAGGACCAAGTGGTAGGTGATGTGGCGCATGACGTGGCAGTCATGCGCATGTGGGCGCGAGTACACATGGCATGGAGGCGCGCGGTTGCGCATGGTGCATGGGCACTGAGGTGACGTGCGCGGCGCACCAAAGTGAGCCAAAACGGCGCGACTGTGTGGCGTGCTAGTAGAGGCTTACAGGTGACGTGGCGCACGCGCATAGTTGCGCATGGGACTGAGCTAGTGGGGCGCACGCGCGCATGGCAGTGAGCCAAATGGACGCACCGCGCATGAGGGTGCAGACATGCGTGCGAACAAGTGTGTCGCGCGCGCGCAGAAGCTTCCAGCTGCAGTTATGTCAGTGCAGTTACATTCAGCATTCGAAACTGACGAAGTCAATGCTTTTGACTGCGAATTTAATGACGAATTAAAGTGTATTAAAGACGTTTAATGTAGTTTAAATCTCCCATTAATTTCGTTTTTCAGTTTCTTCAAGTTCAGCTAGTATAAATAGGGTGGTACCCCTGTTGAAGATGACAGCGAAATTCACCAGCTCTATACAATCTTCTCTCCCTACAGAATTCTCATCTTCTTCTCTCAAGCAAGCAAGGTACACCTTCGGGTTGGAGTCAAGACCGGCAGTGCAACTGCTTGCGGCTGTTGTATCCTGGAAACAAACGTGTTCTCCTGGGAGACACGAAATTTGTTTTAAGGGACCCGTGTCTAACACGATCCTCAGCCAAGAACAATTTCGTCTGTTCGAGTTTTCAGTTCTTGTATTTCTATTTTTCAGTTGTAATTTGTACTGTAATTTATTTCATTCTGATTTGTTTCTGTAATTCAAGTTAATAACGGAATTTTTATTTATTTTACACGAAAGGATTCCTACAGTATTTGGACGGTACCTGTTGTTAGCGTTTTGTTTTGTGATTTGTCATTAGAAAAACGCAAGTTTTATGAAAATTGTGGATTGTGAAGGAAATTTGGTTTATTTTAGATTGAGAAGTTAAACGAAATTATAAAGGAGCTCGTTTAGGAGAAAGAAGAAGATAAAGAAAGGTTCAATGGAATATAGTAGGGTTGATAGCTCAAATGAAAAAAAAAAGAGAAAGTAGCCATGCTCGTTAGGATGACGAAGATTGAAGCTATTCTAACAACTTCGGTCCGCAAATAAGTATAAATATTTTTAGCTTGAATGTTTGGTCTAGGATGTTTTAATTGGGATTGTTTGATATTTTGATTTGGATGTTTACCATGAGGATGATGCGATGTTTGTTACGATCTTGAAATTTTATAAAGTTACGTCTTTTTAGTCGTGCAATGAATATAAATGGTAGCATAAAATAGGTATTAAAGGGAAAAAAAATAACACAAAAGCGGTAGCAAAATGGTGACAACAAAAAGCGGTAGCAATAGTGGTGACAAAAAGCGGTGGCAAAGTGGTCAGAAAAACGGTAGCAAAACCGTAGCAACAAAAACGGTAGCAAAACGATGATAAAAAGCGGTAACAAAACCATGACAATCTAACGTTAGCAAATTGTAGCAAAAAAAAAACGGTGGCAAATAGGCGGCAATGAGGCAATAGCTACGTGTGATTTTCTTACCGAATTTTTGGTGGCAAAAGGGCAATTGTCACCGTTTTGCGACAGATAGTGCGGTAGCAAAAGCCCTATTTTCTACTAATAAATAATCATTTTACCCTTATTTTTTGAACTTCAAGTCTTCACGTATGCTCATCTTTTAACTTCATATTTTTATATAATATATTCTAATCTTAAAATTATTTTACCCATTTTTATTTTTTTTAAACAATAGTATTATTCATATATAATATTTAAACTAAATAAATTAACCTAGTTAAAATTATTTTACCCATTTTTATTTTTTTAAACAATAGTATTATTCATATATAATATTTAAACTAAATAAATTAACCTAGAAATGAGTAAATATATAATGTTTGAAATTAAAGGTCGCATATGAGATTTCAAAGTTTTAGAAAAATAAGGGTAAAATGTCGCTTATTAAATTGTTTCTAATGAATTAGGTGTATATGGTATTTCTACTACTTTGTAAGGGTAAATATGATATTTATAATTTTGAAATGGTGTATACATGATATTTTGCTTTGTAGAGGTATATATGAAATTGGCCTTTTTATATTTAAAGTATTTATATTGATATAAAGTTTAGTTTATAATAAAAAAAAATACTTGATAAGGTGAAGGATGTAAGGATATGTGTAGGGCCGCACCTTAAGAGGGGTCGGGGGCCTGAACCCTCAAACTTTTTGTTCATTAGTGTTATATATGTAGTTTTTGTATAGAAATTTTTGGTTATATACGTTTTCGACCCCCCCCCCCTCCCCTCCGTCTTCATTGTCAATCTTCGCCGCTGGATATGTAAGGATATTTGTATGATTGGAGATGAAATTAGGGGTTTTTAAGAATTTCTAAGGATTTTTGAGGATATGATGTGCCAGCTAATCAGGCAGTTAACGACACCTAATAGTTTAGTAGTTTTATATATGACTATAAATATAACAACAGGAGAGCTTATAAATTTCCTCCTCCAGGTGACACAAGTCCAAAAACTTCATTGGGTGATCAAACAACAAAGCCCTTCTACATATCCTTTCACCATGAAGACGACGGGGGTCATCTCTCCGGCCACCACCTTCCACCACCGCTCTTCTGTGGTGGCCACTTCTCATTGTCTTCCTCCGTCCACTAGTAATGCGCGCTCTCTCTCTCTCTCACTTGCATCAAATGTATGATTGTATGTATGCATATGAATACCAATGAATGTTGTTTGAAACCGTTTTACTTTTGTCGTATTTTTTAACTCAGAAGTCAGATCAACATCGAGTTTCTGTAATGTATTAATATATATGATTAAAAAAATGATAAGAAGAAACAAGCCAGCTTGGACAGAAAATACAATAATCTTTATCTTTCTGAGATCTATGTGGAATCTCTCTAGGAGCATGTGTTGGATTCCACTGTTTCAATGAAGCAGAAAATACAATAAGATGTTAAATTCCATTTCAGTCCCGTTGGTTTTGGTTATTTTATCAATTTAGTCTAAATGTTTGAAACGTTACCATTTTAGTCCAAATAGTTTTAAGCGTTGCCATTTTAATCCACTGGGTTAACTCCATCCATTTTTTATGTTAGTTAAAAGGGTGATTCGAGCATTTTATATGGTCGAATTGCCCATCTAGTTAACAGAATTACATTTAAAATGACCGAAATGTCCTTCTAGTTAACAAAATAAAGGGATGGAGTTAACCTAGTGGACTAAAGTGACAATGTTTAAAACTATTTGAATTAAAATAGCAATGTTTCAAACATTTAGACTAAACTGAGAAAATTACTCAAAACACAGAGACTAAAATGGCATTTTATATGGTCGAATTGTCCATCTAGTTAACAGAATTACATTTAAAATGACCGAAATGTCCTTCTAGTTAACAAAATAAAGATATAGAGTTAACCCAGTGGACTAAAATGACAATGTTTAAAACTATTTGAACTAAAATAACAATGTTTCAAACATTTAAAAAAACTGAGAAAATGACTCAAAACACATAGACTAAAATGGCATTTAACTCTAATCTTACATAATTTTAACTTTATTCCTTTCTGCTTTGATTTCAATCACTTAATGTTATTGTTAGTATACATAATTGAATCTAATTAATCTCCAATTGTTGTTACGTATTGCAGGAAGTGTACCTCTTAGAAACAACAATTTCCAATGCAAAGCCGTATCAAAGTCACGTATACAAGGCATGTTCATCCTCCGAAATTCAAAATCAATTTTAAATAGATAACACTAAGAATCACATTAACAATTACTTATACATGTTATTTTGAATATCATGCATACAATTAGTTATGTGTTATTTTTAATACCATACATAATATAGCGTTATAATGGTTATACCATGTCCCTCTAGCTACATATTATTATATTTTGTGATTGGAGTGTTTATCGAATCGAATAACGAATTTTCGAATTACTTGAATCGAATTTTTTGAACAATTTTTATTTTTGCTTGAATTCGTATTTGGTTCATATTCAATTAAAACTGGTCAATTCATATTCGAATTAAAACGCCAATTCGTATTCTTTTCGAATTTGATCAAAATTTCGAATTCGGATAAATTCGAAAAAATTCGTTTTGATTCAAATTCATTTAAAATATGTAAATTTATTATGGGCTATTTGGGCTTGGTAATTGGCTATTATAGGGCATAGATTAAATTTATAGATTAACTTATACCATAACTCCAATTAAAGTTATATTTGTATATTATATATAAATATGTATAATTTCAAATCGAATCGAACTTAAAATTATAAATTCATATTTGATTTAGTTGACTCGAATTCAATTTCTTGATAATCGAATCGAATTATTGATAATCGAATCGAATTTTGAATTTTTCGAATCTTAATCGAATTATGAACACCCTATTCTGTTATTACGTTTTATGTTAAGTTCATTATATAATTTTTACATAATTTTAAATAAAAATGGTTGTAAAAGTAATATATATATAGGGGGCCGCTAGAATGAGAACCACCCCGAGTTATGAGAACCGCGAGAACCACACCATCCGGGTCGCCGTTGACCAAGATTTTTTTTTACAACTAGATGTGTGTATTATAAACACATTCGTAAAAAAAAAAATTTAACGCCGCGGCCGAGGGGGTAGTTTTTTACACCACAAGTTTGGTGTTTTTATTTTTTTTTTGTTTTTTTTTTACACCAAACTTGTGGTGTAAAAAACTACCCCCTCGGCCGCGGCGTTTAAAATTTTTGTTTTACGAATGTGTTTATAATACACACATCTAGTTGTAAAAAAAAATCTTGGTCAACGGCGACCCGGATGGTGTGGTTCTCGCGGTTCTCATAACTTGGGGTGGTTCTCATTCTAGCGGTCCCCTATATATATATATATATATATATATATTATTGATAACAATGGAAGAACCTAATAATAATTGATAATTTCATTTAATAATTGATAGTGTCATTTATTATGTGATACTGTATTTCTCAATTTGTGATTAAAAATGGTTTTTGAAGTCAAACAAGATGGAAGGACCCTATAATAATTGTTTTTGTCATTTATTATATGATACTATATTACTCAATTTCTGTTTGCGTTTATTCCATCAAGGCGCCATAGGTACGTATGTTTGGTATGGGGTAATAAAATGACGAACTGGAAATGGAATGGACGAGGTAATAAATGGAAAAAAAAAGGAATGAAATGGATCATTACTTGTTTTGTTTGGTAGGCAGCAAAAGATGAAGGAAAAAAACCGGCAATAGATGGCGGTGGTGGTGGGGTGTCGGCGGAGGGTGGTGCATGGTGGTGGCATGGCGGCGGCGGGTGGGTGGCGGTGGTGGTGGTGGGTGGTAGCCGTGGTCGGCGGTGGGGGATGGTGACCACGACGGTGGGTAGCGGTGGTCGGGTGGTGGTGGTGGCAGGTGGGTGGCAGCAACGACATGTGGTGGTGGTTAGCGTAGGCGACGGTGGTGGGTGGCAGCGGCGGTGGGCTGCGGTGTTCGATGGTGGTGGCAGGCGGTGGCCGAGGTCGGCAGTGGCGTTTGTTCGTGGTGGTGGAGGGTGATGAACGCAGTGGTGGCGGGTGAAGGCGACACGGGGTGGCGGTTAGCGGCCGCAGGTTTTGACAGTGGGGCGGAGGTCGGTGTTAGGGCTGGTGGTCGGTGGCGGAGGGTGACAGCGGGGGTGGTCGGACAGCGACATGGGGTGGCGATGGTGGTTGTCAGCGGCGGGTGATTGCAACGACGGTGGATGATGATAGTGGCGGGTGGTGGTAGTGGTGGGTGGTATGTTGATGAAGAAGGGTGAGAGGGAGTGGAATGGAAAAATAACAGGGGTGGTGGATGGAATGAATTTGAGAGAATCAAACGTCTTATGTAATTGGTTATTCTATTACCTTACAAAAAAAAACACATGTTTTTTCATTCCCTCGTAATAGTCAATTTCATTCCGTTTCTCATTCCTACATACCAAACACTACTTCTGATCGCGTAATATAATCTCGAAATACCAATTTTGAAAACAAAAATGAATTTACAACCTCTGCCAACAATACGCCAAATCTCTATATGTTGAAAGGTGTTCAACAACAATCAATACAAGAAAAAACACCAATAATTAATACTAAAAAGCCAATAATCAAAACTAAATTATTTTCGGGGTATTGTGTATTCATGTGTGAGTTGGTGCAGAGTACTATGATGCACTTCACAAAAACGGGGCTCCATTAATCAACTGGGACGATGACAACGTGGGAGATCACATCGACACAAATAAGGTTGTTATTTGATTTTCCTTTTAAAGTGTTACATTTTGTATTTACTAACATCTATTACTACCTTGGACGTTTTGCATCACGATATCAAAAGATTTTGTATCCAAATGACGAGATTAAACAGCTTATTGAGACAATTAAAGCAATGTTCAGTTCGATGAATGATGGAGAAATAAGTGTGTCGGCATATGATACGGCTTGGGTAGCACTCGTGCAAGATGTTAATGGTGGTGATTCCCCCCAGTTTCCATCAAGTTTGGAGTGGATCGTGAATAATCAACTGCCTGATGGGTCGTGGGGGGACCGTGTACTATTTTTAGCTCATGATAGGATCATTAATACGCTAGCTTGCGCTATCACGCTAACTTCTTGGAACGTTCATTCAAGTAAATGTGAAAAAGGTAAATCTTTGTTACAGTTAATGTTGTCAACTTGGAACGTTCATCCTAGTAAATGTGAAAAGGTAAATCTTTGTTACAGTTAGTTAATGTTGTCAACAACATTTGTCTTGATATAACTATATATTTGTACGTCACTAAACTATTTATGCATTACACATAACAATTATGGTGAAGTTATGTCCAAGAAAGGGGATACCCTCAAACACGAATAAAAAGAGGTGTCATGTCACCTTTTAGGTCGCTAGGTTGACGTTAAGGTGGTGTTTGTTTTTATAAAAAAGATCTGCGCATGCTCTTCTGTCTGCGCCGTGCAGACCACGCGCAAACATTGTCATTTGCAGACTGTATGTTTTTCCAAAGACGTTTCATTAAAAAACGTTTGTGCGAGCTCTTCTTGGTGCAAACTTGGCACAACCACTTCTAAGATCTGCAGAAAATTAAACACCACCACCACCACCCACCACCACTGCCCACCACCACTGTCCACCACTCACCACCACCGTCTACCACCACAACCATCGTCCACCACCCACCGTCCACGTCTACCACCACCCATCACCATCGTCCGTACACCACCACCAGTTTATTTTATAAGTCTACATACGTTATAAAACAAATAACATTCTTCTTAGAGATTGCAGAGGTTTAGTCCACCTTTTCTTCTACAGATATCTTCGCAAACTGCAGACATTTTACCTCTTAAAAAAACTGCACCTAAGTCACTAAAAACTAATGGTTTCAACCAAAAAAAGGTCACTAATGCTTGCCTGCTACACTCAGGAGTGAAATTTATTAAAGAAAACTTATGTAAACTTGAAGACGAGAATGAGGAACATATGCTGATCGGTTTTGAAGTAGCGCTCCCTTCGCTTATAGACATCGCAAGGAAGCTAAAAATTGAAATCCCGAATGATACTCCTGCCTTGAAAGAAATCTATGCGCGACAAAAACTAAAGCTCACAACGTAAGTACTTTTACGCACTTTCTTTTTAACGATCAATAGCAAATTAGGTTGCTTTCATAGGCCATGACACTGGAAATTAACATATTTGTGACAAAAAGGATACCGATGGAAGTAGTACACAAAGTTCCCACAAGTTTACTTTATAGTTTGGAAGGAATGGCAGATTTGGAGTGGGAAAAACTTCTAAAATTGCAATGTAAAGATGGGTCATTTCTCTTTTCTCCATCATCTACTGCTTTTGCACTCATGAATACAAAAGATGAAAAGTGTCTTCAATATCTAACAAATATTGTTACCAAATTCAACGGTGGAGGTATGTTTAATTAGTTGGTGGTTTATGGAGTTCAAACTTTTGTAGTTCTTGAAAAGGGAAAGTTTGTAGTTATGGAATTTTATGAAGTTATTGTGTTTTGATCATTTTGTAGTTCCAAATGTCTACCCAGTGGATCTTTTCGAGCATATTTGGGTAGTTGATCGGCTTCAACGACTTGGTATTTCTCGCTATTTTGAGTCCGAGATTAAGGATTGTGTTGAACATATCTATAAGTATTGGACAAAGAATGGGATTTGTTGGGCAAAAAATTCGAACGTACAAGATATTGATGATACCGCGATGGGATTTAGGGTGTTAAGAATGCATGGTTATGAAATTACTCCAGGTTAGAGATATAGTAGTTTTGTTAGTGATTACCAATGGATTTCCAACGCCTTTAAAAGTTTACTATTTCCTTTTTCTTGGGATTTTGTATGGTCCGATGGTAATTCGTCGGTAGTCATCTATAGATTTTTTGTGGGTGAAATTATGTTTTCTACTAACGCGCTAGACATTTTTGTGACAAATGTATTTCGACAATTTGAGAAAGATGGTCGATTCGTATGCTTTGCTGGCCAATCAACGCAAGCGGTTACCGGGATGTTCAATTTGTATAGGGCTTCTCAAGTGCTCTTCCCCGGAGAAAAAATTCTTGAAGATGCCAAGAAGTTTTCATATGATTATTTGAAGGAGAAACAGCTGACAAACGAGCTACTTGATAAATGGATCATCGCTAAAGACTTGCCCGGCGAGGTAAGCTAGAAACAACTATTTGTTACAAGTATTTCTACAAGCCTAATTATGCTAACTCAATGGAATGTAAATCAACAGGTTGGATATGCGATTAACATACCATGGTATGCGAGCTTACCTCGACTCGAGACTAGATGTTACTTAGAGCAGTATGGGGGCGAGGATGATGTTTGGATTGGGAAAACCCTATACAGGTATTACTCCTAGTTTGTGCAGATGTGTTACTCAGAGTTTATGTAGATGTAAATAAAACCTAATAGGAAACCAATATTATTTCAACATGTAAACATTTTAGGGGTAAAAATATAGAAAACAATTATTATGATAATAAACAAAAATTTTGATTTTCTATTTTTTTTATTTTAAGGACAAATATACATCCTCTAAACATTAGAAATTACAAAAATGTCATTATACATTTTTTTTTCATTTTCATTCAAACTGTTTTTACATATATATATATAAAGAGAGAGTAGAATACAATAGTACCTTATCGTGCGAAGATACGCGAGTAGAACATTGAGACGCTTGTCATTCAGACGGTCTGATTCATTCACATGCAGTACATTTAGTTCAAAAGTTTTTGTGCATGCATTATTGGTTGTTGCTTTAGCTACAATCAAATGTAACGTCAATTAAACATAAGTGATCCATCATTGTTTGCTTTTTTAGTAGCAAAAACGGTTGTAACACAAGAACTTTTCAGGGGGTCACACGCCATAGTTTACTTAAAGGATATAATGTGGTGGTAACTGATGTGTGTAAAATGCAACATATAAATTACATCAAATGAGGCATAAAACTAACCCTTTTTTAGTACTAATATTGGAAAAAGAGTGTTTTTGTCTTCCTTTTGTATTTTCAGGATTAAATGAGCTCAAAAACGCAAAAGAAGCAAAAAGACAGCTAAATCCAACATAAATACAAGAAAAGGAACATTAGTGGATTGCCCGAACCCTCAACGGCACCTTCCAAAGCAAAATAGAGAAAACAGAAGGCTGAACACGCCCCGTGCTCAGCCAGCACGGGGTCGTGCCCAAGAAGCAGCAGAAAAGACAAACCTATAGAAGCTTCTATTGCCCACCACGGGCCGTGCTCAGCGGACACGGGGGGCGTGCCGAAAGTACTGCAGGCGCATTAATTGTAATTGCGAATTACAATTAATGAAGAGAGAGAGTGTCAGACAGGCACGGGGCCGTGCCCAGTGGACACGGGGCCGTGCCCAGGCCTCTGTTCAGCCTATAAATAGGAGTGCTTGGTTTCATTGCAACTCATCCCTTGGCACACCACCTCTCTCACACTTCATCCACCACCCACCACCATCACAACACCATCATCCACCACCATCATCCATTGTCCATCATAGAGTGTGTGAGTCGTCTCGGGATCCAAGATTGATCGTAAGAGTTCTTGACAATCAAGGCCATGTTTGCCTAAGTCTCTTACATCACTTGGTGAAGAAAAAGTGTCTAGTATAATACTTTTTATTTCTAATCTTTTGCACTTTTTATTTGGTTTTGTATTAATGACTTTAATAACTAGTTACTTATGTTGAAGGTGATCTTTCCTTATCGTTTGTCCGTGGTGTCTTGGCGTTATTTTACTGTCTATATAAAATAAAGGATTTTCACCATTCATATCTCCACGGTCTATATGGAGGTATGTTGGCTACCTGGTAGGGGGTTAAGGGAACGGTTTGGTAAAGGTCTTGCCATTGTTCAGCGTTTAGAGGTCCTGCAATGGACCTGGGTCAAATTTAGTAGGACCTCCTTCAATACTTCACGGTATTGGATGGCGGGGGTCCAAACTCTTTGATCCCCTCATAAGTTAACTACTATTAATACTATAACCCGGCTATTTAGGACTGTATCCCTGCTGACTCAGACTACTTAGTCGAGGGTAACGTCACCGCCAAAAGCGGGGCCTACCACAATACTGCATTAATAACTTAATTCATTATCTTCCAATAATCCACCCCTTTAGGATTGTATCCCTGCTGACTCAAACTACTGGGGTGAGGGTAACGTCACCTTCAAAAGAGGGGCCTACTACAATAACTAAGATAATCTCTTAATTATGTGCAAAAGTGCGGAAATAATCAAAGGTTATACTAGATACGAGTCGGAACCAAGTGATTCATCTTGTCTATCTGTATTTTATTTTTATTTTTATTTTCAGCATTTTAGTTAGTTTTTATTTTTCTTAGTTTAAAACATTTTTCCCAACTTTTATTTTGATTAGACGTTGAGGATAAACCGGTACTAAAAGCTCTTGTGTCCTTGGACGACCTCGGTATCTTACCAACGCTATACTACACTCAACGATGGGTGCACTTGCCCATATGTGTGTTTAGTGTTAGTGAAATATCGTGTTTTATAAATTTAAAACTTGGCTAAAATAAGTGTTAAAAAGGGCTTAAAATATACACCTAATATATATAACACTTTGCACGCATCAAGTTTTTGGCGCCGTTGCCGGGGACACAAGGATTTTAAGAAAGTTAGGAATCAACGGCCTAATCATCTTTTATTTTTCTTTTTTTTATTT
Source organism: Helianthus tuberosus (assembly GCA_030545235.1). NCBI lineage: Eukaryota > Viridiplantae > Streptophyta > Magnoliopsida > Asterales > Asteraceae > Helianthus > Helianthus tuberosus. The sequence continues at coordinate 198,184,597 of CM060363.1, read as the reverse complement.
TTTAGGATTTTCTTAGTTTTTCAGCTTCTGCAGAGCTCAGCACGGGCCGTGCCCGCTGAACACGCCCACGTGCTCAATCATTGGAACTGGCAATCCTGTTTTACATCAGACAGTAAGCTGAACACGGGGCCGTGTCCACTCAACACGCCCCCGTGCCCAAGTTTCAGTTACTGAAAACAGAACCGTTAGATCCCGACGGTTGGTAATTTCTGACATAAACATGAGTGATAGTAATTATTTTTACTTTCGGCACTCTTATGGTACGTGGTGTCAATTATGTGGTGGCGAACATGAAGAAGTAAAATGCTACTTCCTAAATTATAGGCCCCACTACATGGACCCACGATCTTTTCACAACCTTAAGAGGGGCAAAAGTAAAAATAAGCACTATTTCTCCCTCGAATGCGCCCAGCCAGATATTCTAGGGGAAATGTTCCTTAGCGAATTATTTCAACTAGAAGAGCTAATTCTGAAATGGATAGAAGAGCTTAGGAAGGATTTTATTAATCCGCCCCAAGACGATACCCATGAAGAAATGTTGGAACCGCATTCCGACAACCTCGTTGCTCCCGAAAATACCTTCGTGCCTAGCAAAGACTTGGACGATAGTCGTCCCTGTGTCGATTGTGCCGTGAAGGACTCTCCATCGACTTCGTTCGGTGCATACATAGACCTGAGCGATTCGGCATATACCTTCTTTAACAAGAGCCCGGAAAAGGGTTGGACTTGTCCACCTAGAATGAAAATAGGAATTACCCTCACCGACAACCTCTTGCGTTCTCGCTTTAGCCTAGGACAATTAAGGTATATTAGGCACTTTGGGGTTGTTCCAACCAGTCAGGAACCACCCGATAAAAACAAGTTCCTTAAAAAAAAACTAGACAACTTCATAAATCAGTCCGCAGACACGGGGCCGTGCCCAGCCAACACGCCCCCGTGTCCATCGAAAGATTCCTTTCTGATCAGTACGTCAGAATACGGACAAACTGTGTCAGAGCTCCACCTGCACACGGGGACGTGTCCACTGAACACGGGGCCGTGTCCAGGTTGCTGTCATTTTCTATAAATGCAGCCAAGAATTCTGCACATTTGGACCAACTTGGGGCAGAGATTTGCAGGAATCTTCTCTCAAACTATCCTAGGTAAGTCTAAAAGAAGGTTCCAACAACCCATCTTGTCCCTTCCTCTTTTAGTAATTTCCTTCTTCTTCATCTTTCTCCAAGAACTACCATTGAAAGTTTGGAATTCCTCCAACTCTATGGTAGGGATAAATGAGTTTTGTTCAAAGAATCTTGGTAAAAACATGTTATGAAACATGGTTTTAAGTTATTAGTAGCCAAAAAAGGGCCTACAACATTCAGAAAATAACTTAAAAATACAAGTTTCCTTGTTCCAAAACTCTGCAGAAAGATGGACACGGGGCCGTGCTCAGTGAGCACGGGGCCGTGTCCGGTTACTGTTTCATTAAATAAGCTATTTTTAGTTTATTTTTCATAGGATGTCGAGTGAAAACAGCGATACATCTTCTGTGCATTCGTCAAACAACCGAAGAGGAAGAAGACCCTCCATTGAAGCTACACTTGTTCACTATGTGATAGCATTAAGGGAGGCTCTAGATGAAATGACTTCAGTAGAGGAGGTCCTTATCGACCGTATTAATGATCTTACGATGGGACTTGAAAGCAGCTTCCAAGAAATTAACCTCTTGCACCAGAGGTTAAATATTCTTGTAGCACCTCCAATGGAACCAGTCCTTCCTCAGCAGGATTGGAACCTGGCTCTCGGAATTAACAACCCTACCGGGTGGGAAGACTTTCCGGCGGAACCTCCCATGGAACACCAACAAGAGATCCCGGTGGAAGTTGAAACCCCTCAAACTAATGCCAATGAGCCTTCTTTTCTCCTTCCAAGAGAGATAGAAGAATGGCTCGCCGACATTTGAGGAGAACCGCACTCGGAAGAAGGAGTTCACTAAGGCCTTGTTTAACCAAGATTGAGTATTTCTTGGAAATTTTGCTAAATTAAAATAAAGTAAAGGCTAGGACTCCACGGTTTGTTATTTCTTTTATCTAGTTTAATTTAGGATTATGTAAGTTCTCTCTATGATGAAATGAAATGATGGTTTTAATGTTTGGACGGTTTGTAATGAATAAAACACACTCATGGTGGTAAAGGATGAAAAGGGGAACGAGAAAAATGATCCCATGCACAAAAACAAGGCAACCCGACAATTTTCTCCCTTTCAGAAGGTTCAACACGGGCCGTGCCCAACCAACACGGCCCCGTGTTGAACCACCTGCAGAAAACGCCCAGTACAGGTAACTGGACACGGGCCGTGTTCACCCAACACGCCCCCGTGTCCAGACTTCTGTTTCTCTTATTTCAATTTTGTTACTGGCACTTGAACACGGGGCCGTGCCCGGATAACACGGGGCCGTGCTCAGTGCCCAGTAACACAAATTTTTGCTTTTTAAACACTATTTTACACATCTAATCAACCTAAAAATTTATTTTTGGGACACATTGAGGACAATGTGTAATTTAAGTGTGGGGGGGATGCTAAAACCTTGAATTTTGCAAGTCCTAAATACAAGCCTTACACAAAACTCTATTGGAACCGCTAATCACCCCAAATTTTTTCAAAAATTTCATTTTTTTTCTTGTCTAGGTTTAACTCGGGAAATTCAAGCTCTCAAAAAAGGTTATATTTTTACAAATTTACAACCGATAGCGTAGTGATAAAAAGAACCAACATAAGAAAATTATGAAAAGGCATGACAAACTTATTTAAAATTTGATTATATATACTTGATCACATAAAAAAACCCATTCCCACAAAAGTGAGTTTTGAGCCTTTATTGAGCACTCAATTTCATACCATTTGACTAAATGCTCATTTTTCGTTTCTTGTGTGAATAGCCGCTTGGTTCTTACGACTCTAGAACTTGCCATGACAATACATTCCCGGTCCTTATCAACTTAAACCCGAGTAAGTAAATGATAGAGGCATTAGGACTAACCTTTTTCATTTCCACACCATTATTTTTCTTTTTCTTTTACCACCTACCCAAAAATCCCCCTAGTTAGCCCCTTTGAGCCTAAACCTTTTCGTTTCATCACCCAAAACAAAAACCATTTCACCCACCAAAACCTTTTTCATTTTTAACCCTTTATTTTAGTAACAAGTTCGGTTCTTCGAAAAAAAAAAAAAAAAAAAATGAAGTAAAAAGAAAATTAACAAACAAAGTAATCAAAAATAACTTTGTTTGAATAAAAGCTTCATCAAAAATAAAAAGTTGCAAAAATACGAAAACCGACACTTGTTACGCTTTTTAGCCCTTTTTCTACTAACCACTAACCCAACCACCTACCTTTAACCCTAGCCAACCCTTAACCCACAAAGTCCTCTTGATATCTACAAAGGTATAAAAGTTAAAAAGGAGGAGGATTGATTTCTTGGCAAGCCTATGGTAAGAATAAGTTCCATGCCGCTCTCGAGTGATTCACTAAAAATACACCTTCGGCCGAGTGTGAGTGATTTCCCCGTGAGGTATGTGAACTTGTATATAAATAGAATTTTAAAAAAATTATGTTATGCCCAAATAAGTAATTTCTTTTATGAACAGTTCTAAATAAATCATTACGAATAGGAGTGTAAATAAATAAAAATAAAACCCAAAAAGATCTTGGAAATCCCGACACTCTATGACAAGCCCAAAACCTTCTCTTCTACCTATTCCATTTGGGAGTGTAAGCCAAATATTAAAGAGTTTTGCTTGAGGACAAGCAAAAGTTCAAGTGTGGGGGTATTTGATGTGTGTAAAATGCAACATATAAATTACATCAAATGAGGCATAAAACTAACCCTTTTTTAGTACTAATATTGGAAAAATAGTGTTTTTGTCTTCCTTTTGTATTTTCAGGATTAAATGAGCTCAAAAACGCAAAAGAAGCAAAAAGACAGCTAAATCCAACATAAATACAAGAAAAGGAACATTAGTGGATTGCCCGAACCCTCAACGGCACCTTCCAAAGCAAAATAGAGAAAACAGAAGGCTGAACACGCCCCGTGCTCAGCCAGCACGGGGTCGTGCCCAAGAAGCAGCAGAAAAGACAAACCTATAGAAGCTTCTATTGCCCACCACGGGCCGTGCTCAGCGGACACGGGGGGCGTGCCGAAAGTACTGCAGGCGCATTAATTGTAATTGCGAATTACAATTAATGAAGAGAGAGAGTGTCAGACAGGCACGGGGCCGTGCCCAGTGGACACGGGGCCGTGCCCAGGCCTCTGTTCAGCCTATAAATAGGAGTGCTTGGTTTCATTGCAACTCATCCCTTGGCACACCACCTCTCTCACACTTCATCCACCACCCACCACCATCACAACACCATCATCCACCACCATCATCCATTGTCCATCATAGAGTGTGTGAGTCGTCTCGGGATCCAAGATTGATCGTAAGAGTTCTTGACAATCAAGGCCATGTTTGCCTAAGTCTCTTACATCACTTGGTGAAGACAAAGTGTCTAGTATAATACTTTTTATTTCTAATCTTTTGCACTTTTTATTTGGTTTTGTATTAATGACTTTAATAACTAGTTACTTATGTTGAAGGTGATCTTTCCTTATCGTTTGTCCGTGGTGTCTTGGCGTTATTTTACTGTCTATATAAAATAAAGGATTTTCACCATTCATATCTCCACGGTCTATATGGAGGTATGTTGGCTACCTGGTAGGGGGTTAAGGGAACGGTTTGGTAAAGGTCTTGCCATTGTTCAGCGTTTAGAGGTCCTGCAATGGACCTGGGTCAAATTTAGTAGGACCTCCTTCAATACTTCACGGTATTGGATGGCGGGGGTCCAAACTCTTTGATCCCCTCATAAGTTAACTACTATTAATACTATAACCCGGCTATTTAGGACTGTATCCCTGCTGACTCAGACTACTTAGTCGAGGGTAACGTCACCGCCAAAAGCGGGGCCTACCACAATACTGCATTAATAACTTAATTCATTATCTTCCAATAATCCACCCCTTTAGGATTGTATCCCTGCTGACTCAAACTACTGGGGTGAGGGTAACGTCACCTTCAAAAGAGGGGCCTACTACAATAACTAAGATAATCTCTTAATTATGTGCAAAAGTGCGGAAATAATCAAAGGTTATACTAGATACGAGTCGGAACCAAGTGATTCATCTTGTCTATCTGTATTTTATTTTTATTTTTATTTTCAGCATTTTAGTTAGTTTTTATTTTTCTTAGTTTAAAACATTTTTCCCAACTTTTATTTTGATTAGACGTTGAGGATAAACCGGTACTAAAAGCTCTTGTGTCCTTGGACGACCTCGGTATCTTACCAACGCTATACTACACTCAACGATGGGTGCACTTGCCCATATGTGTGTTTAGTGTTAGTGAAATATCGTGTTTTATAAATTTAAAACTTGGCTAAAATAAGTGTTAAAAAGGGCTTAAAATATACACCTAATATATATAACACTTCGCACGCATCAAGTTTTTGGCGCCGTTGCCGGGGACACAAGGATTTTAAGAAAGTTAGGAATCAACGGCCTAATCATCTTTTATTTTTCTTTTTTTTATTTTTTAGGATTTTCTTAGTTTTTCAGCTTCTGCAGAGCTCAGCACGGGCCGTGCCCGCTGAACACGCCCACGTGCTCAATCATTGGAACTGGCAATCCTGTTTTACATCAGACAGTAAGCTGAACACGGGGCCGTGTCCACTCAACACGCCCCCGTGCCCAAGTTTCAGTTACTGAAAACAGAACCGTTAGATCCCGACGGTTGGTAATTTCTGACATAAACATGAGTGATAGTAATTATTTTTACTTTCGGCACTCTTATGGTACGTGGTGTCAATTATGTGGTGGCGAACATGAAGAAGTAAAATGCTACTTCCTAAATTATAGGCCCCACTACATGGACCCACGATCTTTTCACAACCTTAAGAGGGGCAAAAGTAAAAATAAGCACTATTTCTCCCTCGAATGCGCCCAGCCAGATATTCTAGGGGAAATGTTCCTTAGCGAATTATTTCAACTAGAAGAGCTAATTCTGAAATGGATAGAAGAGCTTAGGAAGGATTTTATTAATCCGCCCCAAGACGATACCCATGAAGAAATGTTGGAACCGCATTCCGACAACCTCGTTGCTCCCGAAAATACCTTCGTGCCTAGCAAAGACTTGGACGATAGTCGTCCCTGTGTCGATTGTGCCGTGAAGGACTCTCCATCGACTTCGTTCGGTGCATACATAGACCTGAGCGATTCGGCATATACCTTCTTTAACAAGAGCCCGGAAAAGGGTTGGACTTGTCCACCTAGAATGAAAATAGGAATTACCCTCACCGACAACCTCTTGCGTTCTCGCTTTAGCCTAGGACAATTAAGGTATATTAGGCACTTTGGGGTTGTTCCAACCAGTCAGGAACCACCCGATAAAAACAAGTTCCTTAAAAAAAACTAGACAACTTCATAAATCAGTCCGCAGACACGGGGCCGTGCCCAGCCAACACGCCCCCGTGTCCATCGAAAGATTCCTTTCTGATCAGTACGTCAGAATACGGACAAACTGTGTCAGAGCTCCACCTGCACACGGGGACGTGTCCACTGAACACGGGGCCGTGTCCAGGTTGCTGTCATTTTCTATAAATGCAGCCAAGAATTCTGCACATTTGGACCAACTTGGGGCAGAGATTTGCAGGAATCTTCTCTCAAACTATCCTAGGTAAGTCTAAAAGAAGGTTCCAACAACCCATCTTGTCCCTTCCTCTTTTAGTAATTTCCTTCTTCTTCATCTTTCTCCAAGAACTACCATTGAAAGTTTGGAATTCCTCCAACTCTATGGTAGGGATAAATGAGTTTTGTTCAAAGAATCTTGGTAAAAACATGTTATGAAACATGGTTTTAAGTTATTAGTAGCCAAAAAAGGGCCTACAACATTCAGAAAATAACTTAAAAATACAAGTTTCCTTGTTCCAAAACTCTGCAGAAAGATGGACACGGGGCCGTGCTCAGTGAGCACGGGGCCGTGTCCGGTTACTGTTTCATTAAATAAGCTATTTTTAGTTTATTTTTCATAGGATGTCGAGTGAAAACAGCGATACATCTTCTGTGCATTCGTCAAACAACCGAAGAGGAAGAAGACCCTCCATTGAAGCTACACTTGTTCACTATGTGATAGCATTAAGGGAGGCTCTAGATGAAATGACTTCAGTAGAGGAGGTCCTTATCGACCGTATTAATGATCTTACGATGGGACTTGAAAGCAGCTTCCAAGAAATTAACCTCTTGCACCAGAGGTTAAATATTCTTGTAGCACCTCCAATGGAACCAGTCCTTCCTCAGCAGGATTGGAACCTGGCTCTCGGAATTAACAACCCTACCGGGTGGGAAGACTTTCCGGCGGAACCTCCCATGGAACACCAACAAGAGATCCCGGTGGAAGTTGAAACCCCTCAAACTAATGCCAATGAGCCTTCTTTTCTCCTTCCAAGAGAGATAGAAGAATGGCTCGCCGACATTTGAGGAGAACCGCACTCGGAAGAAGGAGTTCACTAAGGCCTTGTTTAACCAAGATTGAGTATTTCTTGGAAATTTTGCTAAATTAAAATAAAGTAAAGGCTAGGACTCCACGGTTTGTTATTTCTTTTATCTAGTTTAATTTAGGATTATGTAAGTTCTCTCTATGATGAAATGAAATGATGGTTTTAATGTTTGGACGGTTTGTAATGAATAAAACACACTCATGGTGGTAAAGGATGAAAAGGGGAACGAGAAAAATGATCCCATGCACAAAAACAAGGCAACCCGACAATTTTCTCCCTTTCAGAAGGTTCAACACGGGCCGTGCCCAACCAACACGGCCCCGTGTTGAACCACCTGCAGAAAACGCCCAGTACAGGTAACTGGACACGGGCCGTGTTCACCCAACACGCCCCCGTGTCCAGACTTCTGTTTCTCTTATTTCAATTTTGTTACTGGCACTTGAACACGGGGCCGTGCCCGGATAACACGGGGCCGTGCTCAGTGCCCAGTAACACAAATTTTTGCTTTTTAAACACTATTTTACACATCTAATCAACCTAAAAATTTATTTTTGGGACACATTGAGGACAATGTGTAATTTAAGTGTGGGGGGGATGCTAAAACCTTGAATTTTGCAAGTCCTAAATACAAGCCTTACACAAAACTCTATTGGAACCGCTAATCACCCCAAATTTTTTCAAAAATTTCATTTTTTTTCTTGTCTAGGTTTAACTCGGGAAATTCAAGCTCTCAAAAAAGGTTATATTTTTACAAATTTACAACCGATAGCGTAGTGATAAAAAGAACCAACATAAGAAAATTATGAAAAGGCATGACAAACTTATTTAAAATTTGATTATATATACTTGATCACATAAAAAAACCCATTCCCACAAAAGTGAGTTTTGAGCCTTTATTGAGCACTCAATTTCATACCATTTGACTAAATGCTCATTTTTCGTTTCTTGTGTGAATAGCCGCTTGGTTCTTACGACTCTAGAACTTGCCATGACAATACATTCCCGGTCCTTATCAACTTAAACCCGAGTAAGTAAATGATAGAGGCATTAGGACTAACCTTTTTCATTTCCACACCATTATTTTTCTTTTTCTTTTACCACCTACCCAAAAATCCCCCTAGTTAGCCCCTTTGAGCCTAAACCTTTTCGTTTCATCACCCAAAACAAAAACCATTTCACCCACCAAAACCTTTTTCATTTTTAACCCTTTATTTTAGTAACAAGTTCGGTTCTTCGAAAAAAAAAAAAAAATGAAGTAAAAAGAAAATTAACAAACAAAGTAATCAAAAATAACTTTGTTTGAATAAAAGCTTCATCAAAAATAAAAAGTTGCAAAAATACGAAAACCGACACTTGTTACGCTTTTTAGCCCTTTTTCTACTAACCACTAACCCAACCACCTACCTTTAACCCTAGCCAACCCTTAACCCACAAAGTCCTCTTGATATCTACAAAGGTATAAAAGTTAAAAAGGAGGAGGATTGATTTCTTGGCAAGCCTATGGTAAGAATAAGTTCCATGCCGCTCTCGAGTGATTCACTAAAAATACACCTTCGGCCGAGTGTGAGTGATTTCCCCGTGAGGTATGTGAACTTGTATATAAATAGAATTTTAAAAAAATTATGTTATGCCCAAATAAGTAATTTCTTTTATGAACAGTTCTAAATAAATCATTACGAATAGGAGTGTAAATAAATAAAAATAAAACCCAAAAAGATCTTGGAAATCCCGACACTCTATGACAAGCCCAAAACCTTCTCTTCTACCTATTCCATTTGGGAGTGTAAGCCAAATATTAAAGAGTTTTGCTTGAGGACAAGCAAAAGTTCAAGTGTGGGGGTATTTGATGTGTGTAAAATGCAACATATAAATTACATCAAATGAGGCATAAAACTAACCCTTTTTTAGTACTAATATTGGAAAAATAGTGTTTTTGTCTTCCTTTTGTATTTTCAGGATTAAATGAGCTCAAAAACGCAAAAGAAGCAAAAAGACAGCTAAATCCAACATAAATACAAGAAAAGGAACATTAGTGGATTGCCCGAACCCTCAACGGCACCTTCCAAAGCAAAATAGAGAAAACAGAAGGCTGAACACGCCCCGTGCTCAGCCAGCACGGGGTCGTGCCCAAGAAGCAGCAGAAAAGACAAACCTATAGAAGCTTCTATTGCCCACCACGGGCCGTGCTCAGCGGACACGGGGGGCGTGCCGAAAGTACTGCAGGCGCATTAATTGTAATTGCGAATTACAATTAATGAAGAGAGAGAGTGTCAGACAGGCACGGGGCCGTGCCCAGTGGACACGGGGCCGTGCCCAGGCCTCTGTTCAGCCTATAAATAGGAGTGCTTGGTTTCATTGCAACTCATCCCTTGGCACACCACCTCTCTCACACTTCATCCACCACCCACCACCATCACAACACCATCATCCACCACCATCATCCATTGTCCATCATAGAGTGTGTGAGTCGTCTCGGGATCCAAGATTGATCGTAAGAGTTCTTGACAATCAAGGCCATGTTTGCCTAAGTCTCTTACATCACTTGGTGAAGACAAAGTGTCTAGTATAATACTTTTTATTTCTAATCTTTTGCACTTTTTATTTGGTTTTGTATTAATGACTTTAATAACTAGTTACTTATGTTGAAGGTGATCTTTCCTTATCGTTTGTCCGTGGTGTCTTGGCGTTATTTTACTGTCTATATAAAATAAAGGATTTTCACCATTCATATCTCCACGGTCTATATGGAGGTATGTTGGCTACCTGGTAGGGGGTTAAGGGAACGGTTTGGTAAAGGTCTTGCCATTGTTCAGCGTTTAGAGGTCCTGCAATGGACCTGGGTCAAATTTAGTAGGACCTCCTTCAATACTTCACGGTATTGGATGGCGGGGGTCCAAACTCTTTGATCCCCTCATAAGTTAACTACTATTAATACTATAACCCGGCTATTTAGGACTGTATCCCTGCTGACTCAGACTACTTAGTCGAGGGTAACGTCACCGCCAAAAGCGGGGCCTACCACAATACTGCATTAATAACTTAATTCATTATCTTCCAATAATCCACCCCTTTAGGATTGTATCCCTGCTGACTCAAACTACTGGGGTGAGGGTAACGTCACCTTCAAAAGAGGGGCCTACTACAATAACTAAGATAATCTCTTAATTATGTGCAAAAGTGCGGAAATAATCAAAGGTTATACTAGATACGAGTCGGAACCAAGTGATTCATCTTGTCTATCTGTATTTTATTTTTATTTTCAGCATTTTAGTTAGTTTTTATTTTTCTTAGTTTAAAACATTTTTCCCAACTTTTATTTTGATTAGACGTTGAGGATAAACCGGTACTAAAAGCTCTTGTGTCCTTGGACGACCTCGGTATCTTACCAACGCTATACTACACTCAACGATGGGTGCACTTGCCCATATGTGTGTTTAGTGTTAGTGAAATATCGTGTTTTATAAATTTAAAACTTGGCTAAAATAAGTGTTAAAAAGGGCTTAAAATATACACCTAATATATATAACACTTCGCACGCATCAGTAACCGATAAGGTGAACGGTTGAAATCTTGTAAAGTGGAGATATAAAAGTATTTAAAAATAGATAACTCTGACATTAAAAAAAAGTTAAATATGCAATGATTTTAGAGAATGATTTTTAAAACAACATTTTTTTCGATTCTTTCTTTCCATTTACAAAATGTACACAACTTGTTATGTGGTGTATGATATGGGATTGGTTTTAGATAGGTGGTGTATCATATCGGATTGGTTTTTATCATTATTGTTAATGGAGTCTCTTTCTTACTTCTAATGCAGTATGGGGAATGTGAGCAATAGTAAGTACCTAGAAATGGCTAAGTTGGACTACAATAACTGTCTAGCCATCCATCAGCTCGAATGGAACACAATTCAGGAGTAAGTTTGCTATTTTGTTACATGACAAAACAACCGATTTATTTGTTCCAGCAGGTTATGACACCAACCGCTTGAACCATCGAACCATAACCATCTTTGAACCAAACATTCTTTTTTTTTAACGGCAATAGGTTACATAATCACTACTCATAACCGTGAACTAGGGTGTAAACGAGCCAAACTGCTCGTGAGCTACTCTAGATTGTCTGGTTAAATACACGAATCGAGCCGAGCTTGAGCTTCACAAATTGAGCTCAAGCCGGCTTGCGAGTCTAAACGACAGATTATTTTTATACCAAAAATATTATAAATATATTTAATAATAATTACTGTAGTGTATAAATTATGACAAAATAATCAAATAATATATATTATATTCTATATCAAAACATAATTATAAATATATATGAAAATAATTATAAAAATATAATTAATAAATATTTAAATAGTGAAGCCCGAGCTAAGATTGATCTTTAGAATAGCTAAAGATATAAATGAGCCCAAGCTCTCTTAATTGTTAACGAGCGAACTCGAGCCTAAACAAGCTCCGACTCGGCTCGGCTTGACTCGTTTACATTAGGTTAAACCAGTCTGACCCATGGATCAGTAAGACTACTAGTTCCAATGGAACCTAATTAATTTTTATGTATGCAGATGCTATCATAAGTCTGGCATCGAAAAGTTTGAGACTAGCAATATTACAAGCCTTTTAGTCTCATACTACTTGGCTGCAGCCAGCATATTCGAGCCAGAAAGGTCTGCGGAGCGAATCGCATGGACCAAAACCGCCATATTAGTCCAAACCATCTCCTCATATTTCGACTCGTCACATGAAGATCAAATATAATCAAGTTCCATCCGAAGAAGAAGATCGGTTTCGGGCCGGTATCGTTTGTTTATTTGTTTTTAGTTAGTTATGGGTCAAAACAGTAATTGTTTATGTTTATGTATTTTGGGCCGGAGGCCATGTCTAGTGGGTCGAACATAATAGTCCAGTAGGTTAAGTTGTTGGAGAACAAGCGGGATGGGCCGAAGTGAGCGAACAGGTGTGTCTCGCATAACTGCATGAGCGGTTATCATGGAAACGTCACATCTCTTCGTTGAAACGTTGTGACTGTATGAGACGCACCCCTTCGTTGCACATATATACGGCTGCAAATCCTTGTTCCAAACGTTCAGTCAGTTCGTTAAAAGTTTCTGTATTTGCAAGTTATTATTATTCAAGTTTCATACGGTTAGTTTTATTATCATTCAGAAGTTTGTTTTGTACGATTCATAATGATGCACTGTGATTATTGTGGGTTGTATGAAAACGATTGTGTGTGCGGTCACAACACCATCCGTTCCGACTGGTCCTGGGTTTCCGATGTCGATGATACCAACATTGGTATCAGAGCCAAAGGTTTAACAGGAATCGGAAGGAGTTGTGATCATGATGGAAACCGGGTATGTGGAGACAAGGGAAAATCGGTGGAAACCGATTTTGGTGAAGATGTTGTTTGTAGTGGAAAGTGCGGCCGGGCGGCGGAAGAGGATGAGTACGCGCAGGGGAAGCCAACCATACGAACCGGGAAGTCGCCATTAAAGAAGTTTCCAAAGAAAATGGGTCCGAAGGGTTTTGCGAAGAAATCCGGGAAGAAGGCAAATGCACCGGTGGGAAGGCCAAGAAAACCAGGAATCCGGTGTTTCAAGTGCAAGGAATTCGGTCATATCGCATCGATTTGCCCAAGTAAGTATATCAAGTTATCACCGTTACCAATTGAAAGTGATTATGTTGTGAAAGATACTTGTGGTGGCAAATGGGATTCAATATGGGTTGTTGATCCTACGTTCAAAACACATATGACGGGAAACCGGAATATGTTTAAGTGTTTTAAGAGACACTTTGGGTTAGTGACAAACGAAAGTAGAAAGGATTTTTCGTTTGTGCATGGAATAGGAGAAGTTAGAGTGCCGGTGAACGGCAAAGACAAGACGATCCCGTGCGTAAGTTATGCACCAAGTCTAGACAAGAATGTTTTAAGTCTAGAACAACTTTTGTTTCAAGGGATAGAAACGGTTACAACGGGGGATACGTGTGTGTTAAAGAAAATGTTTCCGATGTCGATGATACCAACATTGGTATCAGAAAATGTTTGGATGTCGATCGAAAGGGTTTGACATTTATGAAGATAAGTCGGAGGTTGACTTAGAACAAGACTATCTCAATGCGTTCTACGATAATCTTGGCGTTGACAACGGCTACAAGAAGGAGAAGAAAGAATTCCAAGAGTGTTTGGGTGAATACTACGAAAGGGAATTCGAGAAAGCAAGAAACAAGAAGAAAGTGTACGGTGAAAGTTCGAGGGCTAGAAAGAAAGAAGTTGTGTATTCCAAGAAAGCAAAGAAGGCGCTTTTAATTTACATTGAAGGCGAAAAAGATAATCCGCGTCAATCAAGAGAAACGCTTCGGGAACGAGCGTTAACTCTCTCACAACTCGAGGAGGACGTCATTGAAAGAAACATGATTATGGAAAGTTGTGTAGAACCGGGAGATCTTATTACATTGCACGAGGAAATAAAGAAACACCAAAGGTTCTTCGATGCACCGTTCGAAGAAGTCTTGATTTGGTTTATTACGGATTTTCTCGGAATTGTATGTGAGAAAGCAATGCCGCCAGAATTGATCGATGGCCGAGACCTTAGTCTCATATTGTTACACCGCATCGTGAAGCACAACGGAGGGTTCAAAGAAGTGATGGAGAAAAACATGTGGGATGTGATTGCGGCTAAATACGGTTATGAACCGGATGATGCATACGAAATGAAAGTCGCCTACATCTATTACTTGGAACTAGTCGAGTGGTACTTCGACTACATGAAGAAAGAGCGTGAAAGAAAGGAAGATGGCATGGCTGGAAATTCAAGCAACAATTGCGGTTGGCTCGACGAATCAAGCGACAACGAAGTGGTGGTCAAGATAGAGGTCACCAACAATCGCAAGGAGTGATCACGGCCGGAGATTCGGATGTTCTTGATTAGGGGGGTGAATGAAGATCAAATATAATCAAGTTCCATCCGAAGAAGAAGATCGGTTTCGGGCCGGTATCGTTTGTTTATTTGTTTATTTGTTTTTAGTTAGTTATGGGTCAAAACAGTAATTGTTTATGTTTATGTATTTTGGGCCGGAGGCCATGTCTAGTGGGTCGAACATAATAGTCCAGTAGGTTAAGTTGTTGGAGAACAAGCGGGATGGGCCGAAGTGAGCGAACAGGTGTGTCTCGCATAACTGCATGAGCGGTTATCATGGAAACGTCACCTCTTCGTTGAAACGTTGTGACTGTATGAGACGCACCCCTTCGTTGCACATATATACGGCTGCAAATCCTTGTTCCAAACGTTCAGTCAGTTCGTTAAAAGTTTCTGTATTTGCAAGTTATTATTATTCAAGTTTCATACGGTTAGTTTTATTATCATTCAGAAGTTTGTTTTGTTCGATTCATAATGATGCACTGTGATTATTGTGGGTTGTATGAAAACGATTGTGTGTGCGGTCACAACACCATCCGTTCCGACTGGTCCTGGGTTTCCGATGTCGATGATACCAACATCACAGCTCTCAAATGAGGACAGAACAGCTTTTCTTGACGAATTTAGAAACAGATCGTCTTTCAAACAACATTTCAAGTACTTTTTTTTTCTTTTTAAAAGCGCCTCTTGTCAATTTAATGTCGTAAAACTTTTAGCGACGACTTAGATTATCTTCGTTTGGTTAACCACACAGAAATGAACCATTGTACGAGGTTATGGTTGCATTACAAAAAACTCTACATGAGCTTGCTTTGGACGCACTCATGGCTCACAGTCAAAACATCCACCCACAACTCCACCATGCCGTAACCTCTCGATATATCCCTTATAGCTCTTGTGACAAGCCATATGTTGTTGCTAACGACACTAACAATCGTTTTTTTTTTTTTTGGAATTAGTGGGAGATGTGGTTGACGAAGTGGCATGATGGAGTAGAGGTGACAGGAGATGCGGAATTGATGGTACGAACGATAAACATGACCGCTGGCCGATGGGTATCGAAAGAGGTCATAACTCATCCTCAATATCAACGACTCTCAACTGTCACTAACAACATTTGTCTTGAAATATCTAAGTTCCATAACTCCAAGGTAAAAATATTTTTTTCCTACTAGATTTGAATGGGAATTAAGATTCTTTCATATTCACTTTAATAATAATAATAATAATAATAATAATAATAATAATAATAATAATAACAATTACAATAATAATAATAATAAAATATTTCTACCTTGTAGGAGAACCGCACCACATGTGTCAATGGGGCTAGAAATTACACTACGATAGATTCAGAAATGCAAGAGCTGGTGCAACTTGTATTGCGCGAGTCACCCGATGGTCTTGAACAGGATCTGAAGCAGACGTTCCTAAGTGTCGCAAGAACCATGTACTATCAAGCGTACTGTGACCCAAAGACGATAAATGCCCATATCTCTAAAGTATTTGAGATTGTAATTTGACTGCATTTGTTATCCCATATTTACTAGTATAATAAAAGAACTATGGTTTACGGTTTAGGAATACTATTAGGAAATTTATGCTATAAAACTGGTTGTTTGTGGACGTTCAACTGTCAACTTTTTGAAACAAAACAACAAAAACATGTCGCTAATCCGTTTTGTGACTAAGTTGCGACCTGATCCTGTTTAGCAACAACTTGCAAAACAACCTTCTTTGGTAACGCTCTGTTTTGCAACCAACTTGTGATCGCCATTTTGCGGTGAAAGCCACATGTTTTTGTTGTTTTGTTTCAAAAATAAGATAACAGTTGAATGGCCGTTTCTATTAAATATTTTTTTCCTTTTAAACACTATAAAACCATTACAAATCACACCACAATCACATAAGTTTAACCCCATAACAAATCACACCACAATCACATAAATTTAACCACAAACTCTGACATGCTCTAAATACATTCATTCACCTACAATAGTTTTACACCATGTCTTACGAGTTTTTCACTCTATCGTTCGAAATCCTGAATTAGAAGACATGGGAATATGTGTTATTATCAAACTGATAGTAGTCTAGAGTATTTTTTGGATGTCGCCGACCGAGCCGAATTAGAAGACACGGGAACATATAAAAAAGATTTGTATGGCGTGATCGTGAGAAAGCAAACAACTTTTTGTTTCAAGATTATTTTTCCGGCGAGCATAAATACCACGAAGGTTTATTCAAATAAAGTTTTCGTATGTCGAAAGATAATGATGTTAACAACGTTTACCACTTTTCTTTTGGCAGTCACATAGGTTTGTGACCCGAGGGTATGTTTGCCCCCTTTTGATTCGGTTCTGATTTTCTTGTTTCTTTCAGACTTCGCTTTCTATTCGGGTGTGTTCCAGATCTCAATCATTTGTTTCCATGTCTCCATTTTGATCCATGGTGGTTTAAAATCAGTAAGAAAAGACATATTGTCTTCGACTTGTACATCTTTACTTCTCGCAGTTTCTTTAGCTTGATCTCGTACCCTACAAAACAAATCCAGAATTTTACCAGCAATGCACCGCTCCAAGCAACTATATATTTCACCATTCCATTTCTCCTCTCCCTGAAAATAACACTATAATAAAGAATTTTTTAATAAACATACAAAATGGTTTAATAAGTTACATAAGATTTGTTTAAGTACACACAGGGAATCGTTCAAACAACCGCTTTTTGTCCTCATTAGGAACATATTTCCAACTTTCCCATGGACCAGACCAAATACCCTTTAGGTTTACTTCAATAATCCGCGTAGACGTTATTTGATTACTAAATCTATAAAATGGAAGCAGTAAATGAAAACCACATTAGTATCATTTTTATATCCACATAAGGGTGTAAGGAGTGCATGCCTAATGAGATGGGGCAAACTTTCCACCCACCCAATCATATTGTGCCATGTCATTTCCCCTCTCATTCTCCCCTCTTGCCCAAAAACACAAGGGGTGGTTTCCCCTAAACTATTTTTTTAAAGATGATTAGTAGAGAAGATACTGGGCCCCACCACTTACCCCTATCCTCATCTTTGCCGCATGCGGCATTCTTTCCCCGCAAATCCTTTTACCGTGCGGCAAGATCTTGATGGCGGTGGATATGCCATGCGGCATATGCTTTTGCCGCTACCTTTGCCTAACCTACCCCGTACACCCTAAAGGAACAATATTAATGCATGTGTTCTTACTCTCCATCTATAATATAGATCCACTCACGGTTCACTGGTTCGGGTACTAGGAATTGGGAAGAGCCTCCCCGCTTCGTAGAAGCAACACAACACGAAGACACATCATCACCATCACTGCCCTCAATGGGAGAAGACATCAAAGTATGCTGCTGATTTGACTTTAGTCCAACGGTATCACTACTACCTAGAACGCTTCCTTGACTACGACTTTGCTCTCCACTACTTCGATAAACGCCTCGGCCACGACCCTTGATGATATTTGTCGTAGTATGTCCCATGATATCTACAATAAAAAGCCAAGTATGAGATTCAGCAAATATGATTTGTTGATTTTGATTTTTAGGAATTAGTTATTTCTCTTACACCTTCGGGTTGTAAGATTCAGATTATTTAATTTAGTCAGGTTTACTCATAGTTTGCTTTAATAATTTGAGGTGATTTATGTATTACAATAACTATATACAAGTTTTGTTTGTTCCCAAAAGAATCTCCTTAGACTCATTTAGTGCATGAAATAAAATGCAGCCTCTTTTAACAGTTGCTCTAACAGAAAACAAACCTTGTTGGAGATACTTGGTGCATGGAATTTGGAACCATAGTTGATACATCTATGTATGTTACATGTTTTAAATATGAAGTATCTTCTTCGGACTTCATTGTGCCTGATTGTAAACCGAGGTTTGTGACAGGTTAAACTTATAAGTTAAATATTAATCTAAGTTTTCATTCTAGCGTGAACACCCTTACGTTTAATGCTAGAATGAAAACTTGATAAATATTCAACTTATAAGTTTAACCCGTCACAAACCTCGGTTTACAATCAGGCACAATGAATTCGAAGAAGATACTTCCTGTTTAAAATAGGTAAGATACATAAATGGATCAAATATAGTTTCAGATTCCTTTGCTAACCTAGAAAGATATTGACATGTGTCAATATGCCTTGTTGCTGCCCTCTTCTCTTATTCTCGTATCAACCACTTTCTTCTTTAGAAAATGTGAAGTCCAAAAACAATTCCACATTGTCACAGTATTTAGAATTAAGAAATCCATTACTATCGGACTTTTCATACATCCACCCTCGATCAGTATACCACGCCATTACTACTCGAGTTAATCCTATCAAATTATAAAGCACGATTATGGACAAAATTTGAAAAGGGTAAAATGGTCAATAAAACATTTTAATATGTAGCTCAAGATAAGAAAGCTCAGCCCGATTTCTAAACAATTAAACATATTCCAGATTTATTACCGGCCCATTAATTAATATAAAAAGGGGCGTTACGCTGTCCCCGAGAAAATTTCCAGCCTCCTGCCACATGACAGGAGTTGCACCCTCTACAAGAGCCGACCATCTGGAGTAAATGCACTGTAGTAGAAAACTCGGGTGAGATCAAGAGTCGAACCCAAGTCCTTCCCCATCATTTCCAATGCATCAACTAGCTGGGCTGGAATCAATTGCTAATATTTTCTATAACTATGTTTATTATATTTGGTTGTTTATGAAATAAAAGCAAAATAATAAAAGAGAATAGCATGTCAACCCAATGTGTCGTCTTTCAATTTTTTAAAGTGCGTATATTGAAATTGGAATATTTATGTTAATTTTTCCCAATGTTATTTTTTTCACCACAAAAACTTAATAGGTTGAGGGTATGTTTGACATGGAGCTTTTAGGAGCTTCTAACTTTAACCTTTTAAGAAAAAGCTCATACTCAATAAAAAGCCTTCTTTGGTTGAAGGAGCTTGAAGCTCTTCGGTTAGGAGCCTAAAGCTTTTAGTTGAACGCTCTTACTAGTAGTGTTTAGAAGGAGTTACATTCTTTTAGGGAAAAAATGACTATTTTAACCTTTAAAAATAATGAACTTTTTAATGCACAAACTTTTTAAATTTTTAATTATGTCCATTTTTGTCATTTTATACATTTTATTAAAAGCTCCAACTATGCTGCCAAACACCAAATATATCTAAAAAGCTACAGCTACGCCTACCAGCTTCCAGCCACTAGCTACTTTTGCCAAACATACCCTGAATACAATTATGTACATTTAGAATTTTTGTATTTGTGTCGCAACTTTTTCTTTTTATATATATCTCGTACTAGGCTAATGTCCGTGTTACACGCGGCTTCAATCAAAAACTTATTATTTTTATTCAAATTTAATACTATCTAAAAAGACACGGCCTGAACAACAAAAACAACAAAATTAATAAAAGTGTAACGAA
This sequence comes from Helianthus tuberosus, assembly GCA_030545235.1. Taxonomy (NCBI): domain Eukaryota; kingdom Viridiplantae; phylum Streptophyta; class Magnoliopsida; order Asterales; family Asteraceae; genus Helianthus; species Helianthus tuberosus. The sequence continues at coordinate 198,164,639 of CM060363.1, read as the reverse complement.
GTTTAATGATTGAAAATACATATCCTGACATACAATTTTGGATTTTACATCAACTGGGCTCCGATTTATGACCGTTCTATAAGAACACCCCAGGAAAAAATGAAAAAATTGGTAGCTTAACAAACGGATACAGGTCACCACTAGAAAGATCCTTAGGAAGAAGTGGCATGATATTATCACAATATAGTAGCATCTTGTCATCCAAAGCCCGACATATATAAATAGTCAGTATTGATAATTTAAGAATTATTTAACGACTGAAATAAAACTTACATATAATTTTGGAATTATACATTCACTCATTATTAAAAACCGGTTTCTACCTGTTGTAAGCAACTACATTTCCAAATTAATTACATCTTTGAGAAAAAAAGTCAAATCATAAGCAAACCAAATCTAATTTCTAAGAATATTTCAAACAAATCCATTACAATTCCTTCTTGATCAAACATGGCTACACTTCCAAAGGTCAAATATTGAGCATGCTCAACTTGGAAAAAAAAGGAGGTAGTAGTCCAAAAAAAATATCTATAAACTATCATTACTCACATGAAAAAAATTTACATTAGTATACCCACAAACTCCAATCCTTCTTTACCCTTAATGGAAATAAATCATTTATTGATGTTTGAATATGTGATGATATTTCTTTACCCACAAAAACCCGAACAATCCGACCCGAATAACCCGAAACTTAAAACCCGAATAAGAACCCGAACATTAGTTGCCTTTTTTATAGATGCGATCTGATTTGGAGTGTTTTGTATTTGAAACATTAAGTTTTGAGATTTTTGAATATTATCGTACCATATTTATATTAAATGTAGGTATGTATAAATAGTTATAAGAGTGAGTCGATACCATCTGTGACAACGATTGACCAGGTTGACAGAATTTGACACACGTTGACCATTTGAACAGCTTTGACCGCGCCTTACCCGGTTGACCAAGTTGGCCTACTCGCCAAACATCCCCCAATTGCATCCAAACTTGTTAGACAATCCCCCAATACTGCCAAAACCACCTCCCAAGCTGCTACCACCGCCAGTCGTCACCACCGCCGCCTCCATCACGATAAAGTAGCTTGCAGACCTGCCCATAAGTTAACAAACTATGTATATTATTTAATTATTTATCCGCACTACTTATCTAAACTTCAGTTCTTAGTTCTCAACAGCAAACAACCGAACTTCAGTGAACTAAATTTCACAAAATTAAATAATGACATACAAATTATATAGCCTATAGTAACGTCGTTCTTCTCTAAACTTCTTATCACCAGCAATCCAACACCATCAAGAACAACTGTGTCATCTTTAGATGACCTGCAACATTAATGACGCCAGTTATATACCAGCCTTGCATCCATCAAAATGCCTAATGAGCTGAAAAAAATATAAGAAAAAATAATAAAGAAGTTAAAGCACAAATTAAATATATGTTTTTTTTTTTTTTTTTTTGGTTTCTTGTAAGAAATAAAAAGATGCAAAAGATTTCAACACACCACTTCAGCTGTTCTAGCATTAGTTATGTGTCCTTGTACTTGGACCATGGGTTGTAAATCAATGGCCATGATGAGTGGAAGCTCGGATGATAGTTTAGCTGGGAGATACAGTTTACGACTCAAAACCTACAAAGAAAGATGTAAATTATTATATAACTAACAAATACCAAATTTGTATGTAAGATTTACAATTCATAGTTGTTCGTATTTTAGTGCATTTTGCTTTTTTTTAGTTTCAATTTTACCCATATACTTTAAATAAATAATATACGCCTTTAACCTGTTTAATTTTTATTTGACATGATTTTTATTTTGGTCATTAGGTTTTTTTTTAAAGTTGAATACGTAACTGTGTTGAAAACCCCATTTAATAACTTTTGTTCATTAACTTCGCTAAAAAAATTTAATAGGCAATTGTGTTGAAAACAGAATTGAATTCAAAATAGAGTATTTTTTGGTTTGGTAAACTATAATGAGTGCCAGGTATCGGTGATGGCCCTTACCAATACCGACCGAACATCGGTACTGGTATAGCCGTATAGGTATTATTGCAACCGATACCGATATTCGTTTTATGGTTTTCAATCAAAGTTAATTATGTGCAGATATCCTTTGGGGGATATGGCGACTATATATATTTGTTTTATTTTCTCTTTAGGTTGCTAACCAAATGCCAGTACTGTACGGGTACCTAAACGAACTGAATCGATATTGACCGAGTTCTCGCCCGTGCTAGTTAATGCAACACATTCAATATTAAAACCTCAAACAAAATATAAAAAAAAACGTATAGTTAATGATCATCATTTGTGCTAGACCATAGAGGAAAAAAAAGATATTATATAACCCTACAAAAAGTAACTTGGGTTGCCTCTTTAGAATGAAAAGTTGTGACTTTTAAAAAATCACACATACATACCCCTTTCCTTAATTATTAGGATAAATTACACTTTTCGTCCTTTATGTTTGTAGCTAGTTGCAATGGATGACCTTTACCTTTAATAATTACAGCAACAATCCTTTATTTTGAAAACTCATTACACCATTCGTCCTTTAGTGCTAACCAGGTTGAAATTTTGAGTTAAATCTAGTCATATGAGGGTAGTTTTGTAATTTTACCTGTTTATTTAAAAATATATTTATAGAAAGGAAAAAAAATATTTATACTGATAACCAAACACAACATCACTCCTCAGTCCTCATCACCGTTCTCTCTCTAAAACACTCAACTCTCTCCTCTCTCTCTCTCTCTAAAACCCTGCAACCTAAGCTCCTCCTCACCACCACTCCTGTCGCCGGCCACCACCACCGCTACAAACACCACCACCATCACAGCCAGCTGCAACCTAAGCTCCTCCTCACCACCACTCCTGTCGTTGGCCACCACCACTGCTACAACCACCACCACCATCACAATCAGCTGCAGCAACGCACCCTGAAAGAAACCATCACAATTGCTGGGAACATGATAATTAAAGAAGATTTTTTGGCGAGGTTCTTGTCGTGGTCTGATACATCACCACCACCGCCACCTGAAAGAAACCATGGATTGTGGGATGTTGTTTGGGGGTTTTTCTGGGTTTTAAATAGGGGTGTGCATCGATCTATATACAGAGGGTTTTTCTGGGTTTTAAATAGCTCCGATGATGGTGGTGGTGATGTTACAGGCGGTGGCGGTGGCGGTGGCGGTGGTGGACTTAGGCGGTGGTTGAGTGGATACAAGAGAGATTCAGATGTACAGATATAGAGACAATTCTTTGAGTAGATTAAATAAGCTGTATTATGTATATATGTTATGTTTTAGTTTTATTATTAAATAAAAACATGAAATGACCATAATACCCTCATATGACTAGATTTAACTCAAAATTTTAACCTGGTTAGCACTAAAGGACGAATGGTGTAATGAGTTTTCAAAATAAAGGACTGTGGCTGTAATTATTAAAGGTAAAGGTCATCCATTGCAACTAGCTACAAACATAAAGGACGAAAAGTGTAATTTATCCTAATTATTAAATTATAAAATATATAATACTATAAGACATCACCAAACTTGATTAACCAACGCGTCTTTATATAATAATTGAGTTGAAACAATTGTGTATCACAAAATTCAGACTGTCGCACTGGTAGTCCCACATGTTTACATGGCGTTTGACGCCGGTTCGAGTCATATCCGGTATGCTTTTTTTCATTTTTACGCTTTCAGAACCATCGTCTTCTTTCATTTTTTAATATTGTTAATTATTTATCCTGTTAAAAATCAAACCGCTCAATCCATTTGCGACGTCTTTTCTCTCATATAAGCACCAATAACTTTCCACCCACAAATCTCCTCAATTCTCAAGGCCGCACACCACAAATCTTCTAACTCCAATATAATCCGGTCATCAGCGCCGGCGACGGCGGTTACCTTCTCACGGAATGTCACAGAATCATTTACAGATCACACACCAACGATTTCGATGCAAAGTTCGTTGCAATCGACCCTTCTAGAGTTACGTTCCTTACGGATGGTTAGATTAATCTAAATCCCACATACTTCAAGTTATATTTTTATGCAAGAGTGATTAAATATTGTAGTCGAGAAGTCTCTGTTTCTTTTTGTTGTTCTAGGGCATGTATGTGTAATAGTTTTGGGTGTTGTATGTGTCTAGAAACTTTCTAGAACTTTTGGGTTTGTTTAATGAAATATTTCCCCAGCCGTTAAAAAAATACGTTTATGCGATTTGTTTTTCCATTTTATTTGTGTAATTGTTGCTATTTGGATTAAGGATGAGTATTTGCTACCGGTATTTTAGTCTATTTACCGGTAAATACTGATACCGAAAAACGGGAAACATGGATACCGGTACCAATATCAAATATACCGGTTCGGCTAACCATGGTAACGTGCCTACAATGCGTGAAATAGTCGTGTGAATCGGACTTACATGTTTCGCATTTGGAACATCCCCTTTAAAAGTTGTTTGAATGCCTGATGATTATATAATGTTTAGTTATTATATTTGGATCAGTTTCGAGCGCATCTTATAAGTTATAAAATGTTTAATGATCTCATTTTCAACATGCTTGATTATTACTTCTGTTATTAAAAACAGATATGGTTTTTAAAGAAACACGTTTTCTTTGTGAATTATGCATCTGACAATGTTGGTTTGGATGGTTTTTGATTTGGGCTTGCAAAAAGGTGTATCCTTTTGATTATATGTTGAACTGCTTATAGTTTAGGGTGTCAATCGGTTTTCCTTAAGGTTAGAAACTGCTTACCGTTTAGGTGTATCCTAATTACGCGTTTGTGTACCATAAGAATATGGAGGATTCAAGGAGGAAGAAGGATAATCTGCACGACGTTTTGCACAATCATGTATTGAATATTGATTTGGCGTTTATTGATGACTACGGTTAAATACGATGTGTATAAATGTTTCTATGCGTGTTTTTAAATCAGAACCATTAGATATATATTTGGTGTTAAATAAATAGTAATCGAACATAGTTATTTTTCTAACCTTCGGATCACATGTTAATTGATGACTACGATCCATGAGATTCTTCCATCCTTTATGCCAACATACTAGATTTATTTAAGTTACTATTGCATCAAGAATAGTACAGTTTCATGAGATCACGTATTCATAGAAACTTTCTTTTGTATGTTTACTTGACGTTCTACCCGGATATATTTGAGTTGCATTATGGCATGTTTTATAGAATGGTGGAGGCGAAATTGCTTTTAAGTATAAAAATCACTCACCTTAAAGCAATAAGTTGTCCTTTAAGTTGGTTTCGATTGGTATTAGTTTAACATATAATCAAACGCCTTTTGTCACGTTTATTATGCTCCGCCGCAACGCGCGGGTTAGCGTCAACTCGTTAATACAATATGACCAGAAATTAAGAGTATAATCTATAGCATGACATACCTGACTCCAGCTACCAGGTGCGGCACAGAGATCTACCACGCGCTTAACTCCTGAGAGTTAATAATATTAGATATGTGAATGATATTCTGCCAAATGATAATTGCATTGCATCATGGTAAAAAATCATTTCAATAATGATAATAATTCAGAGTGAGTTGATATGAAATGTACCTTGAAAGATGTTGAACTCCTCATCAATTTGAAGGAGCTTGAAAGCACTTCATGCACGCCAGCCTTCTTCTTTTGCTTTGCGGTAATAGATATCCTATGTGCACATTAAACTACAAAGGAGATCGATCACAAATAAAAATATATGAAAACAAAAATGATAGTATGATACCCTTTTATCTATCGATGCTTTTCTCAACTTATAAGCATTTTTCCATTCAGAACTTCAGAGATCAACGGGCATAGTCACATAATTCGCTGGTCATGTTCGCTTGGGATCGCGTTTCCGATGACCATAATGGCAACAATTCAAATGTAATAGAGAAGAAATGGTGGCTAATCGAAGCTTACCTGCTGATTAAACCTTGCCTTCCATTCCATGCGAATCAAAGAAGATCTGTCGTCGGCTGTTTTTTAGGTTTAGAAGATGGAGATAGAGACGGCAATATCGACCCATTCACCTACAAATGAGTCGCTTTGGGATTTATATTATCTCCAACAGGACAAATAAGTGAAATTTGTCAAAAGTTGTTGAAATTGCGGTCAGGTTACAAACTTCCTGACATCTATTCATTAAAAAGTTAATACTTTTATTTTGATAGTACAATGAACAACTAACCGATTAGAAAGGCAGATGTAGTGGTTGGGTGTGGCAATGGTGCGTGTGACAGCAGCAAGTTTCGCCAAAACAAAGATCGATAGCGATAGAGGAGAAGCTGAGGGTTCTTGTGGGTCTCAATTTGAATTGTCTCAACTCCCAGCAAAAAATAACTTATCTAGTGGACTTTCAACATATGAGAGCTTCTTAGATTCTGTAGTTTATATATTGAACACACATTGTAAGCTTAAATATTAATACAAGACCAATTTCACAACCTGAATGGATGCAATATTCGGCAGTAGATAGTCGCCGTCACTGTAGATCTGTTCTTTTCATGATTGGTATGAAATCAATAAATGAATCAAGCAAAATGAAGTTTGTAATATAATTATTAAACTATAAAATAATCAAAGCCACACATTAGAATCCTCCACTGTATGCTAAAAAATTAGTTGTATGCACCATTCAAGCTGTCTAGCACCAACAAATCTGCAAAAGTCGAGAACTTGGGTAACAATCATGAAAATGGTTCCATGATTGATTCACACTTTCTCATGAACCAAAGAAAGTTGCACATTCAGAAACATACGAAACCACCAGCGAACTTCTCCCCAGACCCACCCACACCATTCCATCAAGAACACTAATCACCACCGGTTTTCTAGCACCAAAACCACCGGTTGTCTAGCACCAAAACACCTATAATCGGACTATTCTATAATAGAATCAACACCAATTAGTGAAAATATAAAACCTATAACCTAAATCGAGTTTTTTTTTCTACAAACGAATCAACAACAAAAAGCAAAAAATATGAAAATCAAAGCAGAAATAATGAAACAATATCATATCGTGGATTAAAACCCTAACAAATCGAAGCATACATGAATCGATCATCAAATCCTATACTAAAACCCTAACGACTCAAAGCATTCGAACAATAGATCATGAAATCGTCAAATTAGACAGTACCGTAGAGTTAGAGTCTTCTTGATTGTTGATCGAAAGTATTGGATGTTGTTCATGTTCGCCAGAGAAGAGTGAGAGAGACTGAATTAGGGTTATGAGGAGTATTGCATCTTGAAATCATGAGAAGCCGATTCGGCGATGAGTATAGCGTATGTGAGAAGCCAAATTCAATCGGACACTTAGAGCTATGCCACATGTCCTCCTGCCACATGTATGCTTAGGTGGATGCTTATTTGGCTTAAACCATAGGGTGACATGTGTCCCCCATGGTTTCTTTTATTAGAGATATAGATTTGCGACCTCTTTAAGCGGTCACAACTTTTCCTTTTTCCCGTATTTGAGACCGTTTTCGGACACTATTCAACTAATTTGTGACTGCGAATACGAGGTCACAAAACTTGCGACCGTTTTGCGACCGAATCTAGGTTGGTCTTTAATTGTGCGACTATTTTGATTTTGGTCACAAACCAATTGCTAATTTTGCATCCTCCTTATGTTGGTCGTAACATTTGGTAGCAACTGCTTAGTTTTCTTGTATTGATATATACACACAAATGTGAGCCTGAAGAACTAGTTATCGAAAAACTTTGGGAACGTCGGTAAAAAATCGTGTTAACACGTGGTCTTTAAGGGTGTTAATGACAATCATTAGAAATTGATTTCGAATTTGAGACATTTAACATAGTTTAAATGGTTTAAAACTACACTTATAAGTTATAACATTAAAGTCCATGCTCTTTGCTTATTATTAAAAAAAAAAAAAAAAAAAAAAAAAAAAAAAACCATCCATTTCTAGAAACACAAATACTTGTTTCATGAAAACATGCACCCAAAATTTTGAGAACTACACAAAGTTTCTAAAATGAGAAAGACCACAAACAACAAGAAACTGTGACCAAATCAACACAACAACCGATCAAAAACAAGATTCTTCATCTCCTTCATGTCATTCATCCAATATCCATAGTGTTCTATTTTTTTTTCCTAATTTTTCCCAGAAATTTCCCACTTTTCTACCATTTTCTTTAATAAAAGTGTTTTTTTTAATTGTTTTCTCATTCATTCAATACTTTCATGTTTCTAACTTTTCAAAAGATTAGGCTCATGTAAATCCAAATCATGCATCATTTATTTCCTATCAGAAACCATTGAAATCTTTAGGCGAAAATGGCGGACGAAGAACAAACCTCGGATCAAATCCTTGGGGAGGATACAATGCAAGAAGAACAATCCACAGATGTTATACAAACAGATGACATATCGGGGTCAGATGACAGTCTGAAACAAGAAAAGCCCGAAAACAAAGAAAAGCCCGAAAACACCAAAGAAAAGCCGAAAAGTGTCAAAGAAAAGCTTAAAAGAGGTAAGTTTTTATAGACATTTTTTTATTAAGGTGTATGGTTTTTTGGATCAACTTTATGTTTAATGAAAAAAATCGATCGTTTTTTAATAAGATTTCGGGTTTTGTAGATATGGAACAAATGAAAGCAGGGGCGGACTTAGAAGGTTATTAGGGGTAGCACGGGCTACCCCTCAACCCCGTCTCCGTAGTATAAAAATACACCTTAACTTCGTTTTCGTAGTGTAAAAATACCCCTCAACTTCGTCTTCGTTATACAAAGGATACCCCTGGTCTAAAAAATAAAAAAATGGGATACCCCTAAATTTTTGGGCTAGTTCCGCCACTGAATGAAAGAAAAAATTTCTAAGTTGCTTTTAGGAGAAGATATGTCAGGAGGAGGACTGCAGGTAAGTTAACTAGTTTTAAAAATGAAATATTGTTTAATTCTTTAAAACCCATTATTTTTTTTTATATTTTAAGCGAATTTGCAGCTTCGGTGTTTGGAGAACAACATAAGCTAGCCCCGATGAAAGAAGACTCGAAAAAGAGGTCGAGAAAAGAAGTCGATTGGGTCTTATCCATAACGAATTATATTTCAGAGTTTGTCCCCGTCCAACACACGGCCCGAGATGGATCAAATATGGAGGTCATTTAACTTTGTGTTAGGATTTGGTGCCCAAAGTGGTCAAAAGTATGACCCTTTGAAGCTACTTTTAAAATGATGGGCTCATTGAACATAATATTATGGGCTTATTCGTCTTGGGAAACAGATTAATAAGCTCAACAAGAAACAATATGTTGAGCCCATCATTTTGTGGCATTGGTTTAAATGAGATTTAGAGTTTTTTTTATAATGATATTGGCCATTTTGGGACCCATGATTTATGATCATCTTTGTGGGTATTGTGTGGCTTGGGTTCCTAACATATAATTCAGATATGCAGATTATGGTGACAAAACAAAGAAAAGATTTGCTCATGAACATTCCTGCATTAAAGAAGCTTGACAAGATGCTCACTGTATGATTCCTAATGTCCATTTTATAAATACATTAATTAATATAGTAAAAGGAAATTGCATAGAAGCTCATGCTTTATAAGTTCAAATCAATATTTTAGGGTTCAAACTTTTGTTTTCAAAGAGCTTGCAAATTCAATCTTGTTTACTTATGAATGGATTTATTTGTCAATTGGGCTGAACGGGTCAAAGATAGTGGTCTAAATTCTATCCATAATACGTAAAATTTTCTAAATAATAATATTCAAAGAATTAGACTGCCATTGTCCATAACTAGTTAGATGCCCCGCCCGCGTTGCGGGGCGGTGGCTGAATAATGAGCGAGTGTTAGGCAGCAGCTCATTGACACGAAAAACAATTAAATCGAGTCAACCAATTAAAACAAAACACTTTTATATTTTTGATAAAAAAAACTAAAACAATGGCAACATTGTAATTTTTAACTGAGGGAAAGTTGTATTTTTTGACTGGGGTAAAATCGTAAATTGTCAAAAGCTAAAGTGATGGCAGTACTGTAAATTTGAAGGGGGGAAAATTTGAAATTTTAATAGGGACAAATTCGTAATTTTGCACCTAGGGTAACAGCGTAATATAAATTTGAACTACGGGCACAATCGTAATTTTAAGCTGGAGGCAAAAGGACAATTTTATTTTGAACCGAGGGCAAAATCGTAATTTTGAGTTTGGGGCAAAAGCATAATTTTATTTTGAAGGGGGGAAAACGTAGTTTTCAACTGAGGGCGAAATCGTAATTTTTAGCTGGGGAAAAAAACATAATTTTTTTTTTTGAATCGAGGGAGAAATCGAAATTTTGAGGTTGGGACAAAAGCGTAATATTATTTTGAGCTGGGGGGCCAAAACGTCATTTTAAAATGGATATAAAATAATAAACTAGTTGGTCTAATGGGAGAGTGGCAGACGAAATCGTAATTTTCACTTGAGGGCAAAATCGTAATTTTGAGATGGAGACAAAAGTGTAATTTTAGTTTGAGCTGGGGGCAAAACGGTAATTTTAAAAAGAAGCAAAAAATGTAATTTTAAATCGAATATAAAACAATATACTTGTTGGTCCAATGGGGAGTGCCAGGCAGCTGCCTGGCACTATTCCCCTCATTGTGTTTTGTAGTAGTAGGTAACACGTACAATTTTCTAAATAATAATATTCAAAGAATTAGACTACCATTGTCCATAATACGTACAATTTTCTAAATAATAATATTCAAAGAATTAGACTACCATTGTCCATAATACGTCCAATTTTCTAAATAATAATATTCAAAGAATTAGACTACCATTGTAATAATTATGTTTTTGTGATCACTGACCCTTAATTATTTATTTATAAAAATATAAAAAAAACTCGTACAAAGTGTTTTGAGAGTCAACCTGACCTAACATGCAAAAAATATCCGATATAGATTATCATTGTAATAATATATTTTCCAATAACAACTTACTCTTTAGTTATATATATATATGTATATATATAGGGAGAAGATCATGCGAGAACCACTTCTTATTGTGAGAACCGTGAGAACCAATGTGAACACACAAAAAATGCCTAAAAATAGCTAAAAATCACACAAAAATTTTTTTTTTGAATTTTTTAATATTTTTTATAACAAAAATCGCTACTTTTCGAAGCAAAAAAAAAAAAAAATTTTAATTTTTTTTTCTTCTAAAAGTAGCGATTTTAACATAAAAAATATTAAAAAATTCAAAAAAAAAATTTTAGATTTTTTTTTTAGATTTTTTTAGGTTTTTTGGGGGTTTAGTTTTTAGCATTTTAGCTTGGGGGGGGGGGGGGGGGGTTGGGGGGTTTAGGTTTTTGGGGGGTGGGGGAGGGGGGTTTAGGTTTTTTTTGGGGGGGGGGGGGGGGGGGTGGGGGTTAGGTTTTTTTAGCTATTTTAGGTTGTGTTCACATTGGTTCTCAAGGTTCTCACCAGTGTTGTAGAGATCGCTAGGCGCCAGTCGGGCGGTGGAGTACCGACTAGGGATTAATCGGATCGGAATTTATATATATAATTTTTAAATTTATATATATGCACATACATTAATATCAATATAATACTTAAAAATAGTTCAAAATTCAAACAACTAAGTTTAAAACATAGCTAATCAAGTATTTAAACATTCAATACACACGTTAATATCAATATAATACTTAAAAATAGTTTAAAATTTAAACAATGAAGTTTAAAACATAGCAATTTAAGTATTTAAACATTAACATATCAGTCATGGTCTCATGGAATATGTTTTAATAGGTTAAAAACATGTTTTTTTGGGCCAGGTTGGAACTAAACAAGTTGGGCCATGTATTTAATGGTTAAAAACATTTGTTTGGGCCAGATTTAAACTAAAAAAGAGTGGGCCGACTTGGTCCGCCTTGGACCGACTAGGTCCGCCTTGGACCGACTACCGACTAATGGTCCGACTAGCTCAAAATTAATCAGTTAACCGCCGACTAGCGCCTAGGCGGCGCCTAGGCGCCGATTAATTCCGATTTTTACAACACTGGTTCTCACAATAAGGGTGGTTCTCGCATGAGCCCCTCCCTATATATATATATATATATATATAAATATATAAATAAAAAGTGTTTTACGTCAACATGACCCAGCAGACTGAAAAATGAAATCAACTTTACCCTGAAATGTTGATTTTCCAAGTATAAATCATTAGTCATTAACCAAACCAATCATTCAAATCTGCTTATTTTACTTGCAAATAATCAGATAAGCCGTTTAAATAAGCAATCCCAAACCTGCTCAAAAAATGCTTATCGCTATATTAAAACAATAAGTAGATAAAAATTTTAATACGCGATCCCAAACACCCCCTTATGAACATACGTTTTAGGACTGTCTAGACAATAAGTAGATATAATAAGTAATGTAAATGATATGTCATGAGATTGATAGACTTTATGAGATTCAATCATTCACAAATTAAGTCTAAATGTACATAATTAAATGTATAAATAGCGATTAAGTTGTACGGAATTAACATTTATTTTGCCGATTGTCACAAGATATGTATACAGATTAAGGATTCTGTAAAAAAGGGTTAATAGTGTGAGAAATGTAGGAAATTATATGGTGTTAACATGTGCCCTTCAATTTAATTAATTTAAAAGGGTAATGTAATTTACTTCAAAGTTTAATTAATGAGTAAACTGCCATTTTGGTCCCTGTGGTTTGGGCATTTTTGCCATTTTAGTCCAAATCTCAAACTTTTTAAATCTGGGTCCCTGTGGTTTCATCTTTATTGTCATTTTAGTCCAAAATTCAAAATTCTCCTTTTTTGACTGTTCCAAAAAGTTTGAGAATTGGACTAAAATGACAATAAAAGTGAAACCATAGGGACCAAAATGGCAGTTTACTCTTAATTTTGGACTAAAATTGCAATAAAAGTGAAACCACAGGGACCCAGATTTAAAAAGTTTGAGATTTGGACTAAAATGGAAAAAATGCCTAAACCACAGGGACCAAAATGGCAGTTTACTCTTAATTAATTGATAAAATAATCTTTATAATCTCCAGTGAGTTATTTTAGGTCAGTGATATAATTTTATTTTTTACAAAGATTTAAAAATTCAGTTTTATAGACCAACTTGGAGATTTTATAAATCATTATTATCTGATTCATAGAGATCGAAGGAAATTACGGTTCATATTTTTTTGAATCATTAGTTCTTATTTTTTTGAATCATCAGTTCGTATAAAACACCATACGAATTCCAGAAAACACCACAACTTGATCGTAATACAGCCATAGTGTTCTAACATCTGGAATGATTTTTGTTATTTTTGCAAGTAAAAAACACTATACAAATTCCAAAAACACCATGAATTAAATCATAATATAGTCGTGGTATTTTAACATCTAGAATGATTCTATTGCTATTACAGATGTTAAAACACCATGATTGTAATCACAATACAATGTTACAGACTCCAGATGTTAAAACCCTATGACTTGAATCATAATTCATTATTTGCAATGTTATGATGTCTTATATACGTTCATGGTGTTTTACTGTAAAACACAACGCCTTGAATCACAATACAATTAAAACACCATTGTATGAACATAGAGAAAACATCATGGACTAAAACATCCGATCAAAACGTAATTTTTTTCTCTATATAAGTATAACAATATGGTACTCATATTAAAGATAAAAAAACACTTGTTATTATGGTGTAATTTTTTTTAAAAGAGTTACGTATAAAAAGTTATTGACATTTAAAAGAGAAGGGGGAACATGCATGTGCATTGTATTTGTGTTTCTAAATTTAAAAATGTTAAATTTACCTTTATACCCTTAATCTAGAAAATTAATTATTTTAATGGTAAACATTATTTACGATTTTGCCATTATAGTGTCAACTATTAGATTATAAATAAAACTAGCTTAAGAACCCGTGTATTACACGGGTTGATTAAAGATAATATCTCATCATCATCGTCGTTTACATAAAATGTTATGAATAAGTACACGTGTTGAAACGGATCAGTTAAAAACCTTTTATTAATCATCAATATGCAGAAATCACAATTCGTTGAAAATCTCTTTATACACCACATTAGTTGTTTTATCTGTAGGTTTTCCGTTGTTGTCAAGTATGAGTAGTTTGACCCCGTCTCTTGTTTTCACCCTTGATAAGGCAACATACAATTGACCATGAGAGAAAACCGATTGTTTGAGGTACAAACCAACTCTTGAAAGCGACTGACTTTGACTTTTGTTGATCGTCATTGCGAAACATACGGCCAGTGGAAATTGCCTCATTTGAAAAGCAAAAAGAATCTTTTTATCAGAAGGGATCAAGTTTATTTGAGGTATATATGTGCAAATACCAATATTTGCAACAGATATTATCTCGGCTTCTATTACAACCCATCAAACTCATACTTGGTTTCTTCAAGTTTGCAAAAGGACCAATTAAATAATATTTTCTACATCCCTTTAATCACGTATTCATTACAATATATAGTTACTAAATGGAAAACAAACCACAAATCTTTCAATATTAGGTCCATCTTATAAGATTGTTTTCCATGTCGAGCCGTTTTTACCTGTATAAATTATTCTGTAACATAACCAGTATAGTCTACATAGAAAACAAAAAATAATGTGATTATATACAAACTTGAGAATAAGTAAATATCAATTGGTAGACTACTGGTGTTTTTCCTTTAGATAAAAACCAATTCATATGTTTTAGGGTGAACAGGGTGGGTGCCGGGTGTGCTTTCCCCACGCAGCAACACCATCACCGGCCCTTCTCTCACCACGCGGCAAGCCTGAAATGGGGGAGTATTCACTGCAGTAGGGGATAGGATGGAAGAGGAGAGAGGGGTGTATAGTGGGTCCCACTATCTTCCAACCAATCATACATTTTTTTTAAAAAAAAAATGGTTTAGGTGAAACCACCGCTTGTGATTAAGTGCTTGTGATTAAGTGCTTGATTGGCTCCGATGAGAGTTTACCACTCACCTAGAGGGGAGACCCTTATGTATTTCGAATACATTTTGGGTGGATATTTAACTTGTCTTCAGTTTCATCTATTTTTTAAATTTACCCACTGGACTAAGCCAAAATCAACCTACTAACAATAAAAGTTTTGTTTTTTTTTTTTTTTTTTGGGTAAAAATAATAAAAGATTTGAAATTGCTAGTGTAAAGCTTTTACATTCTGGTATTAATTTGCAATTCTCCTTTTTAGCGGAATTAAGGACTGTCTCGGCAAAGGCATAGCATGTGATTCTCATTTATCACCCATGAATTAAGGATTGTCTTAGTATAAATGGCTCTTTCATCACTTATCCATAGGACTGCCACATTAATAAGCTTACTACATAAATTCTTAACACAAATTCTAGTTAGCAAAATCAATAGCATAGGCTTATCCACATCAATCTCAGACACATCATTAGTTTAAAATCACCAGATAAAAACTCTTGTCTTTTGATATCTCAAACAAATCAGAAACGTGTCCAACATATAAAGCTTTTTCATATTCACTAATGGTGTGAAGCAGGGTAGTGGAGATTCAAGTTAACCTGTCATCACATTCGGTTCAAGTTCATACGAAGGGCAAAACAACATAACAAATCCTAATAGTATAACTGTAAAATAAACTACATATGAGTTTGATGGGGGTGTAGGTCGCATCATCAGTCTCTTCTTCACCATTCTCCCACCAGCTGCAAACATACCAGTGCCAGTTATGTACGCAAACATCTACTAAGACTTTATGAGATTGCTACGCTTCTGATGCTGTGAAGCAATTTCTACACCCACACTATGGCCTAGCACATCAGGCGCGCTTTTTCTAAACCAACTTATAGTACTGGTTACATATTAAAATAACATATAGAGACATATCAGATGTTCAATATTCCTGCAGAACCATTCTAAATGAACTAACAAAAAGTTGAATAAATTAATGTTTTACTATTTTACCTCTACTACAATGGCATTCTCTACCCATCTTCTAGTGTTTTTTTTTTTGAACGGCAACCCATCTTCTAGTAATGGTGGTAACTCGTAACTTGTTGTCCATCAGCACACTCTAGTAACTTGTTGTCAACCCAAATCGACCCATTTATAAATGGCTTGAAACTGCCACATTAGAAAAGGCACAAACATGAGGTTTGTCAGGCATAGTATTCTATGAAATAAGTAAACCCACCAAAATTGTTTATGACCCGTATTAAAAAACTATATTTATAAGATTCAATTAAAGCAAATACAGAAAAGTGTTTGTGACCCGTATTCAAAATCTGCTTGGATGGAAAGTTTATTTATATTATTAACAAACAAAAATAACAACAAATGAGATGTTTCGAAGCTTAGCAAAATTTAATTGAATAAATAAAGGAAACATGAATTGAACTTGTGCCCCTTGCGTAAGAGGATAGCGGATTAACCACCTAGCCAAGCTTCGTTTTTGAAAAAGTCCCAGTTCAAAATGTACATATATAAAAGATATATTTTTTAATTTAGTGCCCTCGGGAAAAATAGGCTTCGGCCGGGGGTGCGGCTCGCCCACCCCTAGGGCCGGCCCTGCCCATATTAAAAAACTACCAATTTTGACCCAAACCCAGTGTAAACTTGTGAACCACAACCAAACTTGCTTGACCCGTCTAAAAATAAAGACCACCTGACGAAAACGAAAAAGCAAAACGAACACCCTGTAGCACTAAAAGCTCTTTGGTTGGTCCATCCAATGCATCAAGTTTGGATGCAAACCGCTTCATACATTTCCTAGCCAACTGTATAGACGCCAACATGATCTGTAATTTCTACACCGACACTATGGCCTAGCACATCAGGCGCGCTTTTTCTAAACCAACTTATAGTACTTGTTACTTATTAAAATAACATATAGAGACATATAAGATGTTCAATATTCCTGCAGAACCATTCTAAATGAACTAATAAAAAGTTGAATAAATTAATGTTTTATTATTTTACCTCTGATACAATGGCATTCTCTACCCATCTTCTAGTGTTTTTTTGAACGCCAACATGATCTGTAATTTCTACACCCACACTATGGCCTAGCACATCAGGCGCGCTTTTTCTAAACCAACTTATAGTACTGGTTACTTATTAAAATAACATATAGAGACATATCAGATGTTCAATATTCCTGCAGAACCAATTAATGTTTTACTATTTTACCTCTGATACAATGGCATTCTCTACCCATCTTCTAGTGTTTTTTTGAACGCCAACATGATCTGTAATTTCTACACCCACACTATGGCCTAGCACATCAGGCGCGCTTTTTCTAAACCAACTTATAGTACTCGTTACTTATTAAAATAACATATAGAGACATATCAGATGTTCAATATTCCTGCAGAACCATTCTAAATGAACTAATAAAAAGTTGAATAAATTAATGTTTTACTATTTTACCTCTGATACAATGGCATTCTCTACCCATCTTCTAGTGTTTTTTTGAACGCCAACATGATCTGTAATTTCTACACCCACACTATGGCCTAGCACATCAGGCGCGCTTTTTCTAAACCAACTTATAGTACTCGTTACTTATTAAAATAACATATAGAGACATATCAGATGTTCAATATTCCTGCAGAACCAATTAATGTTTTACTATTTTACCTCTGATACAATGGCATTCTCTACCCATCTTCTAGTGTTTTTTTGAATGCCAACATGATCTGTAATTTCTACACCCACACTATGGCCTAGCACATCAGGCGCGCTTTTTCTAAACCAACTTATAGTACTCGTTACTTATTAAAATAACATATAGAGACATATCAGATGTTCAATATTCCTGCAGAACCATTCTAAATGAACTAATAAAAAGTTGAATAAATTAATGTTTTACTATTTTACCTCTGATACAATGGCATTCTCTACCCATCTTCTAGTGTTTTTTTGAACGCCAACATGATCTGTAATTTCTACACCCACACTATGGCCTAGCACATCAGGCACGCTTTTTCTAAACCAACTTATAGTACTCGTTACTTATTAAAATAACATATAGAGACATATCAGCTGTTCAATATTCCTGCAGAACCATTCTAAATGAACTAATACAAAGTTGAATAAATTAATGTTTTACTATTTTACCTCTGATACAATGGCATTCTCTACCCATCTTCTAGTGTTTTTTTGAACGCCAACATGATCTGTAATTTCTACACCCACACTATGGCCTAGCACATCAGGCGCGCTTTTTCTAAACCAACTTATAGTACTCGTTACTTTTTAAAATAACATATAGAGACATATCAGATGTTCAATATTCCTGCAGAACCATTCTAAATGAACTAACAAAAAGTTGAATAAATTAATGTTTTACTATTTTACCTCTGATACAATGGCATTCTCTACCCATCTTCTAGTGTTTTTTTGAACGGCAATCCATCTTCTAGTAATGGTGGTAACTCGTAACTTGTTGTCCATCAGCACACTCTAGTAACTTGTTGTCCACCCAAATCGACCCATTTATAAATGGCTTGAAACTGCCACCTTATAAAAGGCATAAACATGAGGTTTGTCAGGCATAGTATTATATGAAATAAGTAAAAACACCAAAATTGTTTATGACCCGTATTAAAAAACTATATTTATAAGATTCAATTAAAGCAAATACAGAAAAGTGTTTGTGACCCGTATTCAAAATCTGCTTGGATGGAAAGTTTATTTATATTATTAACAAACAAAAATAACAATAAATGAGACGTTTCGAAGCTTAGCAAAATTTAATTGAATAAATGAAGGAAACATGAATTGAACCTGTGCCCCTTGCGTAAGAGGAAAGCGGATTACCCACCTAGCCAAGCTTCGTTTTTGAAAAAGTCCCAGTTCAAAATGTACATGTATAAAAGATATATTTTTTAATTTAGTGCCCTCGGAAAAAATAGGCTTTGGCCGGGGGTGCGGCTCGCCCACTCCTAGGGCCGGCCCTGCCCATATTAAAAAAACTACCAATTTTGACCCAAACCCAGTGTAAACTTGTGAACCACAACCAAACTTGCTTGACCCGTCTAAAAATAAAGACTACCTGACGAAAATGAAAAAGCAAAACGAACACCCTGTAGCACTAAAAACTCCTTGGTTGGTCCATCCAATGCATCAAGTTCGGATGCAAACCGCTTCATACATTTCCTAGCCAACTGTATAGACGCCAACATGATCTGTAATTGAAAAGTAAAATGTTTATTCTTCATACTTGCAATATCTTCGATTCTCGTTTTCGCATCATCATGTCCATCAATCCAATCATTAGCTCCTTCAGTAAGCTTCTTTTATACTTCTCAATCGCATTCGCCTCTTCCGCATGCATATACTCCCCATCATGCTGAGCTAAAACCTCATTCGCCAAAAAATAACAAATAATACTCCTCACCTTACCCGTCAATACCCTTTTCGATCACCGAATCATACCGGACCAGGTATTTTCGGTAAAAAAAGTACACCTCAATCAACCTGTTTACTCATTTGCCTAAAATCATTTAAGTAATTGGGTATTTTAAGAAAAAAAAAACTAAAAAATAAATAACACCCATTTGACCCGTTTGTGACAATGTACATACTGACTTGACTCGGTGACAATATACAACCTAAATTGACCCATTTGCTTATATCCATTTAAAGCAATTGTTTTTTAAGAAAAAAACTAATATAAATATTCCCAATTGGCCGGTTGGTGACAAAGTACGACCTGAACCACAACCGAAGGTTCACCCATTTGCCAAATATAATCTAACTTTTCAGTCATTAAGAATAAATCTGATGTTTTCTTGTTTCTAAGATTTAGTTTTGTAATGTAAAATTTAAAAATCGTGAAGATACATAGAAACAAAAGAAGGGGTACAACGATTACCGGAATCTTTTTCTCGACGGTGATGTGTCAGTCGTCAAGTGAGGTGCGCAACTCGTCTAAAAAAAGTTCAAATACATCACTTACAAAAGGATAAAGGGTACCGTCATCTTCGCTGAAAAAATCATTCTGAATGTGCATTAAAGGTGAACACAAATTTCCCTCCCCTGCAACATTTACAAATAATAAATGTTTTTCATATGATTAGAAAGATATACTAATGACATTATAATATTTTTTTTCTAAAGAAACTATATGTGGCCTTGTGAACACGTGAATACACAATAGATATCCACTTTATATATGTCAATGTGTTTTGCACATTTGACCCGTTATTCATCATATACAGCCAAATTTCACACGTTTTCATACAAATGAGTTGAAAGGATAACTTACATGTAATACCCTTCATCAGGTTTAATGGAGACTTCAAAAATCATCAAATCATCCTTGCCATTTGGAAACGAAATTGTGCATGCTTTCGGTAGGTTCAGTTCACCTATGTCAGCAAAATGTAAAATGTAAATTGTCAGATGCATCGAATATGATATTTATACCTTAAAATACATATTTTATCAATTCTAAAATACATGAGAGTTAAAACCTATATGTTGTTCAACATATATATAGATAGAAGGATTAACCTTTATGAAGACGTAATTCCCCTGCACTTTGCTTCTTTAAGGGTCCCCTTCCATTAGCATTTCCAGCCTCTTCTTTTTGTTTTTCCTTTACTTTAAACAGCCTAATCATGGTTCCTGTAGGAACACAAACGCCATATTTCGGCAGTTATTGTAAAAACTCTACTTATTTTTAACGCACAGAAAAAAATCATGCGCTGACACCGAAGGGTCAAAACCAGCCTATATGAGTTAACAAACTCATATGTATAAAAATACATATATATCATAAGTTTAAAAAATGGTTCCATGGCAACTGGAATGTTTGCTTCTTATAACTATACTTAGTATTAAAATCAGTTAACCTGATAGAATTGTTATTTTAACAAAGAACAAAAAACTAAGTAAAACTCAAAATGCAAACAACATTGAAATTCACATCAACAACAAAAAAAAGTTATACTGAACGAAGCAGGAATGGGGCACCCTCAATGTAAAAATTGGCGTGAAAAAGATATTAACCTGGTGAAGGAGAAGGACAACAACAGGAACCCAAAGGGGCGGCTGCACAGATGACTCACGATCCACCAATGCCTACGACAAACATTATTACATCAAGACCTGATTCAAAACATAAACCCTAATAGAAAATGAACATTAAAAAAACTGACCTTGCCAAAGTTATTATTCTGTGTCAAATCCACATTGTTCCTAAAGAGAACACTACTGAATTGGAACAAAACAACATTAGACAATTTAACATCACAATATATCAAAGAATATACCCTAATCTGAATCACACAAGTTAGTGGATTCGGATAATAGAAAGTTCAATTAGATGAACTATAACTTATGAACTTGTATACTAACCTTAATCCGTGAGATGCTGAGAAGATTTAAAGAAAAACCCTAATGAAGAAATTGAGATGGTTGCTTTCTCCATTCACCCTACCACAACCGTCGTCATCTACCAGTGAAAAGCCTCCTGTTCCATTGTCGATTAAAAATCAAAATACAATCCATCAAAATACAAACAACAAACTGAAAATAACATGTATAGAATCAAATTAAAGTTATAAAAGTACTAACCCATGACTAAATCGCAGACCTTTGAAGTCCGGTTTCAAATCAAATCAACCAAATCCGGATTCAAATCAAATAAAGCAAATCCGGATTAGGGTTACAGTTCATTTTAGACCATGAAATTCAACATGTAAATAAACGCGATAAATCAAAACCGGATTCAAACAGCAAGGTTTAGTTTTAAGCCCTAATATGGGACTACAGATCTATGAATGAAACATGAACTTCAAAAACTTACCAGAATGAGATTAATCAGATCCGGATTCAAATCGAAAGGATTGTAGCGGTGGATGATTAGCAACGAAAGAGAATCTGGTCGAAGAAGATGGCGAAATTTGAAGTCTGGTGTTCTCATAATCGGATCTGTCTTGAAATAAGGAGAAGAAAGATAATGAGGAGAGAGGGGAAATGAATTTGCCGCCCATGTACCAATTATCTCCTCAAAGAGAGATGCCACATCAATTAAAAATGGTTTAAGAAAAGGACATGTGGCATTAAGTGTATTTTTTTAGTATAATAGGTAGATGGTGTAGATTCATTCCTACACTTCTCACAAAACACACTTTTTTTTCACAATAACCATACCCTATGTATACATATAATTAGAGAAAAATGCCCGGATAGTCCCTGTGGTTTTACCTTTTTTCACCTATAGTCCCTATCTTTCTAAAACTACTTGAATAGTCCCTGTGGTTTTCCGTTTTGTTCTCGGATAGTCCCTGGGTCTAACTTCAGTTACTTTTCTCAGTTAAGTAGGTGTTGAAATGACCAAAATACCCTTTCCTTAAAAGGCCAAACCATAAGGACTATCCGGGCACATTCTTCATTTTTAGAGAAAAACCCCACCATCACACTTCTTCTTCAACCTCCACCCACCATCACCCTCCTCCACCCTCCACCATCACCACCACAGTCACCTGAACTGCCATTTGACCTCTGTTGACCCGCATCTGAACCGGGTTGAACCAAACTGAAATCCTTATAAATCGAGTCACCAGAGTTGACTTGTGCCTGTGAAACAAACAAAATCAGATCTGCACTGAGCTTGTTGTCGTCGACCCGTAGCTCCGGTGGTCAGGCCGTCGCCGGCCACCACCTTCATCATCGTCATCATCAACAGCAAACATCACTATCATCATCATCATCATCATTTTTTTTAGAAAGCAAAAGATGAGAAACAAACTGAAATATGTCCGAACTGTTTGAAATTACACAGAAACTCAATCAATTTCACTGAAACAGACTGGATTTCAACTGAACTTGATCAAATCAGTCCGGAATGAACAATATTTGATTCGAAACAAATCGAATCAGATCGGAATTTGTTCGAAATACGTCAAAAATCAACCGGAATGATCCGAAATTCAACCAAAACAATCCGGAACTTGATCAAAATAGTTCGAATTGAAACATACTGCACGTATTCTTAACAGTTTATGCCGTTCAGATTCAGATTATGCAGTTCAAAGAACAAAATCAGATTCACAGCTTATGCCATCCAGATTCAGATCCAGAAAGTTCAGTTTTTTTTATCAAAACATATTAAAATCAAACATAATATTCAAATCTTGATCTGAAACTAATTGAAATCAATCCAAAATAAATCCGATTTTGTTCGAAACTTGTCCGATTCGAACACGATTACACGCAGAGCTTCCGTAGCTCTGAAACCACTTGTGAGTTCAGGAACGAATCGTAATTGATCACAAGATCTGCGTTTAAACAGAAGAAAAAGGAAGTTCGATATTGTTGTTGCAGAGTACATCGAAGAAGAAGAAAGAGTTTAATGTGGAGATGGTGGTGGTTTAATGTGGAGATGGTGGTGGTCTAATGGCGGCGCTGCCGTCTAACCCCGCCGCTCTCTCTCTCTCTCTCTCTCCTCAGTTCTACTCTCGATTTCGTTCTCTCTGTTCTTCGTCACCGGAAAAGAAGAAACCGAGGTAGTGTCGGTGTTGTGTGGTCGCCGGTTAATAAACAAGGGAGGTGTATTTGAGGTGTCGTGAGGTGTGTGAGTGACCGGAATAACAAGGATCGGAGGAGGGGGGCTGTCGGCTTCCTCGTTCACCAGGGTGGTGGGAGAGGGTGGAGGAGGGTGATGGTGGGTGGAGGTTGAAGATGAAGTGTGGTGGTGGGGTTTTATAAAAAAAAATGAAGAAGATGCCCGGATAGTCCCTGTAGTTTGGCCTTTTAAGGAAAGGGTATTTTGGTCATTTCAACACCTACTTAACTGAGAAAAGTAACTGAAGTTAGACCCAGGGACTATCCGAGAACAAAACGGAAAACCACAGGGACTATTCAAGTAGTTTTAGAAAGATAGGGACTATAGGTGAAAAAAGGTAAAACCACAGAGACTATCCGGGCATTTTTCTCCATATAATTATAAGATAATTCATTTACTCAATCACAATATCTTGGGGACCTGTATTCTGTCTTATTGTTATTGGGCATCTTCTCAAAAAATCTATTACCTAATCAATTGAATACAAAATTATTTCACCTCACTATTTTTTCCTGTCTAAATTCCTCCATAACCCTAAATACAGAAATATTTTATAAAACATGAAAGATTAGCTTAACCCTATTTTGTTATTTTATTAGTTGTATATTTTAAAAATCAGAATTAGTAATAAATTCAAAGGAAACAGATCAGATGCTTCCGATACATACATCCAGACACTCAGAAAGTCGTCCACCACCACATCACTAATTTTTTTCTTTCATGATTCTAAATAAAGAAATATATAATAAAGTCCAAAATTGAAACTTAATCCTCTTTTAATATTATTATTATTTTTAACCATTTGTAACATTTTAAATTAACCATTAGTTATCAAAATATTTTTTTATCAAATACAAACCGTTAACTTAGATCATAATTTTATAATAATTAATAAGAGTAACAATAATATTATTTTCATTTAGTTCAAAAATAATTCCTATTTAAAAGATACACAATTAGAAAAATAATATTTTTATATGTACTGTTATATATAATGTAATACATGATTTCAGTCATATAAAGAATGTATATATATATGTGTGTGTATGTGTATTACATATTTTCCAATATTCAACAGGTGTTATACACGGGCTATAATGATATTTCAGTGTCAACAATTAACATAGGCCGGTTTTGTGATAAATTAAAGTCAATTGTGTGAACTATTAAATGGTAATTAAAAAATACGCTCGCTATATTAAGTTTTTTACATATTATAGAATTATATCATTTATATTATACAATCCTGCATAATACACGCGTCTATAACTTGGACTATCTCCAACGCGTCCGAACTCTTCTTGCCTGTGCCACACTGGAGCAGCCCTTTGCATTGGAGATCCGTGTCAGATGTTGTCCAAAGATGTGGTGCCTGTGCAGAAGGGCGTGGATTTGCCTCGGTCCAAACGACTAGGTGGGGCCAATAGATCCGTCAAAGTCTGTATCCCCTTCGTTGATCTCCAGGTTGGCGAGTTCAGTTCTTGAATGACGGAAATTGAACGGTTGCTGGCCTTGAACGACAACGGTTCCATCTGAAGGTGATGAAGAATGAATGATCGAAGGTTAAAGAGAGAACAACTTATGAACAAGAATTGATGACAGAAATGGTAGCGAACTAGAGACAAATTTGAACAGATCTAGATGAATTCAATATAATTTTAGGATAGAAGTTAAATGGGCTAATATACACATAACTTATTCAACACATGTGGATTAGTCTTCCTAACTGGCAGTCTAGCACAAAATAGAAATTAATAATAAACTGCTAATTTTATATTGGAATAGTTTCTTATATATATATCCTTACATACTATAAAAATTTCATATATACCCAATCAAAACTAAAAATACCATATATATCCTTACAAAATAGTTATAATATTAAATATGCCACAGTTATTAAAATTATCTAATAAATAATCATTTTACCGTTATTTTTTGAACTTCAAGTCTTCATATATGCTCATCTTTTAACTTCATATTTTTATATAACACATTCTAAGCTTAAAATTATTTTACCCATTTTTTATTTTTTTTAAACAATAGTATATTCAATTATAATATTTAAACTAAATAAATTAAGCTAGAAATAAGTAAATATAATGTTTGAAATTAAAGGTCGCATATGATATTTCAAAATTTTAGAAAAATATAGGTAAAATTGTCACTTATTAAATTGTTTCTAATGAATTAGGTATATATGATATTTCTACTATTTTGTAAGGGTAAATATGATATTTATAATTTTGAAAGGGTATATATGATATTTTGCAAGTTTGTAGAGGTACATATGAAATTGCTCTTTTATATTTAAAGTATTTATATTGTTATAAAGTTTAGTTTATAATAAAAAATACGTGATAAGATGAAAAATAAAAGGATATGTAAGGATATTTGTATGATTGGAGATGAAATCAGGGGTTTTTAAGGATTTGTAAGAATTTCTAAAGATTTGTGAGGATATGATGTGGCAACTGATTGGGCAGCTAAGGATATGGGTGTTCATGGTTCGGTTTCAAACCGTGAAACCACTCAAACCGGTCATTGGTTTGGTTTCACGGTTGGTTCTTTAGTTATCTTTCAATTGGTTGGTTTCAATATTTTCAAACCCTAGCAAACGGTTTGGTTTACGGTTTATAGCAAAAACCAACCGTAATAAACCTTACCGGACTCTAAGGTTTTATTTTATTATTTTTTTAATATTGCATATATTATATATACATGTAAATAAATTTAAATCTGAATTTAACATATAACTTAGTAATGATCTCTAGATCAAGTGGTGGAGGGCTTGCATTTCTCTTGAGAGATGCAGGTTCGACTCCCACTTGGTGCAGAGTGAGACACTGGTGGGCAATGATAGGAGACCCATGGAAACCTGGGTTGGATCCTTGAGCCAGACGGGTTTTACCGGTAATTTCACCGTCGTGCCTACGGGTGGGTGGGTTACCGGGTTTTCCCTGGAATTGGTGGTGGACTCGGGTTACTCTCGGAGTACTCCGTTTGTTCAGTGGGTGCCCCGAGAGTGCTCGAGATTGAGTTTGTTGGCCGTTAAAAAAAAATAATGTAAACTAAAAATGGGCCCATATATGAACTTTCAATTTCAAAATTTCCAAAGAATACATGTTGGCCCATATTAGAACTTTCAAAGTCACATTTTTCTAACTCTAATAAACCAATTTGATGTTCAAAGCTTGTTTTTTTCGTTCTTTTTTGTTTTATTTTTAATTTTTCGCACATAAGTCACATTAGCCTAAACCGTGAAACCGAACCGGAACCAAGCCGTTACCAATGGTTCATTTTGATTCGGTTCGTTTAAATAAACAATCCCAAACATGCTCAAAAAATGCTCATCGCTATATTAAAAGAATAAGTAGATAAAAATTTTAATACGCGATCCCAAACAACCCCTTATGAACATATGTTTCAGGACTGTCTAGACAATAAGTAGATATAATAACTAATGTAAATGATATGTCCTGAGATTGATAGACTTTATGAGACTTAATCATTCACAAACCAAATGTACATAATTAAATGTATAAATAATGATTAAGTTGTACGGAATTAATATTTATTTTGCCGATTGTCACAATATATGTATACAGATTAAGGATCCTGTAAAAAAGAGTTAATAGTGTGAGAAATGCATGAAATAATATGGTGTTGACATATGTCCTTCAATTTAATTAATTAAAAAGGGCAATAATATAATTTACTTCAAAGTTTAATTAATTGATAAAATAATATTTATTACCTCCAGTGAGTTCTTTGAGGCTAGTGATACAATTTTATTTTTTACAAAGATTTAAGAATTCAGTTTTATAGACCAGCTCGGAGATTTTATAAATCATTATCATCTGATTCATAGAGATCGAAGTAAATTATGGTTCGTATTTTTTTTGAATCATTAGTTCTTATTTTTTTGAATCATCAGTTCGTATAAAACATAATACGAATTCTAGAAAACACCACAACTTGAATTGTAATACAGCCATGGTTTTCTAACATCTAGAATGATTTTTGTTATTTTTGCAGGTATAAAACACCATACAAATTCCAAAAACATCATGAATTAAATCATAATACAGTCGTGGTGTTTTAACATTTAGAATGATTCTATTGCTATTCCAGATGTTAAAACGCCATGACCGTAATCACAATACAATGTTACAGACTCTAGATGTTAAAACACCATGACTCGAATCATAATTCATTATTTGCAATGTTATGGTGTCTTATATACGTTCATGGTGTTTTACTGTCAAAAACAACGTCTTAAATAACAATACAATTAAAACACTATTGTATGAACATACACAAAACACCATGGACTAAAACATCCGATCGAAACGTAATTTTTTTCTATATAAGTATAACAATATGGTACCCATATTAAAAATAACAAAACACTCGTTATTATGGTGTAACTTTTTTTTAAAGGAGTTACGTATAAAAAGTTATTGGCGTTTAAAAGAGAAGGGGGAACTTGTGTGTGCAATGCATGTGTGTTTCTAAATTTAAAAATGTTAAATATACTTTTATACCTTAAAACAAAAAAAATTAATTATTTTAATGGTAAACATTATTTAGAATTTTGCCATTATAGTTTCAACCATTAGATTATAGATAAAATGATGTAGATTCCTTTCTACACTTGTCACAAAACACACCCTTTTTACAATAACCCTACCGTATGTATACATATAATTATAAGATGAAACATTTACTCAATCACAGTATCTTGGGACGTGTATTCTGTCTTATTGGGCCATCTTCTCAAAAAATCTATTTCCTATAAATTGAATACACTCACTATTTTTTTCCTATCTAAATCCCACCATAACCCTAAATTTAAATTTAAATCTAAATTTAACATATAAATTAGCAATTAATAATGTAAACTAAAAATGGGCCCATATATGAACTTTCAATTTCAAAATTTCCAAAAGAATACATGTTGGCCCATATTAGAACTTTCAAAATCCCATTTTTCTAACTCTAATAAACTACTTTGATGTTCGCAGCTTGTTTTTTTCATTCTTTTTTGTTTTATTTTTCATTTTTAGCACATAAGTCACAGTAGCCCAAACCGTGAAACCGAACCGGAACCAAACCGTTACTAATGGTTCGGTTTGGTTCGATTTAAGAATTCAACGTTTCGGTTTCGGTTTTCAATTATCAAAAACCGTGACTAATGGTTTGGTTCACAGTTTAACTCAAAAACCGTCCAAACCGAACTATGAACACCCCTAGTTAAGGACACCTAATAGTTTAGTAGTTTTATATATGCCTATAAATATAACAGGAGAGCTTATAAATTTCCAACTCCAGGTAACACAAGTCCAAAAACTTCATTGGGTGATCAAACAACAAATCCCTTCTACATAGCCTTCCACCATGAAGACGACGGGGGTCATCTCTCCGGCCACCACCTTCCTCCACCGCTCTTCTTTGGTGGCCACTTCTCATTGTCTTCCTCCGTCCACCAGTAATGCGCTCTCTCTCTCTCTCACTTGCATCAAATGTATGATTGAAAAAAAATGATAAAGAAGAAACAAGGCAGCTTGGACAGGCTTGTTTGATTTAGAGAGAGAAAAAAAAAGTTTATAATCGTTATCTTTCTGAAAATACAATAATCTCCAATTGTTGTTACGTATTGCAGGAAATGTACCTCGTAGAAACAACAGTTTCCAATGCAAAGCCGTATCAAAGTCGCGTATACAAGGCATGTTCATCCTCCGAAATTCAAAATCAATTTTAAATAGAACACACTAAGAATCACATTAACAATTAGTTATACATGTTATTTTGAATATCATACATACAATTAGTTATGTGTTATTTTGAATATCATACACATTAGATAGCGTTATAATGGTTATACCATGTCCCTCTAGCTACATATTATTATATTTTTGTGATAGGGGTGTTTATCGAATCGAATAAGGAATTTTCGAATTACTTGAATCAATTTTTTTGAACAATTTTCATTTTTGCTTGAATTCGTATTTGGTTCAAATTCAATTAAAACTGGTCAATTCATATTCGAATTAAAACGCCAATTCGTATTCTTTTCGAATTTGATCAAAATTTCGCATTCGAATCGAATTCGGATAAATTTGAAAAAAATTGTTTTGATTCAAATTCATTTAAAATATGTAAATTTATTATGGGCTATTTGGGCTTGGTAATTGGCTATTTTAGTTCATAGATTAAATTTATAGATTAATTTATACTATAGCTCCAATTAAATATGTATAATTTCAAATCGAATCGAATTTAAAATTATAAATTCATATTCGATTTACTTGACTCGAATTCGAATTCTTGATAATCGAATCGAATTTTGAATTTTTCGAATCTGAATTGAATTCTGAACACCCCTATTATGTGATTATGTTTTATGTTAAGTTCATTGATAATCGAATCGAATTTTGAATTTTTCGAATCTAAATTAAATTCTGAACACCCCTATTCTGTGATTACGTTTTATGTTAAGTTCATTATATAATTTTTGCATAATTTTAATTAAAAATGGTTGTAGAAGTAAAATAAATATTATTGATAATAATAATTGTTGTATCGATCAATTTGTGATTAAAAATGGTTTTTGAAGTCAAACAAGATGGAAGGACCCTATAATAATTGTTTTTGTCATATATTATATGATATTATAATACTCAGTTTGTGTTTATTCCAAGAAGTCCCCGTAGATACGTCTGTTTGGTATGGGGTAATAAAATGGATAAGGGAATGGAATGGACGATGTAATGAAAATGACAAAGGAATGAAATAGCTCATTACCTTGTGTTGTTTGGTAGGCAACAAAAGATGAACGAATAAAATCGGCAATGGGTGGCGATGGTGGGGTGTCGGCGGTGGGTGGTGCATAGTGGGGGCATCCGTCTGGGCGGGTGGGTGGCGGTGGTGGTGGCGGGTGGTAGCCTTGGTCGGCAGTGGTGGAGGGTGACAACGACGGTGGGTAGCGGTGGTCGGGTGGTGGTGGTGACAGGTTGGCGGCAACAACGACAGGTGGTGGTGGTTAGCGTAGGCAGCGGCGGTGGGTGGCAGCGGTGTTCGGTGGTGGTAGCATTCGGTGGCCAAGGTCGGCAGTGGCATTTGTTCGTGGTGGTGGAGGGTGACAAAGGCGGTGGGTGGCGGGTGGAGGCGACATGGGATGGCGGTTGACGGCGGTAGGTGTTGACGGTGGGGCGGTGGTCGATGTTGGGGCCGGTGGCGGAGGGTGGCAGCGGGGGTGGTCGGACAGCGACACGGGGTGGCGATGGTGGTTGTCAGCGACAGGTGGTTGCAACGACGATGAGTGATGATGGTGGCGGGTGGTGGTAGTGGTGGGTGGGATGTTAATGAAGAAGGGTGAAAGGGAATGGAATGGAAAAATAACATGGGTGGTGGATGGAATTAATTTAAGAAAAAAAACCAATAATCAATACAAGAAAAGAAACCAATAATTAATACTAAAAAGCCAATAATCAATACTAAATTATTTACGGGTTATTGTGTATTCATGTTTGGGTTGGTGCAAAGTACTATGATTCACTTCACAAGAACGGGGCTCTATTAATCAACTGGGATGATGACAACGTGGGAGATCACATCGACAAAAATAAGGTTGTTATTTGATTTTCCTTTTAAAGTGTTACATTTTGTATTTACTAACATCTATTACTACCTTGGACGTTATGCATCACGATATCAAAAGATTTTGTATCCAAATGGCGAGATTAAACAACTTTTTGAGACAATTAACGCAATGTTCGGTTCGATGAATGATGGAGAAATAAGTGTGTCGGCATATGATACGGCTTGGGTTGCACTCGTGCAAGATGTTAATGGTGGTGGTTCCCCTCAGTTTCCATCAAGTTTGGAGTGGATTGCGAATAATCAACTGCCTGATGGGTCGTGGGGGGACCGTGTACTGTTTTTAGCTCATGATAGGATCATTAATACGCTAGCTTGCGTTATCACACTAACTTCTTGGAACGTTCATCCTAGTAAATGTGAAAAAGGTAAATCTTTGTTACTGTTGATGTTGTTAACATATGTCTTGATATAACTATATATTTGTACGTCACTAAACTATTTATGTTTTTCACATAAAAATTATGGTGAAGTTATGTCCCAAGAAAGGGGATACCTTTAAACACAAATAAAAAGAGGTGTCATGTCACCTTTTAGGTCTCTAGGTTGACGTTAAAGTGGTGTTTGTTTTTATAAAAAAGATATGCGCTGTCTCTTTTGTCTGCACTGCGCAGACCACGCACAAACATTGTCAACTGCAGAGTGTTTGTTTTTTCAGAAGATGTTTCATTAAAAAACGTTTATGCGAGCTCTTCTTGGTGCAGACTTGGCCCAACCACTTCTAAGATCTTCTAAGGTCAGCAGAAAGTTAAACACCACCACTGTCCACCACCATCACCACCCACCACCACTGTCCACCACCCACCACCACAACCATCATCCACCACCCACCACCATCGTCCGTACACCACCACCCGTTTATTTTAGAAGTCTACATACGTTATGAAACAAACACCATTCTTCTTAGAGACTGCAGAGGTTTGGTTCGCCTCTTCTTCCTCATATATCTTCGCAAACTGTAGACATTTTACCTTTAAAAAAACAAACTGCACCTAAGTCACTAAAACTGATGGTTTCAACAACAAAAACAAATAGTCACTAATGCTTGCCTGCTACACTCAGGAGTGAAATTTCTTAAAGAAAACTTATGTAAACTTGAAGACGAGAATGAGGAACATATGCTGATCGGTTTTGAAGTAGCGCTCCCTTCGCTTATAGACATCGCAAGGAAGCTAAAAATTGAAATCCCGGATGATACTCCTGCCTTGAAAGAAATCTATGCGCGACGAAAACTAAAGCTCACAAAGTAAATACTTTTACACGCTTTCTTTTTAACGATCAATAGCAAATTAGGTTGCTTTCATAGGCCATGACACTGGAAATTAACATATTTGTGACCAAAAGGATACCGATGGAAGTATTACACAAAGTGCCCACAACTTTACTTTATAGTTTGGAAGGAATGGTAGATTTGGAGTGGGAAAAACTTCTAAAATTGCAATGTAAAGATGGGTCATTTCTCTTTTCTCCATCATCTACTGCTTTTGCACTCATGAATACAAAAGATGAAAAGTGTCTTCAATATCTAACAAATATTGTTACCAAATTCAACGGTGGAGGTATGTTTAATTAGTTGGTGGTTTATGGAGTTCAAACTTTTGTAGTTCTTGAAAAGGGAAAGTTTGTAATTATGGAATTTTATGAAGTTATTGTGTTTTGATCATTTTGTAGTTCCAAATGTCTACCCAGTGGATCTTTTCGAGCATATTTGGGTAGTTGATCGGCTTCAACGACTTGGTATTTCTCGTTATTTTGAGTCCGAGATTAAAGATTGTGTTGAATATATCTATAAGTATTGGACAAAGAATGGGATTTGTTGGGCGAGAGACTCGAATGTACAAGATATTGATGATACCGCAATGGGATTTAGGGTGTTAAGAATGCATGGTTATGAAATTACTCCAGGTTAGAGATCATAGTAGTTTTGTTAGTGATTACCAACGGATTTCCAACGCCATTAAAAGTTTACTCTTTCCTTTTTCTTGGGATTTTGTATGATCCGATGGTAATCCGTCGGTAATCATCTATAGATTTTTGTGGGTGAAATTATGTTTTCTACTAACGCGCTAGACATTCTCTTTAGGGATGGGCTCAAATTAACTTTTTTTTTGTGATAGATGTATTTCGACAATTTGAGAAAGATGGTCGATTCGTATGCTATGCTGGCCAATCAACGCAGGCGGTTACCGGGATGTTCAATTTGTATAGGGCTTCTCAAGTGCTCTTCCCCGGAGAAAAAATTCTTGAAGATGCCAAGAAGTTTTCATATGATTATTTGAAGGAAAAACAGTTGACAAACGAGCTACTTGATAAATGGATCATCGCTAAAGACTTGCCCGGCGAGGTGTGCTAGAAACAGCTATTTGTTACAAGTATTTCTACAAGCTTAATTATGCTAACTCAGTGGAATGTAAATCAACAGGTTGGATACGCGATTATCATACCATGGTATGCGAGCTTACCTCGACTCGAGACAAGATGTTACTTAGAGCAGTATGGGGGCGAGGATGATGTTTGGATTGGGAAAACCCTATACAGGTATTACTCCTAGTTTGTGCAGATGTATTACTGAGAGTCTATGTAGATGTAAATAAAACTTAATAGAAAACTAATATTATATAAACATGTAAAAGTTTTAGGGGTAAAAAAGAGAAAACAATTATTATGATAATAAACAAAAATGTTGATTTTCTATTATTTTTTTTAAGGACAAATATACATCCTCTAAACATTAGAAATTCAAATCCTATATGTAGGTTATGGCCGGCGTATTCATCTTAGATAATGTAAAATACGGTTGGAAGAATAAAAATTATATAATAGACGAGTAAAAGTACATACTATGTCATAGCTCTATTCAGACGGGTCCATCTAAAATTACTCTCTTTCAGTATTATATTTTTGTTTTGGCCTAAAATACCACTTTAATCTGAATAGTTTTTTTTTTCACAATTTGTTTATGAGGTTTTCAAATTTTTTTGTCATTTTTGTTCAACACCTTAACTCCATCCAAAAATCTTAGTGGTATTTTTGTAATTATACATTTTTTTTCATTTTTATCCAAACTGTTTTTACATATATATATATATATATATATATATATATATATATAGAATAAGGATTATGTGAGAAGTAGTAGGCTAATTGAGAAACTTGAAAAACATTCTGGACTACACATTTTCCCTAAGCAAAAAAATACAAAAAAAATGTGAAAAAATGCAATTTTTTACTGATTTATACACACGTGTATATTGTTAATCTTTTAACTACACATATGTGCATATTGTCAATTATACATATATGTATATATATGTTTAAAATTGAAAATAAGTATTATTTAGGGTTTAGCATTAGAGTTTAGGGTTTAGCATTAGTATTTAGGGTTTAGCATTAGTATTTAGCTTTTGGGTTTAACATTAGGGTTTAGCTTTAGGGTTTAGCTTTATCTTTAGGGTTTAGATTTAGCTTTTGGGTTTAGCTTTAACTTTATGGTTTGCATTAGAGTTTATGGTTTATAACACTTATTTTTCAATTTTAAATATGCATATACATATATGTATAATTGAAAATATACATATATGTATAGTTAAAAGTTTAACAAGATACACATATGTATAAATCCCTAAAAAAACCTAACAGAAAAAGCTCCGATTTTTCCAAAAAAAAATTGCATTTTTTACAACTTTTTTTTGCATTTTTTTCTTACAGAAAATGTGTGGTCCAGAATGCTTCTCAACTTTCTCAAATAAGGTGGACTTTTCTTAGACCACCCGTAGTGGGGCGTTTTTTAAAAAAAAAATTGAAAAAAAAACGCCCCCACCCCATTACACCCGGCGTTGTCCGGCGTTTTTTTTGGAAAAAATTGTTGTTAGCGTTATATTTAAAACGCTGCATTTGGTTTGTGAATGGATTGACTGGGTTTGACCCACAATCACTTTTGAGCTACCCACCAATCAACTTTGAGTTACCCACATGAACTTCTGACAACTTTTGAAAATGGTCACTTTTGAATGTATTTCGTGTGTTTTTTTTTTTTTTGCATTAAAAATAATATGAGTGTTATTGGAATAATGCCCCACTACGCCACTTTTACTATAATGCCCAACGCTGACTAGGATGTCACGTGTCGGATAATGCCCCATGGTCGGGGCATTATTTTTGTTCACCACTACGGGTGGTCTTAGGATCCCCACCCTACATATATATATATATAGAGAGAGAGAGAGAGAGAGTAGAATACAATAGTACCTTATCGTGCGAAGATACCGAACATTGAGACGCTTGTCATTCAGACAGTCTGATTCATTCACATGCAGTACGTTCAGTTCAAAAGTTTATGCACATGCATTATTGGTTGTCGCTTTAGCTACAATCAAACGTAATGTCACATAAGTGATCCACCATTATTTACTTTTTTTAGCCGCAAAAAAGGTTGTAACACGAGATCTTTTCAGGAAGTCACACACCATTGTTTACTTGGATATAATGTGGTGGTAACCGATAAGATGAACCGTTGAAATCATGTAAAGTGGAGACATAAAAGTATTTAAAAATAGATTACTCTTACATTAAAAAAGTTAAATACGAAATAATTGTAGAAAATGATTTTTAAAACAACATTTTTTCGATTCTTTCTTTCCTTTTGCTTCACATACATACACCACTCAGAAGGTGGTCTTACTAAATGTACACAATTTGTTATGCGGCTTATGCCAAATGCCAATCATTCCATCAAATCAAATCCATCAAGAGAGGGTTGATTGGTAAATTAAGGGTTCTAATAATTCCATGCCCTAAAATTTTAATTTCATGCTCTGTATACAATCCATATAGAATAATTTAATATGACAAATATTTAACCGTATAATGTTATATGGCTCGTATAATGTTATATGGCTCGTATACATAGAGAAAATATTAGGCCGTATAACATTCTATACGGTTCGTATTTAACCGTATAATGTTATATGGCTCGTATAATGTTATACGGCTCATATACATAGAGAAAATATTAGGCCGTATAACATTCTATACGGTTCGTATTTAACCGTATAATGTTA
This sequence comes from Helianthus tuberosus, assembly GCA_030545235.1. Taxonomy (NCBI): domain Eukaryota; kingdom Viridiplantae; phylum Streptophyta; class Magnoliopsida; order Asterales; family Asteraceae; genus Helianthus; species Helianthus tuberosus. The sequence goes on along the minus strand of CM060363.1, from coordinate 198,128,304 downwards.
TATGGCTCGTATAATGTTATACGGCTCATATACATAGAGAAAATATTAGGCCGTATAACATTCTATACGGTTCGTATAATATTATATTAGGTTTGGGTCGTATAACATTCTATACGGCTCGTATAATGTTATACGGCTCGTATACATGGAAAAAAAAACATTCCCTGGCATTTTGTTTGTGCAACAATCAGTTATACAGCCCGTATAACTCTATTCGGGCCGTATACATGTAGGGTGTGAAAATAAGATTTTAGTGGTGTGAGAATAGTAAGACCCTAAATTAAAGGATGTTGGTTTAGCTCTCTTCTTTTTAATATTCAAACAGCAAAATATGTTTTTAGCTACTATTTCTTCTCTGTGTTCTATAATCAAACAATAAAAATGCTTTTTGGTTACTATTTTTTTTTTGAACGACGAATATTACATAAATCCTACTCCTAAATTACATTAAATTAATTATAATGATCTATCACGTGTCTGAAATTAAACTTTGGGCTTCTTCTCGAAACGCATAAGCATTACCACCTAGCTAAAGCGGGAATGAATTATAATTTATTCAGTGGTTTTCAATTAAACCACCATATGTTTTAGATAGGTGGTGTATGATATCGGATTGGTTTTTATCATTATTGTTAATGGAGTCTCTTTCTTACTTCTAATGCAGGATGGGGAATGTGAGCAATAGTAAGTACCTAGAAATGGCTAAGTTGGACTACAATAATTGTCTAGCCATGCATCAGCTCGAATGGAACACAATTCAGGAGTAAGTTTGCTATCTTGTCACATAATTTTCTTACATGACAAAACAACCGATTTATTTGTTTCAGTAGGTTATGACACCAACCGCTTGAACCACCAAACCATTACCATCTTTGAACCAAATATTTATTTTAACGGCAAAATTTACATAATTATTAATTACTACTTATAAATTACACCAAATTTACCTCTTGCCAGAAATTTAACCGTAGTCTCTCTCCAAGAGACACAAAGCCAAGTGGTGATCTTTCAACCAAATATTCAATTAAATGTTCTTTAAATATTGAATTTGGTAATTTATTTACTACTTTATACTTTTGTTTATTCCAACCCCACATTTGTTAACATTTCAAATCCACCCCAAAGATAAATTAATTAGATATTTTCTTTCAAATTAGTTATGAATATTTTTTAATTGAAAATTATCTATTGAACTAGGGTGTAAACGAGCCGAGCTGCTCGTGAGCTACTCTAGATTGCCTAGATAAATACTCGAATCGAGCCGAGCTTAAACGAGCTTGAGCGTCACATATTGAGCTCAAGCCGGCTTGGGAGTCTAAACGACTGTTTATTTTTATATTTTTATCAAAAAATATTAAAAATATATTTAATAATAATTACTATAGTGTATAAATGATGACAAAATAATCAAATAATATATATTATATTCTATATCAAAACATAATTATAAATATATATGAAAATAATTATAAAAATATAATTAATAAATATTTAAATAGTTAAGCCCGAGCTGAGATCGATTTTTAGAATAGCTAAAGATATAGGGGGTGTTCGGGATTCCTTATTGACTTCTCATTCTCAAAAGTCCTTATCAAAAGCAATAAGTAAGAATTCCTTACTTATTCATTTCTCCTTCTTGAAGGTAAAAGAAGACATAAAAGTCCTTTTCAAAGGTGTTTAGGATTCCTTTTAAGCTGATAAGTCATTCTCAAAATGGTGTTTGGGATTCCTTTTAACTTTTAATAAGTTAATAAGTCAAAATTTGCTTCAAAAGTCTTTTTGAGAAGGAATCCCAAACACCCACATAAATGAGCCCAAGCTCTCTTAATAGTTAAACGAGCGAACTCGAGCCTAAACAAGCTCCGACTGGGCTCGGATTGACTCGTTTACGTTAGGTTAAACCAGTCTGACCCATGGATCAGTAAGACTACTAGTTCCAATGGAACCTAATTAATTTATGGTTTATGTTTTACCAATGGAACCTAATTAATTTTTATGTATGCAGATGGTATCATAAGTCTGGCATCGAAAAGTTTGAGACTAGCAATATTACAAGCCTTTTAGTCTCATATTACTTGGCTGCAGCCAGCATATTCGAGCCAGAAAGGTCTGCGGAGTGAATCGCGTGGACCAAAACCGCCATATTAGTCCACGCCATCTCCTCATATTTCGACTCGTCACAGCTCTCAAATGAGGACAGAACAGCTTTTCTTGACGAATTTAGAAACATATCGTCTTTCAAACAACATTTCAAGTACTTTTTTTTTCTTTTTAAAAGCGTCTCTTGTCAATTTAATGTCGCAAAACTTTTAGCGACGACTTAGACTATCTTCGTTTGGTTACACAGAAATGAACCATGGTACGAGGTTATGGTCGCAGTACAAAAAACACTACATGAGCTTGCTTTGGACGCACTCATGGCTCACAGTCAAAACATCCACCCACAACTCCACCATGCCGTAACCTCTCGATATATATCCCTTATAGCTCTTGTGACAAGCCATACGTTGTCGCTAACGACACTAACAATCGTTTTGTTTTGTTTTTTTTTTTTTTTTTGGAATTAGTGGGAGATGTGGTTGACGAAGTGGCATGATGGAGTAGAGGTGACAGGAGATGCGGAATTGATGGTACGAACGATAAACATGACCGCTGGCCGATGGGTATCGAAAGAGCTCATAACTAATCCTCAATATCAACAACTCTCAACTGTCACTAACAATATTTGTCTTGAATTATCTAAGTTCCATAACTCCAAGGTAAAAATATTTTTTTCCTACTAGATTTGAATGGGAATTAAGATTCTTTCATTATTCACTTTATTAATAATAATAATAATAATAATAATAATAATAATAATAATAAAATCTTTCTACCTTGTAGGAGAACCGCACCACATGTGACAATGGGGCTAGAAATTACACTATGATAGATTCAGAAATGCAAGAGCTGGTGCAACTTGTATTGCGCGACTCACCCGATGGTCTTTGAACATGATCTGAAGCAGACATTCCTAAGTGTCGCTAGAACCTTCTACTACCAGGCGTACTGTGACCCAAAGACAATAAATGCCCATATATCTAAAGTATTTGAGATTGTAATTTGACTGCATTTGTAATCGCATATTTACTAGTATAATAAAAGAAATATGGTTTACGGTTTAGGAATACTATTAGGAAATTTATGCTATAAAACTGGTTGTTTGTGGTCGTTCAACTGTCATCTTTTTGAAACAAAACAACAAAAACATATCGCTAATCCGTTTTGTGACTAGGTTGCGACTTGATCGTGTTTAGCAACAACTTGCAAAACAACCTTCTTTGGGAACACTCTGTTTTGCAACCAACTTGTGATCGCCATTTTGCGGTGAAAGCCACATGTTTTTGTTGTTTTGTTTCAAAAATAAGATAACAGTTGAATGACCGTTTCTATTAAATATTTTTTTTTTCCTTTTAAACACTATAAAACCATTACAAATCACACCACAATCACATAAGTTTAACCCCATAACAAATCACACCACAATCACATAAATTTAAGGGTAAACTACACTTTTCGTCCTTTGTGTTTGTAGCGGGTTTCATTAGATAACCTTTTACTTCAATAATTACAGCTATCATCATTTATTTGGAAAACTCACTACACTTTTCGTCCTTTAACACTAACTAGATTAAAATTATAAGTTAACTTCAATCATATAAGGGTAATTTAGTCTTTTTACCAATTTAATAAAAAAACAAAAACTAATATATGTATATACACACACACACACACACACACACACACACACACACACTCTTTAACACCCCCCCCTCTCTCTCTCTCTCTCTCTCTCAACCCTTTCTTCCCCATCCAAATCCCCCTATTCTGCAATTTGATAACAACCAAATCTCTCTCAAAACATAAGGAGCAATGTTTTCAGAACCGGACCGGAGGTCGACCCGGTTGTTTTACGGGGTCAAAGGTCGGACCGGTCTGACCGGTTTGACGGGATATAAGACCCGGATTACGTTATAAATTATATAAAAATATATATTACGTTAAAAACCTTTTTTAATAGAGTACAAAGCAAATAAGGTTACAAAACTTGGGTTAAATAAAGTAAGTTGTAAAACATCAAGGTCCAGATTGCAAATTAGCACTTCATCTTTCATCTTCATTCCTTTTTTTTAGTTTTTACACAGTAACCAACAAAAAGCTAATCTCAGAAATTTCTTCTTCATTTCTTCTCGTTTCATCTTGCAAATTACTCTTCTAGTTTCATCTCCATTTCTTCTCGTTTCGTTAAACATCACTAACAAAAAGCTAATCCCAGAAATTTGGGGGGTCAAACTAACCTAAAGCAACAGTAAAGACCCGTTATTAGTCGACAAATTGGTTCGCCGGAGGGCCAACGGACCCCCCGGACTCCCCTTTAGTTCTGTCGATACCTTTCCATCCCTCACAGCTTGATTTCGTCGCTGGAGGAGGTTGCAGATGTTGCCGGAGGAGGTTGCAGATGTCGCCGGCTCGATCCTACGCGAAGACCCGCCTGCCCGACCGCCCGGCTCCCGGCCCGACCGCCGGGGTAATGTTGAAACGGATTTATGTGCTGAACCGGCCCGGTAACTCCGGATCCCGGCCCGACCGGCCGGCCCGGTCCAGTTTTGAAAACCTTGGTAAGGAGCATCCACTTTCTCTATTAACCAGCAGAATTTTCTCTATTAACACTCACCACTTTCTCTCCACATCCACTCACCACAACCGCCATTTTCCGGCTACGGCTCCGGCCGCTTGAAACATAGGGTTTGTTTCCATAAAACCCTATCTCTCTCCTCCATCACTGTTCCTTATCGTTACAGGATCCATTTCATTCAATATCATTTCAATTTATGGTACGATTGAGTTGTTTCGGTAGTTTCGTTGCTGCTTGTAACCAGCAGAGCTTTGTGTAGTGAGTCTGTGACTAACTCCCGGCCGCAGCTCCACCTCGAACCGCTGCCGACCTCCGCCACTTAATAATGTCGACGACGACGGTGCCGCAATACCACCACTAACACCGCCACTGCAACTCCACCTCGAACCGATGCCGTCCTCTGCCGCTTAATAATGTCGACGAAGACGCCGCACCACCGCTAACACCGTCACTGTTGTTGCTGGAGTCGTTCATCGATGATCTGATTAGAGGTTAACAAAAGGTTGAAATTGGTGCATTAAGATGGAGTTTAAGGTGAAATTGGATTGGTGTAAATAATAGCGGAGAGAAATTTGTGAATTTTTGTGATTGGATTTGGGGATAGAGAGTTGGGGATCTGGATGTAGGCGGAGGTGGTGGTGTGGCGGATCTGGTGGTGGTGATGGTATACGTCGGCAGGATTCGATGGTGGTCGGTTTGTGGTGGCCGGATCCGGTGGTGGTGGAGCTCGATTCAATGGTGGTGGCTGGGATATGGTGGTAGGTGTTGGAGGTTGATTGAAGAGAGAAAGGGAGGGGGTGGGGGATAGTTGAGAGAAAGAAGATGACTGGATTTATGTAAAACATATATATATATAATTTTACTTTTTTAAATAAATGAGTAAAATTACTGATCTACCCTCATGTGCAAGTCACATGACCAAACTTAACTTAAAAATTTAACCTGGTTAGCATTAAAGGACTAACGGCGTAATGAGTTTTACAAATAAAGGATTGTGACTGTAATTATTGAAGTTAAAGGCTATCCGTTGCAATCTGGTACAAACATAAAGGACGAAAAATGTAATTTTCCCTAAATTTAACCATAAACTCTTACATGCTCTAAATACATTCATTCACCTACAATATTTTTACACCATGTCTTACGAGTTTTTCATTCTACCGTTTGAAATCCTGAATGTGTTATTATCCTGAATGTGGCATGATCGTGAGAAAGCAAACAACGTTTTGTTTCAAGATTATTTTTCCGACGAGCATAAATACCATGAAGGTTTATTCAAATAAAGGTTTTGTATGTCGAAAGATAATGATATTAACAACGTTCACCACTTTTCTTTTGGCAGTCACATAGGTTTGTGAACCGAGGGTATGTTTGCCCCCTTTTGATTCAGTTCTGATTTTTTTGTTTCTTTCAGACTTCGCTTTCTATTCGGGTGTGTTCCAGATCTAAATCATTTGTTTCCATGTCTCTATTTTGATCCATGGTGGTTTAAAATCAGTAAGAAGAGACATATCGTCTTCGACTTGTACATCTTTACTTCTCGCTGTTTCTTTAGCTTGATCTCATACCCTACAAAACAAATCCGGAATTTTACCAGCAATGCACCGCTCCAAGCAACTATATATTTCACCATTCCATTTCTCCTCCCACTGAAAATAACACTACAATGAAGAATTTTTTAATAAACATACAAAATGGTTTAATAAGTTACATAAGATTTGTTTAAGTACACACATGGAATCGTTCAAACAACCGCTTTTTGTCCTCATTAGGAACATATTTCCAAGTTTCCGATGGACCGGACCAAATACCCTTTAGGTTTACTCCAATAATCCACGTAGACGTTATTTGATTACTGATGTGCTAAAAGTAGTTTAATAAAAACAACTAAAATTAACCTAAATCTAGACTCAAAGTAATACTCTAGACTCTCTAAACTCGACTAAACTACTAACCGGCAAGCGAACCGATCGACTCTAGTAAAGCTAAGTAAGTCCGGATATCGAACCCACGAGACTCAATTAAATTACGCTAAGACTCTATCTAGACTATGACTGACACAACTTAACTAATTGTTTATTTGATTGGGGGGGGGGGGCTTCTAAAATAATCCTAAATTTGCAATTAAATTAAATACTAATTAACTAAATTGACTAAACGCGAACTTGGACGAAGACTTAACTCAGTGGCGATGAAAGCTACCTAGGCTAGACTCATGTTCAACTAGGAATGGATTTCTATTCGAAACTAACGTGGTATGGAACCGGGATCTTTTAATACTAAACCCTAAGAAATCCCTACTAAGACCTCCCGACCCTTCTCAGGAAGAAACTTGTGAGACTCTACAAGGCAGTTATGACTACCGGTTGTTAGATTTCCTTACAGTCCTCTAACTTCTTGAAAACTGCCCTAATATGACAATCTACCTTACAACGCGAAAGTCTGGCACCCCACTCTGCCCAACTGGCTGGTTATTTCCATATTACTTGTTTTTGCTCCATTTGCACCAGGACCTGTCCCAACGCAAAATAAAATAATATAATACTAAACCTAAATAAAAATAAATAAAACTTATACAATCTACACTGGACAAATATGTGTATTTTACCACTTATCAATTACTAAATCTATAAAATGGAAGCAGTAAATGAAAACCACATTAGTATTATTTTTATATCCACATAAGGGTGTAAGAAGTGCATGCCTAATGAGATGGGGCAAACTTTCCACCCACCCAATCATATTGTGCCATGTCATTTCCCCTCTCATTCTCCCATCTTGCCCAAAAACACAAGGGGTGGTTTTCTCTAAACCATTTTTTAAAGATGATTGGTAGAGAAGATACTGGGCCCCACCATTTACCGCTCTCCTCATCTTTGCCGCATGCGGCATTCTTTCCACGCAAATCCTTTTATCACGCGGCAAGATCTTGATGGCGGTGGATATGCCATGCGGCGTATGCTTTTGCTGCTACCTTTGCCTAACCTACCCCGTACACCTTAAAGGAACAATATTAATGTATGTGTACTTACTCTCCGTCTATAATATAGGTCCACTCACGGTTCACTGGTTCGGGTACTAGGACTTGGGAAGAGCCTCCCGGCTTCGTAGAAGCAACACGACACGAAGACACATCATCACCATCACTACCCTTAATTGGAGAAGACATCAAAGCGTGCTGCTGATTTGACTTTAGTCCAACAATATCACTACTACCTAGAATGCTTCCTTGACTACGACTTTGCTCGCCACTACTTCGATAAACGCCTCGGCCACGACCCTTGCTGATATTTGCCGTAGTAAGTCCCATGATATCTACAATAAAAAGCCAAGTATGAGATTCAACAAATATGATTTGTTGATTTTGATTTTTAGGAATTAGTTATTTCTCTTACACCTTCGGGGTTATAAGATTCAGATTATTTAATTTAGTCAGGTTTACTCATAATTTGCTTTAATAATTTGAGGTGATTTATGTATTATAATAACTATATAGAAGTTTTGTTTGTTCCCAAAAGAATCTCCTTAGACTCATTTAGTGCATGAAATAGCCTGCAGCCTCATTTAACAGTTGCTCTAATAGAAAACAAACCTTGTTGGAGATACTTGGTGCATGGAATTTGGAACCATAGTTGATCCATCTTTGTATGTTACATGTTTTAAACAGGAAGTATCTTCTTCGGACTTCATTGTGATTGTAAACCGAGGTTTGTGACGGGTTAAACTTATAAGTTAAATATCAATGGTGGAGGTATGTTTAATTAGTTGGTGGTTTATGGAGTTCAAACTTTTGTAGTTCTTGAAAAGGGAAAGTTTGTAATTACAGAATTTTATGAAGTTATTGTGTTTTGATCATTTTGTAGTTTCAAATGTCTACCCAGTGGATCTTTTTGAGCATATTTGGGTAGTTGATCGGCTTCAACGACTTGGTATTTCTCATTATTTTGAGTCCGAGATTAAGGATTGTGTTGAACATATCTATAAGTATTGGACAAAGAATGGGATTTGTTGGGCGAAAAACTCGAACGTACAAGATATTGATGATACCACGATGGGATTTAGGGTGCTAAGAATGCATGGTTATGAAATTACTCCAGGTTAGAGATCATAGTAGTTTTATTAGTGATTACCAACGGATTTCCAACGCCATTAGAAGTTTACTATTTCCTTTTTCTTGGGATTTTGTATGGTTTGATGGTAATCCGTCGGTAATCATCTATAGATTTTTTTGTGGGTGAAAATATGTTTTCTACTAACGCGCTAGACATTTTTTGTGACAGATGTATTTCAACAATTGAGAAAGATGGTCGATTCGTATGCTTTGCTGGCCAATCAACACAAGCGGTTACCGGGATGTTCAATTTGTATAGGGCTCAAGTGCTCTTCCCAGGAGAAAAAATTCTTGATGATGCCAAGAAGTTTTCATATGATTATTTGAAGGAAAAACAGTTGACAAACGAGCTACTTGATAAATGGATCATCGCCAAAGACTTACCCGGAGAGGTGTGGTAGAAACAACTATTTGTGACCAGTATTTCTACAAGCTTCATTATGCTAACTCAATGCAATGTAAATCAACAGGTTGGATACGCAATTAACATACTATGGTATGCGAGCTTACCTCGACTCGAGACTAGATATTACCTAGAGAGCAGTATGGGGGTGAGGATGATGTTTGGATTGGGAAAACCCTATACAGGTATTACTCCTAGTTTGTGCAGATGTATTACTGAGAGTCTATGTAGATGTAAATAAAACTTAATAGGAAACTAATATTATATGAACATGTAAAAGTTTTAGGGGTAAAAAATAGAAAACAATTATTATGATAATAAACAAAAATGTTGATTTTCTATTTTTTTATTTATTTTAAGGACAAATATACATCCTCTAAACATTAGAAATTCAAATCCTATATGTAGGTTATGGCCGGCGTATTCATCTTAAAAAATGTAAAATATGATTGGAAGAATAAAAATTATATAATAGACGAGTAAAAGTACATACTATGTCATAGCACTATTCAGACGGTCCATCTAAAATTACTCTCTTTCAGTATTATATTTTTGTTTTGGCCTGAAATACTACTTTAATCTAAATAGTTTTTTTTTTCACAATTTGTCTATGAGGTTTTCAAATTTTTTTGTCATTTTTGTTCAACACCTTAACTCCATCCAAAAATCTTAGTGGTATTTTTGTAATTATACATTTTTTTTTCATTTTTATCCAAACTGTTTTTACATATATATATATATATATATATATATATATATATATAGGATAAGGATCATGTGAGGAGTAGTGGGCTAATTGAGAAACTTGAAAAGCATTCTAGACTACACATTTTCCCTAAGCAAAAAAATGCAAAAAAAAAAAAAAAAGTAATAAAAATGCAATTTTTTAGTGATTTATACACATGTGTATATTGTTAATCTTTTAACTATACATATGTGTATATTGTCAATTATACATATATGTATATATATGTTTAAAATTGAAAATAAGTATTATTTAGGGTTTAGCATTAGTAGTTAGGGTTTAGCATTAGGGTTTAGGGTTTAGCATTATGGTTTAGCTTTTGAGTTTAACATTAGGGTTTAGCTTTAGCTTTAGGGTTTGTATTAGGGTTTAGCTTTAGCTTTAGTGTTTAACATTAGGGTTTTGCTTTAGGATTTAGCATTAGGGTTTAGCTTTAAGATTTAGAGTTTATAACACTTATTTTTCAATTTTAAACATGCATATACATATATGTATAATTGACAATATACACATGTATAGTTAACAGATTAACAATATACACATATGTATATATCACTAAAAAAAACCTAATAGAAAAAGCTTCGATTTTTCCCAAAAAAAAATTGCATTTTTTTACAACTTTTTTTGCATTTTTTTTCTTATGGAAAATATGTGATCCAGAATGCTTCTCAACTTTCTCAAATAGGGTGGACTTTTCTTAGGATCCCTACCCTACATATATACATACACACACACACATATATATATATATATATATATATATATAGAGAGAGAGAGAGAGAGAGAGAGAGAGTAGAATACAATAGTACCTTATCGTGCGAAGATATGTGAGTAGAACATTGAGACGCTTGTCATTCAGACAGTCTGATTCATTCACATGCAGTACGTTCAGTTCAAACGTTTATGCACATGCATTATTGGTTGTCGCTTTAGCTACAATCAAACGTAATGTCACTTAAACATAAGTGATCCATCATTATTTACTTTTTTTTAGCCTCAAAAAAGGTTGTAACACGAGAACTTTTCAGGAAGTCACACACCATTGTTTACTTGGATATAATGTGGTGGTAACCCGGTTGAAATCATGTAAAGTGGAGACATAAAAGTATTTAAAAATACATTACTCTTACATTAAAAAAGTTAAATACGAAATAATTGTAGAAAATGATTTTTAAAACAACATACATACACCACTCAGAAGGTGGTCTTTCTATATGTACACAACTTGTTATGCGGCTTATGCCAAATGCCAATCTCATTCCATCAAATCAAATCCATCAAGAGAGGGTTGATTGGTAAATTAAGGGTTCTTAATTCGTTAATCTAACGGTAATTTTGTTTATATTAGTTTCTGATGTTTATTTCGTAATTCGTTAATTTTTTGGTTTTAAACGTAGGAACATTCGATCTTGATCTATTATTTTTGAAGATTTGAAGTTAATTAATTGTTAAAATATATGAAATAGTGTAAAAATGGAAAAATTGGGTATAAATTCGGAGTTGTAAGCTTACTGTGAAAAGTTACACAAAAAGACCCACGTGTTGCACGGTCATGCCAAATCGGCACGGTAGTGCAACCCTTAGTCGAAACAGACCATTTAATCATGCATCGGATGGTCATCGGATCGCACTACCGTGCGACTGATGCACCACCGTGCAACCCGATAACAAAAGTCGAACCAGGAAAATGATCCGGAATGGCATGATCGTGCCAAATCCGCACGACCGTGCGCCTCGATAACCGCCCACGTCAAGTTAAAAGCAATTCTGCAGTAAAAACATTTCATATTTTCGAAACCCTAAGCGCTGCACGGGAGTTCCAAGTCGCCCCAACCCAAAAATCATCTAATTTTTGCCTAGATTTCACTTCAATCATCTTCCAAGGTATGTTTCCTACCTATTTTGTAGATTAAACTTAGTTTCTGACATAGATCTAATGTTTAAACCAAGGAATTTTGGGGTTTTCTTCATAAATGTCAAATAAACCCTTGTTCTTGAGTGATTAGTGTTAAATCGATGATTCTGATGCTTGATTCGAGATCCATTTACTGATTAAAAGATAAATTTTGAAAAGTACAAGTTAAATCAGTGATTTAGACTATTTTCTGATGATATTTGCTGTTGCACGGTCATGCCACTTAAACGGCATGACAGTGCCGATCAGGAATCAAGAACAGATCATCGATTCAAAGCTATGACCCCGAGTCACACGGCAGTGCCGATTTGGCACGGTAGTGCGACACTATTTCCAGAAACAAGCTGTTGACCGATCAGGGGATGGCACGATAGTGCCACCGGTCGCACGACCGTGTGACTACTGAAACAGAAACAAAAGCTCGTCAACAGCCTGTTCCGATGGCAGCAACGAAATTTTTATATTCTGCTCTTATTTTGTTGTATTCCTGTGTGCAGATGAATTACAGATTCCTCCAGTTCAGTGAGAACAAACCGAAAGAACAACCATGTATTGCAAGATTAGAAGCTTTATGGAATAGACGGGGACAAATCGGTGAACCGAGAAGAATCAACTGGGAGACGTTGACAACCCTAAACCAAGAAGAAAGGTTATCCAACATGATGTCACATCCAATGTCAAGGTTGTTCAACATTGCACGACCCGTTTATCTTGAACTAACATTGGAATTCTTCGCTTCATACACTTATGAAAAACCAAGAAGCGAAAATCCAGACTTTAGAAACAAGGAGACAATACAGTTCAGGTTGGGAAGAAAGTGGCATAAGTGGTCAGTTGCTAAACTTGGAAGAAGATTGGGCATATACTCAGCTGAAGACATCAATTCAGAACTCTTCACCAATATCTACAAGTTTGATAATGATCAGCAACGGGCTGACTTTTGGGCACAAGTGGCAATCAGCAACTCTTCACGACTACGAGACCCGCTTCTGAGGGTCGTTCATCAGGTCATGAGTCACACCATCTGTGGGCGCATGGACAGTGCAGGAAACTGTCCCACTCCAGATCTTCTTTTCATATATTCCTTAGTGACTGGAGTGCATGTCAACCTCGCAGCTAGAATGGCTGAGTTTTTCGTAAACAGTGCGGGGAGAACTACAAGCAGCGAAATCCATGGTGGTGAATATGTGACTCAGTTGGCATACAACTTGGGTATTATGAAAGATGATGTAGTCAGTGGTCTCACGTTGGTTCACGCAGGAAGAGATGTGGATATGAAGTCTTTAAAGGCGATGGGTCTGGTAGTGGACACAGATAATGGACCGCGACTGAGGGGTCTAAATGGAGAAATATGGGATCCGCTACCACTACCACCACAGGACGAAGAAGTCCACATGGAGGAGTATCAGGTACTTGAGCCACCACCACACGCTCAGCCACATCATGAAGAGCACCAGCATCAGTATCAACATCAGCAAAACCGGCCTCCAGGTATACCTTCCTACCCTGAGTTGTACCAACAGTTCCAGCATATGCAGGTCTCTCAAGATACTATGAGAGCCGACCAGTTAGCTATGAGAGCCGAGCAGGAGGCTATGCGAGCAACTCAAGACGCTATGAGGGCTGGCCAGTTAGCTATGCGGGCATCTCAACATACCATGCGGGAGGAAATGTATGCATGATTTTCCTACATTTTCGGAGGGCTACAAAGCGTATATCCTAGCCACTTCAGCAACCCTCCACAGTTTCCGTTCGGAGAAACATGTACGTATGGGGCAGGTTCATCTGGAACACGCCACCATGATGGTGATGATGATGAGGAGTAGGAGGAGGTAGGGCAGAACAGTTCAGAAACTAATGTTTTATGTTATTTCTATTCAGTACTTTGTTTGGGATTTCTAAACTTTATGACTGTTTTTAATGTTTTACGTAGTATGTTTGCTTTGTTTGAATAACGGATTTGGTTGAATTATCTAACATTTTGATCAAGGGTAATGTTGGCTATTTTAGCAAGTGACATAATTGGCAGATTTCTAAAGAAATGCACACAGAGTTGAGACGACTTCAAATCAAAGTCTACTCAAACGAGTCAACTCAAACTCTGAGGGAGTACATCTTTCCCTTTTCACACTATTAGTTTAGCTCTTCATAATTGCTTAACTAATATGTATTTCACATTGGGGACAATGTGAAGTTCAAGTGTGGGGAGGGGTTTAAAAGGTTTTAAACTTTGTTTGTCCTTAATTGTTCTCATTTTTTGTATATATTTTCGAAAAATAAAACAAAAATGGTCAATTTGTGTTCTTTAGAAAGCATCAAATGTGATAAAAAAAATCGACAAGCTAAATTGATTTTTTTAAAAAGATAACTAAAAAACGTGATAAAACAAAACAAAAGACTTGCATGTTTATCTTTATTTTTATACCCATTCCGTCCGTTTACGCGAGCATATTTTTGAGCCTTTACAGCTTTCTTGTCAAAATGCTTCTTTGTTTTTGCGGAAAAATGAGTGAGCTGGATGTTTTAGGTAATTTAGAACTTGTCATTTGTATACTTGTCAAAACCATGAATATTTGAAATTACATAGAAATGATAGAGGCAATTAGGATAACCCTTTGTCAGCCTTTTTCTTTGTTTATATCCCACACCCAACATTATCCATTAGTTCGCCATGTTGAGCCTATTTTCCGTATTTTTCTTAAGCTTTACCCAAAAGTTCACCCAAAAATAACCTTTTCTCATTCACCCTTATTTTCGTTAAAAGATTTGGCCATAAGCTTTCTAGTCTAATATAAAGTTTCACTTCAGCAAAAAAAAAAAGCCCCGTTTGTCAAAACTCTCTAGGAAAGTTAAAGAAAGACTATCAAGAAAGAAAAATAGAGAGTTGATGTATAAATAGAATAAACTCTGAAGACCTACACAATAGCTTAGCAACGTATTTAGAACTATAGAAATAAATTACCAAGTTTTTGGCCAAGTTTTAACCTTTCTTGCCACTTTCAAATATCCATTCCATACCCTTAACCATAAGCCTAACGTTACAGCCCATCGAAGACCTCTTGATTTATGTTTTTCACATATTAATTGATGGAGATTAGATCTTTTGACAAGCTTATGATATTGAATGATTCATTGACTAGGCATCGAGTATTTTACATACACATTATATGTATGATTCAGAAATTTAACCGAGTGTGTGTGAACATCGTGAGAATTGTAAAGATTTGCATGCTTAGTCAATCAAAAGTTGAATCATTGCTTTATAATTATCCTTTCATAAATCTAACAAAGCTTGTTTGTTTTAAATCTTTGATGATGACTTTTTGAAAACCAATTTGACCACCAAACAAATTAGTAAACCTTGTAAACATTCAGAGTTTTTTCCGTATTTTATTTTAAGTTTGCTTGAGGACAAGCAAAGTTCAAGTGTGGGGATGTTTGATATACGTTAAAGTATACATGTTTTTATCCCCCAAAACACTTCCATTTTAAGCGTTTTTGACTGAAACGACGATGTTTAGGTACCAAATCCGGTACTTTTATATTTTCAGGTAATGAAGAACAAAAGACAAATCTGATGAAAACGGGCAAATTCTGATGCGTTTCTGATAAAACGGACAAAAATCTGATGACTGCCAGGTGTCGCACGGCCGTGCGATCCAACCGCATTACCGTGCGAGACCTTTGACCTCAGAAGCACTGCCAGTGCGACTCATGGTGCCGCTGATTACTCGAACCGCACTCCCGTGCGATCCAACCGCACCTCCATGCACCACCTGGACCATACTTTCTGATCACGATTCTGATGACCTCGCACTACCATGCGACCAGTCGCATGACCGTGCCAATCTGGTGACCTAGACAAGTTGTCCACTCGTCCACTTGGCTGACTCGGGATCGCTGAAACTGACGTCACCCGACAACACCTGACCGCACGGCCGTGTGTTGGTACAGTTTATGTGGACGCGACTCGACTCGGTTCGATTCGGTTCGGTTCGACCCTGTTAGGTTCGACTCAAGTCCGATGTCACGACATTCCTCCGTCGTGCGCCCCAGAGTTCGACACGTGAAGCACGGAGAGCCGCAGACCAATTCCCGTTTACACATCATCATGACATCATCATGATGATGTCACAAGTAGACTAATCCTTATATTATGGTCTTTATGAAATTCACGTGCATGTGCTTAGACCAATCAACTTCCTTTGGGCTTTAAGTCATTTTGATTGGGCCTATTGGTTTGGGATTCCGACATCCGACGAAGACTTATGTGTTGGGCTGCTACATCATGTGGACGAAGACCAAACAGCATGTGATGAAAACACAGTAGGGACGAAATCACATCAAGTGACGAAGACACCTTGATTTCGTCGAGATATTGGATTTCGTCGATCTGTTTTCGTCGGCTTCTTGTTTTCGTTGTTCATGTTAGTATATAAACACAGACAACAGACAGAACACAGAGAGACAAGTCTGAATAGATTTGAGAGCGAACACATTGTAACACACACACACTGAGAGTTTACAGAGACCATTTGTAAACACCGCATTGTAACCGTTTTCTAGCATTAATACATTGAGTGTTAATCGTTGAATCTTGTGTCTTACGTGTGCGTAACTTGGTTTAACTTACCTGTTTGGATTCCGCACTTTCGGGTTTGTCGGAAAACAGGGAATAGAGGTTACTCGATCCTCCGGGTGAACCTACAATTGGTATCAGAGCATTGGCTCGATTCCTTGTAAAAACCAAGTTGTT
Source organism: Helianthus tuberosus (assembly GCA_030545235.1). Lineage (NCBI taxonomy): Eukaryota > Viridiplantae > Streptophyta > Magnoliopsida > Asterales > Asteraceae > Helianthus > Helianthus tuberosus. The sequence goes on along the minus strand of CM060363.1, from coordinate 198,111,699 downwards.
TTCTTGTGTTTTCAAAAAGATTTTAATGTGTTTTTCTTAAAAGCTTGAGTTTAAAGATTATATTTTTCTGAAAAACAGGTGTTAAGATCTTGAAAACCTTGTGATTTTGCTATTTGTTTTTGTTAAAAACCTTGTTAAATCTTTGTTATACATGTTAGAATAAGGTTGTTTTTGAAACATTGTGCAAAATCGTTGTTCGGAAAATTTATCGGTCACCGGAATCTTCATCCAGTTCATCACATCTTCAAACTATTCTTGAATAGTTTCTGTGTTTGCTCTTTTGTTGAACTTGAATTATTATGTTTGTGTGATTATTATATATTAAGTTGACAAATTGTGTACATGTAATGATGTGTGTTGAAAAAGAAGTCTGGTAAGGTAAGGTTACTTTGAAAAAGAAGGTTTTGTTGTCAGAAGATAAGGATAAGATTTGATAAATATCTTTTTTGTCTGGTAGCAATTGTCCACGAAAACACATTGGATGAAATCACTTGTGTGTCTGGATGAAATCACTTGTGTGTTTGGACGAAATCACTTGTGAGTCTGGACGAAATCACTCCATCTAGCTGGACGAAATCCCTATACAAACATCCAGTCAACGAAATCTCTTTGGTCAACAAAAACAAGCTGGACGAAAACAAATCTAGGCGAAATCACTAGTCTTGGGCGAAAACACCTTGTGGCCGAAAACCTCCCTTGGACGAAACACTTGCTGGGCGAAAACACATATTGTCAATGAAATCCATTTCAACGAAATCACATCTGATTGTCTTGGCCGAAATCCCTTCTCAACGAAATCACTTGTGTTGATCCAACGAAATCACTTGTGTTGATCCTGACGAAAACCACTTGATTTCGTCTAAAAATTTCAGCAACGAAAACCCTTTGATTTTGTCACATATCTTTTCATATTTTAAACAGAAGCTTTGCAAACATATCTTAACAGTTTCATTTCAAGTTGTTTTTCAGGTTTTCACTTACATATACCAATCATGAGTTGTACGAGCCCTTGGGATTGGAGTACGGACCCACAACCAAGTCAAAAACCGACTTCGATGGCCGAATATTTAAGGAATACCATACCTCAACAACAACAATCTATTAGTGCAAGTCAATGGGCAATGGTGTCGAATCAAAATCAGAGCATTCAAAATCTTTTGCTTAGTGAGAGTGAGACGGGTAGCAACAATCTCCCACCAAAATTGAATCACATGAATGAATTTCCGACATGGAAAGGTCGTTTCACCACATACGTTCAAGGGCAAAGCACCGATCTTTGGAGGTGCTTCATTACTCCACGCAACAATGCCCTCGTAGTAGCAGCATCAACTGCAGCGGGTTTTACTAATATGCTTGAAGATGACAAGAAAGCCTATGACTTAGAGAAAAAATCGTTTGCTATTCTTACACAAGCGCTTCACAAAGAAATCTATCATCAATTCTCTTACTGTGACGACACGAAAGGTTTATGGGATGCATTGGTAGCGAGAGGAGAAGGAAATGCAGCTACTAGAAAGACACGCCATGATCTATTGAAGAAAGAATTTGAATAATTTCAGTTCTTGGAGAATGAAACTCTAAATGATATGACTTCTCGTTTTTATCATTTGATTAGTGAAATGAGTTCTTATAATGTTGCTGCAACTCATCCGAAAATGGTTGCACGATTTGCTGATGCTCTACCTCCTAAGTGGAGTAGATTCATTGAGCTTCTAAAGCATACGGGCGCTCTGGATGCAGCAAATGTCAGTCTTGATGAATTCATTCAGAAGTTGGAGCACAAGAACGAAGAGGAAATTCGGAAAGCTAAAAGGATTGCAATTGCACCTCCTCAAAACACAGAAATGTATTTGCCTGGTTTTGGTCCTTCAGCTAGTTCTAGTTCCATTCAGCAACCGAAGCTTCAAACGGCGTTTGTATCCAATACAAGCTCATCTCCGTTTCCACAGTTTAATCAAGCCCAACCACAGTGGAATCAAAGTGCTTATCTTTCACAAACTTTACCCCAACCTCAAGCCCAACCACAACAATAGCAAGCTCATTATACCAACAATCCTCCACCCCTAAACCCTAACATAGTCAAAGTTGATACATCAAACCTCTCAAATGTTAGCATTGAAGTAGCAAAGGAACATATGGAGCTCATTAATACAATGGTCAGTGCTTCCTGTTGTTTGGTCGCAGGTCAAATTGGAAACATTAGTTTGACCAACGAAGATTATCTACAAATCAACCGTGATAAAATGGAGTTGATGGATATAAAGTGGGCGTTCGCAAGTGCTGTTAGAAGGGCGAAGGACTTTATGGTTCGAACAGGGAGAAGTTCTTTGGAAAGTAAACAGGATACGAAGTATGGATTTGATAAAGAAGCGGTTACATGTTTTAATTGTGGCGAAAAGGGGCACTTCAAACGTGAGTGCACCCGACCAAGCAAACAAGGCAATCAGAACCCATTCAGAAATCAGACGAGTACTTCAAATGTCAATGTCAATCAAGACAATCATGAAAGAAGGATGGTAGTGTTGAACAACAATCAGAACCAGAACCAGGCTGGACCATCAAACACCAATCGAGCATTGACCGTTCAAGCTGATGAAGGGTGTAATTGGTCTATACAACTTGGGGAAGGTGATCAATGTCACACCCCGACCACGTAGAACATACAAAACGTGGCGGAAACATCGGGGAGTGTTGTAACAGAATTAATTGTTTCAAATCCATGGCAATTGAAGTTTCGTTTTATTGATTAGAAGTGTTACAATGTCTTAACAAACAAGGAAATACAACATAATTAACTAGTCTTGCATCTTTTCTTGTCACTAAAGCCCAAGACTGCCTATGTGTATCTTGATTATCTTATGCAACAGCTCCTGAAAAACACATGTGAAAATAGGTACGTCAGCATAAAAATGCCTGTGAGATACATAGGTTTTGTGAAAATAGGTTTCATGACTTATGTTTGAGAAAATGTTTAGTCATGAACCTTGTAATTTGCTTTGTCTTGTAAATCATTTGAAAAACAATGAGTTCAGATGATATGTATAAATAAGTGAATAATGTATGGTTAAATGAATAACCATGTAAGATGAGTTTGTATAAGATAAGTTGTTTGTAAATCAATGTTTTGTGAAAAGTATGTTATTTGTATAAAATGTTCTATGTCTCAAACTGAAATGATTCAAATAACGCCATGATATGTAATACCATACAAACACTTATATATAGGAAGTACCAACGGCGTATCCACCATGCTTGTATCATATTACACACGCCTCGTTACTTAATCACTTACTCAAACCAAACTACCAAAGTAAAATGTTCATGTCTAATGTAAATCATGTAATATGTATCCAAAATGTAAGCATGTGATGAATAACAAATGTACTAAGTATGCAACAATAGACATACGTAGCATGTGACCTGTACTAAGTATGCAACAATAGACATACGTAGCATGTGACCTGTACTAAGTATGCAACAATGGACATACGTAGCATATAACCTGTACTAAGTATGCAACAATAGACATAGGTATCATGTAACCTGTACTAAGTATGCAACAATAGACATACGTAGCATGTAACCTGTAATGTAGGACGATGTACTAAGTAATGCACACAATGGGCACACCTAGCATGAAATGTAATGAAAACATGTACTATAATGTACTAACGAACATAGCATGTATATGATGTGAAAACGGGAAAACATGAATGTAACAAGTAGGCACATGTGTTTCACCCCAAAACAGTTTGGAAAACAGTAAAAGAGGGGTCTATGTACTCACTTGAGAATGCTCAGTAGTCCTTGAGTGACAACCAAACAATGCTAGAGATCACGGATATCAAACGGTACCTAATATAGGTAACTACATTAATAATCCGGACCTAAATCCGAGGATTGGATAGAATGAGGGTTCGTAAACCAAACGAGTGTAGAGACTCGTGTCATTTGGTTTAACAAAGCCTACATACTAATTGAAACTTAACATAATTGCTTTCGACCCATTACGACCCGTTTAGGTAGCTTATGCTACTTTAACGCGTCGTTCGCGTAAAACGCGTTCGGACCGCCTAACTAGCCCTATGACAAGTGTCATATGCCTAAACATGTTACATAATCAGTTATGTGACAAAAGTTTCTGTTACATATGCTTAATTACCAATTATACATGAAAAGGGTATTCTGGTAATTTACCTAAGGCATATAAACTACCTATCATACAACTACTCAAACGATGTGACCATAGGGTATAACCTCGGAAGGTTATTCCCTACCTACTATGGTCACCTAATGTGTTTGGTCGGATCCTAATGATCGACCAAATAGGTCGGGTTCGAGGTATAAGCGATTTATTAGATCGCTTACCCTACGACCCTAGACAACGTGGTAATCAGCAGGCATAGTCCCAAGGGACTATAACCATCGTGATTACAATCACGTTGCGAAGTTCAAACGAACTTCGCATTGACCATAAGCTGGTCAACGCTGAAAGTCAAACAAAGTTTGACTTTCTGACTCGAAAAGCAATAAAATAAAGAAAAGAACGAAAGAATACTTACGAAGGGTCCCCGAATGCTAATTTCGATTCAAAAATCTCAGGTATGAAACAATAGTTTCAACTTAGAGTTTCTCAAATCAAAATTCTAGTGATTTGAGCAATGGGGGGCATGGGGTATTTATAGTTTTCGGTCCACCGTTAAGATCGTTTCATGGAATCCGTGCTTTAATCCCATGCGTACACTTGTCGGAAAGTTATGGTGGCTAAAAATGGTTCTTATCAGCTGACTAGACAATTGAGAATGTGTGGGTGTGGATCAACCAGCTGCAATCTGCTGTTAAATGCAGTTAATCTGGTCTGATAGTGGGACGCGGGCTGCGTGAGGATTCTCAGAAACTGAGGCGGGCCGCCTGGCCTGCACAGATCAGAAAAAGTTTCAGAAATGACAGTTTCAGTCCCTGCACGTGTTTAAGCCCATTTCTGGCACTTCTAAGGCCCGTAAAGCCAACTTTAAGGCCCTAAAATGATGCCTAAACATTGTGGACATGAAACATGCTCAAAAATATCTCAGATGTCGGTTCGTTTGGCCGTACGATCGCGATGTTCGCTTAATTACGACGGAATGCGCATAAGCGCGAAAAACGATCCAAATGACGTGACGAATGGATTTTTCTTATGCCAAACACTAAAATAAAATATTTTAGTGCTTACATAAATTTTTGGATGTCCGGATGTATTCAGAACGTAAGTTATGCGCGAAAATGCAAACTTGTGCACTTTTTGACACTTTTAGTCCCTGAATGACCCAAAAGTTTATTTTAGCATACCGAACCCCTCAAAGCCTATTTCTAAGCTATGTAAAGGATATTTATGGTATGTTTAACTTATGGCCGTGTTCCGGAATGTCTGTTACAGTTCAAATTGGCATACTTTCGCAGTTTGTCAACTTTAGTCCCTGTAAGCGATTTAACTTGATTTTGCCATACCAAAGCCTTCAAAACTTATTTCTAAGTTATGTAAAGGTTATTTAAGGTATGTTAAGCCTATTTCACTATTCTGGAGTGTTCGTTGCATTAAACTGGTTATATTTACGCATTAATGCGCGTATAACCTTCCAGAAAGCGATTTAGAGCTTGAAATCGAACAAGAGTTGATATGTGCAAAAGCTACACATATTTATACAAGTCCAAAGTATGAAATACAATATTTCATTGGTTTGGCATTTGTTTGATGGTTGAAGTGACACAGGTGTTACAGTCTCCCCTACTTTAGGAAATTTCGTCCCGAAATTTAGTTTTAGAGGAAACTTGTGGAGACAGCTGTGACGGTTTTGCCTTCAGACAAATCCATTGAGCCCTTAAGTAAAACTCTGGGCCATGTTAGGATTCTTAGCAAAGATGTCAACCCTCAAATTGAAGTCCTTGTAGTAACAAAACATGGAGTTTTGATCTATAGACAGGAGAACATTTCCCGTGAAGAATTATCATAGGAAACTTGTGTGTGCTTGAAATCAGAATTGGGGAGTGTAAGAATAAATGACATTGGTCAAATTCTAAGACTTCTCCTGTATCATTACTCTTGTCACTGTAGGTCTTAACACATGACAAAACTTCCTGTGGTTTCTGTGCACTGAGTTCCATAATTATGTAGGCCTCCATAATTACGTACTTCCTTGCACAGTCCGCACAGTTCATTTCATAATGCGTATGGGAAAAATCAACGAATAATCCTGTGGTGATTTAACTTGACTGCAATAGAGTCCCTTTAACTAGGTCACCAAAGGATTAGATCAACGAACAATCTCTTGAACTAGACCACCCGAGGGCCTATTTAACTACATAAACACCTGATATATTTAACTAGATTTTCGAACCAATCTATTTAACTTAGATCGACGTAGGATCTCTTTAACTATATCAACGCATGATATATTTAACTGGATTGTCGAACCAATCTATTTAACTTAGATCAACGTAGGATCTCTTTAACTTAACTACCCAAGAGGAATAGTTAACTACATCGACGCAGGATGTATTTAACTAGATTGTCGGACCAATCTCTTCAACTATATCAACACATGTTGTCCTTAAACCTTGGAATAGTACTTTTAATCCAAGGGACTTAACTACAAAGTAGAAGTCCATTAAGGATTTAAGATAGTACCTTTTTGAATATCCTACTACGAATCCCTCATATGAAGGTATGAAAGATTCTACGAGGATTTGGATAGCGAATATCCAGAGTATACAAAAACACAAAATGCTTAAAAGGAAAAACAAGATGCATAAACACATAGTCACCTAATCACAAAATTGATTATCTAGATCTTTAATTTGTAAGTTTTGTTTTGTTAATTACGTACATGTATTTAAAGCACACTAGGAATCCATTTCATGGATTTCATTCGGTACTTTAAACATTAGCAAGAATCTAACTATGAAGATAGCAAGATCTTCCAAAAATTCGATTTCGTTTTCAAGAAAACACAATATTCGAATTAAGGAACACAAAAATTTGAAGATACGGAAATACCCTTAGGTACCCTCTTAAGAATTTATAGTGGTACGTTGGGTATTCATACAGAGTTGTAACTTGCGCCTTGTACTTCGTTTCTTTGCAAGAGACGGGTACTAAGGATTTCCGTGGAAAACGCAAGAGATAATAAAATGGAAGAAATTACGAGGTAGTCTGTTCTTCAAGGAATACGATTCCTTGATTGTCGGTATTGTAGGGGATACGTTGTTTATACATGCCATCATATTTGTACATTGCAATGCAAAATAAAAAGATTTATTTATAAACAACAACAACAACTGTTTCATGGACCTTGACAACAAAAGAAAATAATACATAAGGCTTGATTATTTCTAAACAACATTGTCTTCTAGTTGGTCCGATGCTCATCCCTGCGCTGGATTCGCATTAGCAATCTTTGGGCAATTTCTTCGGAAATGGCCCATCTCGCCACAGTTGAAGCAAGGACCTCATGGAAGACGAGCTTGAGCAGGATTTACTTGAGGTTGGTTTGGACCAGCTTGGTTCGGGGTAAAACGACAAGCATTTTCCAGGTGACCGAGTCACCCACATGATGCACACAAACGACACTGCAGGTGAGCTAAGTGGTGTGCATTACATTTGTCGCATATCGGTGCAGTACCGGCATAAGGTTTCCTTGTAGGAGGCTGAGCTGGTTGGTGGCGGATGTTTTGGTTGGGTTGAGCAGTAATCGCAAAATTCTGCGAAGCCTTACGTTTCTTAGAAGGTTCGGTTTTGCTTTCCTTGGTTTCCTCCTGAACATTAGCTTCTGGTTTCTTGTCGCCTTTCCGAAAAAGTTTATTCTTCCTGATGTGGGATTCTGTTAGGGTAGCAGACATGTCAATGGCTTGTCTGACAGTAGTAGGGTTACTGCCAGTAACAATATCCTGAACTAGGTCAGGAAGACCATCAATATATTTCTCAATCGCCTTATCCAGAGGCATAACCATAGTAGGGCATAACAAGCTCAATTCCTCATAGCGGTCAGTATAGGCTCGATGTTCCCCACTGTCTTGCTTCAGATCATCAAATTCTTTCTCCAACGCTCGCAGTTCATGACGAGGACATAACTCCCTCATCATAAGAGCTCTAAGCTCGGCCCAAGTCTGTGCTAGTGCAATTTCAGCACCCCGGTCTCTCATAATCCCGTTCCACCACGTAAGAGCCCTCTTCTGAAACACGCTCGAAGAAAACTCGACCTTACGATTTTCAGGACACTGAACGTGACGGAACGTATTCTCAATGCTCTCGAACCATTGAAGAAGCCCAGTTGCTCCCTCAGAACCACTAAACTTGAGCGGTTTAGCCGAGTTGAAACTCTTGAAGTTGCATGGAGCATTGTTGTTGTTGATGGCTTGCATCATTTGAGCATAAAGATTTGGGAAGGCAGCAGCCATTTACTGCGCGATGATTTCTGCCAGTTCGGCAGTCGCTATCTGGCTTTCGCGTCGAGGAGGCATTCTAAAAGAGGAAACATGAAAGGAAACGAGTGAGAGAATTAGACGAAAAGAATGAGATGAAACAAATCTGATGAAAGCAAGGATAGTGGTCATTTGTTTGTTACTACAAAGCAACAAACGACCTCGGTGATTAATCAAAGTAAATAGGTCAAAAATAATGTATCGCGAAGACATGCTCGCCTATAAGTGAACACTCATCCCAAGAATTCCCAGGTAAGCACAACTGGTCTCGCGTCTGATGAGATGTATACGAAGTGCTTGCCTAGACAGAAAACCCAGAATACAGGCATTCACCCTTCCAGTTTGCACGTGTTCACATTATTTAAAACCCAAAACCTTGACGAGATTTTGAAAATTCAAAGGGGTTCAAAACCTTACAATAGAGGGTTCAAAACCTTGTAATCAATCATCCTAGAACAGATGATTAGTTTTCAAAGCGGTTTTGAAATTTATGTTCTTGTTGTGGTAGTCGCCTAAGGATAGGTGACGGTATTGTTTTATGATTAAACGCAAGTAAACTCGCGTTAGGGTCCTAAGAAGGTTATAGTCTAGGTCAAAGCATTACTAATAACCTAATTCCCTATAACCATTGGCTCTGATACCATCTTTTCTGTCACACCCCGACCACGTAGAACATACAAAACGTGGCGGAAACATCGGGGAGTGTTGTAACAGAATTAATTGTTTCAAATCCATGGCAATTGAAGTTTCGTTTTATTGATTAGAAGTGTTACAATGTCTTAACAAACAAGGAAATACAACATAATTAACTAGTCTTGCATCTTTTATTGTCACTAAAGCCCAAGACTGCCTATGTGTATCTTGATCATCTTATGCAAAAGCTCCTGAAAAACACATGTGAAAATAGGTACGTCAGCATAAAAATGCCTGTGAGATACATAGGTTTTGTGAAAATAGGTTTCATGACTTATGTTTGAGAAAATGTTTAGTCATGAACCTTGTAATTTACTTTGTCTTGTAAATCATTTGAAAAACAATGAGTTCAGATGATATGTATAAATAAGTGAATAATGTATGGTTAAATGAATAACCATGTAAGATGAGTTTGTATAAGATAAGTTGTTTGTAAATCAATGTTTTGTGAAAAGTATGTTATTTGTATAAAATGTTCTATGTCTCAAACTGAAATGATTCAAATAACGCTACGATATGTAATACCATACAAACACTTATATATAGGAAGTACCAACGGCGTATCCACCATGCTTGTATCATATTACACACGCCTCGTTACTTAATCACTTACTCAAACCAAACTACCAAAGTAAAATGTTCATGTCTAATGTAAATCATGTAATATGTATCCAAAATGTAAGCATGTGATGAATAACAAATGTACTAAGTATGCAACAATAGACATACGTAGCATGTGACCTGTACTAAGTATGCAACAATAGACATACGTAGCATGTGACCTGTACTAAGTATGCAACAATGGACATACGTAGCATATAACCTGTACTAAGTATGCAACAATAGACATACGTAGCATGTAACCTGTACTAAGTATGCAACAATAGACATACGTAGCATGTAACCTGTAATGTAGGACGATGTACTAAGTAATGCACACAATGGGCACACCTAGCATGAAATGTAATGAAAACATGTACTATAATGTACTAACGAACATAGCATGTATATGATGTGAAAACGGGAAAACATGAATGTAACAAGTAGGCACATGTGTTTCACCCCAAAACAGTTTGGAAAACAGTAAAAGAGGGGTCTATGTACTCACTTGAGAATGCTCAGTAGTCCTTGAGTGACAACCAAACAATGCTAGAGATCACGGATATCAAACGGTACCTAATATAGGTAACTACATTAATAATCCGGACCTAAATCCGAGGATTGGATAGAATGAGGGTTCGTAAACCAAACGAGTGTAGAGACTCGTGTCATTTGGTTTAACAAAGCCTACATACTAATTGAAACTTAACATAATTGCTTTCGACCCATTACGACCCGTTTAGGCAGCTTATGCTACTTTAACGCGTCGTTCGCGTAAAACGCGTTCGGACCGCCTAACTAGCCCTATGACAAGTGTCATATGCCTAAACATGTTACATAATCAGTTATGTGACAAAAGTTTAGGTTACATATGCTTAATTACCAATTATACATGAAAAGGGTATTCTGGTAATTTACCTAAGGCATATAAACTACCTATCATACAACTACTCAAACGATGTGACCATAGGGTATAACCTCGGAAGGTTATTCCCTACCTACTATGGTCACCTAATGTGTTTGGTCGGATCCTAATGATCGACCAAATAGGTCGGGTTCGAGGTATAAGCGATTTATTGGATCGCTTACCCTACGACCCTAGGCAACGTGGTAATCAGTAGGCATAGTCCCAAGGGACTATAACCATCGTGATTACAATCACGTTGCGAAGTTCAAACGAACTTCGCATTGACCATAAGCTGGTCAACGCTGAAAGTCAAACAAAGTTTAACTTTCTGACTCGAAAAGCAATAAAATAAAGAAAAGAACGAAAGAATACTTACGAAGGGTCCCCGAATGCTAATTTCGATTCAAAAATCTCAGGTATGAAACAATAGTTTCAACTTAGAGTTTCTCAAATCAAAATTCTAGTGATTTGAGCAATGGGGGGCATGGGGTATTTATAGTTTTCGGTCCACCGTTAAGATCGTTTCATGGAATCCGTGCTTTAATCCCATGCGTACACTTGTCGGAAAGTTATGGTGGCTAAAAATGGTTCTTATCAGCTGACTAGACAATTGAGAATGTGTGGGTGTGGATCAACCAGCTGCAATCTGCTGTTAAATGCAGTTAATCTGGTCTGATAGTGGGACGCGGGCCTCGTGAGGATTCTCAGAAACTGAGGCGGGCCGCCTGGCCTGCACAGATCAGAAAAAGTTTCAGAAATGACAGTTTCAGTCCCTGCACGTGTTTAAGCCCATTTCCGGCACTTCTAAGGCCCGTAAAGCTACTTTAAGGCCCTAAAATGATGCCTAAACATTGTGGACATGAAACATGCTCAAAAATATCTCAGATGTCGGTTCGTTTGGCCGTACGATCGCGATGTTCGCTTAATTACGACGGAATGCGCATAAGCGCGAAAAACGATCCAAATGACGTGACGAATGGATTTTTCTTATGCCAAACACTAAAATAAAATATTTTAGTGCTTACATAAATTTTTGGATGTCCGGATGTGTCCAGAACGTAAGTTATGCGCGAAAATGCAAACTTGTGCACTTTTTGACACTTTTAGTCCCTGAATGACCCAAAAGTTTATTTTAGCATACCGAACCCCTCAAAGCCTATTTCTAAGCTATGTAAAGGATATTTATGGTATGTTTAACTTATGGCCATGTTCCAGAATGTCTGTTACAGTTCAAATTGGCATACTTTCGCAGTTTGTCAACTTTAGTCCCGGTAAGCGATTTAACTTGATTTTGCCATACCAAAGCCTTCAAAACTTATTTCTAAGTTATGTAAAGGTTATTTAAGGTATGTTAAGCCTATTTCACTATTCCGGAGTGTTCGTTGCATTAAACTGGTTATATTTACGCATTAATGCGCGTATAACCTTCCAGAAAGCGATTTAGAGCTTGAAATCGAACAAGAGTTTATATGTGCAAAAGCTACACATATTTATACACTTCCAAAGTATGAAATACAATATTTCATTGGTTTGGAATTTGTTTGATGGTTGAAGTGACACAGGTGTTACAATCAAGATAAAGGAGGAAAAGCGTGTTATGCAAAGATTATCAATCACATCAAGCACGTTCATAAGGAAGAATTTTCTGAAAGTGATGACAGTTCGGGTTATACCGGGAGTTCTGATGAAGAAAGTTCTACTTCGGGCGATTATCATTCTGAATCTGATGTGAGGGAAGAAGCAAGTTCTGATCTTGATGACTTGTTGAATGAAGCGGAGGAGTTGAAATGTCAGAAATCAATTCTAATTAAGAAGGCTGCTGTAGCATCTGAAGAAATGGAGAAGTTCTTCTCTGAAGATGGATCTTTTTCTTTTCAAACTGCCTTTATGGCAAATGTCTCAGCCTCTACGAGTTAGGTAAATTCTGAAACTCCTGCTCCTAGTGTTTGTAATTCTTGTGCTGAATTGAAGCTTGAATCTGAAAAGCTTCATAGTCACAATCAAAGTTTGGTTATTGAATTGTCTAAGTGTAAAGAGGAAAATATGGCTCTGGTTAGAAACGAAAAAGATTTTAAATCTGTAATTGAAACCTTAAAGAAAAGTGTTTCCGAAATGACCAAAACTGTTTATCATAAACAAGTTAGTATTAACGCGTACATTAACATTGTTGAGGAAACCAAAAAGGAACTAGCCATTACCAAATGCGAGCATGATACAATCAAGCTCAAGTTGGAGAGTTATTCTAACTCCCGATTTGTACTCGATCACATTATTGACGTTCAACAACTGAAGGGAAACAAGAAAGGTGTTGGGTATAGGAAGTGTCCGCCCCCTTTGAGACACAACTATACTCGAATGCCCGATGAAGAGGATATGCCTCGTTTTGAACCCAGTGTGCCTCTTGATTTTGAGGAAGTTACTACTGGCCTAGGGTTCAAAGCGGACAGTTCTTCAAGTACATCATCTGAGCAAACAGATACTTCAACATCTACGAAACAAAGTCCTCCAATCATTGAGGACTATGATTCGTCGGATGTGAATCAAATGTGAATGACCAGGATGAATCACTTGATAAGAAGAAGGGAATAAAAATTCCAATTGAGAATCATATTCTTTGTGATCCTCCTATTCCTGTTGTGCAACAAGTTGCCAAACAAGTGATTAATCCTGTCAAGGAAGTAAAAGAATCTGTGTCTACCGTTAAGAGTAATAACGTGTTGTACACTTTGGTTGGTGATTCTAAAATCTATTCAGATCATGATTTTCCAATTAAAAACGTCAATCAATCCTTGATTGATAAAGTGTTTGAAGATAATACTGTTGATCCCAGTTTGGGCTCAAAACAACTTCTTCTCACGTAATATGGCAAGTGATTTCAGTAGATGTGAAAAAGATGTGCGGAAATGGAAATCAGACTTTTAAGAAACAAGACCTACAGAATTATCAAGTTTATATCACTTTGAAACAAAATGGTTTATAAGGGGATTGTAAGATTATTATCTAGTACAAACGAATCTTGAATTATGTGGGTGAGAGGGCAATGGAGTTTAGATGTATGTATGAATGCTAAGCTTCAAACTCTACTTTGCTTCTCCTGGTTGAGCCTTCTATATATAGACGGCTTGGTGCATGAATAAACAATTGTTTATTCATGCAATAATTCCTGCAAAAAGTAGCCAATTGACATATTCATTGATTCCAACGTTCAAGTTGCCTTTTTCATCATGATATCAATTAATGTCAACTTGCTTCGGTAAGTGTGGCAGGACAGAGCCAATTTCAGACAAGTGGGTATTTGTATTTCATCAGAATTTTGATAAACCACTTCATCAGAAATTCTGATGAACAAATCATCAGAAAATTCTTTGATGATCAGAATCGTCAGATACTGATGATATTTCATCAGAAATATCAACAGATTCATCAGAAATATCATCAGATCCATCAGAAATGACCTTTTCTGATAATCCAATTTAACTCTTGATCAACTTGTGATTCTTTGAAGTAGATGATATGCATTCCAGTTGTCCCATCTGATCTTCTTTTTCTAGTTCGTGATCTTCAGGACTGTGATCTCTTCATAGATCCAGTTGATTGCGATTTTCTTCAATACTTACAAATAAAGTTTCCTAACAGTTTCCCCCTAAGTATTGTAAGAAAATAAACTACCTCTACATCAAACATAAACAACTTTCTTTGAAAGAGAAATTCAACAACAACTAAGTTCAGAAACATTGAACATAGTCAAACCAGCCATAAATCAGACAAATTTAAAACTTTGTTCAAAAACAAGAATTTAATCTTATCAATTCATTAGTTGATCTTCACTCCACTTCTGTATTTGTCTCCTGGTTTCAGTCTTTTCTTGTGATCAATTGCGTTTTGAGTTACTTTGTACATCTCTTTATACCATCCTCTTGCTTCCATCCAATTTTCAATGCATTCTTCAATTGTTTTTCTCAGCTTTTCATTGTTCTTTCCCTTCTTTTTGAGCTGCTCTTGTTTTTCATTCATGCAGTTCCTTATATATTTTAGTGTTTGATTTGAATACCTGCATATTGCTCTGATTCTGAACAGAGCTTTCTCTTCATTAGCATCTTTGAAGACTACACACATTTCTGGTTGATCAAAGATTGCTCCGGTTCTTACTAGTTTAGAAGTGATTTCAGCTGGAATTGAAGTGTTCGGAGGAGGTATTAGCACTTTGTTGCTGTACTCAAAATTGATACATAGATCAAAGTCTGCCAGTGCAGCCCTTTTGTATAATTTTGCTCCTGCTCTTTTGAGACTTTCAAGGGCTCTTCTGATTATAACTGAACTACCTTTCATTTCATCAATGATATTCCTCATTTTGACTATTCCTAATGGGTGAATATCATCAGCTAGATCTGCATCAGTAACCTTTTGTTGACTGTTATCTTTTCTGATCAAGGTATACTTGTTTTGTGCTTCATTGCCTAGGATGCCTCCTCCAGTGGTCATTGTATCAATTCTTTCAATTGATACTATTGGATTGGTCATGTGCTTGTGTAAAATTACCCATCCTCCATTGTTTCTGTTTTCAACAATACCTTTGCTTATTGGAGAGAGTGGTCTCTTTGAGTTGTCTTCTGGACCTTTCCAATAGTAATTTTTTAGATGTTCTTCAGGGTACATAATAGTGTGTAAATCTCCTATCAGCACATCCATTTCTCTGATGTTCCCTTCTGAATCTTCTATCATTTCTTTTCTTGGCTGTTTTGAGGAAGTCACTTCATGTTCCATTCTTCTCTTTTCTTTTGTATCCATCATTAAGCTTAACTCTGTTTCTCCTGTGATGGTTGTAGAAGATGGTTGAACTGGAACATGGTCTTTCTGTTGTACCCTTGATGTGTCTGGCTTTGGAATATTTGGTGGAGGACCCATGAGTATCTTTTGTTTATCTGGCGGTGGACCCATGGGTTGCTTCTGTTTATGAGCAGTTGAAGTTTCTGTTTGTTTGGTTTGACCTTGTTGAATGGTTTCTGGTTATTGTTGTTGAGGAGTTTCTGATCTTCTTGCTTGTCTTTCTTGTGGAATTGGGGCTTTCAGTTCATGAAGATCAATATTTGCTAGTCTGGCAACATTATGCTCCAATCTCTTAACTAACATATGAACATTAGCAAGAGCTTGAGTATTTGTTTCCTCTTGTTTCTTCATCTTCTGAAACTCCTGATTTTCTTGATTTCTTTGTGCAACTAATTCCATCAATAGTTTCTCAAAAGCCTCAGTCATGCTGCTGTTGTTGGCTCTGAGGAACTGTATTTCTTCAAGAAGCTTCCCTGAACTTGAGCTTTCTCCTGCAGTTGTAACCTCACCCATCTTTTTCTTGATATCATGTAGTTCCTTAAGAGCTTTCTCAATTTCTGATGAGCTTTCTTGGTTTTCTGATGACTTTTGCAATTTGTTGAGGGCTGCAGTATTGTCTTCAGTTTGCTTCTGCACAGCTTTGACAGTTTCTGACAAAAACTTGATATCTGACTTTTGATTTCTGATTTCTTCTAGTATCAGATCAAGTTTTTCTTCTGTTGCAGTTTTCATAGTAGCAGCTCTATCTTCAGGTTCTTTGTGAAGTTGTTTAGGGGATATAGATTGATGTCCTTGGGAAATTGGAAAAACAACAGATGTTTCTCTTCTAACACCAGCAGAAAACACATTCTCTGCTGTTATGAGGTTAAGAGGATTGGAAGAATCCAAATTCCCTATATCCTCACCAGAAAATTAAAACAAATTCAAGTTCTGGATTTCCTCATATCCTTGAACCTTTTCAGGTTCTCCATGAGTTGTTGAGAAACTTTTAGTTTTCTCATCCAGGTTTCCTTGATCAGCAGGCTGATCTCCACCTGTTGGCACCACATTTTCCTCCTCAGAATCTGATTCAGAAGATGAGTCTTTGGTTTTACTCACATCTTGTTTTGAAGAAATAGTATCTCTAAGTAAGATTTCATGTTTTCCTTGAATTGATTCATCAGAATCATTCTCAGAATCATAAAATATGTTTATTTTAGACTGTTGTGCACCTGTTTCTCCAATGTGTGAGTCTTCAGCATGATGTTCTTCAGCCACAGGACTCATATTTATATCTTCATCAGCTGAATGAGGATTAGATTCATCCTGCTGTTCCATTCTTGGTGTGCTTGACTCCTGTGCATCATGCTCCATAGGGGACACTTGTTCAAAAACTCCTTTGCTCTCTAACTTTTTGTTCAACATTTTCAGGTATTCTGCTCTGTATGGTGATTCTTCTGGTATCGGATTCATCATTTTTTCTGTCAGAGCAGGTACATCATAGTCTGACTTCCAAGACCCTGCAGCATTCCAAGGTTTCATAATTTCTGTCTTCCACATATTTTCTGATGCTGGAATTTCCATGTTTCTTTTCAAAAAAAGCATCAGAAATTATGATAGATAGAAATCTTGGAAAGGGTAGATGTGAATCTATTCTTCCAACTTTAGTCAGAATTGATCTTCTGATCAGAATAAATATTTCTGCTCCATAATCAATGTTCAATCCATTAATGAGACTGAACATGATTGTTAGAATGTTCATATTTATCTGATCTGTACCTCCAATCTTTGACGATAGACACTTGTTCAGAATTTCCATTAAAACTTGCCAGAAGGCAGGTAGCTTGTTTCTCTTGAATTCATTGATTCTTGAAATCTTTGTTTTGTAACCCATTACAGCATCAAGTTGTGAAAACATATCTTCTCTTTCTGGTGACTTTTCAAAGTTCTGATGTAAGGGTAGCTCCAAACATTCCCTTATCTTTTCTGGTGAAATTTTAATAAAGATATTTCCCCATACATGTGCTGTTAGCTCAGTTTGACTTGAGATTTTGAGAGTTTTTACAACTTGTTGTATGATTTCTTGTGGTACCTCTCTGGTCTTAGTAAGAGCTTGAGCTAACGAGCATCTGGTTAGAAATTCAATGAGAATTTGACACTTCATATCATACTCTTCGATGTTATCATTCATTGCTTCATTGTTGCTCTTTAATGGAAGAAATTCATCTTCAGTGATGAAAGGAACTGAGTGTTCAATTTGTGGTAAGTTGATGTTGATAGCAGCCATTGAGAATTTGAGTTTTGTTTTCGGAAAAGGGTTTTAGGGTTTTCATTTTGAAGGTTGGAGATGGAAGGCTCTGTTTTTTAATGAGGTGTTTATAGGGTGTATAGGCAGAGCTTTTTGAGTGTTTGTCGTGAGTTGTTTGAGTTCAAGGTGATTAATGACACCTTTATGATGTTTTAATCCTTTAAGGAAACAACCATTTTTGAAAAACCTTTGATTTATCTCTAATTTAATGTATATCCTTTTAAAGAAACTTAGAGACTTCAAAGTTTTTGCAGATAAACACTAGTTTCCAACTTGCACCTTTTCTCTATGTGGGACCCCTTTTGTTTAAAAGGTCCAATCGAAACCTTTTGTGTGTCTCCCCAGGAATTTCTCATGATGATATATATATATATATATATATATCAGAAAATTTTGAACAAAACTTTTAAGAGTTGTATTTTCTGCATATATCATCAGAATTCATCAAATTTTTTTTAAGATGAGAGGGAATTAGTAGAGTTCTGAGATTTTACTTACACTGTAGTCTTGCAGTTCTGAACTCCACACCTTTGATCTGATATACCGGAGGTATATATTTTTTTTCATATTACTTGTTCCAGTCCTCAGAAATTTTTTTTAGAAAGAAACTTATTCTCAAAATTTTAGATTTTCATAAGTTTCATTAAATCTGGTTAAAAGAATTGTTTTTCTGATGATATGTTAAACTTCCTGGTTTTTCAAAACAAAAAATGATTTTCTGATTTGTTGTCAGAATTTTCACAATTTTTCTCTGGTGAATGATCAGTTTTTCTGATTGATCATCAGATTTTCTGAGTTCTATTGGTTTCAGTCAGTACACATGTGTGATCCACCAGATTTTCTTTGTTTTTATCAGTCATGTTGTGTTAGTTCCCCCTAGATTTATTTACCAATAAGAAATAAGAAGAAAAAATATTAAAAAAACTTGTTAAAAGAAAAACAAAACATAAAACAACAACAAAAAAGCTACTCCTCCTCCTCCTCCTCTAATACGTTGTACATGCACTTCACATATAACCAAAGACTGGTTACTCGACCGGTGTGATTCGTTGATGGCGTCAAGGTGGCTTCACTAATGTTTTCTTAAAGTACTAGCTCGGCTCTTGGATAACAGCTTCTCATTCCTCCAAAGTCCAGCTGACTAGTGATTACCTTGGTTACGAATCGAGGGTAGATCAGAAAGGGTTGACGGTCGTGGATGTTTGCTTCTAGGTCTCTCATGAGAAACTTAGCATAATTGTAAGGTTTTTCCTGTATCACAGCATGCACCACTTCCATCATCTTATTAGACAGCTCATTGAAGTGTCCAATCTTCTTGGAGAAGCAGACACTTAGCTGTGTTACCAAAAACTGGAAAGGTGGTATAAAACCAGATTTGCTAACGGCCCTTGACGAGTTGAGTGTATGATAGCCCATTTCAGTCAAGGTTTGTTGCACATTTGCTTTTTCCAGAAGTTTGAGTTCATGATCATCACCCATACAGGTCCTTCCAAGTTGGATCTTAATCTAAGATTGTGAAGTCTGTGAAACGGAAGAGGGAATTGAGTGGCTTTCATCATTTTTGGGCGACCCATTTTTTATAAGGAAAGAAAATTCTGTCGAAGGGCTTTTGAAGAGATATTTTTGTGAAAAATGTTCTTTTCAGGTTGTTAATATTTATAGATGAAAGTGATATTAACAGCCAACCTTTTTCTCTTCAATTAAGAAGATATCTGTTCCAGTGAATGTAACAGTGAATTTGACAGTCTACTAAGTCCCATGTGTGAGTGAGCATTTAATGACTAGGTGGCTATTTTCATAGCTCCTAATGATTCTAGTGCCTACGTGCCACACTTAAGTTCCTTATGAAAAAATGACGTTGCATGCAAGAATGAAATTCAATAAACAAAAAAAATTTGAGACGGTTGATTATCACAGCTGTATGGAACTTCATCAGTATGCATGTTACTTTTCCCCCTTTTTGTTTTTTTTAATTAAAAACAAAACAAAAATACACGAAAATAAGTAATTACAATATGTGGAATGTGCATGAGGATGTATTTTTACAAATTATCCTGATGTTTCAACATAATTTCTGATTTTATATCAGAACTTCTGGTGCTTACACCAGATATCCTAGATATCCTGATATTTCTTCAGATTATCTGATAAAATATCATTTATTGATAGTTCATCAGATTTTCTGGTGTTCCATCAGATTGATGGATTGTTTTATTAGAAACTAGTTGATTTGTTCAATGAATATCAGAATTTTGATTTTCAACAAGTTGGTCTTCAATTTGTGTTTTTGTGTTTTCTGAAAAATCTTCATCATTTAGATTAACCATGCCTAGTTTGCTGATTAAAAAATTGTGTCTCTTTTCATCAAGAGATTTTGTAAAGATATCAGCAATTTGATTTTCAGTTGGAACAAAATACATTTCAATGTTACCTTTCTCCACATGATCTTTTATGAAGTGGTATCTGACATCTATGTGTTTGGTTCTTGAGTGATGAACTGGATTTTCTGTTATTGCAATAGCACTCTTTGAGTCACATAGAATTGGGATTCTTGTCAGAGTTACTCCATAATCTTTCAATTGAGTTTGCATCCACAGTACTTGTGACCAGCAACTTGCTGCTGCTACATATTCTGATTCAGCTGTTGATGTGGCAACACCGTTTTGTTTCTTGCTTGCCCAACATACCAATTTTTCTCCCAATAGTTGACAGGCAACAGATGTGCTTTTCCTATCAATTTTGCACCCTGCATAATCTGCATCTGTGTATGCAATTAATTCAAGGTTTGTATCCTTAGGATACCAGAGACCAATTTCTGATGTGCCTTTGAGATATTTAAAAACCCTTTTTACAGCTTTTAGATGGGATTCTTTGGGATCACATTGATATCTGGCCAGAAAGCATGTTGCAAACATGATATCTGGTCTGCTTGCAGTTAAATAAAGTAGTGATCCTATCATCCCTCTATAGGTTTTAATATCAACACTTATACCAACCTTATCAGAATCTAATTTCTTCCCTGTTGCCATGGGAGTTTTTGAAACAGAGCAGTTTTCAAGTGAGTATTTTTGTAGAATTGTTTTCACATATTTTGATTGACTCAAAAATATTCCATCAATTCTTTGTTTTACCTGTAACCCTAAGAAAAAGGTTAACTCACCCATCATACTCATTTCAAAGTGGCTGGTCATCAATTTTTAAAATTTGTCACAAAATTTTTCATTAGTTGATCCAAATATAATGTCATCAACATATATCTGGACCAGCAAAGTATGACCTTTGTGTGTTTTGAGAAAAAGAGTGGTGTCAATAGTTCCTTTGGTAAACCCAGATTCAAGTAAAAAGTTTGATAAAGTTTCATAGCAGGCTCTAGGAGCTTGCTTCAACCCATACAAAGCTTTGTTTAATCTATAAACATGATTTTGAAATTTTGGATCAACAAAGCCTTCTGGTTGATGCACATAAACTTCTTCTTCAATTTTACCATTCAGAAAAGCTGATTTTACATCCATTTGATAAACTTTTAAATTCTTTGATGCAGCATAAGCAAGAAAAATTCTTACAGCTTCTAATCTAGCTACTGGTGCAAATGTTTCGTCATAATCAATACCTTCTTGTTGACAGTAACCCTTGACCACTAACCTTTCTTTGTTCCTGGTGATTATGCCGTTCTCATCAGATTTTTTCCTGAACACCCATTTTGTGCCTATGACAGATTTGTCTTTTGGCTTGGGTACCAGATCCTATACCGTGCTCCTTTCAAATTGATCAAGCTCTTCTTGCATAGCTTGAATCCAGTCTGGGTCATTTAGAGCTTCTTTGACAGATTTAGGTTCTATCTTGCTTAAGAACCCAGAAAATGCACATTCATGTGCAGTGGCAGATCTTGTTCTGACACCATCTGCAGGATTGCCTATGATGTCAGAATGAACATGTCCTTTGATCCACCTTAACTTGTTGTGAAATGTTGTTGGTTCTGATGGATTTGAAGTTTCCCCCTGAACAGGTGCTTCATTTGTGTGAAAAGTATTAGAATTCTGGATTTCTGATGTACTACATACTTGTTCTGCAGAGTTAGTACATGAATAATCTTTTGATTTATTTTTGTAAGCATTATCATGTTCTAGGAAATCTTCAGTTAATATTTCAAAGAGATGTTCATAATTTTCTTGTCTATCAGAAAAGTTTATTTCTTTCATGTATGCATCAGAAACCTCTGTTTCTGATGAGTCATCGAATGAGACATACAAACTTTCTCTGATGGTCCTGGTGTTGAGAATAAAAACTCTGTATGCTTTTGAGGACAGAGAGTAACCAAGAAAAATACCTTTTACTGCTTTTCTGTCAAATTTTTCAAGGCTTTCAAAACCGTTAAAAACAAAACATCTACAACCAAATGTATGCAAAAATTTTATACTTGGTATTCTTCCATTTATAATGTTGTAAGGTGTTTTGTTGTGCCTTTTGTTGATTAGGGATCGGTTTTGGGTAAAACATGCATTTGCTATAGCTTCTGCCCAAAAATGAGTGGGCAACTTAGCATAAGCAAGCATGGTTATGGCAGCTTCTACCAAGGTCCTATTCCTTCTTTCAACCACCCCATTTTGTTGGGGTGTTCTTGGAGCAGAAAAATCATGAGAAATTCCTTTACTTGCAAGAAAATTCTCAATTTTTGCATTTTTAAACTCTGTTCCATTGTCTGATCTGATCCTTCTTACTGTTAGTTTTAACAGATTTTCAATTTTCTTAATAAAATTAATGATCAGATCAGGAGTTTCACTTTTCTTTCTCAAAAATTCTACCCATATGTACCTGGAAAAGTCATCCACTATTACTAGTATGTATTTCTTTCCAGAAAAACTTTCTGTACTTATGGGTCCACACAAATCCATGTGTAAATGTTCCAAATTTTGTGAAATAGAAGATTCAGAAATTGATTTGTGTGAGCTTCTCTTGGATTTTCCCATTTCACATGCCTTCACAAATTTTATCCTTCTTTGAGGATATCAACTAGGTTTTTGAAATTTAAATGGGCAAGCCTTTTGTGCCATAACCAACTACTACCTTTGTTGAGTTTTGAAAATAAACATAGTTTTGGATGTTCACTTTCTTCTTTAAAGTCAAAATAGTAGATTGATTTTCTTATCCTTTTCCCACTTAAATAGATTTTATTATCATCTATACCTATTAACAAGCATTTTTCTGGTAAAAAGGTTACCTGAAAACCTTTGTCACAGAATTGACCACAACTCAGCAAGTTATACTTTAAGCCTTCAACATAGGCTACTTTCTCTATGGTCAAACATCCATACTTTATGCAACCATACCCCATGATCCTCCCTTTCACTCCATTTCCAAAATTTACCATTCTACCCAGCTTTGAAACAAAGTTGCTGAGTAAGCTCCTGTCCCCAGTCATGTGCTTGGAGCTTCCTGAGTCGCAGTACCAGATCTGCTGCACATGATGGTCCTGAAATGAAATGATTAGAGGGGTTTTTAGTACACAGGCATGCTTGGGTACTGTTTCTGATGGAATATTAATTTCTTTATTTTTTCTTCTTCTTGGTTTTGCATTAGAAACTCTGTTATATGCTGAGCCATTAACAGATTTTACATTTTTCTTTTGAAGATGGTGTTGGACAAGCTTCAGTATGTCAACACACATACAAGAGTTATCAGAATTTTCTGATAGTTCCTCTTGTGATGGAATGAGTGGATAATTTTGAAAAGATGAGTGAACTGCTTCTGGAGTTTTTACAGATTCTTGACAACATTCACTCTTGTTTGTTTTGAAGTTAGGTTTTTCAAAAGAATATTCAGAACAGGTTGTTTTGCAAGATTCAAATTCAGATTCTGATACTAAATTATCAGAAATCTGATGAGTTGCTTTTACAAAGATAGTGGGTTTATTTCTATTTGATCTTATAGAACTTGTATAGCCTAAACCCTCTCCTTTGTTCTTTGGTGTGGACTCAATAAAATTTATGAACTCTTTTGCCTGTTGAAAACCTCTTACATTGATTTCTTTGTCATTGATTTTCTTGTAAAGATCTTTTCTTTCATTTTCATAAAACTCAATTTTTGCTCTTTGATCTAAACTGTCCTCTATAAGAAGTTGGTTTTCAAGAATGATTTTATTCAAAGTCCTTTGCAAGTCATCAGATTTTCTAATATCTGATTGATGTTTTTCTTGCAGATTTAGAAAATCTGACATGAGCTTGTTTAGTTTGTGTTCAAGATCAAGATTGTCTAAATTTACCTTTTGTTCTGATGTTTCTGGTAGTCCTTCAGAGAGTGCCATGAGGCAGAAATTTGGCAATTCTTCTTCTTCATCATCAGGAGAGTCATCAGATAACCATGTATCTATTCCAGCAATTAAGCTTACTTGTTGCTGCTTCTTCGCTTCTTCAAGCTTTTTCTCATAATAGACAACATCCTTCAGCTTTTTGGTCTTGCATTCTGATGCATAATGACCTCTCTGTTTGCACTTGTAACACACAACTTCAGCCTTCCCTTTATCCTTAGATCTAATCTCTTCTTTATATCTTCCATCCATCCTTCCTTTGTCATTCCTCTGGTATCTCTGGTTACCTCCCCTCAACCTCTGCTCAAATGTTTTGGTGAGCAGTGCTATTGCTTCAGCAAAAGCTGAAAAGTCTGATGATGCATCAGAAGTTTCAAGATTTTGGCTGTTTGATGTTTGTGGATCATTGGTTGTTGTTGATCTTTGTTGGTTTGAGATAAGAGCTAAAGATCCCCTTCTTTGAATAGTTTCTTCAAATATTTCTTCCTCTCTGGGGATCAAGATGCTGTATAAGTCATGAAGACTCATGTTTCCTAGTTCTAAGGTTGATGATAAAGTCATGGTTAGACTTCTCCATTCTCTAGGAAGGGCATCAAGAAATTTTATGTTTCTTTCATCGTTTGATTTTTGTTATACCAAATTTCTTTAGCTCGTTTAAAAGTTTTGTAAATCTTTGATATATATCATTTAACCTTTCATTTGGCAAACTTTTAAACCTTTCATAAGATGAGACATTATTTGTTCTCTTGTTTCTTCTCATCCTTTCTCCTCCTTCACAAAGATTTTCCAACTGATCCCATATTTCCTTAGCCGATGCACATGCATCAACTTGTGAAAATATGTCATTGGGGATGGCCATTATTAAAAGTGACTTTGCCCTTTCATCCCTAGCCACCAGGTCCTTGTCTTCCGCACTCCAGTTTATTTCACTTTTGGGAGCGCGGGAGGCAGGGATTGCTGGTGATTGGTCAGTTGCTGGAATAGCAGGTATATCAGTCATTGGTGTATGTGGACCCCTTTCAATGGATTGAAACAGAGCTCGGTCATGACCATTAAGGAAATTGACCATCCTGATTTTCCATTGAGGGTATTCTTCTCTGACCAGAGTCGGAAGTTTGGACATAGAACCAATGTTAAAAGCATTATTCCAGGATTGAAAACTGGCCATATTTAGAGAAAAGAAGATGAGCGATTGATCGTTTGAAAATAGTTTATTCAATCTGCTCTGATACCAATTATTGATCCCAGTTTGGGCTCAAAAAAACTTCTTCTCACGTAATATGGCAAGTGATTTCAGTAGATGTGAAAAAGATGTGCGGAAATGGAAATCAGACTTTCAAGAAACAAGACCTACAGAATTATCAAGTTTATATCACTTTGAAACAAAATGGTTTACAAGGTGATTGTAAGATTATTATCTAGTACAAATGAATCTTGAATTCTGTGGGTGAGAGGGCAATGGAGTTTAGATGTATGTATGAATGCTAAGCTTCAAACTCTACTTTGCTTCTCCTGGTTGAGCCTTCTATTTATAGACGGCTTGGTGCATGAATAAACAATAGTTTATTCATGCAATAATTCCTACAAAAGTAGCCAATTGACATATTCATTGATTCCAACGTTCAAGTTGCCTTTTTCATCATGATATCAATTAATGTCAACTTGCTTCGGTAAGTGTGGCAGGACAGAGCCAATTTCAGACAAGTTGGTATTTCATCAGAATTCTGATAAACCACTTCATCAGAAATTCTGATGAACAAATCATCAGAAAATTCTTTGATGATCAGAATCGTCAGATACTGATGATGACCTTTTCTGATAATCCAATTTAGCTCTTGATCAACTTGTGATTCTTTGAAGTAGATGCTATGCATTCCAGTTGTCCCATCTGATCTTCTTTTTCTAGTTCGTGTTCTTCAGGACTGTGATCTCTTCATAGATCCAGTTGATTGTGATTTTCTTCAATACTTACAAATAAAGTTTCCTAACAAATACACCTAAGTTTTTGGGAAAAGCGATCCCGAGAGTTTCAGTAACTCAGTGTGACCCTATTCCAAAAGTTGAAGTGAGGAAACAATTTGGAAACCAAAAATTACCGACTAAACAACAACCTGTCGCCTTTAAGGGTAAACAACAACAACGAGCTCCAAAGCCTAAGGCTAAGGTTGAATCAAAAGGAGCTCGTTACAAGAAGAAGGCAAAAGACGTTAAATTTGTGGCCTCCAAAGGTATTGATAACGTGGAGACTTTTGAAAATAAGTCAAATACCGATTTTGTTCAAAAAGTCAACATTTTGAAACGTAATAATGAAAACAATTACACTCAACACACAAATGGGTGTGAAGCTAGTACCTCTGGGTCTACAACTTCTACGTCAGGTTGTCGATCAGATTCTCCTAAGTTTGTTGAAAGGAGAACTTGTTTCAAATGTGGGAAGTTTGGGCACATCATTAAAGACTGCACAAACTCGCCCAAACCAAATTTTGTTGAAAGAGCCCCCTCTGAACAAAGTCACTCACAATGTTGTCCTGTTTCCCCAAAACATGATAAACGCACTATTAAAGAACAGGAAACGAAACAACGACGTCAAAATGTAAAGAAAATTGAAAAGGCATTAAAACCGGATGTAAAATCTGTTAAAAGGGAACCAAGTTCATCACAACCGTTAAAACCAAAAATTGTAAATGATATACAATTCGGTAAACGGAAACAGGCTTGGAAACCGAAAACAGGTGAGGATTCAGGAGGAGGCTTGCAATTTAAGGACCTTCAAGAAATTGAAATTACATTTCTTGATTCTCAGGGGCAACCCAAGTCTATGAAGGCTTGGGTCCCCCTCTCCAAATAATCTCTGAGTGAGTGTGCAAGAAGTTCCAGGAGGAACTATCGATAGTCATCGGATTGTTGATAGTGGAATGTTCATGCACAAGATCGGCGACAAAAGAAATTGTTGCCGTTGATGGAGAGAAAAAGAAAAGAAGACAGAATTGTCTGTCGAAAGAAATTGAAAGCTTCGACAAAATGAAAAATCATTCCAAAAGTGTGATTGTTCAAGGTTTTAATCGGGTCCCCAGGATAGATTCAATCAAAATGTACGCCCCTGCAGCACGTCTGATATTCAAAATCAACAAGATGAACGTGCAGTGTACATTTCTTCACGGTGTGATTGAAGAAAATGTGTTTGTTGAACAAACCAACCGGGTGTGCGGATGCCTTGGCGTGGATTGAACAAACGCACACTACTTCTCAAGAGAAAGATAAAGACCTTCGCTGGTGCAATGTGGAAGACCAGCCGGACCCAAAGGTTTATGATCTTGTTGCTGTGAAAAGATTTCTCAGTAGCTACAAAATCGACTTTGAAGTCCACACCGGGTGGATATCCAGTTTGGGAGAGCACTTAGATTCCTGACAATGCACGAAGCAGTTGCGGGACACGGTTTTAAATTTCTAATCTCTCCTATACTTGTCGATATTTAAGTTGCTTTATGAATTATTATCATCTCGTACAGCACTCTTTGACCTGACACGTTGAACTCGAATATCACCTCACACGTGATTGTTTTTAATATGAAACTCGTCAATGTTTTCATGGTCCGCACCGCTTACCGACGTGCCAACTGATTTTTCCAAAATTCGATAAATAATTTCTGAATAAAATTAATTTTGGTAAACGACATTGAAGTAAAACATGAGTTAACCGACATCGGAAAATCGTTTTTGTAAATACCTTTGTGTTTTTAAAATTTGTCATAGTTTGTTGATTTTAGGGGGAGTAAATCCAAATTTGAAAAATTCACAAACAGTGAAAAATTTCAAAACTAAAAAACAATAGAAAAACAAAAATGAGTTTCTTGGTGAGAAAAAGAGAAAATGATAGTACATCAGTGGTCTGTCTGATCCTCTTTAAACTGAAATGCAAAACGAAAAATGTTAAGTAGCTTTACTAACGATGTATCGGTAGGCTCACAATCAGACTAAAATGTACAGGATGATATAAACATAACAGACTTCAAGTTAGGTGGGAACCACTCATTGGCATATGGTCTTGGTACCGAAATTTCGTTTGATTGATTGCCGAGGTTCTGAGATATTCGGTCTTTATGCTGTCTTATCATCTGGGTATCATGGTTGTATCAAACCGTAAAAATAACGGAGACGAAGTCTAAGATCTTCCATGATACTATGCATACGTGTACATATTGCATTCGACCTCAATAAGTGATCAACAATCACATGTCCAAACAAAACAAGTGATAATATATCACATTTATCCGGGAGTCAAGTTCGTCTCTCTGCTGTACGAAAGTACTGACCTGTTCACGGACTTGCTCCTGTGCCCTTCATGCATCTGAAAATCAAGTTCCTCATAAATAAGTGATAATATCACATAGGGCTTGTTTTCAATCAAATAAGTGAGTTTCTCACATTCTTTTATACGGTCAAAGAGATGATAAACGGTATACTCGCCGGTAAGATGAACTCTCGTGCATACCTTGATACGGGAATGTGTCGTGTGTGGCTGAACACCGGTTTGTAAGTATAAATCATACCTTAACGTATCCCCTCTCCATGATTACATCTGATAAGTTGAGCTTATGTGGATAACAATACCGATAATTGATTATAGGATGCTTATCTAAATGTTAACTAATTGAACAAAAAAAAGCGTTTTGGCGTGACCGTACACTGATATGATTCTCTTACCCTCGAAACTCGCAAAAAGAATGTCTGTAAATGTTTGTTTACTGCTTTCGGTTTCTGCATCTTTGTATATATTCATTTATTGCTTTCCGTCTTTACATTTGAAAAATTAAAAATTCCAAAAACATTTTAGGTGTGTTTTAATATAAACTTTATAAAAGCCAAAAAGATTTTGCTTCTAATTTATTTTTTTTATTGACCGATGTTGGAACTCGAGTCTATCCTACCCAAAATCCTGATTGTAAGCCGGAAAACAATTGCACCTTCATAAACTGTCGAAGTTAACAAGTTTTGAAAGTAAGGGATTAAAATTGATCATTTTCTAAACTTTCAAACTGTTGTCGATCAGTGTTTGATTGAGATTTGATCTCATATGTGTCGTTTGTTTAATTTGTCTATATTCTAAGCGGTTGTTCTCATTACGTGTTTAGCTTTCTTGTATGTGCAGATGCGACATCAGAATCAGCTAAAGGCGAAGAGAACGTGTCAGATGACTAGCCGTAAAGTGAAGACACGCGTTGATGCAATCAGAAGATCAAGATGATCGGTTGCAGTTGATCACTCATCAACACCTCAAGGATCTAAAGTTTTGAAGTCCAAAAGATTCACGAGCAACATCCAAGGGGGAGTTTGTTGATACACTCCCTGATTGTGTCACGTGAAGACTTTGAAGATCCTCCGACATGAAAGACATGGAAGACGAACCATCACGAGTAGCGTCCAAGGGAGTTTGTTGGTACACTTTATGTGGACGCGACTCCACTCGGTTCAATTCGGTTCGGTTCGACCCGGTTATGTTCGGCTCAAGTCCGACGTCACGACATTCCTCCGTCGTGCGCCCCACAGTTCGACACGCGAAGCACGGAGAGCCGCGGACCAATTCTCATTTACACATCATCATGACATCATCATGATGATGTCACAAGTTGACTAATCCTTATATTATGGTCTTTATGAAATTCACGTGCATGTGCTTAGACCAATCAACTTCCTTTGGGCTTTAACTCATTTTGATTGGGCCTATTGGTTTGGGATTCTGACATCCGACGAAGACTTATGTGTTGGGCTGCTACATCATATGGACGAAGACCAAATAGCATGTGACGAAAACAGAGTAGGGATGAAATCACATCAAGTGACGAAGACACCTTGATTTCGTCGAGATATTGGATTTCGTCTATCTGTTTTCGTCGGCTTCTTGTTTTCGTTGTTCATGTTAGTATATAAACACAGACAATAGACAAAACACAGAGAGACAAGTCTGAATAGATTTGAGAGCGAACACATTGTAACACACACACACTGAGAGTTTATAGAGACCATTTGTAAACACCGCATTGTAATCGTTTTCTAGCATTAATACATTGAGTGTTAATCGTTGAATCTTGTGTCTTACGTGTTCGTAACTTGGTTTAACTTACCCGTTTGGATTCCGCACTTTCGGGTTTGTCAGAAAACAGGGAATAGAGGTTACTCGATCCTCCGGGTGGACCTACACCGTGCGACCAGTCGCATGGCCGTGCCAAACTAAAATTGCCTATAAATAGCAGCATTCGCTACTGATCAAAATGTTGGGTTTTTGTCCATGTTTCTGGGCGATTTTTGGGTTCTGAAGCAGTCCTGATGAGACCCATTTGAAGCTTAAATATCGAGTGGAAGCATAACCGATCCAACTCGTCAATTCCTTGCTTGTTTATGGTTCGATTCCTTGTTCTTGAACATGTATTCTAATCATTTTGCAAGTTAATGAGCTGATGTTAGTTTATGTTTAATGCAGTTTATGTAATAGTAGTAATGCACTTGTTTCTTGAATAATCTTTATGTTGTAATCTTGTTTGTATGAAACTTAAGTACTTTTTCATGTTTGAATCTTCATGATTATATAATGAATGTTTCATTGATGTTGTGTTCTTGATTATGTTTGATTATCTTGGATAATGAATCTGTGGTTAGTGGGATGGTAACTATTTCTTGATTAATCACTTATTTGTAGACTTTGTTTACACCACGAAACCGGACCAGGGTATTGGTTTTATACAAGATATATCTTATTTTGATTAAGAATACTTTCTTGCACGTAAGGGTTCTAACGAATTATATGGTGTTGATTACATGTTCTTGCATAGGGTTTATGATCTTTGTTTAGTAGTTTTGGTCTGAAATTGCTGACATGGTAGATTTGTGTTCAAGACTTGTAAAGGTGAAACTGTTTGTTATATGATCTACATAATTGCTTATCCTCGTGGCTGTATTGTGACCATTGGTATTGCTTTCTTTGATAAGTGAGGTTAGGAATCCAGACCCGGTAAATAACCTATCTTTAAATGTTCGCATGAATGAATATCAATAGATCGCTAATGAATGATTTTAGGTGGTTAACGTGTGACCATCGCGTTAACTTTCCGAAGAATCATAATGCTAGAAATCCAGACCCGGTAACTAGCTGTCTCGAAATTGGAAAATTGATTAAGTGCTTTTGTGACATATCTGATAGATAACATGTTTAGGTTGTTTGTGAAACAAGATAGTAGTATATTTATGTTTTAGTTGTAATTTAGATAACTTAGTTTAACAACCATTCACTTATCCTTTTATCTGGTAAAATACTGATAAAGATTTAGTACATTATAACGCCCGTGTTCCATGGATCGATATCTGGCTCTTACCAATACTTTGCTGCATATATGACGGGATACATTTGTCCTTTGTTGTGTGTGTTTTAATGTTAAGTTATAAACCATTTTTATGAATATAAAACACCAAGTTACGTCGGGTGCGGTTGTAAATGCTGTAAATAAATGTGTATATAACCGCCCACATCAATAAGCGAAAGGAAATGACCATTGAAGATCTTATTGTTTGTCTTCGCATTGAAGAAGATAACAAAGTTTCTTTGAAAAGGATTGATGGTCCTGAAACAGAAAAGGCCAATGTTGTTGAACATGGCCAATCTTCGAAGGGAAACAAGAACGGTGGAAAGGGTGGAAAGAAAGCTCATGGGAAACGCTCAAACCTTGGTCCTAGGGGGAGCTGGGAAAAAGAAGTTCCAAGGAACTTGCGACAATTGTAAAAAATCAAGGCCATAAGGCCAACGAATGCAAGCTTCCAAAGAAGCAAAATGCTCGACAAGTTAACATGGTTCATGAGGTTGATAACCTCATTGCTATGATCACGGACCTCTCGATTTTGGTCACAGAAGTTAACTTGGTTGGGAAAAACCACAACGATTTGTGGGTTGATACGGGGCTACCCGTCATGTCGCAACCCCCGTCCCCTAATTAACCTGGGAACGAGCGGCCGCGACCAGTCTTGGTGGTATCAAGTTTTTCATCATTTTGGCAGCGGAATTTACATCAGGATCGTGGTTAGGAAATAATTTATCAGAGTAAAACCACCATATTTTATATTAATAATAACATTGGTAAAACCCAAGTTTCAGCACACACATTTTTATAGGGTTCAACCCTATTTTATTTAAATAAAACATCTCTGTTGGTGCACTGAATGTCTGCTGACTACGTCTTAATCGAGTCTTAGGTCTAGATAGGTTAGATTGGAGTTTGGAATTAGAAAAGTGGTTTTTATGTTGTAATTCCGCTCGAAATGACATTTGTGTCATTTCAAGCTAAATCAGGAAATTAGGTGATTCCACTCCAGATGGTACTGGGTGATTCAGCTCCAAATGACAAGATGGTGATTCAGCTCCAAATGACAAGATGGTGATTCAGCTCCAAATGGTATTTAGGTGATTCCGCTCCAAATGATCATGTAGTTTGGAGCGAAATCAGACAGCCTATAAATAGGTGATATGTTCATTTCATTTGTAACAGTTAGAGCGAAATCAGAGAGGAGGTGCTATCGAAATTTTGTCAGAATACATTGTAAAAAGCTTTGATTTCAGCAATAGAAAAGAGATTAAGTGGAAACAAGTTGTTGTGACATTGCTTACTTTGATTCCGCCTTAGTAATCAATGATGAACTACCTTAACTGACTATTTAGGGTCACGCACACGGTCCAACAAGTGGTATCAGAGCTCAGGACGAGGAGTTCATACCATAGCAGCTTGATTCTACCGGATTTTCTCATTTCTACTCATTTCTTCTCATATTTTTCTGATTTGAACAAGTTTCAGCGGTTGAAATGGCCTGATTTTTACATATGTTGTGTAAAACATAGTTTTAACAAAGCCTACAAAGAATCAGATTAAAATTCGAATTAAAACTGGTAAAAATGACCAATTAACCTGATTTCGCTCGAAATGTTCTTCGCAGATTTCACTTTGAAAAGCTGATTCAGCTCGAGATTATAATCTGATTCCGCTCGAAATCAGAATATTTCTGATTCCGCTCAAAATCAGAACAGGTCTATTCAGCTTGAAACATTGTTTCTTATTCCGCTCGAAAGATAAATTTCTGATTCAGCTCGAAAAGATAAAAGTCTGATTCAGCTCGAAAAGATAAATTCTGATTCAGCTCGAAAAGATAAAATTCTGATTCAGCTCGAAAGTTAATTTCTGATTCCGCTCGAAATCAGAACAAATCAGATTCAATCAAAGTTGCAGCCCAATTAAAGAAGTGTTGTCAACCCAAGGTTTACAATATATTAAAGTGCACGGCCCAAATCATTCTAAGGCCCAATTGAATCTATTTTGATCCGATCAAGCCCATTCATTTAGTGATTTCATCCGAACAACATTTATCCGCAAATCTTCGACACGAGTCTTAGATTGATTTTATCAACACACACTTTCACGTATTCAGTTCGTTTAAACTGATCATTTGTTTGTTTGTTTGCAGGTGATTTCGAGGTAATTCAAGGATATAAAATTATGGCAAAATCTGAACCTGTTCCTTGGAAAGACAACAGAATTGAAGAACAGAAGTATGGTCACAGAAAGTTGTTGGCCACGAACAGATTGATCAGAATAGCTGGTATTTTTTCTGGGGCAAAAAGAGCAAATAGATGGGATCCAGACAGAGAATGTTATCTTGACCCCTATGGAAACATTGCTATTGATCATAACACTCTTGATTTGGAAACCATAATCAAAGATTTTAAAGAAGAAGATGATTATTGGCAAAGGAAATGGTGGGGAAACGGAGCAGAGAAAGAAAAAGAAAAAGAGATTGAAGAATCCAAGAAAAATGAAACTTCAAAATATGAAGTGGTGTGCTCAAAATGCAAAAAATTCGAAGCAGAAAATGTAAATCTCTTGAAAGATGTGGAGAATTTGACATTGGAAAATAAAGCTTTGAAAGACGAGAAAAAAGCTGATAATAAACAGATTCTGGAGTTGCGCTTGAATTGTGAAAAACTGAGATATGAAAATGACAAACTGTTGAAGAATGTTGAGAGTTTATCATTAGAAAACAAAAATTTTAAAGAAAAAGAAAATGATTTTGAAAATGAAAAATTAAAGATTGAAAAAGATTTTCAAAGTCAAATAAAGGTTTTAGAAGATGAAAAATCCGTTATTTTTAAAAATAATCTTGAAAACAGATTGAAATAAATTCTCATCTTCAGAAAATCATTCGGCTTGAAAATGAAGCTGAAATTGCTCCAAATAAAATTGATGAGCTTGAGAATAAATTGAAAGTTTTTGTGAATTCTACATCACATGTCTGTCCAAAACCGATCAATTCAGTTCCAATAAGTGACAATGTCACAAATTTTGACAAAGTCAAAATTGAAGATTGCGATGAAAAAGCTGATGATGAAAAAGAAAAGGAAAAGAAAAGAAAAATATTTTTAGAATTACAAGAAAAATTTCAAAATACTGTTTTGCAGTCTACTGAAATAGGTGAATGCTCAAAGCAAAAACCTGTTAAGAAGATTGTAGAACAGAAACAAAAAGTTAAAAATTTGAAAAATATTCAAAACAAAAATAAAAGCTCATCAGTTCAATCATCCAATCATTATAAAAAATCACAAAAATTTGAAAATAAAAACTCACAAAATGTTGGTAATAAGTGGTGCAGGTTTGACCACAGTGCCCAAATGCCAAATCAAGGATACAAGAGGAGACATGAGTACCACAAGGCAAATCAATGCTATGATTTGAGCGTTTGGTATGATGGTGGTGAATGGTACGATAACAGGGTGTGCTACGCTTGTGGTGTTAGAGGACACATTTCTGTTAACTGCCAAAGTCAAAGATTTGAAACGAGAAGGTGCTATGAATGCCAAATTAGAGGCCATATTGCCAGAGATTGCCCAATGAGATCAAAGGGAAGGTCGAGGGCTGAATCTCAGAAAATGGCAAAGAAATCAGTCAGTGTCAAGTCAAAGGAACAGAAAGTTCAAGAACTAAAAGTTCAAGAACAGAAAGTTCAAGAACCAAAAGTTCAAGAACAGAAAGTTCAAGAAAAGAAAGTGAAGCTTTCATAGGGGCAGAAAGACAGACTGAGGAAGAAGAGAAAGAAGGCAAGAGAATACTTGGAGAAAATTTTGTCCTCGGAAACAGTCGTCAAAGCGAATAATAGTTCTGATAAATCGTTTTGCTCTCCCAAGACCGATAAGTCAAACAAAACGAATTCATCAGATGCAAATCTGAGGACAAAAGAGAAGAAAAAGAAAGTTGTTAGCCATGAATTTGTTTCTTCAGAAACAAAGGAGCAACATGTTGGCGATGAATTTGACTTGTCAAAGTCAAAAGAGCCACATTCTGGCAATGATTCTGACTTGTCAAAGTTAGAAGAGCCACGATCAGGCAATGATTTTGGTGCGTCAAAACCAGAAGAGCCATCTGTTGAGGTAAAAACTGTCAAACCCAAGAATGGTCAGGCTTGGGTAGATCTTTTCAAATGAAAAACCTGACTTGCCGGAGTTCCCAGGTTGGTAAGTGTGGAACAGGTATCGACATCTTTCTTGAGAAATTCACAGGTTGGTAACTGTGATATTTCGAATTACAAAAGACTAATCAAGGACATTAAGTTGTACTTGAATTATCTTTCCGACAAGTGATTAAAGGAAAACAATGTGATGAAAGAATCCCAAGTTTGTGAAAAGACAAACAAAACTTATTTTCCGGAAAAATCATTTTGATTAAAACAAACTTAAGTGTTTTGAAATCATAATGGGAAAATAGTTTGTTGTCAGGGGGAGTTCTGATTGTTTATGCCAAGTGAATGGCGAATTGATATCATGTTGTCATTTTTCTTGTATAGTTTGTTTTCAAATTTTCCCAGAAAATCAAAATTGAGACATATTTTGATTTTAGGGGGAGAAAAATTTTAAAAAATAAATTAGAAAATTTGAAAATGACAAAAACATTGAAAAAACAAAAATGAGTTTTGTTGTGAATAAGAGGAAATGATAGTAAATCAGTGGACTATCACAGCATGCTAAAGAAATGAAATGTCAAATGTGATAAACGGTCTTACTAACGATGTGACGATAGGCTCAGCTAGACTAGTAGATTTGCGATAACGATACAAACATAAATGAAAAAGCCTAGTTCTAGTGGAAAACACGGTTGAAAGAATAGTACTTAGTTTTGTCCTTCGTGATTGTGTACCTACTCAGTAATTGCTGAATGTTGAAAGACATAAAACCGGTTAAGTCTGTGAACTTTCACAACTTGCTGAAAAAGTCGATGTGATTGTGTATTTTATTTTGCAAAGATTTAAACTTGTTTTATGTCTTTATTTTGTTTAAGCTTTGGACATCCTCTGCGTATACGTGAGTATCGAACTGGATGTTATTGCCTAAACGTTCTGCTTTATTTTCTTTGGTGTTTCGTTTAAGCTTTGGACCTCCTCTGCGTATACGGAAGTATCGACCTCGTGGTTAAAGCCTAAACAACTTCAACTTGTTTTATTTTCTTATTTTGTTTAAACATTGGACTTTCTCTGCGTATACGGAAGTATCGACCTGATTGTTAATGTTTAAACATTCTGCTTTGTTTTTCGCACATATCACAGTTGATGAAAGTTTAAAGGCATTACTTGAGTCAGTGTATTGCATGATGAGGGAATATGCTGAGATCGTGGGGTCCATAAGAATTTAGTGCAAAATTAATATACCTTAACGTATCGGTAAGCATTTCGAAAGTTTTTAGATTGAGCTTAAGAGGACAAACACATCGTCAATCAACGTGAATC
This sequence comes from Helianthus tuberosus, assembly GCA_030545235.1. Classification (NCBI taxonomy): domain Eukaryota; kingdom Viridiplantae; phylum Streptophyta; class Magnoliopsida; order Asterales; family Asteraceae; genus Helianthus; species Helianthus tuberosus. The sequence continues at coordinate 198,074,820 of CM060363.1, read as the reverse complement.
ATTTAGAACTTAAAATGTCAAAAGCTTAACGGTGCTTGTGATTTGTCTCATGAACTCATATGATCCTCTTACACAAACTCACAAAAATACTATTTGTATACATTTCTTTACTGCATTTGTATATGAAAATAAAAAATCCAAAAATATTGTGTTTAGTTTTAAATTTTGAAAAATCCAAAAAGATTTTTGACAACTGATGTTGGAAAGCGGATTTTCAAAATTCCAAGTGCTAAACTTGAAGAACTAGAGGATTGGGAGAGTTTGTTTATAAATTTTGAATGTTACATACAAATGTTTTTAAAAGATTGTATGTTTAGTTATTCAAGGTTATTTACTTGAACTTGATGTAACTATACAGATTGATGACTGAATGATTTCTATCAGTAAGTTTCTTAAATCTAAGTGTTATAAATTTGTAAAACTTATGTTGGGTAGAGTATATGCAGGTAACTGGAATGTAGTTCCCCATGGCAACGAAAAGTTAAAGTTTGAACCAGAATTTCAAGTCCCAGCATTCCGAGAAGAGGAGTCTGTGAAAGGGGGAGTCAGAATTCTGGATCAACAGTCAAAGGGGAGATTGAAGATGGAGCTAGGTTGAGATCATGAACCTATGAAGAAAGAGTTTTTACAATGACAAAATTTGGAGAGAGACAAAGACTAAAGACTTGAAGCCGAAGACTTCGTCAACATCTAAGGGGGAGTCTGTTGGTGCACTGAATGTCTGCTGACTACGTCTTAATCGAGTCTTAGGTCTAGATAGGTTAGATTGGAGCTTGGAATTAGAAAAGTGGTTTTTATGTTGTAATTCCGCTCGAAATGACATTTGTGTCATTTCAAGCTAAATCAGGAAATTAGGTGATTCCACTCCAGATGGTACTGGGTGATTCAGCTCCAAATGACTAGATGGTGATTCAGCTCCAAATGACAAGATGGCGATTCAGCTCCAAATGGTATTTAGGTGATTCCGCTCCAAATGATCGTGTAGTTTGGAGCGAAATCAGACAGCCTATAAATAGGTGATATGTTCATTTCATTTGTAACAGTTAGAGCGAAATCAGAGAGGAGGTGCTGTCGAAATTTTGTCAGAATACATTGTAAAAAGCTTTGATTTCAGCAATAGAAAAAAGATTAAGTGGAAACAAGTTGTTGTGACATTGCTTACTTTGATTCCGCCTTAGTAATCAATGATGAACTGCCTTAACTGACTATTTAGGGTCACGCACTCGGTCCAACAATCTCTTTATTTAGGTAACATTTATAGCCACTTTTCCAAGCCTTCAGTGCTCTCCCAGTTGGCTTCTATTTGGCTTTCACATTTTGTTACCTGAAATGCGTTTAAAAACATTTTGTCAGTGGGAAATACTGGTGAGTGAATCCTAGTTTAATCAAGACAAATTTGATTATCATTCGTAGTATTGAGGGCGATCTCGCAATTATATTTGTTTCCAATTCTTACTTTAATTACCACCCACGGTACTGTCGTCCCGACTTATGGTCATGTTACTACTCACAGTGTAGTAACAAATTTTTTATACAAAACCCCAAATATACCGACGATAATTGTAGAATTACAAATACTCAATCACTGGCAATATAATGTAAAACATTGAGGTTTTGTAAAAACAGTTTATACAAAAAGGAGATTTCTCACATTGCTGTCTTAGAGTTTTCCTTTATGATTTCCTGATGATTATATATTAATTACACAAATGCACACGTGTTAGTATAGTAACCCAATATTTACATTAGTAATACCCTCCCCGAGACGGCATTCCAACGACTACGTCGGGCAGAACCACGACAGCCGTTACGGAACCCTGGATCAATCGGGCAGCGTATCTAATACGTAACCGGGGTTATAATACTTACAACGGAGCAGAGCTTCGTTATTTAGGGGGATATTATACCCGAGAATAGCTTTAGCTATGTGAAAATTCGAGAGATGAAAAGATTGTGAGCGACTGGGACTGAAGGCCTGAGCTCCCAATTTATAGGAGCTGATTCGTAGTCCCTTGCGCCCCGTGTAGACTTAGAGGGGGTCTTACGCGGCCCGCGACATAGGTAAAGTAGGCCCTAGCCTTGATTTATCACCGGTCTAGCCTTGCCACGTGTCGACACGTGGCGGCTTCCGGATGTCGCCTCGTAGCCGGGCTGTAGCACCCTGCGTAGATGGTAGCCAAGGGCTACGCGGCCCGCGAGCGCCCTATTTTTCTGGTTTTTATGTTTATTTTTAATTATATATTATATTTTGGGCTTGATTTTCGCATATGGGGTGTATTTTAAGACATTTTGGGATAATAAATATATTAGGGGTGTCGGAAAATATTTTGGAGGGTTGTTATATCCTCCCCACCTTGTTTTAGAACTCGTCCTCGAGGTCTACTGGAACAGGTGCGGGTATTTCCTTTGCATTTTTTATTCAAGCTCTCATGTATATTCTGGTCCTCTTTTGGAGTCCCACTTCACTTTGACTAGAACTAATCTCTTATGTTTGAGATTTTTGACTTTCCTGTCTTCGATCTGTAGAGGCTTTTCTACAAATTTTAACTTTTCATTTACCTCTATTTCCTTAAGAGGCATGACTAATGATTCATCAGCTAAGCATTTCTTGATATTAGATACATGAAAGACGTCATGTATTCCTGCCATTTCCTCTGGCAGTTGTAGCTGATAGGCTACAGGTCCTATTCTTTTAATAATTTCAAAAGGTCCAACATACCTGGGGCTTAGCTTTCCCCTCTTGATGAATCTGACTACTCCTTTCCAAGGAGAGACTTTCAATAACACTTTGTCACCTACCTGAAATTCCAATGGTTTTCGTCTGTTATCTGCATAACTCTTTTGTCGATCGCGTGCTGTTTTCAGTCGTTCCTTGACTTGAATGATCTTATCTGTTGTTTCTTGCACTATCTCAGGACCGGATAGTTGCTTTTCTCCAATCTCTGCCAAACAGACTGGGGTTCGGCACTTTCGTCCATAAAGTGCTTCGAATGGTGCAGCATTAATACTTGTGTGATAGCTGTTATTATAAGAAAATTCTATCAATGGTAAATGATCATCCCAATTACCTCCGAAATCAATTACACAAGCTCTAAGCATATCCTCCATTGTCTGAATTGTCCTTTCGCTATGTCCGTCCGTTTGAGGATGATAAGCTGTGCTTAGGTTTAGCTTGGTTCCCATTGCTTTTTGGAAACTTTTCCAAAAATGAGAGGTAAAATGACTATCTCTATCAGAAACAATTGATAAAGGAATTCCATGTAATGAAACTATTTCATTTACGTACAATTTAGCTAATTGTTCCATACTGAAAGTCTCCTTCATTGGTAGGTGACGGGTGGTCCGTAGGACAACCCTTAAATGATCTAAATATGTGCACATCTCATGCTTTATTCGGTTAATTGTGGGGATTTGGTAACTACGGTGAATTCATACTTGCAGGTGTTAAAGTGTCTAAAGAATGGATGTTATGAAGCTTGGATGGAAGTTTGATGTTGGTGGAAGCAGGATTGAAAGAATCAAGCTGGAATGAAGAAAACAAAGGAAAGCACTACACTCAGCGCCGTAACCTACGGCTCTGACCGTAGGTTACGGTTTCCACTATGAATCAAATGGTTCCGCCGTAAGACAGGTCCTTCGAGCCGTAAAGAAACAATTAGCGTCGTAACCTACGGCACCAGCCGTAGGCTACGGTGCTGTATAAGGATCCGGGACTGGCTGACTTTTGTAACTTCCTCATTTAATTGCCATTTCAAGATGTTTTATGGGTTCCTATCATGTGTTTTTCGGTTACACTTCACGGAGACAGGAATTTGGGCGGCCCTTGGGAGTTCTGGAGAGCTTGAAGACAATCCTTAATCATTAGTTTTATGTTTTTTAAGTCCTATGAACATTGAAACTTGTGTGATGATGTTGATTCAAGCCATGAGCGGCTAAACTTATGGTGGTCATGTTTAGTTGAAGGTTTGTTTGAGATGATTGTGCTTTGATTTCGTATTTCTATATTGATAAACTCAATTTATGTTTTGCTTATTATGGTGTGTTCTTATTTGCTTGTAAAGTGTTGATTCTTATGATTATTCTATTTTGAAACCATACGTTCTTGGTGCCGTTGGCAATCGAGATATCATGGGTAGAATTAGGATTGGGTAAGAGTTAATTGGTCATCGGGTAACAACCTCACGTTCTAGGAATCTGAGTACTTAGTTCCCTTTTATCACAACAAGTAATTACACATGAACTATGTCTATGTAGTTCTTTCTAGTGAATGATAGCACAAACGTTGAAGCAAACTGGAAACTAAGGATGGCCATTTGTCTCTAATTTGTTTACAACCAATACTTTCATTTTGCAATTAGAATAGTAATTTTAGTTTTTAAAACTCAATCAACCAACCAAATTTTGAATTTACTTTTATTGCAATTAGTTTAATTCTAGTTAATTTAGATAAACCTTGAGATAACACATATTCCACAAACTCCCTGTGTTCGATACCCACTTACCACTAGCTATCTAGTAGTTTTTGGATTAAATTTGATTGTGACCACGACATCACGTCAAATTTTGGCGTCGTTGCCGGGGAGTAGTGCGCAACGTGTGTTAGTTTTGATCCTTTTAAGTTTGTTATTTTTCTGGTTTACGCTGGGTGTGTTAATGTGCAGGTATTTACAGGTGCATGCGTACTAGAAGCTCTCACAAGCTATCACCGTTGGCATTTGATCCAGAAATTGAACAGACTTTGAGAGGAAACAGAATTTTGCTACGAGAAAACAAAATCAATGGTTTACCAACAACACCTACTACACCAATTAGATACATGGATCCACCGCCACCACCCACTACGGGTGATCTTACACCACCTTTCATACCATCATCAACTCAACCTTCATCGAATACAACCATGCCTAACACCACTACTGATTACACTCCACCACATGAAGTTACACCAACCAACACCACTATATCACCTATTACCATCCAAGTTGAACCTACTCTTACCTTTAGTCCTTCTTCTACAATTCCACTATTCTCTCATTTCTTTCCAGTTTCGGGTCAATCATCTACAACCTATTCACTACCGCAAAGTTCAACCATTGTTCATGCCACCTCTACATATAGACCCTCGAACCAACTGGGTTTTCAATATTCGTCTTTTCCTTATGGGCAATCTTCGGGTATAGGAGGGGATGGATACGATGAGGGGTATGAAGAAGATTTTGGGGGATACGAAGAAGAAGGATTCTACTACGGGGGTGATGGAGGTAATTTAGGACCTTAAGGAGGAGTGGGTCAACAAAGTCAACCGTTACAACAAATTCAAGACATGGGTAGGCTACCGGTTGGGGTACAACATGTTCGGCCACAAGGAGTGCAACTGCAACGTCCTATACCTTTGCAACAAGTTCGCCCACAAAATATCCAACCTCAATTTCAAAGGCCAATCCAACAACAACCAATGCAACATCAATTTCAACCACCATTTGCACCATAAGGGCTTATGCAAAGACCAATGGGTCCTATTCGTCCAAGAGTTCGGTTGGGTGTACCAAGAAGACATCTTCGAGAACATGCAAGAGGCATTGAAGCACATTTTAGACCGGTAATCACTCATAATCCTTCACCGGTAATTATTCCCCACAATGATCAAGTGAGGACATTTGAAGTGAGAACCAATTCATTGCAAAGCTTGCCAAAGTATAAGGGTCTAGCAACGGAAGAGCCTTATTTTCATTTGGAGGCTTATGACTCAATTTGCAACACTCTTGGGAGTCAAGGATTTTCGGCCGATGATGCCAAATTGGTACTATTCCAATTTTCTTTAGAAGATAAAGCTAAAAAGTGGTTTTACACATTACCTTCGGCATCTATTTACACATGGGCGGAGATGCAACAAATCTTTTTAGATGAATTTTACACCGCTCAAAAGACAAATGATGCTAGGAAAGGGTTGAGAAGTTTTCAACAGCAACAAGGTGAGATGTTTCATGAAGCATTCGAATGGTTTAACATGACGATCAAGAATTTCCCTTATCATGGGATAGAGTTATGGGAATTGATGAATGCTTTCCATGAGGGGTTGAGTGCCGAAGATGCTCGCGATTTAATGTCTATCACAAATGGTACCTTTGGTACAAACTACGAGCATGACGATTGGGAATTTTTGGAGCAAATGGCGATCACATCAAAAAGAAAAGCTCAAGCATCAAGAAGAGCACGACCGACCATTACCCGAACTCAAGTGCACGCGGTAGACGATGGTAATGTTCAAACTTCTAATCAAATTTATGATGCTTGTGCAATCTGTAATGAGATAGGGCATGCGGCTGAAAATTGCCAAGGAAGTGAAGGGCAATATGAGGGGGTGAATGCTTTGCAAGGTCAAGGGGGGGGGTAGAAATTACAACATGAATTCTAACACTTACCACCCCGGGTTGAGAAACCACCCAAACTTTCGATAAGGGAATCCCTCAAATCAAGCAAACCCGAATTTTCAAGGAAGCCAAGGTAACTTTGTTCCACGCCAACCTTTCAACAATCAAGGTGGATATCGAGGTGGGAATAATCAGGGGTACCAAAGGCAATATCAAACGGGTCAAGAGCAAGGGGGTCTTCGGGTGGAAATGAGATGATGGAGATGTTAAAGTATATGCAAGTGGAAATACAAAAGAGGTACCAATTGGATGATGCTCGCATATAAAAGGATGAGGCCCGTGATAAAGCAATTCAAACTTTGACCACCCAAATGGGTCAACTCGCAACCGAAGTGGAAGACTTGAAAAAAGGTAAAGGTCAATTGCCAGGTGACACTAAGGTAAACCAGTCTCATAGTTCTTCTAGAGGTAATAATGTTAATATTCATCAGGTAAGTGTTTTGAGAAGTGGGAAAGAGTACAAAACCAATCCTTCACCGGATTTGGTTGATGGGGTGGTTGAGGACATAACGTGTCAAGAGAGTGAGGAAGAAAATGAAACACCTAACTATTCTTCTAAAAAAACCCAATTTTGAAAAACCCGAAAATAATAAAGAAGTAAAAAATAAGAATGAGGAAGAGGGATCAAGTCAAGTACCATTTCCCTCGGCTTTGTTAGATCCGTGTAGGAAAAACTTTATTTCAAAACGGGGTCCTCAGAAGGAAGAAATGTGGGAGGTTTTCAAACAGGTTAAAATTAATCTTCCTCTACTTGAAGCAATCAAACAAGTACCTGCTTATGCCAAGTTTTTAAAAGAATTGTATACACAAAAGAGGCAAAAAAAAAGTTCCTAAATTGGTTGACTTGACGGAGCGGGTAAGCGTGGTTTTGAAAGGAGATCTTCCTCCTAAGCTACAAGATCCGGGAACGCCTCTTATCAACATTCATGTTGGTAATTTTCAAACTGCAAGGGCGTTATTAGATCTTGGGGCCAGAGTAAGTATCTTACCGGGGGGTTGTACGACCAATATGATTTTGGTCCATTGAAAAGGGTTGAGACAACGGTGGTTTTAGCCGATTTGTCTCATAAACTTCCTCGGGGTATTGTGCGGGATGTGATAGTCAAAGTTGATGAATTTTATTATCCCGTTGATTTTCTTGTGTTAGATTACTCATCCGCGGACCCAATTCAACAACAAAATGTTATTTTCGGTCGGCTGTTTTTGAACACCGCACATGCCGTAATTAATTGTCGATATGGTACGGTCGACATGACATTCGGTAATAGAAATATGAGATTAAATGTTTTTACTAACGGTGTTAATTCTTTTAATGGTGATGAGTGTTTTCTAGCAGACTTTATAGATGGATACGACCCAAAGGAGTATGAAGAAGAGATTTTGGAGTCGTGTGTTTGTGATGTTTCTTTGCAGGTTCACGCATGTGCGTTGGAAGTGGAAGAAAAGGAGCAAGAGGCTCTAGCGGTGAAAGAAGGAAGACCGCCATGGACCTACCAAACGGAGACTTTACCGGTGGGCATTAATTCGGGTACAAAACCTTCATTGGAATCTCCACCAAATGTGGAATTGAAAGAGCTACCGAAACATCTAAAATATGCATTTTTGGGGGAGAATGAAACCTTACCGGTGATCATTGCTTCCAATTTGGCGGTAGCTCAAGAGGAGAAATTGTTGCGGGTTTTGAAGTCTCACAAGGCGGTAATTGGATGGACGATAGCCGATTTTAAAGGTATTAGTCCATCCATTGTCATGCACAAAATTATTACAAGTGAAGATGCAAAGCCAACCCGTGAAACACAAAGAAGGTTGAACCCGAATTTGAGAGAAGTGGTCAAGAAAGAAGTGATAAAGTGGTTGGATGCGTGGATCATCTATCCCATTTCGGACAGTGCATGGGTAAGTCTGACTCAGGTAGTGCCTAAAAAGGCGGGTATCCAGGTAATTAATAATGAACAAGGCGAGCAAATTGCCACCCGACCGGTCACCGGGTGGCGAGTTTGTATTGATTATAGAAAACTAAACACCGCTACCTCCAAGGACCACTTCCCGTTACCCTTCATTGACCAAATAATTGAAAAACTTTCGGGTCAAAAATACTATTGTTTTTTGGATGTGTATTCGGGTTATAACCAAATTGCTATTCACCCGGATGACCAACACAAAACCACGTTTACATGTCCATATGGTACATTTGCTTTTCAGTGAATGCCATTTGGACTATGTAACGCGCCGACTACATTCCAAAGATGTATGATGAGTATATTTTCGGACATGGTCGGGGAGTCTCTTGAAGTATTTATGGATGATTTTTCCATCTTTGGCCCAAGTTTTGAGTCTTGTCTTGACGAACTGGAAAAAGTTTTAAAAATGTGTGCTGAGACAAACTTGGTGCTAAGTTGGGAAAAAAGTCACTTTATGGTTCAAGAGGGTATTGTGTTGGGTCATGTGATCTCGGACCAGGGAATGGAGGTAGACAAAGCAAAGATTCGGGTAATTTCATCTCTACCCCCACCAAAGAATGTTAAGGGGATAAGATCATTTTTGAGACACGCGAGTTTCTATAGAAGATTCATTAAGGGTTTTAGTGTAATTACAAAACCTTTATGTAACTTATTATTAAAAGATGTTCCATTTGATTTTACTGACGAATGTTTGCAAGCGTTTCATGTTTTGAAGGAACACTTGGTGAAAGCTCCTACTTTGCAACCACCGGATTGGTCGAAGTCGTTTGAGATTATGTGTGATGCTAGCGACACAACCATTGGAGCGGTTTTGGGTCAAAGAGTTGATAAGAAGCCGGTGGTGATCTATTATGCAAGTAAAACTTTGTCCGTGGCGCAATTGAATTACCCCACAACCGAGAAAGAATTATTAGCGGTAGTGTATGCCTTGGACAAGTTTAGATCCTACATTTGGGGGAGCAAGGTGATCATATATTCGGATCATAGCGCGGTCCGATATTTGATGGAAAAGAAGGATGCAAAGCCCCGGTTGATTCGTTGGGTGCTTTTGCTACAAGAGTTCGATCTAGAAATTCGGGACAAGAAAGGGTGTGAAAATGTTGTTGCGGATCACTTGTCCCGAATTCCGTTAGAAGGTGTTACTGACCCGAGTGAGATCAATGAATGGTTTCCCGATGAACAATTGTTGGCCGTTTCTACTTTCATCGCACCTTGGTATGCCCACTACGTGAATTATTTGGCCAAGGGTACGATTCCAAATCATTGGACGAAGAAGAGAAGACAACAATTCCTAAGTCAAGTAAAACAATATATTTGGGATGAACCGAATGTGTTTAAAATTGGACCCGATCAAGTGATAAGAAGATGTGTTCCCGAGACCAAAGTACTAGAGATTTTAACCCATGCTCATTCGTCGGCATGTGAAGGGCATTTTAGCGGGAACAAAACGGGTTATCGGGTGTTGTCATGTGGGTTTTATTGGCCCACAATTTTCAAGGATTCTTGCGAGTTTGCCCAAAATTGCATAAATTGTCAAAGAGTTGGAAGCATATCAAAGAGGGCTGAAATGCCTTTACAACTAATTTTGGTGGTTGAGGTGTTTGATGTTTGGGGAATAGACTTCATGGGTCCGTTTCCTAATTCAAATGGGTATTTATATATATTGGTTGCGGTAGATTATGTTACGAAGTGGATTGAAGCTATCACTACAAGAACCAATGATCATTCCGTTGTATGCAAGTTTGTGCAATCCAACATCTTCGCCCGATTCGGTGTACCAATGGTGATAATTAGTGATGGTGGTTCACACTTTAAGAATTTTAATTTTGGGAAATTGTTGAAAAGATATAATATGAACCACCGAGTTGCTACACCGTACCATCCGCAAACAAGTGGACAAGTTGAAGTGTCCAACCGTCAAATCAAAGAAATCCTCATGAAGACAGTGCGAACGGATAGGAAGGATTGGTCAAGTAAACTTGACGATGCATTATGGGCATATTGGACGGCCTACAAAACTGCAATTGGTACTACCCCTTATCGAATGGTGTATGGGAAGGGGTGCCATCTACCATTGGAGTTAGCACATCGAGCGCATTGGGCCATCAAAACTGTTAATGCGGATTATGACGAAGCGGGTCGAGTAAGGAAGTTTCAATTGAGTGAAATTGAGGAGATTAGAGATGAAGCCTACGAATGTGCATCCGTATACAAAGACAAACTAAAGAAAGTTCATGATGCAAAGTTAAGAAAGAAGAACTTCAAAGTGGGTCAAAAGGTGTGGTTGTACAATTCGAGGTTGAAGATGTTTGCGGGCAAACTCAAGAGTAAATGGATGGGTCCTTATATCATCCGAAGAGTGGGGAGATTTGGAGATGTCGATATTCAAGATGAGCAAACCAATAGGCAACAAACGGTGAACGGGCATCGGCTCAAACCGTATTTGGAAGGCAACGACATCAACAATCTTGAGCATGACAAAGTGGGTTACATTCTACACCCACTGGATGATGAGGAAGCATGAGAGGCCCAGGTTTGATGTTTTGTACATAGGTAGTTTAGCTTGTTTCTTTCGTTTTTGAATAATTACCGCATTCGTTTCAAACTTTTGTTCGAAACAAGTGTGGGGAAGTTCTTACGAATTGCCCGAACATAGTGTTGAGGACAACACGGGTTTTTAACCGGGGGAGGGGGGTAGGATATAATTTTCATGTTTCTCAAAAATTATAAAAATAATAAATTTTTTTTTTTGCAAGTTTCAGATTTTTGGCCGAGCCCCTATGCCCAGTGGTCACCGTAAGCTACGACCAGGGGCATAGCTTACGGTGGCAAACAAACCAAAATAAACCTTACGACACACTTAGACTGTCTTACGGCAGCTTTTTGTCCCAGATGTCGCCGTAACCTAAGGCGAGTGCCGTAGGCTACGGCACCGAGTGGAAATCAAGGGGTGGCCAGGAATCGCTGTCGGAGGTTATTTTATAAAAATAATAATAATAATTAATTCCGGAAATAATAATAATAATCATTAACTTGTAACCCCCATCCACTCATTCCTTTATTCACCCCCAACCACACAATTCATTATTCCCTAACCACATATTTCTTTCTTCTTCTTCCTCATTTCTCATTCAAGAACCCTAACTTCCATCAACCTAAAATCTCCATATCTTTCTCAATTCTAAACCGATTTCAGTGATTTTTGAGTCCATTTTGGGTGAAATTTCGCAAGGAATCCATATTTACACTTATATTTCGACGATTTCTTTGTTTGGGGGTCGGATTTGAGCATTAGGGGGTCGAAATTTTGGGGGTTTTTTGTGGGTTCTTGCTTAAAAGTGAAGTGTTTGTTACTTTCATCTTCCACAAGGTCAAGGTATGCAATTTCCTTTCATTCTTTGAAGTACATTGCGGTTTGTAAGTTTCCATTCTTGTTTTTGCTTACACACTTGCTTGTAGATGATAGATGATAGGATTTTGTTGAACCATTGAATGTTTGGGTATAAATGTATTTGATGTTTAGTGAAAATTTTTGAAAAAATTTTGATTTGTAGAGACATCATGCCGAATTTTTATTTGAAAGGATAAACCTTCGATTTTGTACATTTATACTCATAACATAAAGCAAGTGTGGGGAAGTTTGTGATATTGAACTAACATGAATTTTTGTGTGTGGTTTGTGAATGTGTAGAATATGGTGAGAATAAAGGAGAAAGCGGGTGCAAGTTCCTCTAGTCAACCTCAAGGGGAAGCACAACAGAAAAAAAGAAGATTGGTTCGGGTTGGTGACCCGGATTCGGAAGAAGATGCACCTCCAAGGGGTCCAAAACCAAATTGGACATCCGGTTCACTACTCGACCAACCCGAGGAATGGCGAGAGGATTTGTTCCACGAACAAATGAATAAATTGCAACAAAGGAAAGAAGCTTTTATCTGTGAGAAAGAGATTCGGGAGGTGGATTTTGGGCTGTTTGGGATAACGGATAAGTTCAAAGAGTTGGGTTGGGAGGCGGCGGTTAATTGTTATGACAATGAGGTTAAGACAATGTATGATCAACAAATTCAAGAATGGATGGCCACGCTTGAATGTCCTCCGTTCAAGGCCCCAAAACAAATGAAACTCATTGGAACATGTAATGGGGTGAAGGTCGAGATGTCATATGATTCCTTGCGTCGCATTGCAAAGTTTGATAGTAAACCGTCAAATCAATACATTTATCTAAGCCTTAAAGATATTTACTTCGAGCCTGAAAAACACCCCCAATGGCAACACATGCTTGATTACCTCTTTCTTCCGGGTACTACACACGGGAAATTCTTTAGAAGAAACTTGAGAATGGAAGGGAAGTTATTGTTGGTGTTGTGTACACACAATGTCATTCCGCGGCGGGGTGATAAGATGGAGGTTAGATTTCAGGATGTGCCGGTTCTATACATGTTAATGCACGATTCACCCATGGTTCCCTTCCGGTTCTTAGTGTTAAACAATATTTGGATCAGTCGAAATAGTGGAGAGAGATATATTGTACCTCATTGCCGATTGATTACGGCATTGTTGAATAAATATAGGGCTATTGGAGCCGAGGATAAAGGCTCATACAAAAGGTTTAAGCCATTCGATATTCAACATTTAGGGCCGGGATGGGAGTACAAGGAATCAGAAAGGTACCATATGTTAAAGAGTGATGGGAGACGGTGGAGAGTTTGAAAGCGGATGCTAGGCCATTACAACCGGGCGAAGCTGATGAGCCCGAGGTGAGTGATGAGGAAGTTAGTGGTGACGATGATTACCGTGAGGACACATTCACGGTTGATGTTCCGATGGGGGGGCACTGGCCCAAGTGGTGTGCAGGGAGCAGGGATTCAGTCAGGGTATGTTGGAAGTGAATTCGATTATGCCCAGCAGCCGTATAATCCGTATTGGGCTCACACGGGGAACATGGGCCAGATTATTGAGTAGAGGCGATCGCCTACTTTTGGTGATTGGTCCAAACCCAATCAAATGCTTTTTGATCACCAGACGTATATGGGGGCTAGCATGGAGAGAGCTATTAAACAGAGTTATGACAGAAATGAGCAATGGAATCGTGGCCATATGTATGTCCACCATGAAGAAGTGAACAACCGTTACTTGGATGACCGCCAGAGACGCTTACATGATCAGTGGCATGCGGGTCAACCACTCGAAGCAGACCCGCCAGTTGGGGATTATACTACATTTCCACCATACGATTGTAGTGTGTCGTATCCCACCCCACCATTACACCATTCTCAATGGGTGGATCCACACACTATGGGTCATCAGCAGGCGAGTCAAGGAGGTGATCAAGGAAGCAACAGCAGTAGCGGAGCATTTGGGTTTGGAGATTGGAATGATATGATGACCTCCATTTTCAGGCCTCCACAGCTAAAGTACTACTAACCAGGTCGTATCTCGCTCCTTTGTATATTTGTGAAAATGATAGGGGACTTTTAGGTAGCCTCGTCTTGATGTGTGAGAGTGTGGGGATTGGAGGTTGGACCTCATACTTTACATATATGAGCTTGGTATTGTGAGGGGTGGGGGTTTGGTCTTTAGAAAGCCATGTTTGAGCCTTATACCATTCGGCTGTGACCCAAACCTACTTCCTACAAAACTTTACCTTTTGAGATGACCCGGTTTAGGAGATTTAGTATGTAGTGTTGATGTTCTTGTATATTGTTGATCTTTTATGTCTTATCTTTGAAAGAAAAAATAGAGAAAAATATGAGAAAAATACAAAAAGAAGAATTGAGTTGTGATAGTAGTTGAGAAGTTGTGTATATAGTTGATGTTTGCGTTGTTTAGTAGTTGAATAAAAACCGGGTCAAATCAATTAGCTACTTGCATATATATTCCACCTATTTCCTACCTTTTCACATAGCCCCGTTACAACCCGTAAGTCCTTTTGATTCATAGGCATGCTAAAATATTTGATAGGAGAAGAATTGATTTTTATACAAGCTTATTGTCGCACAAACACACACACCCATTGAGTGGTTTAGCATTATGTGCTAATAATTCTTGTCACCGAGAGTTTTTGTGAGGGGTGTGTTCTGTGGTATGATTAAAGGTTAGTAGAAGGACGGCACATTTTAGCTTGGTTTGCACGTTTGATCGCTTGTGGTTATGAAATGGTTTTTTAATGGGTTGCTTGGGACAAGCAACGGGTAAGTGTGGGGATGTGACGGGTGCCCTTAAATGATCTAAATATGTGCACATCTCATGCTTTATTTGGTTAATTGTGGGGATTTGGTAACTACGGTGAATTCATACTTGCAGGTGTTAAAGTTTCTAAAGAATGAATGTTATGAAGCTTGGATGGAAGTTTGATGTTGGTGGAAGCAGGATTGAAAGAATCAAGCTGGAATGAAGAAAACAAAGGAAAGCACTACACTCAGCGCCGTAACCTACGGCTCTGACCGTAGGTTACGGTTTCCACTATGAATCAAATGGTTCCGCCGTAAGACAGGTCCTTCGAGCCGTATAGAAACAGTTAGCGCCGTAACCTACGGCACCAGCCGTAGGCTACGGTGCTGTATAAGGATCCAGAAAGGTTTTGACCGCCGTAAGCTACGGCGGGCGCCGTAGCTTACTGCGCCGACTGGCTGACTTTTGTAACTTCCGCATTTAATAGCCATTTCAAGATGTTTTATGGGTTCCTATCATGTGTTTTTCGGTTACACTTCACGGAGATAGGAATTTGGGCGGCACTTGGGAGTTCTGGAGAGCTTGAAGACAATCCTTAATCATTAGTTTTATGTTTTTTTAAGTCCTATGAACATTGAAACTTGTGTGATGATGTTGATTCAAGCCATGAAAAGCTAAACTTATGGTGGTCATCTTTAGTTGAAGGTTTGTTTGAGACGATTGTGCTTAGATTTCGTATTTCTAGAATGATAAACTCAATTTATGTTTTGTTTATTATGGTGTGTTCTTATTTGCTTGTAAAGTGTTGATTCTTATGATTATTCTATTTTGAAACCATACGTTCTT
Organism: Helianthus tuberosus; assembly: GCA_030545235.1. Classification (NCBI taxonomy): domain Eukaryota; kingdom Viridiplantae; phylum Streptophyta; class Magnoliopsida; order Asterales; family Asteraceae; genus Helianthus; species Helianthus tuberosus. The sequence continues at coordinate 198,059,413 of CM060363.1, read as the reverse complement.
AGTGCCGTTGGCAATCGAGATATCATGGGTAGAATTAGGATTAGGTAAGAGTTAATTGGTCATCGGGTAACAACCTCATGTTCTAGGAATCTGAGTACTTAGTTCCCTTTTATCACAACAAGTAATTACACATGAACTATGTCTATGTAGTTCTTTCTAGTGAATGATAGCACAAACGTTGAAGCAAACTGGAAACTAAGGATGGCCATTTGTCTCTAATTTGTTTACAACCAATACTTTCATTTTGCAATTAGAATAGTAATTTTAGTTTTTAAAACTCAATCAACCAACCAAATTCTGAATTTACTTTTATTGCAATTAGTTTAATTCTAGTTAATTTATATAAACCTTGTGATAACACATATTCCACAAACTCCCTGTGTTCGATACCCACTTACCACTAGCTATCTAGTAGTTTTTGGATTAAATTTGATTGTGACCACGACATCACGTTAGTTGGAAATGAGCTGACTTAGTTAGCATATCTACAATCACCCAGATTGTATCATTACCTTTTCTTGACTTGGGTAATTGGGTAACAAAATCAATTGTTATCAATTCCCATTTCCATACTGGCATTTCTAATTGTTGCAACAAACCTGAGGGTTTCTGGTGTTCAACTTTAACTTGTGAACAAGTTAGACATTTGGCAACATAAGTTTCTATATCCTTTTTCATTCCTATCCACCAGAAATTCTTTCTTAAATCCTGATACATCTTGTCACTTCCAGGATGCATCGTATACTTAGACTTATGGGATTCTTCTAATATATGGTGGCGTAGGTTTCCTAATTTAGGTATCCGTATTCTCTTTTCATGGAATCTCCAAATTCCATCTGTTCCTTGTTCTAATTCCTTAATTATTCCTTTTAATTTTTCAGTATCATCCTTGATTACTGATTCCTGTGCCTTTCTAATTTGCTCATTTAAATCTACTTGTAGATTTAATTTAAGAGAACGTACTCTTATTGGCTTTTCGTGATACTTTCGACTTAAAGCATCAGCTACTACATTAGCCTTTCCTGCATGATACTGGATATTACAATCAAAATCACTAAGTATTTCCATCCAGCGTCTTTGTCTCATATTCAACTCCTTTTGCCCAAAAACATACCTTAAACTCTTATGATCAGTGAAAATGGTAAATTTACTACCGTAAAGTTAATGTCTCCAAATCTTAAGGACAAAAATTATGGCTCCTAGTTCTAAATCATGGGTTGAATAATTCTCTTCATGGTTCTTAAGTTGTTTGGATGCGTAAGCTATAACCTTTTGTCGTTGCATCAATACACATCCATAACCTAACTTAGAAGCATCACAATAGATTACAAAATCTTCAGTTCCTTCTGGTAACGCTAGTATGGGTGCATCGGTTAATCTTTGCTTAAGAATTCTAAAGGTTTCTTCTTGTTTTGGTCCCCATTCAAACTTAACAGATTTACAGGTTAGCTTAGTTAAGGGAATGGCTATTCTAGAAAAATCTCGAATAAATCTTCTATATTAACCGGCTAATCCTAAGAAACTTCTAACCTCTGTTGGTGACTCAATCTTGGTGGGATCTACGTGAATTCCTTCATGATTAACTAGATGTCCAAGAAATTGAACTTGTTCTAACCAAAACTCGCACTTCAAAAACTTAGCATAAAGCTTTTCTTTTTTTTAATAAACTTAGAAGTGCATGCAAATGCTTTGCGTGTTCCTCTTTTCTTTTAGAGTAAATGAGAATATCATCTATGAAGACAATTATGAATTTATCCAAATATGGCTTACATATTCGGTTCATCATGTCCATAAATGCAGCTGGGGCATTGGTTAAACCAAATGGCATGACGGTAAATTCATAATGGCCATACCTTGTTCTGAAAGCGGTCTTAGGAACATCCTCTTCTTGTATCTTTAATTGATGATATCCTGAGCGTAAATCGATTTTAGAGAAAACTCGAGCTCTTTGTAACTGATCGAACAGATCATCGATTCTTGGTAATGGATACCGATTCTTAATCGTGACCTTGTTCAATTCACGGTAATCAATGCACAATGCATCTACCCGTCTTTCTTCTTAACGAATAAGATCGGTGCTCCCCACGGCGATGAACTTGGCTGTATGAATCCTTTTTCCAGCAATTCGTCTAATTGCTTCTATAGTTCCTGCATTTCGGCGGGTGCCAAACGATAAGGTGCTTTGGCAATTGGTGCTGTTCCTGGTAATTGGTGGATTCTGAATTCAACTTCTCAATCTGGCGGTAATCCTGGTAATTCTTCAGGAAACATATCTGGAAATTGAGATACTACAGGAATATCTTTTAGTTCTTTCCCTTTTGTGTTAATGATTATAGAAATCAAATACACTAATGATCCTTTTCTTACATAACTTACTGTTTTCAGAGGATTTATCTCCTTTAATTGTGATCTTTTCACCCTTTGGTGAATTTACTTGGATTGACTTTTGATCACATAAAATATAGGATTTATTGGCTACTAACCAATCCATTCCTAATACAACATCAAATCCTGCCTGATTCATTGGATGAAGGTTTGCAATGAATTTATAGTCTGAAATTTCTATTCTTTCTCCCTACAAGATTTCAGAAATCCTAACGATTTCCCCATTTGCTGTCTCTGATCTTCTTCTCGCGTACGTACTAGTTCATCTGTCAAGGTGTTTGCTAGTTCTACAGCTTCTTCTATAGTTTGTGGTCTAGCTGCCTTGACTACATGCCTAATCTCACCAATTAATCCCCATATGTAACGGGAGATTAACACTGGTTCTGGTGATGCAAGGGTTGGTACTATTCTAGCATATTCAAAGAATAACGTAGTGTAACCCTTAGTATCCACTCCAGTCATTCTAAGATTTAAGAACTTATTTGCTATCTGTTCCTTTTCATTGGGAGGGCATAATTTTCTTTCCACCATGTTCTTAAATTCTTCCCACTCCATATTGTAAATCCTATCACTTCCCCTAGATTGGAGGATAGTATTCCACCATTCCAAAGCTGAATTTTTGAATAGATTGGAAGCAAACATTATCTTATCCTCTTCTGCGCACTTGCTTATTTTTAAGACTGCTTCAGTCTTTCTATCCAGCGTAGAGCTGCAATGGCCCCTTCATTGCCCGAGAACTCCATTGGTTTACAAGACCGGAATTCTTTATAAGAACAACCATAAGACATGGTTCTTCTTCTTTTGGGAATGGGTACTTGCAGTATAGGTCCATTGTTCACGCTGTGTTCAGGTTCAGTTGGTCGTTTACTATCACGATTACTTTTATTATCAGCGTCCCTAACAGTTTGGATAATAAATGGCATCGCATCTATAATTCCTTGTGCCACTATGTGTTGAATAGCACTGTTATTCACTTGGTTTCCATTGTTATTGTTATTCTGGTTATCATGATCAAGGTTATCATTATTCTAGTTTTCCGGGTTATTGTCCGGATTCTCATGATTCACTTGGTCAGCCATCTGTATTTTAAACATTTACCACGTATTAATATCACAAGATAGTATTTGATATAACCAATCATATGACACGCATATTGATTAAAAGCGTCGAACATTGCGACTTACTTTTTCTTATAGAATGCATCTAATACAAACTGATACTGGAATTTTAAAATTATAATACTATTAGGCATCACTAACCACGAGGTGGTCTATACTACAATGTATTATTATTATATAAAATAAAAATTATTTTTTTCAAACATACACACATATATTATATATTATTATTATTATTATTATTATTATTACTTCTACCATCACCTTCACTGATATGGGTTCATCCAGAACTCCATATTATGCTCGTCATACTTCCAGACGAGTCGTTCTCCAACCTGCCTCCTCCTCTCGCTACTTTCTAGAATCTCTTCTCTGAAGGTTCAGAGTTTTTGCACATTTTCTTCACTCATTGGGGGTGCAGGTGCTGGGACTGGGTTTGGAAACTAGGGCATGGGTTCTGGGTAAGGATTCTCTTGAATTTCCCTGATGTATTGATTGCTATCATAATAGGGATCTAGAGGGTCCAAACCTGGGTAAGCTGCTAGATTTGGCATTGGTATGTCTTCTAGTATTGGGTAACGTTGCTGGTAATCCCTATGCTCATCTAACCACGGGTCGTAGTCTAGGTCTAAGGGATTAGGTGCTGGTACCCTAGGTATCTCCATTGGTCCAAAGTCATGCATTTGGATTTGATTTTCTGGGTTGTTTTCGATTTCCATCGGCTGAGTGGGAAACAATGGTAAAGGCTGGGGTGCTACAAGTTGCTCCAGGTTCTGCAGCTGTGGTTGCTAAAATATGAAAGTTTTCTAGACTCCTATTGAGCATATCCTAGGTGTGAGCATCTGTCTCTCACTTAATGGCTGCTAAAGCCCGCTGTTGTTGTAACTTTTTCATTTTTTTCCTACGTTCATGCGCTCCTCTACTGAACCATCCTCTCTTTTTAGGAGGGAATGGCTCTTCAGACTGAGCCTTAAACACGAATATCCCATCTTCAGTATCAGCTAAATACCTTGAGAAGGCAGGCTGTGAAGAGGTGCCTTTGCTCCGAGGTGAGCCGGACAACTAACGGTAGGCGTCGGAAGGTCCTTGGTCACTCATATTGTAAACGAACAAATAGTCAAATAACACACAATAATAAAACACAGATATGCACGTATTTCCATAGTTTATTTCCTAACACTTTGAATAATATCTTGGTGTCAGCAGAACACTTCTGTGGTTGAATCAGTGGCTTAGCTCTGATACCACCTTCTGTCGCAACCCCCGTCCCCTAATTAACCTGGGAACGAGCGGCGTCGGCCAGTCTTGGTGGTATCAAGTTTTTCATCATTTTGGCAGCGGAATTTACATCAGGATCGTAGTTAGGAAATAATTTATCAGAGTAAAACCACCATATTTTATATTAATAATAACATGGGTAAAACCCAAGTTTCAGTACATACATTTTTATAGGGATCAACCCTATTTTATTTAAATAAAACATCTCTTTATTTAGGTAACATTTATAGCCACTTTTCCAAGCCTTCACTGCTGTCCCAGCTGGCTTCTATTTGGCTTTCACATTTTCTTACCTGAAACGTGTTTAAAAGCATTTTGTCAGTGGGAAATACTGGTGAGTGAATCCCAGTTTAATCAAGACAAATTTGATTATCTTTCGTAGTATTGAGGGCGATCTCGCAATTATATGTGTTTCCAATTCTTACTTTAATTACCACCCACGGTACTGTCGTCCCGACTTATGGTCATGTTACTACTCACAGTGTAGTAACAAATTTTGTATACAAAACCCCAAATATACCGACGATAATTGTAGAATTACAAATACTCAATCACTGGTAATATAATGTAAAACATTGAGGTTTTGTAAAAACAGTTTATACAAAAAGGAGATTACTCACATTGTTGTCTTAGGGTTTTCCTTTATGATTTCCTGATGATTATCTATTAATTACACAAATGCACACGTGTTAGTATAATAACCCAATATTTACATTAGTAATACTCTCCCTGAGACGGCAATCCAACGACTATGTCGGGCAGAACCACAACAGCCATTACGGAACCCTGGATCAATCGGGCAGCGTATTTAATACGTAACCGGGGTTATAATACTTACAACAGAGCAGAGCTTCATTATTTAGCGGGATATTATACCCGAGAATAGCTTTAGCTATGTGAAAATTCGAGAGAAGAAAAGATTGTGAGCGACTGGGACTGAAGGCCTGAGCTCCCAATTTATAGGAGCTGATTCGCAGTCCCTCGCGCCACGCGTAGACTTAGAGGGGGGTCTTACGCGGCCCGCAACATAGGTAAAGTAGGCCCTAGGCTTGATTTGTCACTGGTCTAGCCTTGGCACGTGTCGACACGTGGCGGCTTCTGGGTGTCGCCTCGTAGCCGGGCTGTCGCACCCCGCGTAGAAGGTAGCCAAGGGCTACGCGGCCCGCGAGCGCCCTATTTTTCTGGTTTTTATGTTTATGTTTATTTTTAATTATATATTATATTTTGGGCTTGGTTTTCGCATATGGGGTGTATTTTAAGACATTTTGGGATAACAAATATATTAGGGGTGTCAGAAAATATTTTGGAGCGTTGTTATACGTCATGTGTGCTTTGACAAGAATCTGTTTAACACCTTCAAGGAAGTGACTAATGGTGAAAAGGTTTTCATGGGAAATTCCGCCACGACCGAAAAAAATGCGAGGGGAATGTGGTTTTGAAAATGGCTTCTGGAAAGGAACTCACCTTGTCCAACGTGTTGTATGTTCCAGAAATTCATAAGAACCTTGTATCGGGGTGGCAATTGGACAAGTTTGGTTTCAAAATGGTGATTGAGTCGGATAAGGTCGTGTTGACCGAAAATAGTGTGTATGTTGGTAAGGGCTATGCCCTCAATGGTATGTTTAAACTAAATGTAACCGTTGTTAATGGAATGAAAGAATCTACTAGTTCTGCTTACTTGCTTGAGTCTTCTAATCTTTGGCATGGTAGATTAGGTCATGTTAATTTTAATTCCATACGTCGTTTGATTAAACTTAATTGTATACCAACATTTGATATCGAATCAAATAATAAATGTGAAACTTGCGTAGAGCAAAATAAACGAGATCATCATTCAATAAGGTTGAACGGATCACCGAACCCCTCGAGATAATCCACAAGGATGCGTGTGATCTAAAAGCAATCCCTACTCGTGGTGGGAACAAGTACTTCATCACGTTCATTGATGATAGTACAAGGTATTTCTATGTGTATTGCTTAAGAGTAAGGACGAGGCCATTGATAAGTTTATCTTGTTCAAGGCCGAAGTTGAGAATCAACTAAATCAAAAAATCAAAATCGTAAGGAGCGAGACCGAGGAGGTGAATATGTTTCACCTTTCATTGAAGTGTGTGCAAAAAATGGAATCATACATGAACTCACGGCTCCTTACTCCCCCCAATCAAATGGCATAGCGGAATGCAAAAATCGCTATTTGAAAGAAATGATGAATGCCATGATGATAAGTTCTGGGATGAGCCAAAACATGTGGGGGAAAGCAATCTTATCGGCAAATTATGTGTTGAACATGATATCTAATAAGAAGAAAGATGTAATGCCATACGAATTATGGACGGGAAAGACACCACCATATAAACACTTGAAAGTATGGGGGTGTCTAACTAAGGTGGTGGTCACACCACCAAAGCGCCTACTTATAGGACCCAAAACAGTGGATTGTGTATTTATAGGATACACCCGTCCTTATGGTCCATATCGTTTTTTTGTGCATGATTCTAAGAACCCTGGAATATGCAAGGGCACCATAATAGAATCTAAGGATGCATCATGGTTTGAACATGTGTTCCCATGCTTAGGTAAAAGTGAACTAAGTTTCACTAGACCGGTTGAGGAAATTGTTCTAGAGAATGAGGTTGCAAATAAAGAACCTCGAGAACAATCTAAAACTAAGGAAGTTGAAATCAGAAAGTGTAAACGACAAAGGACTGAAAAATCCTTTGGACTTCTTACCTATATGGTAGAAGAGAAACCTCAAACGTTCCAACAAGCGGTGAACTCCTCAGAAGGACCTCAGTGGAGGGAGGCCATCAAAAGTGAGATACACTCTATCTTACAAAATCATACCGGGGAACTAGTGGATCTTCCTCAAGGATGTAAACCACTAGGATATCAATGGATCTTCAAGAAGAAGATGAAACCAGATGGGACCATCGATAAGTACAAGGTAAGGCTGGTGATCAAAGGATATAAACAACGAGAAGGTTTAGATTACTTTGATATATATTCGGTAGTTACGCGAATAACATCCATCAGGTTGGTGCTTGCCATTGCCGCCATTAGAAATTTGGAAGTTCACCAAATGGATGTGAAAACAGCTTTCTTGAATAGAAATCTAGAAGAAGAAATTTACATGGTACAACCTGAAGGCTTCACAACCATTGGGCAAGAAAAGATAGTGTGTAAACTTGTGAAATCCTTGTATGGATTAAAACAAGCTCCAAAACAATGGCACCAAAAGTTTGATCATGTCATGCTTGATGTTGGGTTCAAAATCAATGAATGTGACAAGTGTGTATACGTGAAGGACACATCAGATGGATATGTCATTTTTTGTCTATATGTAGATGATTGATGTGTGCTAAACAGACTATAAAAACAACCTAAATTAGACTCTCTATTCTAGACACTCTAAAGCTTTAAATTTATAAACTAGGACTCTCTAAAACCTAAACCACACAACCGGCAAGTGTACCGGTCAATGTAGTATAACCTAGCAAGTCCGAGTATCGAACCCAAAGACTCTATGTATTACGTACTAGACTCTAATAGACACTGACAGACGCGACTTAAACTTGTTTAATTGATTTGGGGGGGGGGGTTACTGAAAAGCTAAGGAAATCTATATTAACTAAATTAATTAACTAGACTTAGACTAAGACACGAACGGAAACTGAGGTTTGTATTCAGATGAGATTAAGGACTACCTAGACTCGAATCCAGTTTGAATGGGAATGGACTTCTAATGGTATTATTGTTGTATGGAGCCGGGATCTTAAGATACTAAACCTTAAGGTATTTCAATGCTAAGACTTCCCGACCCTTCTCAGGAAGAAACCTAGGAAACCCTACAAGGCTGTTGTGATTACCGACTGTTAGACTTCCTCTCAGTCCTCTAACGATTCTAAAAGTGCCCTAATATGACTATCTACCTCTCAGCGCGATAATCTAAGGCAATTCTAGGTTCTAACTTGGTTTACTAGACACGGATGCAATTAGGGAACTAAGATCGACTTCTCTCAAAACCTATCTTAGATATATATTGCACTGCGACCTAATAACTAACTCGAGCCTCTCAGCGACAAGTTAAGCAGAATACTTGATTTTATTAAATTACCGAATGTTACTTCTAAGGTTACTTACATGATTTTCACCCTAAAGGATCAAAGATTTATTATGTGATATAGACACTCACCAAAATCAAGAACCCTAATATAACCCTATTATGTGATAAAGACCGTCACCAAGGATCATACGAAGCAACAAACCGTAATAAAATATATGTCAAGCATGCATGTGCACCAAATCAGAAATTCTAAAACACTTTACTTTCAGAAATCAATCCATAAACGAACAATAAATAACCATTAAAAATCCAAACTTTAATCAAACTATCATCTTGTCTAGGTAGTATCTAGGGTTTAGCCAAGAAACATATTGTCTAACAAAAACAAATCAAGTTCAAAACAAGAATTCATGGAAAAAGGTTGAAAACACGAAATTAAAGAAAACCGGGAGATAAAACCCGAATAATCTTCACTCCCACGCTTCCTAGCTTCAACCGTATGATTCCCGCAAGCAAAAGATCTTCGTAATGCTTGAAAACAGCTCCAGACGTCCCTAGGGTTGTGTTGGTTCGTCACCTCTCTTTAATGATCCTTAAAAATTGATTATATAACAAACCCTAGCCAGAAAACAAAAATTCACGATCTGCTTACCCGTAGCGTAGCGCTACAGGTCCTTCATCTACGCTAGCGCTACGCGAGCGCCTACAAAGTCAGCAATTTCATGTTTTAATGCTAGCGTAGCGCGACTGATGTGCCTTTCACCCTAGCGCTACGCGACTGGACAATTTTTCACAGAATGTTATCTCCGAAATCCAGCTCTAACATCTCAAAATTCCTCAAAATAATTCTAACTCTTTTCAAATCATTCCAAGACATACACATTCAGCATCAAGCTCGTTTTCACTCAATTTTCAGCCAATTATCATATCAAGACCTGGAAAACCGAACTTTGATCAATAGTACGCAATTCAAAACAAAACTAAACTAAAAAATAACGAAAGAACGTACAAACTATACACGATATAAGTATGTATTTTGCAATACATCAAACATCCCCACACTTACACTTTTTTCGTCCCCGAAAAAGAATTGTGCAACGGAATCAGAGATAAATCATCACTTGGATAAAAAATTATTTATATCTTATTAAAACCAAAACTTGTGTTAGCTGCGATTGCGAATATACTGATCCTCTTAAACCCGAATCTAATCCTAAGCCCTTATCATATGAATTTAATTTAGGTGCGGTCAATCCACCTAGGGTCTCACACTAGAATCTACGGTCCATCTACTCCCACCTCAAGCTTATAGGACTAAAAGAACGATCACTGGATCAATTCCTAACCGTTTTATATCAAAACCAAGAGAGTAAACAATCAACTTTTTTTTTTCCATTTTTTTTTCTTTTTCTTGCTTGCTTTTTCTCTTTCTTTTTTTTCAATTTTTTTTTTTCATTCAAATTCGTGAGACTAGACGATGCTTTCCCTTAACCCAGCGGTATTCCGACTGTAGAGTCGCTATCCCCAATCACAGATTACATAGGTTTCGGTACTTTTATTCGGCAAATCGATTTCACACATCCCAGAGGCAAACCGGCTGTAGAGTCGCTATCCCCAACTCGGAATACGTAGGCCTGTGTTACTTTCATTTAGTTTCTAGCTCACTTTTATTCTATTTTTTTTTCGCATGATCACAAACTCTAACAGTTTTAACTTATAACGGTGCCCCTTATACTATTATTGACAGTTTTGATTTCCCATATTTCCCAGGTGAAAACCCACTAGCAGACCGACAATTTAAGGTATATTAGATCAAAGGGACTTAAAACTAAACTCGGGCCTATCCACATATCCCAAACTAGACGCAAGCTCGATTTATAATCATCTCATATTATTATTATTCAAACCAAGCAACAAATCACCTTTTCTATCATTTTCCGCTTTAATTTGCAAACTTCTTTTTTTATTCGAAAGACATTTTCTAATTTTTCAATTTTTTTTTTGATTTTTCAAATTTTTTAATTTTTTTGTGTTTTTCATATTATGACTCAAATATTTACAAGTATCTCATCCCCACACTTAGAGATTGCATTGTCCCTAATGCAAGAACGAAAATACGACTCAATACTACCTAAGAAAAGAAACTGCAAACGAAATAAAAATACAACAACAACAAAAAGGGAAACGACTTAGCTGGTTAGGACAAAAGTCAGTGCCAGCCGTACGAATCTTGAATCCCCCGAACGATCGTATAGCATTTCATTCGCGATCGTTGCCTAGCCTGCTTGGGTTTATCAATATGGCAATTCCGAACTCACCCGAATGGAGATTGAGTACGGGTGGTACATATTCAAACCTGCATAAACAAAAACAAGCAAAACCCAAAACAGTACCGACTCTAAAAACGACTCAAAAACTACTAATTTAGACTCATGGTACAAAATAAAGGAAACTCAAAATACAAACTCTACAAACGAATATCAACTTTTCACAAACTTACGGAGGATCATGGAAATGCAGCTCACCTCCAAAAACAAACTCACGGGCCGCAGCACCATTATACCTATTATTGCCCAAATCCCCCCAAGCACTCTTATCTCTCTCACAATCTCTCAACTCCTCATCTAGCGTTTTGAATCTAAATTCTCCAAATCGAGCTCTATCCCCACACTGAGCTTTGCTCAGTGTCTCTATCTTAGATTCTAAACATACCACTCTCTTCTCTAATTCCTCTAATTTCCTAGCTGGTGGACCCCCACACTTGAGTTCTATTACTTTCTCTAAACTCGGATCCCTCACATCCTTCTCCTCATCTCTCTTATCATTCCCACACTCCCCCACTAACGAAACCTCATATTTTACATCACTAGGCCCTTTCGAATTCGTAACCTTAAAAACTGCCGATTCTTCACCCGCTCTAAGTGTAATGGTGCCTAAAAAGACATCTATGAGAGCTTTTGCGGTGTTTAAAAACGGGCGTCCTAGAATTAACGGTACCTTCTCGTCGGCTTCCATGTCGAGTACGACAAAGTCTACCGGAAAAACAAACTTGTCTACTTTAACTAACAAATTCTCAACTATACCCCTAGGGTACTTAACAGACCGATCGGCTAAAGATAGTGTCATTCGGGTAGGTGCAAGCTCTCCTAGGTCTAACTTCTCATAAAGAGAAAAGGGCATCAAATTGATACTAGCTCCTAAGTCAGCTAACGCTCGAGTGTTGGTATTACTACCGAATAGACACGGAATAGTGAAAATATCCGGATCGGTAAGCTTTTCAGGAAGCTTATTTGAAACAACGGCCGAACACCCTCCATGCAATGGGACATTCGACAACTCCCCTAATTTCTCCTTATTCCTAAGAAGGTCCTTTAAGAATTTTGCATATTTTGGCATGGACTGGAGTGCCTCTACAAACGGAAGATTAATCTTCAATTGCTTGAAGATATCTAAAAATTGTCCGTATTCCTTCGAATATTTTTTATTCTTAAGACGTGAAGGAAACGGAGCATACGCATGGTTTACATAAGGTGACGGCCTAACAACTACGGGAGGTTTCTCAGCTTTCTTCTCAACTTGAGACTCACCGGGCTGTGCGGTACTTGCTGGGCGCAGCCTGGATTGCACTTTGCCGGGAGCCTCCATCTCTATCACCACATCAATCACATCACCATCCTCATCAACCTCTCTCTCCTCTACAACTCTCGAGTCTCCTACGATCCTACCACTACGAGTAGAAATGGCATTAACTTGGGCATTAGGGTTCTGTTGGGTGTTACCCGCAAATTTACCGGGTAATCTCTCCTCTAACTTTCTAGCCATATCACCTACAACCCTAGAAAGGTCCTGAACCGCAGCTTGGTGATTCCTAAGCATGAGATCATGTTCATTAAGTTTCTTTTGGGTACTTTGATCTCTAGCAACTATCTGGCTCATCATAGCCTCCATTCTTTCCATGCTACCCCCTACATCGAAACTTGAACTTTGACCTATTTGACCTTGGCTACTCGACCCCCCATTCTGAACCTGCCCATTCGAACTTCCATTAAAAAGTGAACCTAGACCCCTATTTGGATTTTGAGCTATTTGCAAACTAGGAGGTCCACTTGAGCGAAAATTGCTATTATTATTAAAATTATTATTATTATTATTAGACCGCCAACCCGAACCTACATTATTATTACCCCCAAAACTGCTAGGTTGACCTCTACCGAACCCTCCTCCTAAGTAATCACACTTCTCCTCACCAACTAGTAAAGGGCACGCACTCGTGTCATGACCACCTCGACACAACTCACACTTATCAATCTTAGCTCTAATCTCCTTAAGTTGCCTATCCATATTTTCCAAAACAGAGGCCAAACTAGGGTCCATAGTGACATGGTTCACCCCATGGGCGGGTGCACTAGTAGTGGTATTAGAATTACCACTTTGATACCTCTATTCGGATCTTGATTGGGATTGAGACTGAGCAAATGCCTCAAAACGCTCTAGACACTCAGGAACTGTAAGTATACCCATCATATGCCCCCCCGCATTCGTATCAAACCTATCCCTAGTTTCTTGGGTGAGTCCATTGTAGAACTTCTCACATAAGGCCCAATCGGAAAGACCGTGTTGGGAGCAACGAGCACAAAGGTTTTGGAACCTTTCCCAAGCAAGGTAGTAAGGCTCGTCGGGCCCCATGCGGAAGGAGTGAATCTCGTCTCTAAGCCGTGAAGCCTTGGCGGGCGGGAAATACTTGTTCAGAAAGGCTTGACGAAGCCCCGCCCAGGTGGTAAAAGTACCGGTCGGTTGTGAGTCCAACCAAGTAGCCGCACGGCCGGCTAAAGAAAATGGGAAAAGCTGTAGGTATGTAGCATCGTTGGGTGCACCGCTAAGGCTAAAAGTAGCTAACATCCTAGAGAAACGGTTAATGTGGGCCGAGGCGTCCTCATCGTCTCGGCCATGGAATTGGATACTATTGGTGATGGCCTGCATGGCATAAGATGGGATCTGCCATGAATTGTCATTAACTATGGGTGGGACGGTGATGGGTGAAGCTAGGCCGGTGAAATTCTGAGTGGCCTGCTGATGGACGGTTTGCCTAGGGTTAGCCATGTGTTCTAAGTTTTCTAGGTTACTAGAAGTACTAGAGGTAGGGCTACCGGGTGGTGAATCCTTAGGTGAATGGTTAGGCGAAGGTGGTGGGACGGAAAGTGGGAAATCTGGGAAGGAAAAGGATGAAGAACTAACCTCTGGGCCTTCGCCCAGTTGAGAAGACGATTGCTTAACTGGTGGTGGTGGTCCGTGCGAGCGCAGATGTGGCATCCACTACTAGCAAAAAACCTGAACACAAGAAAAGCAAACACTAGTTACCGAAACACAAGAGAAGACAAAGACTCAACAAAACAAAGAAAACACGTAGCACGTATATATCAATTAGGTCTATCAAAGCTAATAAACGCAATTGCCAAGAGTCCCCGGCAACGGCGCCAAAAACTTGATGTGTGCTAAACAGACTATAAAAACAACCTAAATTAGACTCTCTATTCTAGACACTCTAAAGCTTTAAATTTATAAACTAGGACTCTCTAAAACCTAAACCACACAACCGGCAAATGTACCGGTCAATGTAGTATAACCTAGCAAGTCCGAGTATCGAACCCAAAGACTCTATGTATTACGTACTAGACTCTAATAGACACTGACAGACGCGACTTAAACTTGTTTAATTGATTTGGGGGGGGGGGGTTACTGAAAAGCTAAGGAAATCTATATTAACTAAATTAATTAACTAGACTTAGACTAAGACACGAACGGAAACTGAGGTTTGTATTCAGATGAGATTAAGGACTACCTAGACTCGAATCCAGTTTGAATGGGAATGGACTTCTAATGGTATTATTGTTGTATGGAGCCGGGATCTTAAGATACTAAACCTTAAGGTATTTCAATGCTAAGACTTCCCGACCCTTCTCAGGAAGAAACCTAGGAAACCCTACAAGGCTGTTGTGATTACCGACTGTTAGACTTCCTCTCAGTCCTCTAACGATTCTAAAAGTGCCCTAATATGACTATCTACCTCTCAGCGCGATAATCTAAGGCAATTCTAGGTTCTAACTTGGTTTACTAGACACGGATGCAATTAGGGAACTAAGATCGACTTTTCTCAAAACCTATCTTAGATATATATTGCACTGCGACCTAATAACTAACTCGAGCCTCTCAGCGACAAGTTAAGCAGAATACTTGATTTTATTAAATTACCGAATGTTACTTCTAAGGTTACTTACATGATTTTCACCCTAAAGGATCAAAGATTTATTATGTGATATAGACACTCACCAAAATCAAGAACCCTAATATAACCCTATTATGTGATAAAGACCGTCACCAAGGATCATACGAAGCAACAAACCGTAATAAAATATATGTCAAGCATGCATGTGCACCAAATCAGAAATTCTAAAACACTTTACTTTCAGAAATCAATCCATAAACGAACAATAAATAACCATTAAAAATCCAAACTTTAATCAAACTATCATCTTGTCTAGGTAGTATCTAGGGTTTAGCCAAGAAACATATTGTCTAACAAAAACAAATCAAGTTCAAAACAAGAATTCATGGAAAAAGGTTGAAAACACGAAATTAAAGAAAAGCGGGAGATAAAACCCGAATACTCTTCACTCCCACGCTTCCTAGCTTCAACCGTATGATTCCCGCAAGCAAAAGATCTTCGTAATGCTTGAAAACAGCTCCAGACGTCCCTAGGGTTGTGTTGGTTCGTCACCTCTCTTTAATGATCCTTAAAAATTGATTATATAACAAACCCTAGCCACAAAACAAAAATTCACGATCTGCTTACCCGTAGCGTAGCGCTACAGGTCCTTCATCTACGCTAGCGCTACGCGAGCGCCTACAAAGTCAGCAATTTCATGTTTTAATGCTAGCGTAGCGCGACTGATGTGCCTTTCACCCTAGCGCTACGCGACTGGACAATTTTTCACAGAATGTTATCTCCGAAATCCAGCTCTAACATCTCAAAATTCCTCAAAATAATTCTAACTCTTTTCAAATCATTCCAAGACATACACATTCAGCATCAAGCTCGTTTTCACTCAATTTTCAGCCAATTATCATATCAAGACCTGGAAAACCGAACTTTGATCAATAGTACGCAATTCAAAACAAAACTAAACTAAAAAATAACGAAAGAACGTACAAACTATACACGATATAAGTATGTATTTTGCAATACATCAATGATATGCTCATTGATGGAAGTGATGAAAAATCATAAAGTCTACAAAGAACATGCTAAAAGCAAGATTTGGCATCAAAGACATTGGTTCGGCGGATGTGATTCTGGGAGTTAAAATCACACGAACCCAAAGTGGGCCTGTTTTAAGTCAATCCCACTATGTGGACAAAATTCTTGAGAAGTTTAATGCAAATGACTCTAATGTAGCTAGAACTCCCATTGACACAAGTCAACATCTAGCCAAGAATAGAGGTTAACCTGTTAAGCAGTTGGAATACTCAAGAATTATCGGCAGCCTGATGTATCTTATGAGCTGTAGTAGACCAGACTTAGCATATGTTGTGAGCAATCTAAGTAGATACACGAGCAACCCAAGTTCAATTTATTGGAACTGTATCATTCGTTTCTTTGTTACTTAAGATACACTCGGGAATACGAGTTGCACTATAACAGATATACAACAGTTATTGAAGGACACTGTGATGCAAATTGGATATCTGACACGAATGATTCCAGAGCAACAAGTGGGTATGTATTCACACTTGGAGGTACAGCTATATCGTGGAAATCGTACAAACAAAATGTTATTGCTAGAGTCACAATGGAATCAGAGTTCATCGCTTTAGATAAAACAGGTGAAGAGGCAGAATGGTTACGTCAATTTGTTGAGGATATACCAAGATGGCCTAAGCAGGCATCGGCCATTTGTATACATTGTGATAGCCAATCGGCAATTGGCAGAGCTCATAACACAATATATAATAGTAGGAACAGACATATCAGACGTAGACATAATACGATACTACAACTAATCTCTACTGGAATTATCACTGTTGACTACGTGAGGTCAAAGGATAATATCGCAGATCAGCTAACAAAAGGCCTAAAGTAGAGAGTTAGTTCAGAATTCGTCTATAGGAATGGGACTAAAGCCCTTGAAAAATTAAGTTCATATGATGGAAACCTAACTCAATAAACTGGAGATCCCAAGAATTGAGTTCAATATGAAAACATAATTGTATGAATGAGTGAGGTCACTGTGGGGGATAACCCTACGCATTTATAAGGGAGTTTATTACTTAGCTTACTAAACTTCCTAGTCCATTCCTAAAAGTGACAATTGCGTGAGGTTAAGACTATGGATTTTAATGATTCCACTAAGGTAACCATACTTAGTGAATCATCTATGTGAGAGAGAAGTGGGGTCGCTTCGAAGGGTATTGTTGGGGAACAATACTTAATGGCTCTCGCAGAACCAGGCTCATGTTCATGACCATAACGAACATAACTATGTGGACTTGACGTTGTCAGGGGGAGTCTTGTGTGAAGTGTATTGTCGTCTACACAAACGGCAGACGAATTCAAAGACATCGATGATTACTCAGTGCTAGTGGGCTAAGTGCATTTCATGAGTGAAGATTCAAAGGGTAACACCTACCTATCGTATGCAAAACACAACTGCTGAAATCAAATTGGAATAATGTTGTTTCTGAGATGACCTCTATTCATGTGGGGGATTGTTGGAAGTTTGGTGTGAATGAAAGTCTCAAGTGGTAAACCACTTTATCCCACATTGGTGTGGGAACAAAAGGATAGCTTATTTATAAGGTGAAACCTTGACCAAACCATTGAAGTCTTATGACATGTTTTACCACAAGTCCTACTCCCCTCGCGCGCGCGCAGGGAGGGGTGCAAAAATTGAGTTTCGGAACTGGAATTTGGTTGAACTTGTGTGTGCCCGCACGTCCTGCGGACACGAATTCAGCTCCGAAAACCCTGGCCCGTGTGAGGCCAGTTTTTGCACTGACTCATAACTGTTATTCATTTTTAATGATCATCATTATTTTCAGTTTTTAAACTGTTATGATTATTCGTTTTAATGATCATTATGTTTCAGTTTTAAACTGATACAATAATTGCAATAATGACCATTATTCTGGTCTTTAAGTTGCTGCAATGATGATGAGAATACAGTTACGGTTTTATGGCTATAAAACCGAACCAAATGATTCAGTTCAGACACACCACAACATCTTCTCCTCTCTCAATCTCAGTCTCTGCAAAACA
Source organism: Helianthus tuberosus (assembly GCA_030545235.1). NCBI lineage: Eukaryota > Viridiplantae > Streptophyta > Magnoliopsida > Asterales > Asteraceae > Helianthus > Helianthus tuberosus. The sequence continues at coordinate 198,041,256 of CM060363.1, read as the reverse complement.
ACTCCTTTTTCTTTTCAGGCAAGTGTTCAAAGTTCGGCAGTGCGCTGTTGCTGCTTCGAACCGGTGTACCCTGGGAACAGACCGCGAATCTGGTTAAGGGAATTGTGTCAAACACAAGCCTGGTTCATCGTTACAGTCTCTTTTATTTTACTATTTTCTGTTTCAGCTTTCTTATTCATATCAGCATGTTACTAACACTTGTGACCGCTATTTTGCAGCGAAAGCCACATGTTTTTTTTGTTTTGTTTCAAAAATAAGATAACAGTTGAACGGCCCTTTCTATTAAATATTTTTTTTGCGTTTTAAACACTATAAAACCATAACAAATCACACCACAATCACATAAATTTAACCCCATAACAAATCACACCACAATCACATAAATTTAACCACAAACTCTGACATGCTCGAAATACATTCATTCATCCACAATATTTTTACATCATGTCTTACGACCGTTCGAAATCCCGAATGTGTTATTATCAAACCGATAGTAGTCTACAGTATTTTTTGGATGTCTCCGACCGAGCCGAATTAGAAGACACGGGAACATCTAAAAAAGATTTGTGCGGTGTGATCGTGAGAAAGCAAACAACGTTTTATTTCAAGATTATTTTTTCGATGAGCATAAATACCACAAAGGTTTATTCAAATAAAGGTTTCGTATGTCGAAACGTCCATTTTTAAAAATAGCAACCGACATAGAAGAAAAATTAAAGTGGTTTTGAGAGGGCGTGGATGGGCGGATGAAAAAGAGTTTTACGCCTATAAAAAATACATGTCCGTCCTTAAAGAACTTGCAAGTACAATGAATATTTATTTATGGCTGAGAGGACTTCATGTGAATGTCTACAATATTTTTGTAATGTTGTGATTAGATTATACGGCGAAGAGTTTTTACGAAGTCCAACAAGCCACCACATTGCATGCTTATACCAAGCACACGAATAGAGACACCATCTTCCAAGTATGATCGGTAGCACTGGCTGCACACATTTTAATTGGAGAACGTGTCCTAAGGATTCGCGAGGATAATATATGATAGGTGACCACCAATACCCTACGATTATACTAGAAGCAATTGTGTCACAAAATTTGTGGTTTTGGCATAGTTTTTGTTCCGCCCAGATCACTAAATGGCTTCAATGTTATCCAACAATCTATAGTTTTTACCAACGAAAAGGAGTCGCCCCGTAGTGTCATTTAATTTAAACGGACACTCATACAAACATGGTTACTATCTTACCGATGGTATCTACCCTACTTGATCAATGTTTGTGAAAGCGTTTCGCTATCCCACTTATCCGAAGGAAAAGAAATTCAAGAGGGCGCAATAGGCGGCGAGAAAGGACGTGGAGTGCTCATTCGGAGTACTAAAGGGGAAATGGGGTATAATTAATCGATCATTGCGGCCCATGACGGTAGATAAGAATAAGAGTATCGTCTATGCGTGCATAAACTTGCATAACATGATCTTGAAGGATGAAGGCCATGGAATATCAAAGGTCTACATAAGAAATCCGCTCACTGCGCAAGTTTTTGAGTCAAACATCCTTGCGGAGTTGCATAATGAAGACATATATATCCGTCTTTGGTATGATCTCATGGAACACATTGCATCTTTAGATCTACCTATAACAACCCTCCTAAAATATTTCCGACATCCCTATACGTCCTAAAATACACCCCGTATACGAAAAATAGGCCCAAAATACATTTAATTTAACAAAAATCACATAAAACAAAACTTTAATGCCTGTGGTGGCCCGCGACAGACACACCACAAGGGTTTCGCGGGGCACGACAGCCTTTGTTTGCCGGACACACAATAGTGCCACGTGTCCTAGTCGTGGCAAGTCTAGTCTCCTGACTCGGCAAGCCTAATCCCTAGCTACAGATGGCTAGCGGCCCGCGACGGGCAGACCTTAGGGCGTCGCGGGGCGCGACGAGATGTATGATCATGCCGGGATGTATAAAGGGTCGAGAGGCTCAGTTCACAAATCGTTCATTTCTCTCGATCTCTCTCTCTCAATTTTCTAATAGTAGAAATAATCTTCGGGCATTAGACCCCCCTAATTAGCGAAGCTCTTCCTCGTTGTAAGTATTATAACCCCCGGTTACGTATTAAATATGCTGCCCGATTGATCTAGTGCTCCGTAACGCCTGTCGAGGCTCTGCCCGACGTAGTCGTTGGAGTTCTGTCTCGGGGAGGGTATAACTAATGTAAATTGGGTTATTATACTAACGCGTGTGCATTGCTTAATTAATAGATTATAACCAGGAAGTCACAAGGAAAATACCTAAATTAGCAATGTGAGTAATCTCCTTTTTGTAAACTATTTTTACAAAACCTCAATTGTTTTACATTATGATTAACAGTGATTGAATATTTGTAATTCTACAATTATCATCGGTGTGTTGGGGTTTTGTATACAAAATTTGTTACTACACTGTGAGTAGTAACATTACCACAAGTCAGGATTGACAGTGCCGTGCATGGTAATTAAAGTAAGAATTGGAAACAAATATAATTGCGAGATCGCCCTCAATACTGTAAAATGATAAAACCTGTCTTTGATTAAATTGAGATTCACTCACCAGTATTTCCCGCTGACAAATGTTTTTAAAACGCCTTTCAGGTAACAAAATGTGAAAATCAAATAGAAGACAGCTGGACAACACTGAAGGCTTGGAAAATGTGGCTATAAAAGTTACCTAAATAAAGAAGATGTTTTATTTCAATAAAATAGGGTTTATCCCTATAAGCATGTTTGTAATGGAAACTTGGTTTTTCCCATGTTTTAATATTATAAAAATGTGGTATTTTACTCTGATAAAATATTTCCTAACTACGGTCCTGATGTAAATTCCGCTGCCAAAATGATAAATATCGGTACCACTGATACTGGCTCGCGGCCGCCCGTTCCCAAGAGATAGGGGCCGGGGGTTGCGACAGAGAGTGGTATCAGAGCTACAGCCACTAATTTCAGCCACATAAGTGTTCTGCTGACATTGAAAATTGTTAATTTTGTTAGGAAATAATTTATGTGATCAGGTGTATACGTGTATATTATCATTTGTGTTATTTGACAATTTTTTAGTTTACAGTATGAGTGATCAAGGACCATCGGACGCTTATCGTCAGTTATCTAGTTCTCCTAGAAATGAAGGAACTTCTTCCCCGCCTACTCCTTCGGGGTACTCAGCTGACACAGAAGAGGGGATCTTTGTATTCAAAGCACAATCCGAAGAACCATTCCCTACCAAAAAGAGAGGATGGTTCAGTCGGGGAGCGCACGAGCGTAGGAAAAGAATGAGGAAGTTAAACCAACAGAGGGCTTTAGTTGCAGCAAATAGAGAAATGAATGCCCAGACCCAAGATATACTCAATAGACGATTAGCTAACTTTCACATACTAGCCAGTACTACCGCATACCCAAATTTAGAACAAATCATAGCACCACAGCCACTACCCTTGTTCCTAACACAACCCACGGAAACAGAACCAAACCCAGGAGACCAGATTCCCTTACCTGCCTTTGACCCAAACGAAATCCCTAGAGTCTCAGCACCCCATCCTCCAAATTATGACCCATGGTTTGACGATCATAGAGATTACCAAGAACTCTACCCACAAGAGGAACCCATACAAAACCCAGTAGCACCCTACCCTAACCTTGACCCGCTAGATCCTTACTTGGATAATGACCAGTATATTCGGGAGATCCTAGAGAACCCATACCCATACGAAGAACCAATGCCATAGTACAGTGACCCGATACCAGCACCCGCACCACCCATGAGTACCGAGAATGTGCTAGAACTTTGCACCTTTGGTGAGGAGTTGTTAGATGAAAGTGAAAAGATGAGGCAAATAGGAGAGTGGCTTATTTGGAAGTACGACGAGCGTAACATGCAATATTGGATGAACCCCTAGTAATAGTAATAGTAATAGTAATAAATAATAATAATAATAATAATAATAATAATAATATAAATATATGTATATATGTGTGTAGTTTGAAAAAAAAAACTAGACCAAATTAGATAATCCAATAACTACTGATGCATACTAATATTGTATTTTAAATTCCAGTTACGGTTTGTATTAGATGCATAATATATAAAATAGAGTAAATGTCGCAATGCACGACAATTTTGATCAATGTGTTGTTTGTGTGATTATTCGCATTAAACATTGCTCTGTGATATTAATATCTGGTAAATGTTTATAATCCAGATGGACAACGCAGCAAATCAAGAAAACCAGAATAACGATAATAACAGGAACCAATTAGATAATAGTGTCGTTCAACATATAGTGGCACAAGGAATCATAGATGCTATGCCTAATATCATCCAAGCTGTTAGAGAAGCTAAAAATAATAAAAGTAACAGTGGAAGTAAACGACCACCTACTGAACCCAATCACAGTGTAAACAATGGACCATTACTTCAATTGTCTATTCCAGAAAGAAGAAGAACCATGTCTTATGGTTGTTCTTACAAAGAATTTTGGTCTTGTAAACCAATAGAATTCTCTGGCAATGAAGGAGCCATTGCAGCCCAACGCTGGATAGAAAAGAGTGAGGTTGTCTTAAAAATAAGCAAATGTGCAGAGGAAGATAAAATCATGTTTGCTTCCAATCTTTTTAAGAATGCAGCTCTAGACTGGTGGAACACTATTCTCCAGTCTAGGGGAAGTGACAGGGTCTATAATGTGAAATGGACTGAGTTTAAGAATATGGTTGAAAGGAAATTATGTCCTTCCAATGAAAAAGAACATATAGCTAATAAGTTTCTAAACTTTAGAATGACTGGAATAGATTGTAAGTGTTACACTACTGTATTCTTCGAATATGCTAGAATAGTGCTAACCCTAGCCTCACCAGAACTAGTATTAATCTCCCGTTACATCTGGGGATTAATCAGTGAGATAAGACACGTAGTCAAGGCAACTAGACCACAAACTATAGAAGAAGCAGTAGAACTAGCAAATACCTTGACTGATGAGCTGGTACTTACACAAGAAGAGAACCAGAGGAAGAACCTAGCTCAGAAACTTACCCAGGAATTTCGCTACGGAAATTCTAACCGTGGAAAGAATGTAGGTTCTACTTCTGCACCTTATTGTAAGGCCTGCAAGAAGAAGCATTCGGGAAGATGCTCCACCTACTGCAACTTCTACAAGATACCGGGACATAAGGAAGAAGACTGCAGGAAGAAACCTAGCAATGGAGTATGCTTCAATTGTGGAGGGAAAGGACATATTAAGCCAAACTGTCTGAAACTAGCTCTAGCCATGAACAACAAGACTACTAAGAATGCTAGGGCATTTGTTCTAACCGTTGAAGAAGCTAAGATGATTCCGGATGTGATTGTCGGTACTTTTTTAGTTAATGATGTTTTTGCTAAAGTATTATTTGACTCTGGTGCGAACTAAAGTTTTATCAATACTTCATTTTGCAAAATTCTCAATCAACCATTAACTAAACTTCAACAAGAATGTCTAGTAGAAATGGAGAATCCATCAAGATCACTGAAATCTTGCAGGGAGCAAGAATAGAAATTTCAAAACAAAATTTTATTGCTAACCTTTACCTAATGAATCTGGTTGTATTTGATATTGTACTAGGAATGGATTGGTTAGTAGCCAATAAAGCCAGTATTTTATGTGATCAAAAGTCAATACCAGTAAATTCACCAAAGGGTGAAAAGATCACAATTAAAGGAAATAAGTCATCTTTACCCACGAAATTCATCTCTATGATGAAAACAGCCAGTTATGCAAGAAAAGGGTCACTAGTGTATATGATTTCCATAATCATTAACACTAAAGGAAAAGAATTGAAAGATATTCCCGTAGTATCTCAATTCTCAGATGTTTTCCCAGAAGAATTACCAGGACTACCGCCAGGTAGAGAAGTTGAATTCGGAATCCACCTGCTACCAGGAACAGCACCAATTGCCAAGGCACCCCCGTCTGGCACCAGCAGAGATGCAGGAATTGAGGAAACAGTTGGACAAACTTTTGGAGAAAGGATTCATACAGCCAAGTTCATCACCTTGGGGAGCACCAATTTTGTTTGTTAAGAAGAAAGACGGGTTAATGCGTATGTGCATTGATTACCGAGAATTGAACAAAGTCACGATTAAAAATCGGTACCCATTACCAAGAATCAATGATCTGTTTGATCAACTGCAAGGAGCTCGATTCTTTTCAAAAATAGATTTACGCTCAGGGTATCATCAATTAAAGGTTCAGGAAGAGGACATTCCTAAGACCACCTTCAGAACAATGTATGGCCATTATGAATTTACAGTCATGCCATTTGGTTTAACCAATGCCCCAGTCGCATTTATGGACATGATGAACAGAATATGTAAACCATATCTGGATAAATTCATAATTGTCTTTATAGATAATATTCTCATTTACTCTAAAAGTGAAGAGGAACATGCAGCGCATCTGCATAGACTCTTAAATTTGCTAAGAAAAGAAAAGCTTTACGCTAAATTTTTGAAATGTGAATTTTGGTTAGAAGAAGTGCAATTCCTTATACATTTAGTTAATCATGAAGGGATTCATGTGGATTCCACAAAGATTGAGGCAATTACCAAACGGAAAGTCCCTGAATCACCAACGGAAGTGAGAAGTTTTCTCGGACTAGCGGGTTATTATAGACGGTTTATCCAAGATTTTTCTAGAATAGCCATCCCATTAACAAAGTTAACCTGTAAATCAGTTAAGTTTGAATGCGGACCAAAACAGGAAGAAGCCTTTAGAATTCTTAAGAAAAGATTAACCAACGCACACATACTAGCGTTACCAGAAGGAACTGAAGACTTTGTAGTTTATTGTGACGCTTCTAAGTTAGGTTATGGATGTGTGTTGATGCAACGACAAAAGGTTATAGCCTATGCCTTTTGACAACTTAAGAATCATGAAGAAAACTATACAACCCATGATTTAGAGTTAGGAGCCATAATTTTTGCCCTTAAGATTTGGAGACACTATTTATATGGAAATAAATTTGTTGTCTTCACCGATTATAATAGTTTAAGGTACATTTTTTGGCAAAAAGAGTTGAATATGAGACAGAGACGTTGGATGGAATTTCTTAGTGATTATGATTGTAATATCCAGTATCATGCAGGAAAGGCTAATATAGTAGTTGTTGCTTTAAGTAGAGAGTATCACGAAAAGCCAAAAAGAGTATGTTCTCTTAAATTAAATCTATAGATAGATTTAAATGAGCAAATTAGAAAAGCACAAGAATCAGTAATCAAGGATGATACTAAGAAATTAAAAGGAATGATCAACGAATTAGAACAAGGAACAGATGAAATTTAGAGATTCCATAAGAAAAGAATTTGGATACCAAAACTAGGAAACCTACGCCACCGAATATTAGAAGAAGCCCATAAGTCTAAGTATACGATACATCCTGGAAGTGATAAAATGTATCAAGACTTAAGAAACAATTTCTAGTGGATAGGAATGAAAAAGGATATGGCAGCTTATGTTGCTAAGTGTTTAACTTGTTCACAGGTTAAAGCTGAACGTCAAAAACCCTCAGGTTTATTGCAGCAATTAGAAATGCCTGTTTGGAAATGAGAGTTAATAACAATGGACTTTGTTACTAAATTACCCAAGACAAGAAAGGGAAATGATACAATATGGGTGATTGTAGATAGGTTAACCAAGTCTGCTCATTTCTTACCGATGAAGGAAACTTTTAGTATGGAACAATTAGCCAAGTTGTATGTAAATGAAATAGTTTCATTACATGGAATTCCTTTATCTATTGTTTCTGATAGAGATAGCCCTTTTACTTCTCATTTTGGACAAGTTTCAAAAAGCAATGGGAACCAAGTTGAATCTAATCACCACTTATCATTCTCAAACGGATGGACAAAGCGAAAGTACAATTCAGACAATGGAAGATATACTTAGAGCTTGTGTAATTGATTTCAGAGGAAATTGGGACGATTATCTACCATTAATAGAATTTTCCTATAATAACAGCTATCATACCAGTATCAATGCTGCACCATTTGAAGCACTTTATGGACGAAAGTGTCGAACTCCAGTCTGTTGGGCAGAATTTGGAGAAAAGCAACTGTCTGGACCAGAGATAGTACAAGAAACAACAGACAAGATTATCCAAGTCAAGGAAAGACTAAAAGCAGCATGTGATCGACAAAAGAGTTATGCTGATAACCGGCGAAAGCCATTAGAATTTCAAGTAGGAGACAAGGTATTATTAAAAGTTTTCCTTGGAAAGGAGTAGTCAGATTCATCAAGAGAGGAAAGCTAAGTCCCAGGTATGTTGGACCTTTTGAGATTATTAAAAGAATAGGACATGTAGCTTACCAGCTACAACCGCCAGAGGAAATGGCAGGAATACATGATGTATTTCATGTATGTAATCTCAAAAAGTGCTTAGCCGATGAGTCATTAGTAGTACCTCTTAAGGACATAGAGGTCAATGAGAAACTTAAGTTTGTAGAAAAGCCTCTACAATTTGAAGACAGAAAGATCAAGAATCTCAAACACAAGAGATTAGTTCTGGTCAAAGTGAAATGGGATTCCAAGAGAGGACCAGAATACACTTGGGAGCTTGAATCAGAAATGCAGAGGAAATATCCACACCTGTTCCAGTAGACCTCGAGGACGAGTTCTAAAACAAGGTGGGGAGGATATCACAACCCTCCTAAAATATTTCCGACACCCCTATACATTCTAAAATACACCCCGTATACGAGAAATAGGCCCAAAATACATTTAATTTAACAAAAATCAAATAAAACAAAATTTTAATGCCTGTGGCGGCCCGCGACGGGCTCACCACAAGGGTTTCGTGGTGCGCGACAGCCTTTGTTTTTCGGACACACAATAGTGCCACGTGTCCAAGTCGTGGTAAGTCTAGTCTCCTGACTCGGCAAGCTTAATCCCTAGCTACAGATGGCTCGCGGCCCGCGATGGGCAAACCTTAGGGCGTCGCGGGGCGCGACGGGATGTATGATCAGGCCTATATAAAGGGTCGAGAGGCTCAGTTCACAAATCGTTCATTTCTCTCGATCTCTCTCTCAATTTTCTAATAGTAGAAATAATCTTGGGCATTATACCCCCCAAATTAGCGAAGCTCTGCCTCGTTGTAAGTATTATAACCCCCGGTTACGTATTAGATACGCTGCCCGATTAATCTAGTGCTCCGTAACGCCTGTCGAGGCTCTACCCGATGTAATCGTTGGAGTTCTGTCTCGGGGAGGGTATAACTAATGTAAATTGGGTTATTATACTAACGCATGTGCATTGTTTAATTAATAGATTATAACCAGGAAGTCACAAGGAAAATACCTAAATTAGCAATGTGAGTAATCTCCTTTTTGTGAAACCTTTTTGTAAACTGTTTTTACAAAATCTCAATTGTTTTACATTATGATTAACAGTGATTGAGTATTTGTAATTCTACAATTATCGTCGGTATATTGGGATTTTGTATACAAAATTTGTTACTATACTGTGAGAAGTAACATTACCACAAGTTAGGATTGACAGTGCCGTGGGTGGAAATTAAAGTAAGAATTGGAGACAAATATAATTGCGAGATCGCCCTCAATACTGTAAAATGATAAAACCTGTCTTTGATTAAATTGAGATTCACTCACCAGTATTTCCCACTGACAAATGTTTTTAAAAAGCGTTTCAGGTAACAAAATGTGAAAGCCAAATAGAAGCCAGCTGGACAGCACTGAAGGCTTGGAAAATGTGGCTATAAAAGTTACATAAATAAAGAAGATGTTTTATTTCAATAAAATAGGGTTTATCCATATAAACATGTTTGTAATGGAAACTTGGGTTTTTCCCATGTGTTTAATATTATAAAAATGTGGTATTTTACTCTGATAAAATATTTCCTAACTACGGTCCTGATGTAAATTTCGCTGCCAAAATGATAAATATCGATACCACTGATACTGGCTCGCAGCTGCCCATTCCCAAGAGATAGGGGTCGGGGGTTGCGACACTACCCTACCTTGAGGAGTCGAACTCGGACTTAGAGTAGTTTATCTATGTTATTTATTTGTATTTTATGGTGTGTCGCAATTTTATTTTTAATTGTGTGTTGGATTTTAATTTTAATTATTAGGAATGCATTTTTTTTAGGAGTGTAATTTTTAAAAATTTTAAGGAAAGTTTTTTTTTTTATTTCTATGAATAATTATTTATGTGTTTAGTTATGTATATTTGTAATAAAAAAGGAAGAGGGTAGGAAGGTGTAAGTGGCACCAATAAATATTGTAGTTCAGAATAGTGAATGGTCTATATGACGTAACGCAAGAAGATTAGAGAAAGTTAGGGTAACCGGTCTAGGCACCCCTTTCCCCATAACTAAGGTCATCTGGTTAGTGTAACATCCGTAAAAAACGGATCCCCGAAAACCTGATCCACAAATATCCTTTTTATTTACATTTCCGCAATGTATTCAACTTTTAAATATTCAATAATACGAGACTTTGTTATGATTGTTTATGCTTCATAAGTATATATACATGCATACATACATACATACATACATACATACATATAGAGATAGAGAGGCTGGTTATTGTACAATTAGCCTTAACGTACGATGCGTACACTGTGAAAATATAACATGCGGCTTCACAAACCCGGACAACCTATATCATGCGGATTCATAAACCCGGACAGCCTATAACATGCGAATTCACTAAACCCGGACACCTATAACATGCAGATTCATCAAATGGGAAAATATAACATGCGGATCACAAACCCGGACACTACTTCACAACCCCGGACACTGCTTCACAAACCCGGACACCTATAACATGCGGCTTAACAAACTCGGAAACATATAACATGTGGAATACTCATCGCGTACGCTCGTATGTTAAGGTCAATTGTATTTTACATTTTCTAGATATATATATATATATACAAGGGTAGGGATCCTAAGAGAAGTCCACCCTATTTGAGAAACTTGAGAAGCAATCTGGACCACACATTTTCCCTAAGCAAAAAATGCAAAAAAAGGTGAAAAAAATGCAAATTTTTTTTTTTTTTTTGGAAAAATCACAGCTTTTTCTTTAAGGATTAAATTTTTTATTTTTTTAAAAAAAAAATTTTTTTTTGGGATTTATACACATGTGTATATTGTTAATCTTTTAACTATACATATATGTATATTGTCAATTATACATATATGTATATACATGTTTAAAATTGAAAAAATATGTGTTATAAATCCAAAACCTTATACCATAAACACTAAAGCTAAACCTTAATACTAAACCCTAAACCCTAAAGCTAAACCTTAAAGCTAAACCCTAATTCTAAACCCTAATGCTAAACCCTAAAGCTAAACCCTAATTCTAAACCCTAACGCTAAACCCTAAAGCTAAAACTAAACCCTAAAGCTAAACCCTTAATGCTAAACCCTAATGCAAACCCTAAAGATAAAGCTAAACCCAAAAGTTAAAGCTAAACCCTAATGCTAAACCCAAAAGCTAAACCCTAATGCTAAACCCTAAATACTATTACTAAACCCTAATGCTAAACCCTAATGCTAAACCCTAAAGCTAAACCCTAAACCATAAAGCTAAACCCTAAACCCTAATGCTAAACCCTAAATACTAATCCTAAACCCTAAATAACACTTATTTTTCAATTTTAAACAAGTATATACATATATGTATAATTGACAATATACATATATGTATAGTTAGAAGATTAACAATATACACATGTGTATAATTCCCAAAAAAAAAAATTAAAAAGAAATAAAAAATTAAATCCTTAAAGAAAAAGCTGCGATTTTTTCAAAAAAAAAATGCATTTTTTTTTTACATTTTTTTGCTTAGGGAAAATGTGTGGTCCAGAATGCTTCTCAAGTTTCTCAAATAGCCTACTACTTCTCACATGATCCTTATCCTATACATATATATATATATATGTGTGTGTGTGTGTGTGTGTGTAGGGTTGGGTTATATGGAAAACCCCATCTTTTTGAGAAAACCTTGGAAACCCAACCTCATCCATTGATTTAAATAGATCTAAATAGATCAATAACCCTCATTTGTTTAGAGGATTCTTGCCATTAAAAACAATATAATAGTCCATGCTAGTACAAGTTAAGGGCAATATGGGTAATGAAAAAGCAACTTTATTGACTTTGGAAAACACAAAACGTGACTTTTGGAAGTACCATCAAATCACCATAAAAGCTTCTCTTTCTCTTACCTCTTTCTCTTTCCTCTTTCTCTTTCCCATTTCTTCTTCCCTAATCTTGAAGACAAACAAACAGGAGAAACAACCACCGCCAGCAACCACCTTCTCCAAGAGAAACAAACAACCACCACCAGCAACCATCTCCTCCGGCAAAACTCATCGGACTTCTCTCTTCGGCCCTTTCTCTCCTCAATAAACAACCACCACCAGCGACCACCTTCTCTAGCGAAACTCACTAGACTTCTTCTCCGGCCCTCTCTCTCCTCTCTGTTTAATTCCACACACACTCACCAGAGTTTACGTGGATGAAACACCGCCGTTTCAGCCGGGAGCTTGTCCTTTATCTACATATTAAATTTCTAGTTGTGTTTTTTTTAATCCAAGTTTGGTTAACTTTTTGTGTTAAATATTGAACCATAAATTAGGGATGTTAGGTCTGTGAATTCGGATAATGATTTGCCACCCATTGTGTTAATTCATGGGTGAGAGAAGAAGGTTTGAAGATCTTCTTCGTGTTCATCGGACGATTCTAGATCCGGTAAGTGTTCTTGAAATATCATTTCACACTTGATTTTTTGTTGAAATGGTTGTTAATATGTTTTTATGGGCTGAAAGTGTTCTAGTAATGGTTAATGTTCATGTATTTTAAATAAATCGAAAACTTTAGGATGAGATTTTGAACGGGTTTTTTTGTTGGTTTGGTTGCTTGTTTGGGGATTTTGATCTTAACAATAATTGTTTTTTTTTTTTGTTGGTTTGTTTGATGGTTTAGGCTTTTGATCAGAACAGTAAGTGTTTTTCTTGTTGGGTTGTTTGATTTACAGAAACAGACCCATAACATGTGTTAAGATCCTGTTAGAATGATATATAACGTGTGTTGATTTACAGAAACACATCCATAACGATATTCAATTGACAAGCAGGATGGATGTAGGCGACGTTAATGCGGGGACATTGAATAAGTCAAATCTTTTAGGAAAGAACTCTTCGTCCGTTTATAACATGTGTTAGTGGTTCATGTTGTAACAGAAGACCATGATGTAACCTGACATGTGTTCATGTATAACATGTGTTAAGCCCCTAATAGAATGATATATAACGTGTGTTAACCTTTGTAAATTTAAAAAAACAAGTAATATCTATTTTATTTTTATTGATGTTTAAAATATCCGATAATGTGGATACCGAGCGTAATACTTGTACAAGTATTACATGTACAAGTTAGTATGTAACGTGTAATATTAAACGAGCCATTTATGGTAACATATGTACCGGTAATTTTGGAATATATAATATGAAACGGGTCATTTGTTGTGCACATTTTGGAATATATAACATGTGTTAAGCCTCTGTTATAATCTTTTTGTAAGTTTAACTTTAGGGCCTTAACACTGATGTACATGTAGTTACATTTGTGTTAATAAGTTTAGCTTTAGGGCCTTAACACTGATGTACTTGTTTTGTTCATAGGTGAATGGATGTCTATGTTCAAAATAAAGATGGTTATCAAGACGCAAAGCGTAGCTACATTTTTTAACCTTTACGATAGTTTTTGGATCATCTTTATATATTTAAGTTTGTATAAACATTTTTCTTACCTTTAAGTATGATTGTAATGCGTGCAATTACTAACAACCCATGATGACACGTGAATTTTGTTTTGATTAACATTTGTAAATGTTGGTCACTTCATTCCTTTGGTACACATGTGTTACATACGTTAACATGGCAACGTTACATATGTAACAATGGTCGTTACATATGTAACAATGGTTGTTATATATGTAATATATTTAATGAAAAATAATAAACTACTATTAAACGTATGAGCTATTGAATATCACCCTGTATGCAAGATATATTACCCCGAAGTTTAACATATGTTACAACATATAAGACAAAGAAGATCATGCCCTACATTCAACAATGTAACACTTCTTACCCCGAAGTGTAACACAAGTTACAACAGTATATGCACATCATAGTGTTAGGATCAGTATATGCACATCATAGTGTTTTGCAAACCACTTTCATATACCTTAATACAAGTCGGGTTACAACAAAGATTACGATGGATGCTTAACACATTTTATCATATGTATACAAGTCGGGTTACAACAAGATTACGATATTAACTAAGCTAACCATTAAACCCATCGCCTTCGTCGACAGTTTTCACCCTTATCACATGTTAAGCAACTACATGTTCCAAACAGACAAATTGTAACACATGTTAGATCAGTATATACACATCATGGTGTTTTGTAACTGAGTTTATACAAGAATACATGTCAAGTTACAAAAAGATTATAACAGAGGCTTAACACATGTTATATATTCCAAAATGTGCACAACAAATGACCCGTTTCATATTATATATTCCAAAATTACCGGTACATGTGTTACCATAAATGGCTCATTTAATATTACACGTTACATACTAACTTGTACAAGTGTTACGCTCGGTTTCCACATTATTGTAACATCCCGAAAATTTCAAATTTCTTAAACTGCAATTAGTTTGCAAATAAATCAGTAAGATAAACTAACTAGGATTAACACTAGCCTAGTTAGTTAAAGACATATGAGTAGTTAGGGGTTAAAATAAAATAAAAACAAAAGGCAAGGGACCTAATGTGCCTAAATTGAAACTAATAATTGGTAAAACAAGAAAAATAAAAACTCAAACACACTTTGGTGTGTTGAGGTCGAACCAGGCAGCAGGGGGGCGACCAGGCTCCATCAAAACCCTAACATCTACAAAACAATCAAATTGAAGGTCCAAATCTGATCAAAAACAAAAATCGAGCATAGATTATTAATCCTCATCACAAGAGGATTACAAGGTATGTAAAATTTGATGAAAACTCTCAACTTGAAATTCTCATGAAATTGGGAAAATCTGAAATTTATGGTTGCATGTTGGTTTTATGATGAATTAGGAACAATATAGTGTCCAGGGACAAACCCTAGACAAATACAAGTTGAAATCATGTGAAATTTTAGTAAAATCCATGAACACCATTGTAGGTGATTAGTGGGTTATGTAGAACTTGATAAACACTAGGAAATTGGGTGTTGTTCTAGTGTAATTTGACAATTGTGAAGTGACTTCAGAATTATAAAAGCTAATAATTTTTTAAAATGGTTGATGGATGTGAAATTTGGGCTAAGTGATAAGCTAGAGACTTGATATTTAGTCATGTAAAAATCTGCCCTTAAAGTGTTTGTGAAAATGCCTCAAAGAAGGCTTAAAACTGAAATTCAAAGTTGAAACGCATAATTATGATGTTTCAGTGTATTATGTGAATTATGATTTAAAGAGAGTTCTAAACATGTCATAAATAAACTCTATAGGAAAGGACGCATGAGCGTCAAGTGGACAAGCGGGTGGCGAATCACGTTTGAAGGGCCTACTTTGAAGGTATGTAACTTGATTTGTTACATTTGGGTAAATTTTGATATTTAGCATGTATGTAGTTGGATTGTGTTTTATGAGTTGAGTTGGATTAAAGCGTTGATGTTCGCTATGTCGAATAATAGGCCAAGAATCTGGTTAGACATCGTTGGTAGTCATAAAAAATGGAGGATTCCTTAGATGAGCCAAACGGGTCGAATAACCAAATAAGGCATGGTAATACATTGTAGTATAGTTACTCGGTCTTTTGTTATTGTTGACAAATGACATATTAGAATATGAGGATTTAACATGTTGGGTTGTAGGAATGAAATCCGAGAGTTTGGTCCAAGTAAACAAGCAAATCAAACAAAAACATAACATTCCAGAGTCTACCGTAAATTACGGTATATACCGTAATTTACGGTAGAGACCAAAATGTTACGATGGTTCTTTACTGATTTACGGTGGACCAGAAGTTTTAAATAACTACCGTAACTTACGGTATATACCGTAAGTTACGGTAGAACCCTGGAAATTTCTGTAAATTTTGCATACTTTCGTTAAATCGAATCCGTTTTAAACGAAGTTTCGATTATGTAATATTTCTAAGTACTCTAATATTAATGTTTAATGTAAACATTTCAGTTTCTAGGTATTCAAGGATTACGGATGACGGTCAAGCAAGCTTATGAAGAACCGAACACGAACTTTTGAAGCTTCCGCTTAAATTATCTTGGTTTAGAACAATGTTTATGATGTAAAAGACTTATTAATCATGTTTTGAATGTTTAAACTAATTAGTAGTCAACTAGTATGTGATCCTAACAAAACTTAAATTTTGTTAAATACATTGTGAAGTAAGGTACGGTTTATATATAATCTCGTGTATTTACATTAAATTCTTATAAAATTGATATGAAGTTGGTAATCAGAGCTTAATGTTGGTGCATTCATCTGTCGTCTTCGTCTTATGTCGAGTCTCGGGTTCGTTACTGATATGAACAAGCATGATGTCATCATATTTGATGATGACATCACAAGGATGACATCATTGTTACTTCATGCTCACAAAAGGACAAAATAGAATGTAGAATTTATGATGTAACCGTTTGAGATTTGTGTTATCCGTTTGAGAGTGTTAAGTTTGTAGGGTTCCGTTTGAAGGGTTCCGTTTGAAATGATTATGTCATTTTCAAACGGAAGGGTCTTCCCTATAAATAGCCTTCAAACGAGTTCATTTGTAACATTCTAGATTCCGACGCCGGGGTGCTGTCGAAGTGTCTCCAGTCCTGTAAACGTTCAGAAATCAATATACGAGACATTTAATAGTGAATCCAAGCTAAACGAAGACCGAATCAATGAATTCCGCCTCTGATTCGGTCTGAGCACTCTTCTGATCGACTCGTTAGGTCGTTTCACGATCCTACAAGTGGTATCAGAGCTCAGGAGGAAGAGTTCTTGCCATATTCAGCTTGAAAATCTGATTTCTACACCTTCTTTCACAAAATTAAAATTTTTTTACGGTTAAAATCAGCTCAAATTCTCACATATCACGCGTAATCATGTTTTAACAAACCCTTGAAAGTATTAGACTAAAATTCGACCTAAAACTGATAGAAAACTGCATGACCGTTTGAAAGTGTTCGATATATTGCTGATGTCATAGGGTTCCCGTTTGAAAATGATCCCTCCTGTTTGAATTTGACACCTTCCTGTTTGAAAATGAACCTTTCCGTTTGAATGGTTACGTTTGAAAATGTCACATCCGTTTGAGAGGTCCGTTTGAAATGAACATGTATGCTTCAAACGGAACCTAGGTAGGCTATAAATAGGCTAGTGGTTAGTTTATTTGTAACGATTCAGAAAGTGATACCGAGGTGCTGCCGGTTTATCCTTTGATTGTAAACATTGTAAATTCAATATAATAGAAGATTAAAGTGTATTTCAAGCTGTTTTCACATACGTTTCTTAGTTTCCGCCTCTGAAACGTACGAGAGCTCTTCTGAACGACTCGTTCGGGTCGACACACGATCCTACACTTAAGGTTGTCAACAAGTGTTCGGTTCAAGCTTGATCGATCGTCCGGTAAGAATTAACTTATTATGTTAATAAATTATGTCTTATGTAAGAAATGAGAAATGAATTGAGATGCATGGGAAGAGCGTGTTAACACACTCAAACCCGGAAAGTGCATTAAATGTGAACGGTTAAAGCAAGTTAGGAACTTGGCTAAACCGAAACAAATGAAGCAATGCTATAAATGAAATGTTTAACGTTTAAATGTAAACATTTCAGTTTCAAGATGTCTGATGGAAACGATGATAATCCGGTGCAAACAAGCACCGAACAAATGAAAGAGATAATTGCTGAAGAAGTAGGGAAGGCAATCGAAGGTAGTCTATCCGGGTTTATAGACAAAATTCAAAGCACGGTGTTGTCGCTTTGTCGAAGAGCGAGTTAAAAGGTTGGAGGATAGTGTCTACCTTATGAAAGATAAAACGGGAGAACGTAAAGGGTGCTTGTAACAACTCTCATTAAAAAGTACTAATTATTATTTTAATTGACCAATAGGAAACCCTAATTGAGAAACCCAAGTGATTCTGAACAAACCCTAAAATTTTTAGAACAATCAGAATCAGGATCAGGGCCCCTAAAACTCAGGGGGGTAAACCCTAGTCACGATTATCTAAATTATGTGCTGTCAAATTCGAATTTTCCAATTTCACCAACTCAGCCAAGCTACTGGGACACGTGCCTACTCTACTCTAGAAATAACATCCCAGGCGACACGCGGCACATGCCACGGATTCTTCCGCGACTAGCAGGAGGTGCAAATTTTGGGTATAAATAGAAGGGCCTGGCACTTGCATTCTGTTGTTCGTTCGACGAAGAAATTCGTTTTAGGCACTGAGTTATGCTCTGTTTACCACAATTAACACACACGGATCACTAATCGACGCCGCAATCAGGGTAATAACTCGATCGCTGATACGATTCAATGTCCGATTGATCAAAATATCCAATGGATGTTTAAGTGCTGCCCACATTAGAGTTATCCTTTGTCATTCATCGTGATTCCGACAGGATGTGTGAGTACCACCTGAACTCGGGGAATACTCTGTCATTCGTTGTGAATCCGATGGATGTTTAAGTGATTGCACTTTGTCATTCGTTGTGAGGGTTTGATCTCGTGAGTTATCGTAAATGCTGTATTGATTACTAACCCAGAATTGTGTGCCTGTTATTAAATTAGGTTGAAAAGGCTAAATCAATAGGCTAGGCTCTGCTCAAATTAAATCTGCAATGTGAGTCATTCTCTTTTTATCAACTATTTTACAATACCTCAAATTAGTTTCAAAAAGTTATAATTACAGGGACTAAGTCGTGGATATCTTGAATCACTGGCTAGTGGGGTATTGTGCACATTACTAAATTTCTCCCAGTTAGGTTCATTGACCTACTCGGGATAATCACTGTTAGGTTCATTGACCTACAGGGATAATCATCACTATTTAGGTTCATTGATCTAATAGTGGTATGACCATCGTCACCATTGTGACGTGTCACCATTGTGACGTGTCACCATTGTGACACAGCGCCAGATAAAAATAAGATAGAAGCCATTGAAATCGCTCTTATGCTGTAATTAATAACTATGCATTATTTTATGTAAATAGAATGATTCACTCAGTATTTCCCGCTGACAAAACCTTTTTCAAACATGTTTCAGGTGATCTGTTATGATCCAGGAAAAGTGTCGTGAAGCACTACAGGCTTAAGAAAGTGGCTCAGGATAAAATAAAGAAACATGTTTTGTAAAATAAAAGATTTCTTCGTGAAATCTCAAGATTGTAAATTACAGGGTTTTATCCCGAGTTGTGAAATAAAATAATCGGGAAATATTTCAGTTTTAAAAAGATCCTGATGATAAACTTCCGCTGTTTAACTCAATTAATTAAATACCACGGGATTTCTCTCCCGCGGCTCCTGAAACGGGTCAAACCGGGTCGGGGGCCGTGACAGTGCTCATATAAAGAATTTATGGCATGCAAACCGCCAATCTATAACGAGGAAGTTGACCCGATAATCTGCCAAAGGTGGATAAGTGACGTCGAAGGAGTGTTTGAATGAACCCACTGTGACGTAGGTGACTTTGTTGCTTACGGAACGGGTCAATTGAGGAGTCAAGCCAAGGATTGGTGGGACAATAAAAAGAAGGAAATGGGAGCCGAAGCGGCAAGGGTCATGACTTGGGATGAGTTTAAGGTGCCGTTCCTTAAACACCATAGTCCCAAAGTAGTTATCAATAGGATCAAAGAGGAATTTATCCAGTTAAGACAAAAGGGAGAATCGATTGATAAGATCACGGGCATCTTCATGGATAAGCTGAGATTTTGTGACGAGTTAGTCACCACTGAAGAGCAGAAGATATACTATTATTACAACATGCTGAGTGCTGAATACCGGGAGTTTATGACTCCCTCAAAATATGAAACTCTCACATAAATCATCAACACCGCCCGGGAGCGGGAAATCGAGTTAAAGAAACAAGTTGAAAGGGGTGAGCGAAGGGCACAGGATGTGAATCCAAGCCCTACCAAGAAAGCTAGAACTGCTGAATCGGGGAAGAAGGTGGAGGCTAAAGGCGGGTTGCCAAGTTGCAAAGTATGTGGAAAGGGGCACAAAGGTGAGTGCCACTTCAAAGACAAGCCGTGTCCGGTATGTGGGAAGACGGGGCACTCTGCATCGCTATGTCCCGGAAAAGTTTCCGTTTGTTACAAATGTTATCAACCCGGCCATAAAAAGTCTGAATGTCCCGAGTTGGTTGGAAAGAGAGACACAAAAGAGTCTTCAGCAGAAGCTCCCAAAGCGAAGGCTAGGTCCTTCCAACTTACCGCGGCTGAAGCAAAAACAGAACCCGATGTGGTCTCAGGTATATTCACAATTAATTCAATTCCAGCACGTGTACTGTTTGATACGGGTGCGAATAAATCCTTCATTTCACATGGATTTATTCGACATCCTTCATTTGTATTGACAAAGTTATCTGTGCCCTTAGAAGTAGAAATAGGGGACAACAAAAGTTTTATAGTTTGTGACGTTTGTCGAAGCTGCAAATTAAGCATAGACGATGAGGAATACTTGATAGATCTAATTCCGGTGTCAATGGGGGGAATTTCAAGTAGTCGTTGGGATGGATTGGCTATCTCAGCACCACGCGAAGGTCGTGTGTTTTCGTAAGGAGATAAAGCTAATATCTCTGAGCGGGAAACACGTTACTATCTATGGCGAAAAAGGAGGCAACCCCATAGTATGCTCAATGTTGAAAGCTCACAAGCTTATGAAGCAAGGATGCAAGGCATTCATGATATACGCAAATGAGCCCGAGAAAGAATCACGAAAGATTGAAGATGTACCGGTAGTACGAGACTATGAAGATGTGTTTCCGAAGGATTTACCGGGGATACCGCCTGAACGGGAAGTAGAGTTCGGGATCAAATTGATTCCGGGCGCAAAACCCGTAGCAAAAGCACCGTACCGACTCGCACCGTCGGAATTACAAGAGTTGATGTCCCAAATTCAAGACCTGCTTGACAAAGGATTTATAAGGCCGAGTGTGTCTCCTTGGGGCGCACCGGTACTGTTCGTGAAAAAGAAAGACGGAAGCATGCGCATGTGTATCGATTACCGGGAGTTAAACAAACTCACGGTAAAGAACCGATACCCGCTTCCGAGGATAGATGATTTATTCGACCAATTACAAGGTGCGAACTGGTTTTCAAAAATTGACCTTAGATCGGGGTATCACCAACTAAAGGTCAAGGAGGAAGATGTGCCGAAGACGACTTTCCGCATGAGATATGGACATTACGAATTTCTCGTGATGTCATTTGGGCTAACAAATGCACCCGCGGCTTTCATGGACCTCATGAACCGGGTTTGCAAGCCAATGTTGGATAAGTCAGTCCTCGTGTTTATCGATGATATTTTGATGTATTCGAAAAGCGAAGCTGAACATGCACACCACTTACAAGAGGTGTTAGAGACGCTTAGACGAGAAAGGTTGTATGCGAAATTCTCTAAATGTGCCTTTTGGTTACGAGAGGTACAATTTCTTGGCCACATCAAAAGTGCCGACGGAGTATTGGTGGATCCGTCAAAGATCGAGTTCGTGTCAAAATGGAATCCCCTGAAGAACCCTTCGGAAATTAGAAGCTTTTTGGGGCTTGCGGGATACTATAGGAGATTCATTCAAGATTTCTCCAAGATTGCGTCGCCACTAACAAAGCTAACTCGAAAAGAGGAAAAGTTCATTTGGGGTGCCGAACAAGAAAGGGCGTTTCAGACGCTAAAAGAGAAGTTAACTCAAGCTCCGGTATTGACATTGCCAGACGGGGTCGAAGACTTGGTGGTTTATTCGGATGCTTCGCTATCGGGGCTCGGATGTGTTTTGATGCAACAGGGCAAAGTAATAGCTTATGCCTCGAGGCAATTGAAGATACACGAGAAGAAATATCCCACGCACGATCTCGAGTTAGCTGCGGTGGTATTTGCTTTAAAAATATGGAGGCACTACTTATATGGGGTAAAGTACACCATATTCACCGATCACAAGAGCTTGAAATACTTCTTCGATTAGAAGGAGTTAAATATGCGACAAAGGCGATGGTTAGAAACGGTGAAAGATTTCGACTGTGAAATACATTATCACCCCGGAAGGGCAAACGTGGTGGCGTATGCCCTAAGCAGAAAGACAGATTATGTCCCGATACGAGTACGGACATTGCAACTCATTGTGACCTCGGGCTTACTTAAACGAATCCGAGAGGCCCAAGATGAAGCAGTAAAGACGGAAAACTGGAGAAAGGAAAGGATTGTTGGCCAACTTAAAGATCTCGAAGTGGGCAACCACGGTTTGAAAACACGTTTCAACAGAATTTGGGTTCCTAACACATGTGGGGTTAAAAAGCTTCTACTCGATGAAGCTCATAAGTCCCGTTATTCCATCCATCCGGGAGCGACCAAAATGTATAACGACTTAAAGCAAAACTATTAGTGGCCCGGAATGAAAAGAGATGTGGTGAAGTACGTGGAAAAATGCTTGACATGTTTACAAGTCAAGGCAGAACACCAAAAACCATATGGTAAACTTCAACCGTTGGAAATTCCGGTTTGGAAATGGGAACATATTACGATGGACCTATTAACCAAACTACCAAAGACAAACCGCGGTTTTGATGCCATATGGGTAGTGGTGGATAGATTGACGAAAAGTGCTCACTTCATTCCGATTCGTGAGACTTATACGTCAGAAAAGATGTCAGAAGTTTACACTAATGAGATAATAGCACATCATGGAATACCGATATCCATCGTGTCTGATAGGGATACCCGGTTCACTTCAAATTTCTGGCGAGAATTCCAAGAGCAGATGGGAACCAAATTGTTCATTAGCACTGCGTACCATCCTCAAATAGATGGACAGAGTGAAAGAACAATACAAACATTGGAGGACATGCTACGGGCGTGTATAATCGACTTTGGTGGAAGTTGGGATGTTTACCTACCATTGGTCTAGTTTTCCTATAACAACAGCTATCATGCTAGTATCAAGATGGCACCGTACGAAATGCTCTATGGTAGGAAATGCGAACCCCGGTATGTTGGGGAGAAGTGGGTCCACGTGAACTCGCCCACCAAGATATAGTACGAGCCACTAATGAAAAGATTGATGTGGTTCGGGCACATTTGAAAGTGGCTCAAGATAGACAAAAGGCGTATGCTGACAAAAGGAATAGGCCAATCGAATTCCAGGTTGGCGACAAGGTCATGCTCAAAGTATCCCTATGGAAGGGGGGTTATTAGGTTTAGAAAAAGAGGAAAATTAAGCCCGAGGTTTATAGGGCCGTTTGCGATCATAGAACGGGTAGGAAAGGTAGCTTACCGCCTTGAACTACCGGAGGAACTAAGCAGAATTCATAGCACATTTCATGTGTCACATCTTCGGAAGTGTCTGGCGGATGAGACAACGTATATTCACTACGATGATATCGAAGTGGATGATTGCTTGAATTATATCGTAAGGCCCATAGAAGTTTTAGTTCGAAAGACTAAACACTTGCGAAACAAACAAATCAATCAAGTCAAGTGGGAGCTTAGGAAGGGTTCGGAAACTACGTGGGAATCCGAAGAGGAGATGCGACGTCTCTACCCTACTTTATTTGGTACGTACTTTGGTTTCGGGGACGAAACCGTTTTAAGGGGGATGGACTTGTAACATCCCGAAAATTTCAAATTTCTTAAATTGCAATTAGTTTGCAAATAAATCAGTAAGATAAACTAACTAGGATTAACACTAGCCTAGTTAGTTAAAGACATATGAGTAGTTAGGGGTTCAAATAAAGAAAAACAAAAGGCAAGGGACCTAATGTGTGACAACCCTCACTAAACCAGGTATCCGTACGACTTAATTAATAATTAATTACTGCTTAATTACTGTGCTTGTTTGAAATTACTGATGAACTGCTACTTGATTTCTGATACATGCATATACCTGCATCATAATTTACTTACCGTCACTACATTATTTACATGCTGAACCTTAGTGACAAACATGATGCATAAAAAGCACAGTAGCACTATAAACGGATAACCTATTGAGCATGCTGATAAAGCCAGCATCAGGCAGACACTGCCTCTAAGGCCTGTATGAGCCATAAATATTTTACTACACTAGTGGTGAGTGTAGGGATATAAGGGTTGTACAACTGCGTCTCTAGGAATAAGTTACAATGACTAGATGTGCCTAAAACGTACTCTAAGCACAAAATTCAGCACTTTAACTAATAATTCAGCTTTTAGCTAACTAATAAGGTGCCAAAACATGAGGAAAATATTCCCAACACTTTGGGAAATGAGTTGTGTCACTAAAAATGGTAATAACGACACTTTAAAGCTTTGTTAAGCACTTTAACGGATTACTATCCAACCGAACAACCGGACTTTACCCGGAACATGAAAATATTGTCATTTTCATTGTTTATCTTTTTCTGAGCCAGTTAGGGTCCCTGAATACCCTAACACCCATTGTAACGCATAACACACTACTAACCGGGTTAATCCCTAAACTTAACTAGGTTTACCTAACTAACTTCTTAATGTTTGGTTGGAATCGAACTAGTACCCCCCCCCCCCCCCCTTACAAACCGTCCCTAAGAAGGGGGACACCCTTGTCCTATTTCTTGATTATTTAATTACTTGTGCTTAATATCTAGAATACACAAAATCCAATGGTTAATTACCTTAAGCTTTGTCTATAAGTTCATCACTAAACACACTAACAAACTCAACTCACACACACTCTCTCCCTCTCTCAAGACTCTCGGCCGAACACCCCCTTGACCATCTACCCATTTTTTATTTTTGATCATCACATTCCAAGTTCATACAAGTGTTAAGGATCACCTACAAGGAAGCTTGGTGCAAATGGAAGGCGAAGGACCTCACTCTATTGCTTTTATCCTCTCATTTTGCGACTAGTTTCTTCCCTAGCCTCGAGCTAGTAGTAAGTTGCTTA
This sequence comes from Helianthus tuberosus, assembly GCA_030545235.1. Classification (NCBI taxonomy): domain Eukaryota; kingdom Viridiplantae; phylum Streptophyta; class Magnoliopsida; order Asterales; family Asteraceae; genus Helianthus; species Helianthus tuberosus. Next base: position 198,016,020 of record CM060363.1, on the reverse strand, counting down.
AATCACCTTCCCGAACTATTTTAAAGTGGTTAATATGATTTGTAATGGTTAAAACTCGTAAACACGCAAGAAGATACATAAAAGTTTACTAAAAATGCTTGTAATGATGGTTAAAAGCTCATATGTTGTGTAAATCTTGTAGTAATTGATTTGTGTGATTATTTGGACCCGATCTATGTTGTGGTAGCTCGGATCATCATTTAACCCGGGTTGGTCACGATCATGGATCATGACATAAGGTTGTTTTGGAAGTAACAAGGGTTAAAGGACGAAACTCTACCACACACGAATCATGAACTTGTGTAAAAGCGATTTAGCTTGTGAAATAGTGTTTAAAACTAGTAGATCTACGGATCTACAAGCGGTATTTTCAAAGGACCACGTGTCAAAGAAATCATATATACTAAAGACGGATCTTACACTAACACGAATGATTTTTTTAGAACACGCAAGTGTGTAAACACTTGTGTAACACTAAGTTTCGACAAAATAACTATTTTTGTAAAAGATGACAAGAAGTTGTAAAGATGGAATTTCTTTAAAAACAAGACTTTTACGAAATTGTATTGCTTTATATAAAGATCCACTAAAAGTAATGGGATTTACTTCATAATATTAGAAAACTACAAGTTCATGAGATTCTTGCAAATTACATGTTTATTAACTAGTTTGATACGTTGGACATTGTTTTGATTGGATAAGAAAAATGGTTGATTTGAATTTTAAAAGAAAATGATACGCTTAAAAGTGTGGCCACCTCCAGTTACAGAGGAAACTCTGGCGAAATTTTTCTAAAAACCTAACACTTAGAATTATTTTCACTATAAGTGTTAGAGATACTTTTCGACTTGTTTTCAAAATATAGATTTCGCCGCGACTTTATTTACAAAATATCGGAGGTGGGATTTCACAAAATAAAACTTGGTAAATATACATTTAGTATATATATTTTTCATAAAGTCACTTGATATGTGTTTATGATTATTTTGTGAAAATACTAGTATTATTTTTAGGGTAAAAATAATACTATCGAATGTTAATGGATCCAAAATAATCTGAACGCCTCAACGATAATTATATAAGTTACACCGGTAATTATTATTACCACTCGATCATTAAAACGTAACTTACGCATTATAAGAAAATATGACCTAACGCGTATTTTTGTCAAGGTAATTATTTTGGGAAAATTATGTGTAATAGAAAATATAATATTTTTGAGAAGAATATTTATATTTGGGATTAGAAATAAAATATATATTAAGTGAGACTTAATAATATATTTCAAAGATTTACGAACGCACATGTATTAAATCCCCCATCCTTGGGAAGGAAAATGATTACCAAGTATACAGAATGTAAACACGAAATAGTTGTCTAACTATTTCCCAAAAACTTAAACCTTAAAGCTAAGGCACGGCCGTCCGTCTAATAGAGTTAGTACGTGTAGGTCGTCACACAGCTGCTTGATTTGGAGGTATACTTGGTAGAGACGCACCACTGTGAGTTCATGTCCCCCTTTTCTCTTAACTGTTTTCAGTTTTCTAAACTACGGGGGTGAAATACATGTTACTTTGATTACAAGTACTTTATACATGGTATGGTTAGCGTAAGGAGGTTTACTACTTAGATCATGTGAGTGGGTAGGAGCAACATGAGGCCATTAGTCCTCATGGTAGGACCGAGGGACAGGAGCGGTAGATCTATCTGGGTGTAGCGAGCCCAGCCCCAGGCCAAACTAGAAACGGACCTCGGGGTGACTTCGTGCCCAACGCATAAATCCGCTAGGTTTGAGTCTCCCTACTTGCACTTCACATATATCAGTGGCCTTGCAAACCATTGGTGATCTCAATTCCCTTATTTGCTACATACCAGGATTATTTCTATACTTACAAAGGTTTATTTACTCACTTACACATAAACTCGCTCAACATTATTGTTGATTTTTCAACTTACATGTATTTCAGGGAATTAAAGGATCCGGCGCGGTATGACACGTTTTCCCGCTGCACTAGTTACGAGGTCATCCGGGTTTAGGGAATGTGACTCTTTCCTGGACAAGTCACAGTCCTTAAACTATGCTTATGTTGAAATTTATGTTTGTTGAACAATGTTTATGTCGTTAGGATGTGTTTCCGTTAAGACAATGATATTGTATTTGGTTTTTAAAACTTAATCGAATGGATGATCTTGCATGGTTTTATTTCATATAGCTTTGTTATGGTTAAGCTATGGTATTAAGAAGTCACACCAAATTAACCACGCTTCCGCAAAGCCAGGGTGTGACAGCTTGGTATCAGAGCTCTGATCATAGCGAACTAGGATTCTTTCTCGAGTCTAGACTATGATCACTAGGGCTCTCACGAAAACATTTTTACTACATACCACTTAAGTCCAGATCCAAAACTTTTTATAAACAAATATTGAGCACATTTTATTTATTATTTATAGGCTCAGTCTGGGAGGCTGAGGCTCGGTCTGGGAGGCCGAGGTAGTAGGCTAGTGGGACTAGGAAGAGCAGTCTGAGAGGCTGGGAGAATTTGGCTAGTGGGACTAGGAAGAGCAGTCTGAGAGGCTGGGAGAATTTGGCTAGTGGGACTAGGAAGAGCAGTCTGAGAGGCTGGGAGGCTAGTGGGACTAGGAGAATTATTTGAATGCTTACTTGGTGACTTATGTGATTATTTGATTGTATAATTGACTGTTTGTGCATGTTTGTGTTTATGTGACAGACACCATGGACACCTCTGGCACAGGTGACTCAGACACCACAGGACCTAGACCTATAGTATCAGATGACCTAGAGCCTTCAGAGCACGAGGTCCACACATCCGACGTTACTAGCACAGACGAGGATGACTTTCAGCCCTTTGCTTTACCTGATGGTGCTGATGAGCTCGCTGATGGCCCTTTGGCCGGGGACCTACCGTTAGTGGAGATCCCTGCTCCCATACCACTTGCTTCATATCCTGCTTACGATTTGCTTCTCGACGCCGACGATGATGACGACGTCGATCTGGATGATGATGAGCCCTTAGAGGATGAGGTTCTGGGCGAGGCCCTTCTTGCTGCTGGAGATCTTTTGTTGATCGCAGATGCTCCCGCTGAGGAGTCACCTGCTCACTCTCCGGTCCCAGACTCTTTCGAGTCTGTGGCCTCCGCACCTTCACACACTCAGAGTGCGCAGCACTTCTCTCATGGATCAGATCCCGACCAGGCATCCTCTGTTGCCCCTATTCCTAGTTTTACTTTCGACCATGATGATGTGGAGGATTCCGATCCTGTCTTTCCCCCAGGATTCGACCCAGATGAGGATATAGAGTTTATACCCATGGATCAGCCTATGGAGGATCCAGTCGACCCAGTTGACCTCATCGACCCTGAGTTTGATTTTGAGATGGCCTTCGATGATCCCGAGCATCCACTGGACCCAGTGCTTGAGCATGACCCAGTTCATGCTGACGCACCTATTATTGAGCCTGTCATTGCTGACCCACCTATTGATGATCATCCTATAGATGCTCCGTTGTTGAAGGGCGATCATGTTATTGCTGCTGATCATGTTGATCCCCCACTTTTTGCTGATGCACCAGTTGACCCTCTTGTTGCACCTCACCTTGACCCTATGCCTGTACAGTTTGATCGAGCACTTTTTGAGGCACAGATTGACCCACGAGATGAGCACGCCCAGTGTGGGTGGATCCCTGCCGATGATGAGGTTCCACCTATTCCCCCTCAGATCACTGATACCCGTCACATTGATGCCTCCTTTTCATTTCCTCAGTTTACACCTCCAGCACGACCTGGAGAGGGTTCTTCGGCCCATCCCTTTGGGCATGTGCCGACGTCTGTTCCCGTTATGCCACAGTTTTCACCTGTTTTACCCCCTGTACCACCGTTCTTTGTGCCACCTTTTGATCCAGCCAGCGAGCCATTTCTCTGGACGTCACCGTCTGTTATGCCACTGACCGACCCCTACCATCCTTTCCATATGGGGTATACTATTGAGGACGTTTTGATATCAATTGTTGTTCAGCAGGAGGCACTCACACGGCGTATCCAGGAGCTTGAGAGAGCTCAGCCGCCACCGTGCCAGTGTCAGGGTCAGGCCCACCCTGTTTCTTCGCAGCACTCTCGACCATTGTTACCTGACTATGCTGCAAGCCTTTTGGCACTTGAGCAGCAGGTTGCTTCTTGGTTGCGTACCCAGAGAGCCATGGAGGAGGACTGGCTCCAGTTGCGTCGCTTATTCTACACTCACTTTCCCCCTCCTCCACCGCCATCCGTGTAGAGCTCTTCAGTACCGTATGGGTAGACGCTGGTGAGAAGACGGCGAATGCTTTTGACTGCACAGCATTTTTGGAGACTACATTATGATTTTGACTTTTGTTGACATGTATTTGATGTACTGACACTGATTTGATATAGTTTTTGGACTAGGGTGATGTAGCCCTTAGTCGACTGATGTTGTATGACACTGTGATGTACTTGTACGCTTACTATGTGGTCTCGATATATGGCAATCGCAGTATTCTCATCATATTTGATGCTTGATTTGGTTATTTATATTCTATGACAAGGGATGTTGTGTGATTAATGTTTGTGACATGGGATGTTGTGTGATTAATATGATTATAACATGAGATGTTATGTACTATTACTATCATAATAAAGCGTATGTATTATAACATGGGATCTTTATTATGGCCTGACCAACGTAAACACATCTTTTAGAAGATGCCGCCGAAACGTCCAACGCCGATGCCTACCAATGAGGCAGAACTCCAGCAAGTCATCGCTGCTGCCATCGCACAATATGCCGCCTCGCAAGGAGGACCCAGCGGAAGCAGCTCAAACAACAATGGCAACAACAATCCACCCCATGGTAATACTGAGTCATTTAGACATACCATGACCTAATTGGATATCTAAAGCAAAGATGCTAATGCCGTTCACGTGTTACAATGTATGTGCAGGGTGCACCTACAAGCAGTTTCTAGACTGCAAACCGGTCAACTTTGATGGCACAGGAGGTGCTGTCGCCTTTGTTCGTTGGGCTGAGAAAACTGAATCTGTTCTTCGCATGAGCAAATGCGCACTAGATCAGCAAGTCACCTATATCTCAGGGCTATTCTTGGATGGAGCCCTCTCTTGGTGGAATTTGCAAGTACAGACACTTGGTGAAGCTGCTGCCTACGCGCTAACCTGGACCGAACTGAAGGAACTTATGCGCAAAAAGTACTGCTCTCGCGCGGAAATCCAAAGATTGGAAACTGAGTTCTGGCATTTGAAAATGGAAGGTCCAAAGATCGCAGAATACGTACAAAGGTTCCATGACTTATCGCATGTGGTACCCTACATGGTCACTCCGGAGTTCAAGCGGATTGAACGTTTCATTTGGGGATTAGCTCCTCAAATCATAAGCATGGTGACCTCATCCAAGCCTGCGACAATTTCTGAGGCAATTGATCTGAGCGTGGCTCTCACGGAGGAGGCTATTCGCCTGAACAAGTTTGGTGATGCTGAGCCTAAGAAAAAAGAGACTCACGTCGAGTCATCAGGAGGTAACAAACGGAAGTTCTCGAACTTCAAGCAGGGCGCCAGTGTGGTGGTTAAGAAAGGAGGATCAGGCACGCCAGCGCAGGTTACAGCTGGTAGTGGAAAGAAAGGAAAAGGATATATGGGCACCCAGCCCAAGTGTAATACCTGCCAACGCCACCATTCTGGCCATTGTAGTGTGAAAGTATGCGAAGCATGTGGAAAGTTGGGCCACTTGAAGGACACTTGTTGGGCCATTACTGGCCAGGGAGGCCAGGGAGGATTCGGAAACAGAAATAACAACCGGGGTGGGAATGGAAATCGCCCACAAGGAAACAATGGAGGTAATGGGAATCGAGGCAACAATGCTAACCAAGCGGGCGCCGTGAATTATAACCAAAGGAATAACCAAGCTGGAAATGGAGGTGGAAACGGGCAAAGACTTGGATGCTTTAACTGTGGTGATATCGGGCATTTTAAAAGGAACTGCCCAGAGATGAACCAAGCCCGTGGAAGAGTGTTCCATATTGAAGCAAGGGAAGCGCGCCAGGATCCCAACGTCGTTACTGGTACGTTCCCTGTAAACCAACGCTATGCATCCGTTTTATTTGATACTAGCGCCGATTATAGCTTCGTGTCGTTAGAGTTTAAGAATATGCTTGGTTTAGCCGCTAATAAGTTAGATATTCCGTACTCAATCGAATTGGCTAATGGGAAGTTAGTAGAAGCCAATGAAGTTATCAGAGGTTGTGTGATCGGATTGGGAGAGCGTGAGTTTGCTTTGGATCTACTACCAGTCCAGTTGGGAAGCTTTGACGTGGTGGTAGGAATGGATTGGTTATCAGGCAACAAGGCTGAAATAGTTTGTCACGAAAAGGTCGTTCGTATCCCAACCGAAGATGGCGAAACAATTGTGGTTCACGGGGAGAAGCGTGATACGCCGTTAAGAATTATCAGCTGCCTGAATGCGCAAAAGTGTTTGCAGAAGGGATGTGTTGCCTTCCTGGCACACATTGTGGATAAGAAGGCTGCTGAGCCGAGAATAGAAGACATCCCTGTCGTGAGGGAATATCCAGAAGTCTTCCCAGAGGACTTACCTGGACTGCCACCTCAGAGACAAGTAGAGTTCCGCATTGACTTAGTTCCAGGCGCCGCGCCTGTGGCTAAGGCACCTTATAGACTTGCTCCGTCTGAGATGCAGGAACTGTCGACACAACTTCAAGAGTTGTTAGACAAGGGATTTATCCGACCAAGCTTCTCGCCTTGGGGAGCTCCAGTTTTGTTTGTCAAGAAGAAGGACGGTAGTTTTCGTATGTGCATTGACTACCGGGAGTTGAACAAGCTGACGATCAAGAATAGATACCCTCTGCCAAGGATTGATGATCTGTTTGACCAACTGCAAGGCTCAAGCTTTTATTCAAAGATTGACTTGCGATCTGGATACCATCAGTTAAAGATACAAGAGGAAAGTATCCCGAAGACAGCCTTCAGAACTCGTTATGGGCACTACGAGTTCCTAGTTATGCCGTTTGGGTTAACAAACGCACCTGCAGTGTTCATGGATTTGATGAATAGAGTTTGCAAGCCGTACTTGGATAAGTTCGTGATAGTGTTCATCGATGATATCTTGATTTATTCAAAGACGAAGGCTGAGCATGAGCAACACCTAAGAGCTATTTTGGAGCTGCTGAAGAAAGAACAGTTGTATGCTAAGTTCTCTAAGTGCGAGTTTTGGCTACGTGAAGTACAATTTCTTGGACACGTGGTGAATGGAGATGGAATCCACGTGGATCCAACCAAGATCGAAGCAATCAAGAATTGGGAAACGCCAAAGACGCCAACCGAGATTCGACAATTCTTGGGTTTGGCTGGCTACTATCGAAGGTTCATTGAGGATCTCTCAAAAATCGCTCAACCATTGACGCTCCTCACGCAGAAAGATAAGAAGTTTGATTGGGGAATCAAACAGGAAGAAGCGTTCCAGATATTGAAGGATAAGCTCTGCAATGCGCCAATCTTAACACTACCAGAAGGTACAGATGATTTCGTGGTATACTGTGACGCCTCACGTCAAGGATTGGGTTGTGTGTTGATGCAACGCCAAAAGGTTATTGCTTACGCATCGCGTCAATTGAAAGTGTACGAAAAGAACTATACCACACATGATTTGGAACTTGGCGCAGTGGTATTTGCATTAAAGATCTGGAGACACTACCTTTATGGTACAAAGTGTACAATTTTTACAGATCACAAGAGCCTACAACACATATTCAACCAGAAGGAGCTGAATATGAGGCAAAGACGATGGGTTGAGTTGCTGAACGATTACGACTGCGAGATAAAGTATCATCCAGGGAAGGCGAATGTGGTCGCCGATGCCCTAAGTCGAAAGGAAAGGATCAAGCCCATAAGGGTTAGGGCTTTAGAAATGATTATCCGAACCGATCTTTCCTTGCGCATTCGTGCCGCGCAGAAAGAAGCTCTCAAGGAAGGAAACCTTGAAGAAGAATATCTCCGTGGGATGGAGAAGCTACTGGTACCAAACAAGGAAGGAACGTTATGTTTTGAGAAAAGGATTTGGGTTCCTTTGTTTGGAGGTTTAAGGAAAGTTATTTTTGAAGAAGCTCACAAGTCGCGGTACTCTATCCACCCAGGAGCGGATAAGATGTACCAAGATCTCAAAGATTATTATTGGTGGCCTAGGATGAAAGGCGATGTTGCTGTTTATGTGAGCAAATGTTTAACGTGTGCTAAGGTGAAAGCGGAATACCAGAAGCCTTCAGGACTTCTGCAACAACCTGAGATTCCCAAGTGGAAATGGGAACAAATCTCAATGGATTTTATTACAAAGTTGCCAAGAACGCCAAGAGGCCATGACACTATTTGGGTAATAGTGGATCGATTAACAAAGTCAGCACACTTCTTACCTATCAGAGAGAAGGATAATACGAGCAAGTTGGCCGAAATATACATGAGAGAGATCGTCGCACGTCATGGAGTGCCTCTCTCGATCATCTCTGATAGAGACGGAAGGTTTGTGTCAAGGATATGGCAATCCTTCCATTAAGCTTTTGGCTCACAATTGAATATGAGCACCGCATTTCACCCGCAGACTGACGGTCAAAGCGAGCGGACGATACAGACTTTGGAAGACATGCTGAGAGCGTGTGTTATGGATTTGGGCGGTAGCTGGGATAAGCATTTGCCTTTGGTCGAATTTTCATACAACAACAGCTACCACACCAGTATTGGAGTCGCGCCATTCGAAGCCCTTTACGGACGCAAGTGCCGATCACCCCTATGCTGGGCTGACGCAGGTGATAGGCAGCTTGCTGGTCCCGAAATCGTCCAAGAGACGACAGACAAGATTGCGCAGATTCTAAAACGCATCGAAGCAGCTCGCCACAGACAGAAAGCCTATGCAGATCCAAACCGGAAACACTTGGAATTCCAAGTTGGAGAAATGGTTTTATTGAAAGTTTCACCCTGGAAGGGTGTGGCACGCTTCGGAAAGCGTGGAAAGTTAAATCCGCGCTACATTGGTCCTTTCAGAATTTTGGAAAGAATAGGACTGGTAGCATACAAGCTGGACTTACCTGCTGAACTCCATTCAGTTCACGATACATTTCATGTATCCAACCTGAAGAAAAGTCCAACTCAAGATACCATTGCCATTCCCATCGACGAGATTCATGTTGACGACACGCTCCATTTCGTTGAAGAACCGGTTGAGGTTACGGATTGGAAAGTAAACAAGACCCGCCGAAGCAGTGTCAAGCTCGTCAAAGTTCGTTGGAATGCCAGACATGGTCCTGAATACACCTGGGAGCGTGAGGACCGGATGAAAGAGAAATACCCCCACTTATTTCCTAAGAACCCTGCATCTACAAGCAGAACTTAAAATTTCGGGACGAAATTTTTCTAACGGGGGGAGAATGTGACAACCCTCACTAAACCAGGTATCCGTACGACTTAATTAATAATTAATTATTGCTTAATTACTGTGCTTGTTTGAAATTACTGATGAACTGATACTTGATTTCTGATACATGCATATACCTGCATCACACTTTACTTACCGTCACTACATTATTTACATGCTGAACCTTAGTGACAAACATGATGCACAAAAAGCACAGTAGCACTATAAACGGATAACCTATTGAGCATGCTGATAAAGCCAGCATCAGGCAGACACTGCCTCTAAGGCCTGTATGAGCCAGAAATATTTTACTACACTAGTGGTGAGTGTAGGGATATAAGGATTGTAGAACTGCGTCTCTAGGAATAAGTTACAATGACTGGATGTGCCTAAAACGTACTCTAAGTACAAAATTCAGCACTTTAACTAATAATTCAGCTTTTAGCTAACTAATAAGGTGCCAAAACATGAGGAAAATATTCCCGACACTTTGGGAAATGAGTTGTGTCACTAAAAATGGTAATAACGACACTTTAAAGCTTTGTTAAGCACTTTAACGGATTACTATCCAACCGAACAACCGGACTTTACCCGGAACATGAAAATATTGTCATTTTCATTGTTTATCTTTTTCTGAGCCAGTTAGGGTCCCTGAATACCCTAACACCCATTGTAACGCATAACACACTACTAACCGGGTTAATCCCTAAACTTAACTAGGTTTACCTAACTAACTTCTTAATGTTTGGTTGGAATCGAACTAGTACCCCCCCCCCCCTTACAAACCGTCCCCAAGAAGGGGGACACCCTTGTCCTATTTCTTGATTATTTAATTACTTGTGGTTAATATCTAGAATACACAAAATCCAATGGTTAATTACCTTAAGCTTTGTCTATAAGTTCATCACTAAACACACTAACAAACTCAACTCACACACACTCTCTCAAGACTCTCGGCCGAACACCCCCTTGACCATCCACCCATTTTCGATTTTTGATCATCACATTCCAAGTTCATACAAGTGTTAAGGATCACCTACAAGGAAGCTTGGTGCAAACGGAAGGCGAAGGACCTCACTCTATTGCTTTTATCCTCTCATTTTGCGACTAGTTTCTTCCCTAGCCTCGAGCTAGTAGTAAGTTGCTTAAATCACCTTCCCGAACTATTTTAAAGTGGTTAATATGATTTGTAACGGTTAAAACTCGTAAACACGCAAGATAATACATAAAAGTTTACTAAAAATGCTTGTAATGATGGTTAAAAGCTCATATGTTGTGTAAATCTTGTAGTAATTGATTTGTGTGATTATTTGGACCCGATCTATGTTGTGGTAGCTCGGATCGTCATTTAACCCGGGTTGGTCACGATCATGGATCATGACATAAGGTTGTTTTGGAAGTAATAAGGGTTAAAGGACGAAACTCTACCACACACGAATCATGAACTTGTGTAAAAGCGGTATTTTCAAAGGACCACGTGTCAAAGAAATCATATATACTAAACACGGATCTTACACTAACACGAATGATTTTTTAGAACACGCAAGTGTGTAAACACTTGTGTAACACTAAGTTTCGACAAAATAACTATTTTTGTAAAAGATGACAAGAAGTTGTAAAGATGGAATTTCTTTAAAAACAAGACTTTTACGAAATCGTATTGCTTTATATAAAGATCCACTAAAAGTAATGGGATTTACTTCATAATATTAGAAAACTACAAGTTCATGAGATTCTTGCAAATTACATGTTTATTAACTAGTTTGATACGTTGGACATTGTTTTGATTGGATAAGAAAAATGGTTGATTTGAATTTTAAAAGAAAATGATACGCTTAAAAGCGTGGCCACCTCCAGTTACAGAGGAAACTCTGGCGAAATTTTTCTAAAAACCTAACACTTAGAATTATTTTCACTATAAGTGTTAGAGATACTTTTCGACTTGTTTTCAAAATATAGATTTCGCCGCGACTTTATTTACAAAATATCGGAGGTGGGATTTCACAAAATAAAACTTGGTAAATATACATTTAGTATATTTATTTTTCATAAAGTCACTTGATATGTGTTTATGATTATTTTGTGAAAATACTAGTATTATTTTTAGGGTAAAAATAATACTATCGAATGTTAATGGATCCAAAATAATACGAACGCCTCTACGATAATTATATAAGTTACACCGGTAATTATTATTACCACTCGATCATTAAAACGTAACTTACGCATTATAAGAAAATATGACTTAACGCGTATTTTTGTCAAGGTAATTATTTTGGGAAAATTATGTGTAATAGAAAATATAATATTTTTGAGAAGAATATTTATATTTGGGATTAGAAATAAAATATATATTAAGTGAGACTTAATAATATATTTCAAAGATTTATGAACGCACATGTATTAAATCCCCCATCCTTGGGAAGGAAAATGATTACCAAGTATACAGAATGTAAACACGAAATAGTTGTCTAACTATTTCCCGAAAACTTAAACCTTAAAGCTAAGGCACGGCCGTCCGTCTAATAGAGTTAGTACGTGTAGGTCGTCACACAGCTACTTGATTTGGAGGTATACTTGGTAGAGACGCACCACTGTGAGTTCATGTCCCCCTTTTCTCTTAACTGTTTTCAGTTTTCTAAACTACGGGGGTGAAATACATGTTACTTTGATTACAAGTACTTTATACATGGTATGGTTAGCGTAAGGAGGTTTACTACTTAGATCATGTGAGTGGGTAGGAGCAACATGAGGCCATTAGTCCTCATGGTAGGACCGAGGGACAGGAGCGGTAGATCTATCTGGGTGTAGCGAGCCCAGCCCCAGGCCAAACTAGAAACGGACCTCGGGGTGACTTCGTGCCCAACGCATAAATCCGCTAGGTTTGAGTCTCCCTACTTGCACTTCACATATATCAGTGGCCTTGCAAACCATTGGTGATCTCAATTCCCTTATTTGCTACATACCAGGATTATTTCTATACTTACAAAGGTTTATTTACTCACTTACACATGAACTCGCTCAACATTATTGTTGAATTTTCAACTTACATGTATTTCAGGGAATTAAAGGATCTGGCGCGGTATGACATGTTTTCCCGCTGCACTAGTTACGAGGTCATCCGGGTTTAGGGAATGTGACTCTTTCCTGGACAAGTCACAGTCCTTAAACTATGCTTATGTTGAAATTTATGTTTGTTGAACAATGTTTATGTCGTTAGGATGTGTTTCCGTTAAGACAATGATATTGTATTTGGTTTTTAAAACTTAATCGAATGGATGATCTTGCATGGTTTTATTTCATATAGCTTTGTTATGGTTAAGCTATGGTATTAAGAAGTCACACCAAATTAACCACGCTTCCGCAAAGCCAGGGTGTGACATAATGTGCCTAAATTGAAACTAATAATTGGTAAAACAGGAAAAATAAAAACTCAAACACACTTTGGTGTGTTGAGGTCGAACCAGGCAGTAGGGGGGCGACAAGGCTCCATCAAAACCCTAACATCTACAAAACAACCAAATTGAAGGTCCAAATCTGATCAAAAATAAAAATCGAGCATAGATTATTGATCCACATCACAAGAGGATTACAACGTATGTAAAATTTGATGAAAACTCACAACTTGAAATTCTCATGAAATTGGGAAAATCTGAAATTTATGGTTGCATGTTGGTTTTATGATGAATTAGGAACAATATAGTGTCTAGGGACAAACCCTAGACAAATACAAGTTAAAATCATGTGAAATTTTAGTAAAATCCATGAACACCATTGTAGGTGATTAGTGGGTTATGTAGAACTTGATAAACACTAGGAAATTGGGTGTTGTTCTAGTGTAATTTGACAATTGTGAAGTGACTTCAGAATTATAAAAGCTAATAATTTTGTAAAATGGTTGATGGATGTGAAATTAGGGCTAAGTGATAAGCTAGAGACTTGATATTTAGTCATGTAAAAATCTGCCCTTAAAGTGTTTGTGAAAATGCCTCAAAGAAGGCTTAAAACTGAAATTCAAAGTTGAAACGCATAATTATGATGTTTCAGTGTATTATGCGAATTATGATTTAAAGAGAGCTCTAAACATGTCATAAATGAACTCTATAGGAAAGGACGCAGGAGCGTCAAGTGGACAAGCGGGTGGCGAATCACGTTTGAAGGGCCTACTTTGAAGGTATGTAACTTGATTTGTTACATTTGGGTAAATTTTGATATTTAGCATGTATGTAGTTGGATTGTGTATTAAGAGTTGAGTTGGATTAAAGCGATGATGTTCGCTATGTCGAATAATAGGCCAAGAATCTGGTTAGACATCGTAGGTAGTCATAAAAAATGGAGGATTCCTTAGATGAGCCAAACGGGTCGAATAACCAAATAAGGCATGGTAATACATTGTAGTATAGTTACTCGGTCTTTTGTTATTGTTGACAAATGACATATTAGAATATGAGGATTTAACATGTTGGGTTGTAGGAATGAAATCCGAGAGTTTGGTCCAAGTAAATAAGCAAATCAAACAAAAACATAACATTCCAGAGTCTACCGTAAATTACGGTATATACCGTAATTTACGGTAGAGACCAAAATGTTACGGTGGTTCTTTACTGATTTACGTTGGACCAGAAGTTTTAAATAACTACCGTAACTTACGGTATATACCGTAAGTTACGGTAGAACCCTGGAAATTTCTATAAATTTTGCATACTTTCGTTAAATCGAATCCGTTTTAAACGAAGTTTCGATTATGTAATATTTCTAAGTACTCTAATATTAATGTTTAATGTAAACATTTCAGTTTCTAGGTATTCAAGGATTACGGATGACGGTCAAGCAAGCTTATGAAGAACCGAACACGAACTTTTGAATCTTCCGCTTAAATTATCTTGGTTTAGAACAATGTTTATGATGTAAAAGATTTATTAATCATGTTTTGAATGTTTAAACTAATTAGTAGTCTACTAGTATGTGATCCTCACAAAACTTAAATTTTGTTAAATACATTGTGAAGTAAGGTACTGTTTATATATAATCTCGTGTATTTACATTAAATTCTTATAAAATTGAGATGGGTGTTACAATTATCGGATATTTTAAACATCAACAAAAATAAAATAGATATTACTTGTTTTTTATTTTTTTAAAATTAACAAAAGTTAACACACGTTATATATCATTCTAACAGGGGCTTAACACATGTTATACATGAACACATGTCAGGTTACATCATGGTGTTCTGTTATAGCATTACCACTAACACATGTTATAAATGAACGAAGAGTTCCTTCCCAAAAAATGTGACTTATTGAATATCTTTTTTTTAAAACATGTCCCCGCATTAACGTCGCCTACATCCATCCAGCTTGTCAATTGAATATCTTTATGGGTCTGTTTCTGTAAATCAACACATGCTATATATCATTCTAACAAGGGCTTAACACATGTTATGGGTCTGTTTCTGTAAATCAAGCAAACCAACAAAAAACAATTACTGTTTAGAGATCAAAAGCCCTAAATAAGCAACCAAACCAAACACAAACTTTTTAACACAAAAATAAAAACCAACAAATTACATAAACATTTACCACTTTTTAGAACCATTTTAACAAAAAATCATGTTCCTCTCTAAAACAGCCATTACACAAAAAACTATTAACAACTATTTTAACAAAAACATCAAGTGTGAAAATGATTTTTCAAAATAAAATACTCAAGAGATTGTTGTTTCTCTCTCTAAAGCAGCAACTTTCTCTCTCTAAAACACTTACCGGATCTAGAACCGTGCGATGAAAACGATGAAGATCTTCAAACTTGCTTCTATCTGTGTATTCTTGGTGTTCTTGATGAACATGATAAAGATTGTTGTTTCTCACTCTAGAAATCAGCTTTCAACAAGCATGAGCACACCCGAGATGAAGATGACGACGTGAGATGAAGATGAACACACCCGGAATCAGCTTTCAACAAACAGAGATGAAGTTCATGGTGTTTTGAAAGTACATCTAGATGTGAGGTGGGTAAAGATCGAAGTAAAGACCTTGTTTAGGAAGTTGAATGCTCCATAGTACATTAATGGTGGATCTAGTATTAAAGAACTTGTTTAGGAAGTTGAAGATATTTAAAAAAAAAAACTTTTTAATTTGAAATACACTAAACGAAATGGGGGATGAAGGATGAGAATGATGTGATGGGTACATTAATGATGGTGTCAAATCATGTTGGTCAATAGATATTTGGGGTGGGGTAGGCATAGTTAATTTACCATAGTGCCCTCAAAAGCAAAAAAAAGAGATGAAGTTGGGTGGGACATGTGGCCAAATGTAGGCCATGTGATGGGTTTCCAAGGTTTTCTCAAAATAAAGGGTTTTCTATGTAGCATTATCCTATAGGGGAAGGATCCACTAAAAAGTGGATTTTGCCTAAGTAGCCTAAGAAGTATTGTGATGATGACATGTGACACTCCTAATAAGTAGGAATGAAGGGCATTTTGGTCCTTATAAATAGGAGTGGAAAATGACATGTGGCACCCCTTTTGTTTTTTAAAAATACAACAAAAAAAATCTAGTACAAAAAAAAATTAGCACAAAAAATCTAGTACAAAAAAATATAGCAAAATAAATGTAGTACAAAAAATATAGCACAAAAAATGTAGTACAAAAAAATATAGTACAAAAAAATCTATTACAAAATAATATAGAACGAAAAAAATTAGCAAAAAAATGTAGTACAAAAAAATCCACCACAAAAAATTGAGAAAAAAAATTAAGACCAAAAAATTTAGCACAAAAAATTTAGCACAAAAATATAGTACAAAAATCTAGCACAAAAAATGTTATACAACATAGAAATACAACACATTTTAGTGGGTTTTTTTAATCTTTATATTTTATATAGCAATATGGTACTCAAATTAAAGATAAAAAGACGCTCGATTTTACGGTGAAATTATTATGAAAAAATAATGTCGTATAAAAAAGTTATGAACGCTTAAAAAATGAGGGTGAAATATGCATGTGCCTTGCATGTGGAAAGAGAAAGTCCATAAATAGGATTTTCCCAAGATACTCTTGCACTCCTCCTTTTTCCTACACTTTCATCTTAACATTGATTTGAAAAATGAATGGTTATGATTCATTCTCATCCTACTTAGGCAAAATCAACTTTTTATTTGATCTTACCCTTATCCTATATGTGTAATCATTTATACAAACACATGAATAACTACATACATGTATACATGTCTACATATAAAGAATACAATATATATTTGTGAAATAATTGTTTTATAAGTTAAGGGGACAACTCGTAATTTATTGAAAGTAGAACATGGGGGTCATTCCTGCTAAAAAGAAAAACTGTCTTTTAAAAACAAAAAAGCAGGAGACAAGGGTCGAACCCGGGTCACCCACAAGAGACGCACTCAAGTTGACCACTGCACCACAAGCTGTGCAAGTCTCATGTTCAAGCTTCTTTATATCATGCGTTAAACTCGGATCATTGCAATTTAAATGTTGCCACTGAAACTCATCTGTATTAAAGGAAAGCATCTCAACTTCTTATAATCATCGATGATTGATTCAAGTTTCCATATGTAAATCGAGGTCTCAAAATCATTGACAGCCTGTAAATGCGTTTTATCGATTCAAGCAATAAAAATCATCGATCAAACCATTATGACCGAAACCATAATTCTACCGACAACCAACCCTCCTATTCATACCAGTGGCGGAACTAGCCTATTGATTTAGGGGTATCCCGAAAAAAATTTACACGGCAATTATAAAAAAACAATAATAAATAAAGTAAAACAAATACCTAATAGATGTGTCCTCTTTCTTTTTCATAGCTTGAAATTGTTCCATCACATCGTCGTCTTTTAATTTATCAAAGGTTTATTTTTCGACCGCACAAACCATAGCATTTAGGGCTGTAAACGAACCAAACGTTCGGCAAACAGTTCGTGAACCGTTCGGCGGGAAGTTCGTTTGTGTTCGTTCGTTTATTAAACAAACGAACACAAACAAGAAATTTCGTTCGTTTAGTTAAATGAACAAACGTGAACAGAGGTCGCGTTCGTTCGTTTATGTTCGTGAACGTTCGGTAACGTGTTCGCTTGTGTTCGATAGTTCATTAGTGTTTTTAGTTTTTATATTTCTTTAAATATATCAAAATGCTGACAAATTAAATATCTAATAAGTGTCAGTGTATTATATATTCTGTTCGTTTGTGTTCATTTGTTTCCATTTGTGTTCATGAACATTAGTTTGTGCTCATTAGTGTTTGTCAACGTTCGTTGCCTAAAATTAACAAACAAACACAAACGAACGAACACGAACAAGTTCATTTCCTTAACAAACGAACACAAATATAAAATCCTGTTCGATAAGTGTTCGTGAACGGTTCGCGAACACATATATTTTTTAACGAACGAACACGAACAAGGTCTTGTTCGTGTTCGTTCGGTTCGTTTACAGCCCTAATAGCATTGTTCAAATATTCCAGGCCCATTCGATTGCGTAAATCCGTCTTGACATGCTTCAATTTAGAAAAAAAAAAATATTTCAATGGTTGCGATTGCGACCGGTAAAACCAAAATTAGCTTCACTATCTGATAAACCAAAGGACAAGAATTATGTGTTCCGATTTCCACCATAAGACGAACAAGATCACTTATTCAATTATAATATCGTTCTGCGTCTTGGGTTAACTTTATTAATTATATTTAGGGACTCCTTTCAATTTTATTATTGTTAATTTGGGCTTATTTTATCATTCGGACGTAATTATTCTACAAGATTTCGGCTTGAAAATGTTTGAGCTTATAAAAAATGGGATTTTAGTAATATCAAGTATCATATTTTTTGGTTAGAGGTATCCTCGTATTTTTTTAAGGGCATCCTTTATATAAAACCGAAAAAAAAAACGCTACGAATACGAAGTTGAGCCGTAGCCCGTGCTAGGACTCATATTACTATGGTTCCGCCCCTGATTCATACAGACACTTCGATCCCTTCAACCCATTTACCACTCTCTCCCTACTCTTTGAATCATAAAACTCGTGCCTTCAAAGAAACCTGCAACACGCCGGAGTACTTAAACATCGCCGGAGTTCAGAGCTCTAACTGGAATTCTCATACTTTGGCTCGGTATACTTCTCCTACGGATTTTCTATACATTTTATATAAGCAGTCATCTTCATATACTTTTCATAAGTCCATTATAAACACGAAACATGTAGGGGTATAGGGTTAGGGTATCGGGTTGGTAAACAAAATGAAGAAGTCGACCATCTGATACTTGTTAAATTATAACAACGAATCATATATCTTACCAGAAACTAATATGGCTTGATGGTGTTTGTGTTTGAGTCAAGTCATATAATCGGAAGGAGCGCGGGTTCGAAACCCCGGCCCCTTGTTTTTCGCTTTTTAAATAAAGGGCAACTTGTTAACAGGACTACCTGCCATTGCTTTGTAATTGTCTTTTTTCGTGTGGAATGATATCGTATTTAATTTAAAAAATAAAAAATAAAAAAAAATAAATAAAGGGCTAAGGACTACGTATGTGCATAAAAGTTTTTTCGAGAAACTTAGTTAACAGGAAACACAAGCTAGTGCAGTGGATATGGAATATAGATAACTCCGAACAACACGGGAGTCACGGTTAGACGCGGCCCCATGCCCCTCTGTGTCAATTTTTGTTATATAAAAAGGATCAAATAACTCAATGCATATCGATAATAAAAGTAACTAACAAAAGAGACTAACCACATCATACCAAGTGGTCCAGTTGTTGTAGCCACTTCGTTGCAACCCAGAGGATCCGGGTTCCTCGTATGTCTTGGGGGTTTTTGTGATATTTTTTATTTCTGATTTAATTTAATTCTTATTCAATTCGAAAAAAATATAATAATTTAAAACAATTTAATCCACCATGTCGTAACCTTTCCATATATCACTTACAGCTTTTGTGATAAGACACATGTTGTCGCTAACGACACTTACCTACATTTTTTGTTTGGAATTAGTGGGAGATGTGGTTGACGAAGTAGCACTGAAGGGGTATGCTGTTGGAAATTTAGATGGTGTGAATGTATATTAATTTACTGAAATTATAATTTAGTAAAATTATAATTATTTACTAGACTCTTTATATGGGTGATAAACTCTTGGGTAGAGTTTTATATCAATTTATTAGTTTTTATTAGAGTTTATGTCTCTAATAAAATCTTTAATAAAGTGAGACTTTTAGTACAGTTTTTTATGTCAATTTATTAATTTTTATTAGAGTTTATTTCTCTAATAAAATCTCTAATAAAGCAAGACTCTTCTCTACCCCATATCTCTTGTATGCAAAGTAGGTTATGTGCCTAACTTGATGAAGCTAATTACAAACACAGAACAGAAAGTGAAATTTTTAGAAGAAAAAAAAAATAGAAGAGTTCTTTGAGATACTTGAAGACCCATGTGTTGTTTACTTAGAGAGATATGTTTTCTCTATTCGATTTCATCATCTTCATATCCTTATTTCCCACAAGTTCTAACACTATAATTTTATCTGGTGTAACCTCGGGCGCGTGGCCATCTCCGGCAGTACATACTGCTTCAGCTATTGTACCCTGGGAGACAGACGCGTCGTCTTTAGTAGAGGAGCGAAATCTGTTTTAAGGGAAGCGTGTTGAACTCGTGCCTCAACCAAAATCGTCAACGTTTTAGTGTGCTCTTTGTTGCACTCAAGGAGTATTTTTCAAGACTCAAGATGATGAATACTCGAGTCTAGGATGCTATCAAATGCGCGTGAAGGACACACCAGAGATGCGGCTTGAATCAAGATTGGTATATAAAATTATATGTTATACTCTTTTTATTTAGTTATTGCAACCGGTATTGTACTATGATATTTCCTACGAATAACGAGAGTCTCGTTATTATATATTTTGTAATTATATTTTATAAAATGTGAAACTAGTTCATACAAACTTAAAACAAATTTCGTGAGAATGTTACTACAATCTTAAAACCTCATTTATAAGGATTTTGGGTTCACAAAAGAATTTATAATTAAAAAAATATTTTTAAAAATTATGATCTTATAAAAATTTTCTTTTGGGAAATATGTATGTGGTACAATTTGTTGTGTTTGGATTTCTTGAGATTGAGATACAATCTTAAATCCTATACCGTGGTACAAAACGAATAGTTTTGGTTCAACCGTTTGGTTTTTGAAACGATTTTGGGAATCGTTAATTTTTCAAACTTTTGTGTTAGATCGGGTTTATTAGTGTAAACCATACGTTTTTTTGTAAACGTTAAATTTTCTAACATGTGTGTTAGACCGGAATTATTGGTGTAAACGATACGTTTTTGTAAACGTTAAATTCTCTTCAGTAGAGTTTTTTTATGTCTTTAAATAAGAGTTTTATGTTACTTGATTAGAGTTTTATGTCTCTAATTAAGTCTCTATTTAAAGTAGACTCTTCATCCAGCCATGAATTGATATGAACAAATAAGTCTTATAATGATTTTTGTAATCATTTATCTTCTAACATGTGTGTTAAAAACGTTCATGAAACGCGTTTGTTTGGAAGCAATTTTTTAATTGTTTAGTTTCAAACGTGTGTATTAGAAATGACTTATTTATTTGAACCATATATGTGTTTTTAGCAAGTCGAATTAACATTTTGTGGAAATGTTAATATTTCTAACGTGTGCGTTAGAATTTCTTTCATTTTACATGATTGTTAAAAATGATTAAAATACAAATGCTTTGAAATGTTTTATGTAAACATTTGATACAAGTAATTTGTTGTAGCATTGATTTTAATGCTTGTATGATTTAGAAATAAAATGCCATACATTGAAGTTGATGTTTGATTAGCTTCACAAATTTTTGTTGGCCGTTAAAAAAAAAGTGATTGTGTAGTTGTATGGGATTTATCACGAAGTTTAATTTGTGATTTCTAAATCGATTTGAGTGAAGTTTTAATTACTAATTAAACTCTTCATATGGTGAAACTCTTGAGTAGAGTTTTAATGATGAGATTTGATGAGTTTTATTAGGCCACCTGTTATACTCTAACACCAATAGGTGTTAATCCTAATTGGCATCCGTTAACACATGTTAAACCGCTCCTGAATGGTGTTAAGTGGCACTAAAAGCTTCACATGTTAAGAAGTTAACTAGGAGAGAGAGTGAGGGAATCAAGCATTGCAAAATTTAAACACACACAACAACAACAACATGCTATATATATATATATATATATATATATATATATATATATATGTATTTCAATTAATTTTAAGGGGTGTTAATGGGGTTAAACCATTTCCTTGGTGTGCGGTGAAGTGAAAAAGGGTCAAGTAGGTGATGTGGTGCCTATGTGTAGTTAAAGGGTGTGAAAGTATACCCCATAGCCTTAGAGTTTAAATCTATAATTATTGAGACTCTTAACTCTTCATAAGGTGAAACTCTTGAGTAGAGTTTTAATGATGACAATTGATGAGTTTTATTAGAGTTTAAGTCTATAATTATTGAGACTCTTAAATCTTCAAAGGGTGAAACTCTTGAGTAGAGTTTTAATGATGACATTTGATGAGTTTTATTAGAGTTTAAGTCTATAATTATTGAGACTCTTAACTCTTCATATGGTGAAACTCTTGAGTAGAGTTTTAATGATAACATTTTATGAGTTTTAATGATGACATTTAATGCTCTAATTTGGTCATGTTTTGTATATATAAAATGACTTAAATTTTCTAACACGTGTGTTAGAAAATCTGTATCACGAATACGAGGTTAGAGATTGTTCATAATAAACAGAAATGTTTTATGTAAACATTTAATTGCCTATGTGAGCATTAAAGATGATGAGAAATAGTTTATTTTATAAACTATATCTTTGGAAAACGTTTTATGTAAACCTTCGATTCTATAATGTGCTTGTTATAACATTTTTTTTTCTAACATGCGTGTTAGAAAATGTTATTTGGTGAAAAACAACTTGGTGTTGTTGTGAACAAATTTAATTGTTCAAGTTTACTATTTAAATGTAGTATTTGTAACAACTTGGTGTTGTTTTGAGCATAATTGTCCAAGTTTAAAGTTTAAAGATGAAATGGGTAACTTGTACTTACAAGTGCATGGAGTCTTATTCATGGAGTACCTCAAGACATGCCATGAGACGATATTGTTGAGAAGATTTCGGGCAGATTATAAAGTGTTAAAGATAGAAGCACTTTGCTATTTGATGTATACTTATTGTCTATGCTTCCGTTTAAATTTCAAAAGTGATTGACACTTATGATTTAGTTTCCAATGTATTTTATTGTTTGGTTTTCAATATCTTCGGATAACACATGCAATTTATTACAAAGAAATAAATCACTAATGGTTGTGACGTATAAATTATTTTTGTGGAAAATAATTATAACGTCTGTTATACATTGTTTAAAAGAATATGGTTTTAAACGGATAGTACATGAAAATACTTGGACATAAATAACTTGAGAGTTGTTACATTGACCAAAAGTAAAAAACAAAACATCAAATGTATAACCACATCATGAGTGAGTAATGAAAGAACGTAGTGAGTGTATTGAGATGAAATACACTAACGACATTAATGTCTAAATACTTCATTAGAAGTCATTGGAAAATTCACAAGTGTGAATTCTAACATATGAAAGTAAAAGTACTATATGTTATTGTATACCTTTAATAAATCTTGCGAGATTTATAAGTAGATGCGTCTACCACTTGATGATTGTTAGATCTATATGGAGATTTTACCTTCATTTAGGAGAGCATCCTAAATATACATATCTAACAATAGATGTTTGCAAATCACTTATGACAAATTATGAATGCCATGTTGTTGAGTGTCGATCTAGTTGACTCTATCTCACATATAATAGTGATTGTAGACGAGAAACATTCATTTTGTTGGTGATGAATGTGTTCACTAAGTGACTTGGATTAAGACTTATGTTTAAGTACTTATGAGTCAATGGTAGAATGTTGGAGATCAAAGGTAAACATGTTATGTTCCTTAAATGAATGATGAAATTTAGCTATGTGCTATATACAATAATATGTGAGACCTTCCTAAATATTGATGTTTTAGGATTATGAATAAGTATCATTCTTTTGTCTTAACAAGGGATGAATGTTGCAAAGTGATATTATGATATCCTTAGGGCTATGAAGAATCAGAATGATGCATCTTCTGTTCACATGCTAAAGTATTGTAGTCTAAAGCATGCTAGACTAGTACTTGGTTAATTATGGGTCTTGACGGAGACTAATTAACTCTAACCATTCAAATGTGTATGAACACAAAAAGAATTTGTGTATAGACAAAGTTGAGGGAGAATTTTCATTCATTATAAGGAAAAGACATGTAACTTTTTAAGAGTTTGTTCGAAAAGCTAATGAGGAGAACTCATTGTCTAAGCTTATTCTAGACATTAAATTAGAATTATTCTAAGTTGGTGACAAACTTATGACAATGGCATGTGTTGCTTTGGTTAGCTCAGAAGCTTATGTAAGCTAATGCAGTATGAGTTGAATTCACTGATACAATGAGGTTGATCTTGTTCAATCATATGTGTATAAATGACGTCATAAGTGAAGTTACGGAAATGTTGATCAAATGGCAAGAAATATGGGGGAGGATCCTGCTAATCCAGGAACCGGCGAGTTTGACGGAGCTTCGGTCCCGATATGACGTGTTCGACGCGTTTATTACAACTAAGAAAGGAGTAGAAGATAGATACGGCACCGAGCAGTCAATTTCAATCTGGTCTCTATTGATTATTTAACTTTACAGCACCACGAGACCAGTTGGACAGCATGTCCCCTCTGGGAACCAAAAGCTTATCCAAATGGGAACCCCAAGTCCCTATTTATAGACAATTACCTATGTGTCCATCCGTCTGGATTGTCATCCGTCCGAACGGCCGGATGGTCATCCGTCCGGATGGACTTTTACATTAACGAAACCGTGTCCAACTTTCTCCTATTCTATACAATATTCAACACACGCTCTATCTAACTATTCGCACAGTGGCAGACGTACGAAATATGCACCAACAGATTCCCCCTCGGTTGTCACTGTCGAATCGTCTTTAAAACTTTGAGAACCTTGGGCCTTGTTTGAATATTCTGTAACTTCAATCAGGCATCTTGAAATCTGACAATAGATTCCCCCTTGATTGATGATTCGGGATTCCTTTTGTCAGTAAAGAGCACTAATTCCTCATGAAATGAAACTTTAGGTCTTTTGCACAGTTCACGACTCTCCTCTGATTTGCTAAACTGCAACCTTAACTAACAATCACCAACTCGAAACTAGCAATGCAGCATCCTCTGTTTCAGCTTTAACCGCATCCGAGCTCAGTTTTTGATATTTCATATTAGCACCACGATCTCGCATTCCGCTTGCTTGATCTAATAAAGTACAAAAACTCAACCGGCAATTGATAGAAACTTCAAATACCCCACTGGTTAACTTCAAATCTGTGATTCCCCCTGAAGATCTGATATCCCGTTTACCGTGATCAATGTTAACCCAGCGTAAGAATGACAGATTCGTGTAAACGGTATTCTCCACAATCAGCAAATCTTCATCGGAAAACAAATCATCTGGTAATGTAATCGAATCTCTGAAGCATTCGTCTACAATCAGATTCATCTCCTCGGATAATCTAGATCTCAGAAGCTATCATCCACGATCACTCTCAGATCTCCGATGCTTTCGTCCACGATCAGATATCAACACCTTGGATCATCTTGATCTCGGAAGCTTTCACTCATGATCAGATTCACATTCCCCCTGACAACCTGAATTCGAAACCACCCGAATACTGTTGCAGTGTCACGAATTTCAAAAATGCCAGAATTTCATCATATGACATTGAAATTTTTATTCCCCCTCAGTTTTGAAAATTTTGACGTCTCTACTACTGAATTCCCCCTCAAACTGAGCAATTCAGACCTCTTTTATCTGTGAAAAACTCAATTATGCCGAAAATATGACAATTTTCCTCAAAACGTCAGTTTTTCACTATTGTGGATTTTACGTTTTGGCCCATAAATAGTCAGATATCCTGAATGATAAACATTTTGCACCAATATCATGACTACCCCACTAATTTCCACAATCCATGATCGCATCATCAAATATGTTCACAGAAGCCCCAGACGGTGTCCCCGAACAACCCAGCTTGGACGTTAAAAACCCGAAAAAAATTTCAATCATCAAATTTTTTTAGGCATTTGATCATCTGGTCGAATGGCTTGTTGTCGGATGGTCATCCGATCATAGGTTCGTCCGATCGGATTATCATTCGATCGAAGGACATTAAAAACAAACTTATGTTTTGTGGATCGGATGGTCATCCGATCGAATGATCATTCGAGTGAAAGTAGTTAAACCTTCAATAAGCCTTCAAGCAAGATAGTGAGATGGATCGGATGGTCGTCTGATCGGATGGTCGTCCGATCGGATGGTCATCCTATCGGATATGTTCTAACAGCTCAAGAACACTCCAAATCACGTTTTTTCGATCCAGAATCTTTATTAGTGTGAATTTCATGATGAAACTTCACAGGATTGTGCGCGAATCAATTTCGAACAGAGTGATGTCTTCAATTCCATAATCAATCCGTGAATTGACCTTTATTTTGATGATTTTATTTGTTTAACGTCAAAAATCCTGTTTAACCCAAAATTGATGAGCTTTGGGTGATTTAACCGACTGTTAGATCAATTAAATCGGTACCATAGCTCTAATACCACTGCTAATCCAGGAACCGATGAGTTTGATGGAGCTTCGGTCCCGATATGACGTGTTCGGCGCGTTTATTACAACTAAGAAAGGAGTAGAAGATAGATACGGCACCGAGCAGTCAATTTCAATCTGGTCTCTATTGATTATTTAACTTTACAGCACCACGAGACCAGTTGGACAGCATGTCCCCTTTGGGAACCAAAAGCTTATCCAAATGGGAACCCCAAGTCCCTATTTATAGACAACTACCTATGTGTCCATCCGACCGGATTGTCATCCGTCCGGATGGTCATCCGGCCGGATGGTCATCTGTCCGGATGGACTTTTACATTAACGAAACCGTGTCCAACTTTATCCTATTCTATACAATATTCGACACACGCTCTATCTAACTATTCGCACAGTGGCAGACGTACGAAATATGCACCAACAGATCCATTTAGAAACAACCCTATAAGGGTATGTAGAAATGGTTTTCATTACCCCATCTGGATGATATCCTATAACACTTAAATGTGGGGGTGTCTTGCATTTGTATCATAAAAGTTTGGCAATAAGGATTTTGTAATCTAATCTAACATTTGCAAACAGACAACTATGTGAAGGACACAAAGGTCGTAGTGCATAATGGAGATGTGTTTGCCTTAAATGATAAGCATATCTTACAAAGACATATATTATAACCAGATTCAGATGGCCACTGAGGTTATAGTCTTAGAAGTTGACAATAGGCAAAATTAACTTATGAGTTAAGAGCACATCATGACAACTGATCTCAAATACGCAAAGTTATTTGTTAATGTTATGGATCCAACAACCTGAGGGTTTATTAGAGATCAAGTTGTGGAATGAGACTAAAGCCCATGGAAAAAGGGTATGTGAAGGACACCTAACTTAGTTGACTTGAGATCCCAAGATCTAAGTTTAATAGGATAACTAACTCATATGCCTAAAGGTGGTCACTGTGGGGGCATAAATGATATGCATAAGCTAGTATATATGGCTATACATACCCCCAAAGTATAAAAGGGTGTTTAAATTCGTCCTAGTCTATTCCTATGATATTCAGTGATAAAGAGTGAGGCTAAACATAATATGTGGTAAATGATTTGGATAAATCACGATAACCACAATGCTTTTAATAATCTAAGGAGAATCACCTATGTTAGGGAGAAGTGGGGTCGCTATCTTTTTGGG
Source organism: Helianthus tuberosus (assembly GCA_030545235.1). Taxonomy (NCBI): domain Eukaryota; kingdom Viridiplantae; phylum Streptophyta; class Magnoliopsida; order Asterales; family Asteraceae; genus Helianthus; species Helianthus tuberosus. The sequence goes on along the minus strand of CM060363.1, from coordinate 197,988,576 downwards.
ATAAATCACCATCCCTCTTTCTATTCCACCTTGGGATCTTTTATCTTCAGATTCTATCGGTGTTTGGTCTATAGGTGGAGGCCTTAGGAGTTTTCTTCTACCCAGAACAACAGCTCTATCAGCTATCTTTTTGAACTTTTTACTCCTTTTCTCTTTCTTCAAGAACTCCTCCAACTCTAAATCTCTGAACTTCGATTCCCAATATCTGCCAGAGTTGATGTCTTTTGTAAAACATAAGTTCACCATCTTTTGATATTGTTGCGCTTGAGCTCTGTCTGGCCCATCATAAACAATCTTGTTAAAGAACAAGCAGTCGATATCCTTCTTTGAGCAGTTCACCAGCCACATTGGATCTAACAAATTAATTCTCCTGGTTTCTCCTGTCGTCTTGTCATATAAAGATATCACTGCTTCCGATGTGCTTTGGTTGTAAATCCAACCTTTGAAGTCTTCGTAGAAATCTTGTTCCATTGCACGTAGCGGCATATTCTTCAAACATTTTGGAGGCTTTATCTTCAACGTAATGTCTTTCTCACCAGTAATTGGATCATACTTAATAATCTGCTCAGGAAAGTGCGGCTTCCAATCTGGGAACTTGTTCTTTGCTTGGAGCTTTATGTAGTTCCATAACTTCTGATCGTGCATCTTCACATCAAGATCGTAATAGAACTGTTTTATATTCTTTATCTGCACGAGCTCCTCCACATCCCACCATGGGAGTGTTTTAATATCAGACAAGAATTCAAAATACTGAACACCATGCTCCCTTTGAATAACATAAACCTGAAGATCTTCAAGATAACCCCACGATAGAATATCACCCAGAGATTTATTTGGATGATCCGTGAAATATTTTAGAGGCCTCTTGAACTTCCCTTCCTTCGGCATCACCCTAAACCATTTCTTCCTGCCTTCTAGCAACTCTTCTTATGGAACTACCTCTGGAATACCTTCAGAAGTAATTCTTTCCACCACTTTCCTTCGTACTTCAACTTCATTGTGAGTCTTGAACATTTCAGCGAAAGTGGGAAATGTATCATCAACACTAGAGTAATGAAAGGGTGTGTCTTCATCGGACACATCAGAACCCTCTTCAATTATAACATCCTTGAAGTTATCAGCTTCGTTTGCAAACTTAAAAACATATTCTCTTTCGGGTGATGGTGGAATCTCACCTGCTATATCAAACTTCATATTCCCATCATCCATCCCCAATTCTTCTAACATCGACTCTCTCGTTCTTTCTTCCTCTAACTCCCCCTCAAATGATGCGTGCAAGTAAATAACTTTAGGTTGAGTTAGGAATACCTGTTCACCCGCATGTTGTTTACCAGAAGAAGAAGCTTCATGTTGTTGATCCTCTTCTTGTTCATTTAGTTGATCATTAAGAAAGTCTTCAAGAGTTTGTTGAACAGAAGGCTTCACCACTAACAACCCTGTTGCTCCTTGATCATCATCATCATCATCTTTTTCATCATCCCATGAACGATCATAATTTTCAACAGCGTCAAGAATATCTTTCAATTCAGGATCCTCTTCCTCTTCTTCCTTCTCTTCTTTCTCTTCATCTTCCTTTGAATCTTTCTTATCATCTTCATTCACATTAGAACCTTCACCTTGAACTGGACCAGGTTGACTTGTAGAACCAAGAATCTCTTCAGTATCAACTATCACATTTTTCTTGTTTTGTTTTGCTTCTTCAGCCAACTCCTTTTCCCTTTGTACTCTTCTTTCTTCAACCCTTTGAATTTCAATATCATTGTACACAGCTTGGACATTGAATCCAAGCCTGTGTTCAATCACAGTGTATAACATATTCAGCTGTTTGTCCTTCGCCACTTTGTCGGCTCTTAATGCTTCTATCTCTTGTCTTAACACTTTATTCTCATTCGAAGACGTTTCATGTAGTTCACCTATCATTTGATGCAACATCTTGTTGACTTCATTTATTGTCTCATATTTCTTGTTCACTTCATCGAACTCTTCAGTGATTTGATCAATCACTTTTGCATGATTTTCAAGATCGTCATTCAGCTCATCTATTATCTCAGCATGATTATTTGTAGCTTTCTTCAATTCTGCATTCTCTGCTTTTAGAGCTTTAAGCTTTTCTTTCAATTCATCACGTTCAGCTTCTGCCATGGCCTTTGATTTCTCCAGAATATTAATTTTCTTTGTAAGAGCGTTGATCTTTCCATCGTTGAATACATCGAAATCACGTTCTGGAAGATCATCAGGATATTCACCTTAAACTTTCGGAAATCCATGGCTTGAGCTTGAAGTAGTATCTTTCTTTGGTTGATCGTCATGAATGAGAATTGTTGGATTCTTTGGTGGTGGTGGTGGTGTAGATTGTCTTTCACCCATAAACTCCACCTCTTCTTCTTGAACATCAATCTTCTCAACCCTTTCATACACTGGACTTCCAGGTGCTTTTTTGTTTCCTCTTCAGGTTTCTTAATACTTTGAACCTTTTCGACCTCTGGACCCTTTGTAGTTTCATCATGCTTTTCAACCTCTGGAGTTTGAACTTTCTTAACTTCTAGACCCTTTATCGTTTCAACCTCAGGAGCTTTGACATTTTCAACTTCAGGTAATTGAATGCTTTGAACCTCAGGAACCATTGTTGCTCCCCTTCTTGATCTAACATTCCTAGGAATAACACCATTAGGATGTGCTTTTCGCTTCTTTATTCCTTTCTTGTTCTCTTCTAGAGTTGGAATATACGTAGAATCCTCTTCATCAGAATCCTTCTTCTTTTTCGGAGTTCCTTTGAACTTTTGTTTTCCAGAAATATAAGATGTAGGTGCAATCTTTATTGGATCAATCTCATCGCTTTCAGTTGAACTTGAATCACTTTGCACTACACCTTCAACATCTTTCAACTTTACACCTTTATCAGCACCTTCTGCAGCTTTAGCATCCTCATTTTTCTTTAAGTAATCTTCAAGAGACACTCTCATTAGATCAACACCTTCTTGGATTACATCTGCTGGAGGAATACCTGTTTCATCAACTAATCTTGGTTGAGACTTCTCCTTTGTTGGTCCTGCAACACAAATATAAACAATATTAGTATAATATACACAGAAATGATCTACCAACCTCTTATGTGACTCCCCCTTTACAACTTTACCCTTGATAACAACTTTCGGAGTCACCACTTTAGGTGAAATCTTTGGAGTCCTTTTCCTCTTCTTTTCATCCTTCTCGAACCAAAACCTCTACTTTTTTTCCGTCATCTCACTCAAACGTTCACTTTCGTCCTCAGAATTACTCTCCTCGTATCTCCAGTGATCGTTCTCAGGAGTTATATAGTTTGCATTCTTAATCTGTCCTATCATTCCCTTAACTCTCGGCTCCTGATCTTCTGTCAAACCTTTATACTTATTCAATCTATTCAAGGTTTCACTGTTCATATGATGTAACTTCAGCTCGTCTTTCGAAAGGTTTGGTATTTGATCATCAGGCAACATCTGAATAAATCTCGGATACATTATATACTTCTCGCCTTTCACATTATCCACCATGTGATTAAACAACACATGCGAGATGTTGTAAGGCCTATTCAACGCCAAACATGTAATAATGTTCATTATGTAGTCTGACGTCTCATCATACGCTCCTTTTCTATGCGATAAAGCATTCACCACACAATGTACCATGAATTTATAAGGTCTACAGAATCTAGACTTAAGGAATTTGTCATTCACATGGCCAGTGTATCCCATTCTGAACCACAATCCTTTGCTTAACCTCTCTGGGATAATAATTGGATCATCGTCACTATCTTTTAGATCTAAAACCCTTCTTACATCAGCCACTGTAATCTTGACTTCTAAATCAATATCCTTTCCATTTTCATCTTTCTTTTGCACTGCTGAAAAGATCTTCTTTTCTTTTTCATCGTATCTCACAGACTTCCAAAACATTCTTACGTGCGACTCATAGCATTTATGCTTTTCCGTCAGAGCCTTAGCAATTCTACTTTCTTTCAAAAATGGTACAATCTCTTTGAAAGGCTCCATATTTGGATATTCCTCACTGAGAATGCAGTAAATGTTGTGACTAGCATGCCAATCCGTCGCTCTTGCCTGCAAAAATATCAGTGTTAGAATATGCACACATATCGAGACATAAAGTGAAAAGTGAAAAATTTTCAAAAATCTCAAAAATTTTCTAACACTTTTACTTCTTCACTCTATGTAGTACTGATGGATCGGATGGTCATCCGATCGGATGATCATTCGTTTGAGAGTCATAACAGATTTAACAATGATTTACAACATGTGTGTTTGGAACGGATGGCCATCCGATCGAAAGGTCATTCAATTGAAAATCATAGAAATCAGTTGAACATGATGAACAGATATGCATTAATAAGATCATTTCAACAACAACACTCAAATACACAAACACTTAGAAAATTTATTCAATCTATGATGTGCATTGGATCGGATGGCCATCCCATCCTATGGCCATCCGATCGGAGGGTCCTCCATTCCTAGAGATCAAGAACAGATATGAATATCAACAATCAAAGATCAAAATTTTTAACTTTTTACAAAAATGATCACATATTCTCTTAAAGAATCTGCCGACTAACAAAACCATATGTTCAATTTTTCACAAAACTTAATATATTGGGTTTAATTTCACTTTTTGTACCTCGGCCCACCGACACCTTCAATCATTCTAGATTCAAATCTAACATGTTTTTGGTCAAATTGAAATGGTGAATTTATCAAACTAAGTCCAATTATCCTAGATCTAACACCAATTTGAACATTCAAATCCTAAATTACCCTAGATCTAAGGATTCTCCTATGTCCAAATCGGCAACCCATTCAAACATCAATTACACAAGATTGAGCGGTTAAAATCAGGAATCTTACCTTTCCCATAGTGAAGGTTGAGTGTGCCAACAATCCTATGTGCTTGGAAAAACAAGAATGTGGATCAAGATCATAAACAGTTGAGAGAGTTTGTGAGTGTGACGAATGGTGGTCCGAGCGAATGAGTTTAACCAAAAGCTTTTTGTTAGTACATATGTCTGTATCTTCCGTCTGCATCGAGTCTGATGTATTTTGTCATGTATTTGTGTTTTTGAGTATGTATGTACATAGATGTATTTGTATGTCTAAGATAAACAGGGAACGGTGCGTAACTGTTAAAGTGTAATATGTCGGACGACGTTAGTCATCCGAACGGATGGCCATCCGATCGGATGGTGGTCCGAACGGGTGACACCTTTCTTCCCTGGTTGCCTATAAATAGCGGGTTAGTGCTAGTTATTTAGAACTTTTGGCTGAAATTGTAGCAAAGCTCTGTCTGTCTGACTTTCTACCGGAACTTTTGTATTTTCACCAATATTCAATAGAAATCAGACATGTTAAGCGTTGAACTTGTCGTTGTTGATTCTCAGACATTACCGAGGGATTCCACACCTCGATTCTGATCGATTCCACCACGTTCTACTCGAACAGATCCTGCGAGACGGCCTAACAAGTGGTATCAGAGCCACAGGAGGTTGAATCGGAGACGACAACAACAAATTCATCGAATTTTCGGCGATTTTCTGCAGATTTCTAACAAATCTCACCAGAGATTTTGACAAATTCTTCATCTTCTTCTACATTTCTTGCATTTTTTACATTTTCACACCTTAAAATCAGAAAAACTCAAAATTAAACAAGATTTCACGAACAAAATTGACTAAAATCGGTATCAAACTGATCGAAATTCAACAAAGAACAATCCTACAAAGTTTCAACCCAAAATTCAGAATAAAACTCATTCAAATTGATCAAAAATCATGTCGTGTTCTTCGTGTTTGATGACGTCATCTAACGGACCAGACACCAATCGACAGCGAAGAAAACAAGATCCCAAGATGGGATAGGAAACGTGATGGCGATCCGGAATATAGAAAGTACTAGACTGAAGTTGGTAGGCCTCTCAGGTGAAAGATGATGGCTGAGAGAGATGAAAAGAGAAGACAGAAAGAGAAAGAGCGAAGGCGCAGCAGGAAGACGACTTGAAGACTATGCAGGTCGGAACTACAGCTACATCCAAGGGGGAGTCTGTTAGTACATATGTCTGTAGCTTCCGTCTGCATCGAGTCATATGTATTTTGTCCTGTATATGTGTTTTTGAGTATGTATGTACATAGATGTATTTGTATGTCTAAGACAAACAGGGAACGGTGCGTAACTGTTAAAGTGTAATCCGTCGGACGACGTTAGTCATCCGAATGGATGGCCATCCGATCGGATGACCATCCGAGCGGATGGTGGTCCGAACGGGTGACACCTTTCTTCCCTGGTTGCCTATAAATAGCGGGTTAGTGCTAGTTATTTAGAACTTTTGGCTTAAATTGTAGCGAAGCTTTGTCCGTCTGACTTTCTACCGGAACTTCTGTATTTTCACCAATATTCAATAGAAATCAGACATGTTAAGCGTTGAACTTGTCGTTGTTGATTCTCAGACATTACCAAGGGATTCCGCACCTCGATTCTGATCGATTCCACCACGTTCTACTCGAACAGATCCTGTGACACGGCCTAACACTTTTGACTTCCTTTTATAGCCCTTTGACACCACTCGGATGGCCATCCGATCGGTCATCTGATCCACTCTCAAACTTTTTAAAATTTTAACTTTTTTAATTTTTCAACCTTTTATCTGATTTGGTCAGTTTTTAGATATCCACTCAAGTATCTAGGTCCAAATTAATGACCCTAGGTACTCAATTTGCCTACCAAGTCCAAGTTAATGACCTTGATTGACCCAAAATGAAACAATTGACAATTTGATCAATCCTTTTCATCACTTTTTCTGAAAATTGTACAAGTGTCAACTTAATGAACTTATTTATACGTTGAGATTCTCAAACATTTTAAGATTATCTCCCAACCCTGTTGTTCAGCCCAGAAACTTCCTGCTTTGCTTCACTTCTGAGATTTTGAAGATCAGCTTTCCACCTTGGTTTGTCGTATACTAAAGTAGAAGATAAAATCTTTTTTTTGTGATTTTAAGAAAGTTTATGCTAAAACACACTGAAAATCTTTTTGGGTTTTAAGCTAAACTGAAATGAAATGTTGTAAAGTAAACCATAAACTATTTACAAACATATTTTTGGTGAGCGTGTTAGAGGATCATATCAGCTTCCGACTAGTCACGGGTATCGTTGAGCTTAATTTCACACTAAGTTTTAAACAGTTCACCTAGATTGTAGATATACTAATTCTTTTAAATTTTCACACAAACTTCAACTAATTCATGTTACGATTTAGGTGTTTTAAGTACTTAACTTATTCGTGTGTCCCACCTCAGAATATAATCTCGTATCCAGATCCCAATATTCAGTCTTACAGGTGAACATACTATAATGATATTTGTAAAGGTAATGCGAGACCATAAGAGCTCAGGTAAGAACTTCCGTTCAGACAAAGAGATGATCGCTCGTCTTTAAGGTGTCACCCTCTTGGGGATCTTTTCTTCAACAAAACATGATTCGCATTTTGTAATGTTTATCGTTTTTTATGCTAAGGGGAGGCTTTAAAGATTAAAGCTGTGCAGAGACCTAGTACATAAACCTAGTATAATACCCCATATATCATCAAGTACATAGACCTAGTATGTCAGAAACAGGAAATCTTTCAAACAAGATTTCAGGGGTTACCTATATATCCGAGAGATGTTCCCCACGAAATAAGCAAGATATGATTTTTATGTTTATTGTAAAAACCTATCGGCATATCATCAGTGAGACTGTTTAACGCTTTTTAGACATTACATTTCTTTAGCATACCGTGACAGTCTAGCTGAGGTACTATCATTTCCTCTTTTTACACACACTCTTTTTGGTTTTCTATTGTTTTTGGATTTTTAAAAATTTTCTATTGTTTTTGTATTTTTGTATTTTTTAATGTTTTTACTTTTTCTGAAAGACCTATCTCCCCCTAAAAGCTAAAACAATTAAAAAGGCGACAAACCAAAGCAGTTTGCTTCTCGACATCCTCTGCTTTGGTTTTCTCATCAACGCCATTTATGTCTCCCCCTGACGACAAAAGCTTCATACCATTCAATTTTAATAAGTATAAAAATCGTGATTTATCAAATGCTTTGGTATGTAAATCTGCCTTTTGTTCGTCGGTGTGGATTTTATCTATTCGAATCAACTTCTTCTCGAAACAGTCGCGAATGAAGTGATGTTGAATTTCTATGTGTTTAGTTTTAGTGTGATGTACCGGGTTTTTAGTTATGTTGATTGCATCCTCGTTGTCAACAAAAATAGGAGAAGTAAGAAATTACAAACCGTAATCTCGCATTTATTGCTGGATCCATAGAATTTGCAAGCAGCAGCTACTAGCTGAGACGTATTCTGCTTCACATGTTGATAGTGCAACGGTTTTCTGCTTCTTACACTGCCAAGTGACCAAGCGAGGCCCAAGGAATTGGCATCCTACAGTTGTTGACTTTGAATTGATCTTGCAACATTCGTAATCTGAGTCTGAGTATCCTTCGAGCTTGAAATCACCATCTTTGGGATACCAAGCTTGGGGTTCCTCTCAGGTAGTGTAGACTCCTTTTGACGATGGACATGTGTGAGGCTCTAGGACTCGACTAATATCGGGCCGCGAGGCATGTCGGGTACATGATGTCGGGTCAGGATGCAGTCAGGTACATCAGCGAACCAATCATCGAACGATATAGCGTTTCGTCGACCTTTTCTCCAGTTAGATCAGGGTTGATACCGTGATTAGTTGCTAATAGGGTGGCCATTGGTGTAGTCTCCGACATCCCAAATTTCTCCAGAACGTCGTAGATGTACTTCGTATGATGTATGAAAGTTTCCTCAGGCATCAGATCGACTTGTAGCCCTAGGAAGAACTTCATCTCACCCATTGATGACATCTCGAACTTCTGCTTCATCACTTGTTCAAATTCTTTGCAGAGTTCTTCGTTTGTTGACCCGAATATAATGCCATCAACATATATCTGAACGATCACTAGATGCCTAGCGACTTCCTTAGTGAAGAGTGTAGCGTCCACCTTGCCTCGGATAAAGCCGTTGGAAAGCAAGTGTTGAGAGAGCGTCTCATACCAGGCTCTCGGGGCCTGATGTAGTCCATACAGTGCTTTGTCTAAGAGGTAGACCTTGTCTTTATGTATAAGATCGGTAAAGCCCGGTGGCTGACCGACATATACCTCCTCTTTCACCTTTCCGTAACGAAACGCCGACTTGACATCTAACTGGTAAACTTTAAATCCTTTGTATGAAGCGAAAGAAAGAATTATTCTGATAGCCTCAAGTCTGGCAACTAGAGCATAAACCTCTGTGAAGTCTATCCCCTCTTGCTGACTAAATCCCTGAACAACAAGTCGAGCTTTGTTTTTTACTATCACTCCTCGATCGTCTCTCTTGCATTTGAACACCCATTTGGTATTTATCTTTCTATGCCCGTCAGGAAGATCGACAAGCTTCCACACTCCAAGCTCCTCCTGTATCGCATTCACCCACGATTCTTCCGTCAGTACTTCTTTGTATGTTCGAGGTTCAATCTGTGAAATAAAGCAACTGAGTGCGAATTTAGTTTGTAATGGAGCAATTTTAGTATAAAAACATGTAACGCTATGGTCAATTTGACTTCTTGTTCGAACTCCTGATTGTAGTTCTCCTATAATCAACTCCTCTGGGTGATAAGATAGAGTCCTCGGCATAACTTCACCGGGAACGTTCACCTCTCCTTCTAAATTTGTGATATTCTGGTCCGCAACTTGTTCATCAACATGAACTGTCTAATCTGAAGATTGGATCTGCTCCCCCTCAGATTCGGAATCACCGTGATCAAAGGTCGGGCTAATCGAGTCAGACTCTGAGTCATCATCATCAACTGTCATCTGATTTTCTGGAGCAGGCTCTTGTTCCTAAGTGGCCTGAGTTTGTTGAACATCATTACTTTCGCCAGTGTAACTGGGACCAGCTTCATGATCATTGGAAGTATGTTGACGTTTAGAAGACTTTGCTGGCAATCTACCCTGGGAAGCTTCATATGTCTAATTCATTAAAGTACTCTGGCTCTTCTGGTGAGTCGAATGAATCCCATAAAGAATCATAATTGAATCACCATGAGTCTGCGGGCTTTTGTGGAGGCATAGTGTATCCTTGACATTCCACGTGTTGTGCTTCGATGATCCTCCCGAGACTTGGAATGAAAACACGTCTAAGTGGACTAAAGTAGCCCACGAAGTGAATGTGACATCAATGTTTTTGGCAATTTTTCAACATCAGTTTTCTCACTTGTTTTAGATTCGTTAGCCAACACAGATTGTTTCTTTGTGAAATTGTTACACATGGGTGGTAGAACTTGATGATAACCCACCCCTATTCTATCTGAGTAAACATCCTCACCAGCTTTGTTCTTCCCGATTGGTTTGGGAACTAAGTGCTGAAGAACAAAACTAGCGGAGTTATAGCTGGTCAACTTCAGATTTATTCTCTCATTTTCGATCTTAGTTTCTTGGAATTGAAGCTTGAGATTCGCAATCTCATCCAGTTGCTGATTTATCAGTTTTTCTTTGGCTTGAAGAACTCCTGATAAATGAGTGTTTTCTTTGTGAGTTTTTGAGTTGCGTTCATCTAAATCTTTTACCGTTCTTTTCAGCTTGTCAAAATTTTCATAAATTTTTCTGTTTTCAAGAATCATTTTTTCATTTTCTTTGTGAAAACGTTCAACAACACTTTTATCATTTTCAATCTTTTCATTTAATTCTTTGATTCTTTCATTTGAAGCTTTAATCAGTTTATCTCGACTTAGAACTTCTCTATCGATTATACCAATTTTTTCTACCAGCTCTTGGATTCTTTTGTTTGAGAGATATGCATGTGTGTTGCAGACTTTGCACTCTTTCGTGCAACCTCTGCAAGCACTTTCAATTTTAGCACTGTCAGCCTTACCTGATTCGTTTTCTAAACCACTACTACTGACCTTTCCTGATGACTCAGAGTTAGAAGTAGATTTGGAATCTACCTCAGGTGCTTTCGCCATTAGAACTTGGTCTGCCATCTTCATTAGATTCTCTACTGTCATCTCCTTGTTAGTATCAATAATCCCTTCGTCCACTTTCTTTGGCTCTAAGGGCCTCAGATATCTTTCACGACTCTCCTGTTTGATCCTTTCTTTCTCTGCTCTGTTTGTTGTGTCTATCTTGATCTGTTCTTCAACTGGAAGGATTGTTTTCATGAGAGTTTCCACATCAATGGTTGATGGATCAATGCAAATGTTGCCTTTTGGATCCAAGTAACACTCACGATCCGGATCCCATCTTCTAGCCTTTCTAGCTTCTTTCCAAGTTTCGTAGATCTTTTGCTTCTGTCTTTGTGCCAAATTCCTTTCTCTGTTGTATGTTGAAGATGTTTCTGGTTCATTAGTTGCCATAAATGCGTAACCGACAACATCCTCTTCGGGAAGAAATTCGCTCCAATCAAATCCCTCATCATCTTGAATTACTGCCAAAGCTCTTGATTTTTCTTTTGGAGTTTCTTCAATCTGCTTCATCCTGGGTGGCTCCTCACGGTTTCGATGATAGACCGCCTTTCTGTAATAATCATCATGAAGCAGATTTGCAGTTTCATCAGCTGCATAGTTTTGACATTCTCGTTTGAAATGACCCTTCTGCTTGCACTTAAAGCAAGTTACCTTCGATTTGTCGAAGCTGAGCTTCGTTGAAGGACCTCCAATAGAATTTCTCCCGGTAATTTCCATAAATCTTTGAGCTCTGCGAATCACACTCGCCATACACCAGCGAATGTCAATCAGCTCCTTCTCCTCTGGATCTATTTGATCATAGTCCTCTTTGGTGAGATTGGTGTTCCTAATCTTTCCGGCAACTAAGCTCTCGTACGACTCTAGAATCGATGCTAGAAATACCATCTGCTGCTTTGTTGTTTCTTCATTGAAATTATGTGCATTGTTCATATTAGCAGCAATGTTGCACTGGAATACATTCTTTGATGCACTTTGTGTCTGCTGGTTGTTCAATGCGGACAAAGAAGATGTACTAGAACCAGTTCCATGGTAACCGCTGTTGGATGAAGAACCGTTGTTGGGCTTCTTTTGTGTCACAGCTTTTGAGCTTTCAACACTAAAGGCAGTTTTTGGTGATGTAACTTTGGGAATCATATTGCCTCGATAATACAGATCAACGTTTTGTTGATACTGTGTGCTGCTCACTTTGTTCATCTTCTTTATTTCCAGCTCGTGACCTTCAAGTCGCTCGATCAACCAGTTTACCGTCATCTCTGCCATTGGTTTGGTGTTTTTGAGCACAAGACCGAAATATTGCCAGTCTTGCTCATTTGGCAGTGCCTCAAACATTTTATCAACCATCTCATCTTCGTCTTTCTTGATTCCATATCTGGCCAATTCTGCCTTCAGATGACATAATCTTTCAATCATTTGACGTACGCTCTCATTTTTCATACATGTAAACAAATCGAATTCCTTTTTTAACAAAGATTTTTTATTTTTTACTATTTCTTCACCCCCCGTACATTTCTTTTCAAGCTTTGACCACAAATCCTTCGAGTCATCGTAGTCAATCAATGATATGATATCATCTCGAACTGATTGATGTAGCAAGGCAATGCATTTTTGTTCGACTATAAAATCATCCTGCTCCTGTTCTACCAACTTTTCATAATCTCCCCTCAGAGCTTTGTAACCATTTTTCATGCCTTTCCAATTGTCGTAAGCAAACGCCCTCAACCACCCATCGAACCGCTTTGCCCATCTATTGTAATCCTCAATTGTCATTAGCTTTGGAGGTTTGTTGTATGTGCCATAAGCATTGTCGACACTCAGCGAGTCAGAGATCGCCTTGGTAGCAGTTTTGGGGTTGTTCGTGTTGGTGTTGGAAGATGTGTCTCGTGTGTTATAGGAAAAAATATCTCCAAATGGATTCATGAACTCGTCTGCCATCGTCAACGTACATGATAAGTTAAACACTTAGTCAAATTTCAAAGATAAAAACTTAAACACTTGGATCGGATGGTCCTTCGTACTAGTAAAACCACAATACTTATCCGGTCAGATGGCAATCCAATCGGATGAGTATGACGTCAGCAAGTAAAACAAGAACAATAACACGGCTAATCTGATCGGATGGCTATCCGATCGGATGAATGATGTCAGCAACACTCGATAAACTGTTCATGATTTTGATCAATTTGGACGTGTTTTAGCTTGAATTTTGTTATGAAAATTTGTAGGAATGATCTATAACAGATTACGATCCGAATGATGTCAATTTTAGTCCATTTTGTCCGTAAATTGTAGGTCAATTTTGGATTTTTCTCAGTTTTAGGTGTAAAAATATAGAAAACAGATAGAAATGAAGAAGAAGATGATGAATCGATCAAAATCTCCGGTGAGATTTGACTAAAAATGGCTGAAATCGGCTGAAATCCTCGTGAAATCGCTGTAAACTTCTCCGATTCATCCTCCTGGATGCTCTGATATCACTTGCGGACGCAGGAAACGGCTCTTCAAAGATGAAGAACGTGGCTCGAATCGATCAATACAGAGATGCGGAATCCCTATGCATCGTCAGAGAATAATCAACAATGAAATCAGCGATTAACTTGTCCAATCTCATTAAGTAATCTGAAAGTACAAAGATCCTGATGAAAACTGGATAGAGCTTTGCTAGAGAAACTGCCAAAAAAGCTCTAACAATGTGACCCCTACATCTCTATTTATAGACGAACTTGGGAGGTTATAAGTCATCAGGCCGGAGGGTCATCTGTCCGGATGGCCATCCGTCCGGATGACCCAATTGTCATCCGAATGGGTCACATTAACAAATAACGTTTCGTCTCCCGTTTCGTCAAGATACAAAATAACATACATACAAAACTATACAATGACACATACAGGACAAAATATAGACTCGATACAGACGGAAGCTACATACATAAGCACTAACAATCTGATCTCTTGGTAGATCAAGGCATTATGTTCTCACCTCTTGGTCTACGCTCTCAGACAGGCCAGGTTACGGACAACGCGCACGTCCAAAACCACCAAACTGATGAGTACATCGAGGGAGAGTACACAGAAGTTGGTGGCATGCACGCGAGTGGGACTCGTTCCACTCCCAATATGGCCCCAACAAGGGCAGACCCCTGCACAAGCACAACAAATTCCAATGGCAACACCAATACCAAGGCAATTGGATTATAATTCTCCTCATCATGAGAGTGCGCCATCTTACCTACCATCGGAGCATACAGGTAGAAATCAGCACCAAAGATCACCATCTCCAAGGCGACAAAGTGTCCATACCATGCGCGATACACTCATGGACAAAGGAAGATATTATGAAAGGCAACACACTCAATCACATCGGCGAACTCCGATAAGCAGCCAGCTTGGGCCGTGCTGTAACGCTCCACATTTTTGTACTTCCCTTATTTAAAAAGTTGTATTTGTATATCTATTTTCTAGAAACATCGTAATTCGTATTTCGTTTCAATCTCAAGACTTTGATCATAATGGGAATTCACCTTAATATTCGTACGTTACCTTTCATATGTGTGTTATATACGCAATCAATCTTTAAATACATGTTTATACGTAAAACCGAGACTTAAAATACATGTTGGATACCTAAAAACAAGTTAAATACAAGAAAACGACATAAAATAATCTAGTTACAAAATACAGGGACTAAAAGTGAGCAAAACAAAAGCTTTTCCACCTCCTTCCTCCTCCAATCACCTTCCACCCTTCTTTAGCCAATCAGATTTCACCCTTTTCCATATTCTTTCTCCTCCAATCACCTTCCACCTTCATTAACTCCCAAACCCTAATCGCCACTTATAAGTACAAGTCTCCACCACCTTCTAAACACTTTCCACACACCTAATCTTCTCTCAAGTGTTCTTAGTGAGTTTTCACTCACTTTTCTTCACATTTCTTTTTCTTTCTTCTTTCAAACTACTTGGATAAACTCTAGGAAGGTTTCCACAAGTTTGCCATGGCAAACTAAGGTGGAACCTCCCCACATTTTAGGTGCAAAGTAGTGTTTAAGTTTTGATTTGATATATGTTCTTATTTCTTGTATATTTTGATAAAACCTTGGTGAAATCTTGTACCCAACAAGTTCCCAACTAAGTTCATAGTTGTGGGTTTATGTTGCGGTTGATTTCCACCAAGAAATAAGGCTCAAACCTTCTTTAAAATTATGCCCAAAATTTTCTAAGTGTTGAAACCATCCAAGCTTCCAACATTCAATGTTGGAAGACTTGTGTCACACCCCGACCGCGTAAAAAAACAAACCGCGGCGGAAACGTCGAGGAGTGGAGCGACAGAATTATTGTTTCACAACCATGGTAATTAAAGTTTTGGTTTTATTCGTTAAAGTGTTTACATTGTCTTTGCATTAACGAAAACATAACATAAATTAAGTTGTCTTTGATAGTTTTAAGTCACTAAGGCCCGAGTCTGCCTAAGTGTAGCATGATCAATCTCAAACATTAGCTCCTAAAACACATGTGAAAATAAGTACGTCAGCATAAAAATGCCTGTGAGATACATAGGTTTTGTTTAATGAAGGATTCATGACTTATAGTTAAAAGAAGTGTTTTACAAAAACTAGTCATGAACCTTTAGAAAGTGTTTTCTTTTATAAAATCATATGAAAATCAGTATGAAAATCAAATGATATAAAAGAATAATGCATGGTTGGATAAATAACCAAGTAAAAATGGATTTGTGTAAAACATGTCATTGTAAAACAATGTTTTGTGAAAATATGTCATATGTATAAAATGTGTCATGTCTATGTCGAAGTGGTTTAGATAACGCTACGATATGTAATATCATAAAAGCACTTATATATAGGAAGTACCAGCGGCGTATACACCATGCTTTTATAATATTACACACGCCTCGTTATTCAAATCACTAATCAATAACCACCAAAAATGTCTTGCTTAAACCAATGTCAAATGTTATGTGTAAACAATGTTCAATGTCAAGTGTAAACCATGTCTTGTATAATCAAATGTTATGTATGGCAAGTAAAAAGGTATTTACTCAAACCATAGGTATAGTGTCAATGTGTAACCAAATGTCATGTATGGTGAATAAAAAGTATTTACTCAACCCCATATGTAAAATGTACAAAACAATGTCTTTGAATAAACCTAAGTTTAAATCAAAAGTTATGTTTTGCAAAAACAATGCTTTATGATTACGAACATCTATGCAGTAATGTTTATCGCATACATTCAAGCCTTGAGACTGTCGGATAAACCCTTAAACGAATCAAAGGTTTATCAAAAATGTTTTCGGATTCTGTCATTCCCTACTTCCAAACAAACCTAGGAAGTCGGGAACGAGATTTGTCAAGTCCTATGGTACCATTACATACTACCGAGCGGCATGATCAATGTTAATGAATGTATTATAGTCCCGTTAAACATACCAAATGTCATAGCCAATGTAAGCATGTCATGTGAAAACCATGTACTAAGTCTTCTAAGTAAACATACAAAGTAGAAATGTTTATGAAATCAATGTGATAGCATGCTAAGTAAACATACATAGCAGAAATGTTTATGAAATCAATGTGCTAGCATGCTAAGTAAATATACATAGCAGAAATGTTTATGAAATCAATGTGCTAGCATGCTAAGTAAACATACATAGCAAAACATAATGGAAATCGTGTACTATAGGTGTACTAGGTGAACATAGCATGTTTATGTCATAAAAGCATGAAAAACATGAAAGTAACAATGTAGGCACATGTGTATCACCCCAAGATATTTGAAAGCGGTAAAAGAGGGGACTATGTACTCACTTGGGATTGCTTATTAGTCTTGGAATTAAGACTAAATGAAGCTTCAAGGATCACGGAATCAACATGACACCTACTATAGGTAACTACGATAATAAACGGATCCTAAATCGGGAGACAGGATAGAATGAGGTTCTATAAATCAAATGAGCATTGGAACTCATAGGGTATGATTTAATAGACCCAACATTCTGATTAGGAAGTTATCCTAAGTGCTTTTGACCCGTTTCGACTCGTTAAGGTAGTTTAAGCTACTTTAACGCGTCGTTTGCGTAAAACTAAGGTCGGATGGTTATCTATGTCCTATGTTAAGTCTTACAAGCCCAATTATGTTTAAAATGTTACTAAATCAGTTTAGATGTCAAAAACTTGATCACATATGCTAAAATTGAATTTATGCTTAAAAAGGGCATTTTGGTCATTTTTAATGGGCATATAAACGACTTAATGAATAACTAACCAACCTAAGTGATCATAAGGTATAACCTCAGTAGGTTATTCCCTATGCAACTATGATCATTAAATGAGTTTGGTCGGATCCTAATGATCGACCAAACGGTTGGGTTCGAAAGTCTAAGCGGTTGTCGAGACCGCTTGACTTACGACCCTAAACAAGCACTAAACTAGTAGTGACGAGTTTAACTAAGTTAGAAAACTGATTCGGTATCAAAACAAAGGGTGTTGATACCCGAAAATAGTTCTGTTGCAAAATGCGCATAAATACGCATTTTGACCAAAACTTTGACTCCTCACTACGCCTAGTCAACGTGGTAATCAGTAGGTATAATCGCTAAGGATTATAACCATCGTGATTACAATCATGTTGCAAAGTTCAATTGAACTTTGATTTGACCAATTGATGGTCAAAACCGAAAGTCAAACTCTTAGTCAAACTGTTTGACTTTCAGCTCTAAATGGCTGAAAATAATAACTAAGCCATGAAAGAACACTTACAATGCTCTATGGCTGAAAGATTAGACTAGAAGAACTCAGGTAGGTGGCTCCAAAAGATGGAAATCCTCCACTTAGAGTTCAAAGATGGAAATGAGCAATGAAACAAATGAAATGAAGGGGTATTTATAGTTGTGGAGGTGATTCAAGATCATTACAAGTGTTTATGTAATCCCCAAGCAATGAATCCTGACCATACATGTGTTATGGACAGCTAATATTACTTGGAGAAGTGTTAACTTGTAGCCCAAAATATGAAAAATTGCATAAAAGGCCTTGAAATTCAAGCTGGTTGCTGCTGTGAACTTTTTTTCGCTGGGGGTCTGTCGCGTCCCGCGTAAGACTTAGCCCAGTCTTACGCGCCCCGCGAGCGATCAGTAGTTCAGAAACAGTTTCAAAATTGACAGATTTAGTCCCTGCATGCATATAAGCTGATTTTTGACACGTTTAAGCCCCGTTAAGCCATTTTCAAGGCTCTATAAGGACGTCAAAGTGTAGGGGACTCAAAATATGCTCAGAAATATCACGGATGTCGGTTTGTTTGATCGTACGGTCGTGTTATTCTGCTAATTACGACGGAAATTGTAACGGACGTGAAAACGATCCAAATTAAGCGACGAATGGAATTTTTGCATTCCTATCACTAAAATAAAATATTTTAGTGACTACAAAAATTTTTGGAAGTCCGGATGTGGTCAGAACGTAAGATATGCGCGTAAATGCAAACTTACGCCGTTTTTGACGCTTTTGGTCCCTATTGATCAAATAAGCGCATTTTCGCATACCGAACCACTCAAAGCTTATTTTTAAGCTATATTAAGGTTATTTATCGTATGTTTAGCTTATGATCATGTTCCGGAATGTACGTTGCCATACGAAACGGCAGACTTTTGTAGTTTGGCGTAAATAGTCCCTGTGAGCGAATAAACTTGTTTTTGCCATACCAATCCCTTTAAAACTTATTTCTAAGTTATTTAAAGGTATTTTAAGCTTGTGTCACTGTATCGGAGTGCTTGTCGCGTTAAACTGATTACGTTTACGCATCAGCTTGCGTATAACTTTCCAGAAAGCGATACATAGTTTAAAATCGATCAAAAATCAAAATGTGCAAAATGTCAAACGTAAATAAACAATTATTGGAATCCAAAACACATTGTTTTATTGATATTTGAATTGTTCGGAGTTTGTACACAAGCACAGATGTCACAACTTGTGTATGTGTAATGTGTGAACCATGGAAGCCTTGGCCCTCCAAACTTGTTCCACTACCCAGTTCTATGTTTTGGTACAAAACAACTTCCACAAAGTGACAAGGCTACATCACGTCCTCGAACACTTTCCATGATCGAGATGTACGCATCTAGTTTGCTCACTTGGTTGTTTTAGTTAGTTAGTTTACTTTAATCTTATATTCATAACCAACCGAACTCATCAACTTAGTTGATGAGTTTGTGCTTTGGTGAATCATACAAAGAGGTTTAATGGATGGAAATCATAACTTATACTATATAATATATACTTAATAACCGAATTCTTGATACTAACCGGATTATGGTTAGATATCAAGAACTTAGGTTAGATTATCTTCGTTTCTAGACTCCCCGTTTGTGATTCTAATGGGAAAATTAGGACCCATGGAAACACATGAAAACTCAGTGTTCATACGAGTATCTAGAAAAGATATACTTTCATGCACATATACTTTTTATATTAATTCCGAATCCAAACTCTCCACAAACTCCATATACTCACATGCCTCCGTTTCCTGAATGTAGGGTAACTTTGGTGCTCCACCCTCAATGACTCATCAAATCACGTTACTTTGGAAAGCTTTACAAACCATGAGTGTACATGACCCCATTTTTATTTTCCAACACTTTTGGGTGCAATACTTATGACTTAATAAACTCACACAATCATATGCAAACATGCTTGACACAAACAAATAATCCATTGTACATGCTTAATACATAAAGCTTAGAAATTCATAAATGCTAGAATCCTTGCTTGCACTATACTTTGTCATTAACTTCGTACAAGCCTCCCTTAACATGTATAACACTATAGGAGTAACACACCGCCCGTATTCTTGAAGTCATGTTAAGTCATACAAAAACAGTCTTGTCATTGCGACGACAAGATTACGCTAGTGGGAATCTTTAGGTTGACAATTATGAGATACATGCTAGTGTTGTAATGATATTTCTTAGTTTACGATTATGCCATGTGGATTCGTTTTAACCGTTTTATACTTATGCTAGTAATTCAAACTTGTATGCTCGCCCATAGTTTATGTGTTGATGCGTACTCTAATATGTATTAGAAGATCTTGATGAAGATACGTTGAAAGAAAACTAGTGGGACGACTAGAAAGGCACTTTAAATTTTGTTTATCTATTGTATTTTGTTTCTTGTTCAAGATGTTGTGCTTTACTTCCAAACGTTGTATTTCCGATTTAGAAATAAAATGAAAATTTACTTACTAAATACTTATCACAAATAGTCGTTATGAAGTCTCTTGCAATCTCGTTTTCATCTCACTCCATTGTGTTCGCCATCAGTTGAGGTATGACAGATTGGTATCAGAGCTATAACCATAAGAAATTAGGAAAAATTACCATGATTTGACCTAGTCTATGGTTAGGAATCCCGAACTTTGACCA
The DNA here is from genome assembly GCA_030545235.1 of Helianthus tuberosus. Taxonomy (NCBI): domain Eukaryota; kingdom Viridiplantae; phylum Streptophyta; class Magnoliopsida; order Asterales; family Asteraceae; genus Helianthus; species Helianthus tuberosus. The sequence continues at coordinate 197,968,090 of CM060363.1, read as the reverse complement.
TTCTAGATTATTTTTGTTACTTATACAAAATGCTTCCCATATGCTTCTACTTTATCCTGCTTTTACCTCTAAAAATATACGCGTTCTCGATTTTCACAAAATTATACATCAAGTTAGGGGTGACCTGTCGCAACCCCCGAACCCTACCCCGGGAGCGGGTGTCGCGAGATCAGATAGATGGTGGTATCGGTGTTTAATAAATTAGCAGCAGAATACATCAGGACCGTAGTTAGGAAATATTTTTATCAGAGTAAAACACCAAACTTTTTATAACAAATCAATCGGATAAAACCCAAGTTCATTCGACAATACATTTGTAGGGATACACTCTAATCATTGAAAACAAAAACTCCTTTTTATTTAGGTAACGTTTATAGCCATTTTTCCAAGCCTTCAGTGCTCTCCAGCTGCCTTCTATTGGCTTTCACATTGTGTTACCTAAAACGCGTTTTAGAAACATTTTATCAGCAGAAAATACTGGTAAGTACATTCCATTTTTGTAAAGCATCAGTTGTTTATATATTACAGTATTAAGGGTGATTACAATGTTTATATCTACACAATTACTCGGTCGGTACGTGTCACTCGAAAGATCTGCGACTATGGTCATATCACACATTGGATACCCGTGCCCAATTGTGAAGGTTATCAAGTACTGTATAGAAACCCCATAATACTGGCAGCAATTGTAGAATTACAAAGACTTAATCACTGTAATTGTATTTGAAAACATTTGAGGTTTTGATAAAGCATTTTGACTCATAAAAAGAAAGGTACTTACAAAAAGTGAGGAAAAGTGAATGTACTTACATTGTTGACTTAGGTGATACTACTATAGCTTCCTGGTGATTCTCCTGGTTATTATCTATTAAAATTAAACAATGCACAAGTGTTAGTAAAATAACCCAAATCACATTAACCGTACAACTCGAGACAGAATTCCAATGACTAAGTCAGGCAGAGCCTTGTCATGCACTACGGAATCCTAGATCAATCGAGTGTAACACGAGACAGAACTCCAACGACTGAGTCAGGCAGAGCCTTGACATGCGTTACGGAGCCCTAGATCGATCATGTGGGTAACAACAGGGTTATAATACTTACAACGAGGTAGAGCTTCGCTTTATAGTGGGTATAATACCCCGGTATAATTTCTACTTTTTAGAAATTTGAGAGAGAATTTTGATTTCTGAACGAATTCAAATGAACTCGATCGATCCTATTTATAGGCTTTCCGTATGGCGGCTCCTAGCCCGCGAAGACATCAGCTAACTCTCTCGCGGCCCGCGAGAGAGTAGACTAGGGTTTAGGGTTGGCTACTCAGCGAACCTAGCTTTGACATGTGTTGACACGTGTCAGCATGGGTGTCCGGCAAGCAACCGAGGCTCGCGCCCCGCGAGAGACCAAAGGGGTCTGGGTCGCGACCAGTGACAAACCCATGAATTTTGTTTTTCTTGTTTTTCATAAATATAAGGGTATTCTGGGTTTGTTTCTTGTATACGGGGTATATAAGGAACGTTTTAGGGTGACGTTAAGGGTTCTAGGAGGGTTGTTATATCCTCCCTTCCTTGTTTTAGATCTCATCCTCGAGGTCTACTAGAATAGGTGTGGGTATTTCTTCTACATCTCTGACTCAAGCTCCCAAATGTATTCTTGTCCTCTCTTAGAATCCTATTTCACTTTGACTAGAACTAGTCACTTGTGTTTGAGATTCTTGATTTTCTATCTTCAATCTGAATAGGTTTTTCGATGAACTTAAGTTTCTCATTTACCTCTATGTCCTTAAGAGTTATCACTAATGATTCGTCTGCTAAGCAGTTTTTGAGATTACATACATGTATTCCAGCCATTTCTTCTGGCAGTTTTAACTGATAGGCTACAGATCCTACTCTTCTAATAATCTAAAAGGTCCAACATACCTGGGGCTTAGCTTTCCCCTTTTAACGATTCTGACTACTCCTTACCATGGAGAAACTCTTAACAATACCTTATCTCCTACTTGAAATTCTAAAGGTTTTCGTCTGTTATCTGCATAACTCTTTTGACGATCTCGTCTATTTTTAGTTTTCCTTGACTTGAATTATCTTATCTGTTGTTTCTTGCACTATCTCTGGTCCAGATAATTGCTTTTCTCCAATTTCCGCCCAACAGACTGGAGTTTGGCACTTATGTCCATAAAGTGCTTCAAAAGGTGCAGCATTAACGCTAGTATGATAGCTGTTATTGTAGGAAAATTCTATTAATGGTAAATGATCGTCTCAATTTCCTCTGAAATCAATTACACAGGCTCTAAGCATGTCTTCCATTGTTTGTATTGTCCTTTCACTTTGTCCGTCCGTCTGTGGATGATAAGTTGTGCTTAGATTTAACCTGGTTCCCATTGCTTTTTGGAAACTTGTCTAAAAATGAGAAGTAAAATGGCTATCTCTATCAGATACAATAGTTAAAAGAATTCCATGTAATGAAACTATTTCATTTACATATAGCTTGGCTAACTGTTCCATACTAAAAGTTTCCTTCATTGGTAAGAAATGAGCAGATTTGGTCAATCTGTTTACAATCACCCAGATTGTATCATTTCCTTTTCTTGTCTTGGGTAATTTGGTAACAAAGTCCATTTTTATCAATACCCATTTCCATATTGGCATCTCTAACTGTTGTAATAATCCTGAGGGTTTCTGATGCTCAGCTTTAACTTGTGAACAAGTTAGACATTTAGCAACGTAGTTTGCTATATGCTTTTTCATTCCTATCCACCCGAAATTATTTCTTCAATCTTGATACTTTTTATTATTTCCAGGATGTATCGTATACTTAGACTTATGAGCTTCTTCTAGAATTTTGTGGCGTAGGTTTCGTTGTTTAGGTATCCACATTCTTTTCTTATGGAACTTCCAAACTCCATCTGATCCTTGTTCTAACTCCTTAATCATTCCGTTTAAACCTTCAGCATCGTCCTTGAATGCTGTTTCATGTACTTCTCTAATTTGATCATTTAAATCTATTTGTAGATTTTATTTTGAGAGAACATACTCGTTTCGGCCTTTCATGATACTTTCGACTTAAAGCATCAGCTACTACATTTGCTTTCCCAGCATGATACTGGATATCACAATCATAATCACTAAGAACTTCCATCCAGCGTCTCTGTCTCATATTTAATTCTTTTTGCCCAAAAATATATCTTAAACTCTTATGATCGGTGAAGACAACAAATTTATTTCCATATAAATAGTGTCTCCAAATCTTAAGGGCAAAAACTATGGCTCCTAATTCTAGATCATGGGTTGTGTAATTCTCTTCATGTTTCTTAAGTTGTCTAGAGGCATAAGCTATAAGCTTTTGACGTTGCATCAACACACATCCATATCCTAACTTAGACGCATCAAAATAGACTATAAAGTCTTCAGTTCCTTCTGGTAACGCGAGTATGGGTGCGTTGGTTAACTTTTGCTTAAGAATCCTAAAAGTTTCTTCCTGTTTTGGTCCCCATTCAAATATAAATGATTTGCAGGTCAGTTTAGTTAATGGAATGGCTATCCTAGAGAAATCTCGGATAAACCGTCTATAATATCCAGCTAGTCCAAGAAAACTCCGTACTTCTATTAGCGACTCAGGGATTTTCCATTTAATAATCGCCTCGATCTTTATGGGATCCACATGAATTCCTTCATGATTAACCAGATGTCCAAGGAATTGCACTTCTTGTAACCAAAATTCACATTTTGAGAATTTAGCATAAAGCTTCTCTTTTCTCAACAATGTCAGAAGTGTATGCAGATGCGTTGCATGTTGCTCTTTACTCTTAGAGTGAATTAGAATATCATCTATAAAGACAATTATGAATTTATCCAGGTATGGTTTACATATCATGTTCATCATGTCCATAATTGCAGCTAGGGCATTGGTTAAACCAAATGGTATGACGGTAAATTCATAATGAACGTACCTTGTTCTGAAAGCAGTTTTAGGAATGTCCTCTTCCTGTACTTTAAGTTGATGATATCCTGAGCATAAATCAATCTTAGAAAAGAATCGAGCTCCTTGAAGTTGATCGAATAGATCATCGATTCTCGGTAATGGGTACCGATTCTTAATCGTAAGCTTGTTTAATTCTCGGTAATCAGTGCACATACACATCGATCTGTCTTTCTTTTTAACAAACAACACTGGTGCTCTCCACGGTGATGAACTTGGTTGTATAAAGCCTTTGTCAAGAAGTTCGTCCAATTGTTTCTTCAGTTCTTGCATCTCCGTTAGTGCTAATCGATTTGGTGCTTTGGCAATCGGTGCCGTCCCTGGAATTAGGTGAATTCTAAATTCAACCTCTCTATCAGGCGGTAATCCAGGTAACTCTTCTGGAAAGACATCCGAAAATTTAGATATTTTGGGAATATCTTTTAATTCTTTTCCTTTAGTAATGATGATTACAGAAATCATATATACTACTCCTCCTTTCCTTTCATAACTTGCAGCTTTCATCACAGAGATGAACTTCGTCGATCTGGTTGGTTTATCTCCTTTGATTGTGATCCTTTCACCTCTTGGTGTACTTACTTGTACTATCTTTTGATCAAATAAAATACTGGCACGATTGGCTACCAACCAATCCATTTCTAATACAACATCGAATCTGACTAGATTCATTGGATAAAGGTTACCAAAGAAATGATGGTTTAGGATTTCTATTCTTGCTTCCTGTAAGATTTCACTTATCTTAATGGATTCTCCATTTGCTGTCTCTACCAGACAATCTTGTTGAAGTTTGGTTAAGGGATGGTCGAGAAGTTTGTAGAAAGAAGTATTAATAAAACTTTGGTTTGCACCAGAGTCAAATAATACTTTGGCAAAAATGTCGTTAACTAAAAATGTACCGACAATCACATCTGGAATCATCTTGGCTTCTTCAGTTGTCAGAACAAATGCTCTGGCATTCTTCTTGGGTCCTTCAGCTTTCTTAGCTTTGTTGGTTGCTGCTAGAGCTAGTTTCAGACAGTTCAGTTTGATGTGACCAGCCTCTCCACAATTGTAGCATATTCTGGTGTTAGCCTTTCTCCTACAATCTTCTTCCTTATGTCTTGGGTACTTGCAAAAGTTGCAGTAGGGTGCAGAAGCACCTGTTCCTTTTCCATGAGTGCTTCTTTTTATAAAACTTGCAGTAGGGTGCAGAAGAACCTGTTCCTTTTCCATGGTAGGAATTACCATAGCGAAATTCCTGGGTAAGCTTTTGAGCTAGGTTCTTTCTCTGGTTTTCCTCTTGTGTACGTGTGACAACTCGAGTTTTCAAGGTCTTTCCTCGACACATTACTTGTTTACAGTCGTGTTTTCACAGCCTGCTTGCATTGTAACTTGTTCATGTTTGATATATGTTTGGTGTATTATATTATAGTTGGTGAATAATAAACTGTGGTTAGTTTGACATATGTTAGTGTGTGTTATTCTTATGCGACGAAACTTTGGGAGTTTCACCATAACTCTTGCATGACGAAACATTAGTGTTTCACCACTTATAAGCTCGACGAAACTAGAGGGTTTCGCCACTCTCTCTACTCGACAAAACTATGGAGTTTCGTTACCTCCTTTGAGGTTTCATGGGGATGAGCTTTCGGCCCAGGTGAGGCCCAAACACGTCAGTTATATATACCTTTTTATCCGTATTCCATTACGTAACATCACAACCGGCGAAAACCCTAGACACTCTCTCCTCCCCTTGCATTCGACGACAGTCACCACTCCCTAGAAGTTCTTGCTTAACCCATCGCATATCCGGTTAGTTTTGTGATAACCCGACTCGATCAAATTGTTATGTTGTCCGTGTAAATGCTTGTTATCATAAGTTGGTTTCACTGGCTGATTGATGATGAATGTAATGATGATTGTTATGATGATGATTATGTGTGTCGATATTTAGTTATTGATGCGAATGATACTTGTAATTGGTTAATAGATAGGGTTTGATGTTCTGTTGTTAATCCATGAGACCAGATCTGATGCTTATGATTGTAAATGTTTATGCATATTGTTCATGTTCGGTTTGGTGTTTGTAAATCATGTTATATGAATGTTAAATGAATATGTGTTACAGTCATATAAGTGCCAATAATCTAGTAACGAACAATTTGTGGCTGGGTTTGATGTTGATGATCAACTGATAAGGTATAATTAGGGGTTCTGTGTGTGATCAACTGCTAATGTGACGTAACTTATACATATCGACGAAACACATACACCAACGAAACTTGGGAGTTTCGTCAATGAAAGGTCACGACGAAACATGGGGGTTTCGTCAATGGAGTTCACGACGAAACCTGGGGGTTTCGTCAAAAGGGTTCACGACGAAACAGTGGTGTTTCGTCAAGAGGGTAAACAGCACAGTGAACTACTGTTTAACTGCTTTGTGTTCTTTGGGAATCACTGTCTGATATGCATGCTGACATTTATGTGTGTATGTGAATGATATTGTTAAGTATGCCTTGATGCTTCATATATGCCATGATAAAGATTGTGAGTGTAAACTGCTAGTTATATGTGAAACATACTTGTATTACTTGAAAATAGACCTGACTTATATGGTAACCATGTTAGGACGTGGTTGACCACCATTAGCTCAAGTGACCCTTCTGTTTATCTGCCGAGCTAACCAAGGTGAGTTCACACTTTCTATAAGGCATGGGATTCCGGTGGTTTGGGAATGGGTTAAGAAATGAATACGAAACCTACATATTCTCCTTGGGTAGAATATGTACCTACATCCTCCATGGGAAGGATGACAACATTGAACCTGCATATTCTCCTTGGGTAGAATACGTACCTACATCCTCCATAGAAGGGTGACAACCTTTAACATGTTAGACAAAACTCTATCATGAAGTCCCTCATTTTTTTATCAACTTAATCGCCAGGCCAATGGCGAGCGGGTCATTAGTTAGATAGCGCTATTTAGGTTTGACAAGCCTCACACCGTGCCGCAGAGGACGGGAGTGAACTAATGGATCTGGGCACTTAGTCAATGATGATAGACATTGACATAGGGCACATGCATGACTCCAGTCAGTTGTCGATATGGTAACGGTCTAGTGGTTAACATGGGGAAGCCCCCACTGATTATGGTTTGGGAAACAAGGAATTGGATAACTCTTGGTTTTCGAAACAATTTATGGTTTTTGGAACAACATTAAAGCTGGACAACCAACTGTGAACTCGCTCAACTTTGTTGTTGACTCATTGTTACATGCCTTGCAGGTCGTTAGATGCTTAGCTGGAGCTTGCACGAGCAGGAGGAGTCGTTGTGGGACATGGACCGTTGTGTGCCATGTTAAACTTTATAAACTTATGAATTATGTTTTGGTTTTACACTTTATGCTTCCGCTGTTAACTCGAAGTTGGTTAATTACTTTTGGACACCAATTATATTGTGGTTGGATTTATTTACTTAATTACATTGTTCAATATGATTGGTGGCTTGATCCTGATCAGTCACGCCTCCATGCGGTGATACTCCGCTTGTGAATTTTGGGGGTGTAACAGATTGGTATCAGAGCCATTGGTTATAGTGAACTTGGTTTTAAAAAGGGAAAAGCTTTTTGACAAAACCAGACTATAACCTGTACAGTGCTCAACGATCCACAACGACGCTTCACTCCACGTGCAAGACTCGACACCATAGGTGATATGGTTTATGTTTATATTGCCTACTTGTTAGTTACATAGTACATTGTTCATGGTATGCTTGGTGAAACATAGCAACTATTGTTTGAAACCCATGTGTGCTTACTCTCTTCTGTCAGCGCACTTTCGCGACACTTTTCTCACTTATGTTTTCTTTGATATGAAGATCATGAGTGGACGTCTGAACTTGACTCAAGCCCAGCTGACGGCTTTAATCAATGAACGAGTTGCTGAGGCACTCGTAGCAGCCCCTGCAGGAGGTATAACCTGCCTTTTTTACCTACCTTGGGATGTTTAGATCCTGCTCCCGCGAACCAACTCTCGTGCTTAACTTTGTCCTTTCTTGCTCTCGCGACAGGTCAACCTGCTCAGCCTCCTGTGTGTACTTTCAAAACTTTCATTGATTGCCGACCCAGTACTTTCAACGGCACTGAAGGAGCTGTAGGTCTCCTCCACTCGTTCGAGAAGCTTGAATCTGTCTTCGAGATGTGTGAATGCCTTGAGGCTCGTAGGGTGAAATATGCTACTTGTACTCTTGAAGGTGTGGCGCTCACGTGATGGAACGCTCAGGTCCAAATGCTGGGGTTGGCGGCTGCTAATGCCACCCCATGGAACGACTTCAAAGATTTGATCAAGAAAGAGTATTGTAATCATGATGACATCCACAAATTGGAAGTGGAGTTCTACAACTTAAAGATGACGGGGTCTGAAATTGAGGCATATACGAAGAGATCAAATGAATTGGTCGTGTCATGTCCTGCTTATGATTGATGTTATGATTGATGTTATGAAATCAAGTTATGAAGATAAGTATGTATTAATGACTTTAATAACTAGTTTTCTAGATTGAAGGCGGATGTATTTAACCATTCTTCATGTTATGTTGATTCAACTCATTCGTGTCATTACGGTCTATATAAAGAAAATTAACTGCCTGGAAGGGGTTAGAAGGGTGGTTGGGTAATTCCATTTTTCGTTCAGTGTATAGATCCTGCGAGAACCTGGTTCAAGCTTATTAAGACTTCACGAATGGGCGGTAATGCCCGCCTTGGGAGAAGTAAGAAACTGCTTTAATCCCTTATCTATAAACTACTATTAAAACTTTAAACCGACCTTGCGGGACAGTATCCTTGCTGACTCAAACCAATGGGTTGAGGGTAACGCTGCCTTGAAAGGGGCCTACTACTTTTCGCATTTATAACTTACTTAATTATCTTTCAATAATCCGACCTTGTGGGACTGTATCCCTGCTGAATCAGACCAATAGGTTGAGGGTAACGCTGCCTGGAAGGGGGGCCTACTACTATAACTTAAACATAATCTCTTAAAATGCCCAAAGTACGAAAATCAATAAGGGATACATAAAAGAGGAGTTGGAACTAAGTGATTCCTTCTTGTCTATTTGTTTTCCTTATATTTTATTTTTGCTTTTTAGTTTATCTTTTTATAATTTTCAAGACTATTCATCAAAATTTGGTTAGATTAGACATTAACGATAAGGCTCTTGTGTCCTTGGACGACATCAGTATATTGCCATCACTATACTACGTCCGCGATGGGTGCACTTGCCCTAACGTGTGTAGAGTGATAGTATTATATCATGTTTTATAAATTTAAAACTTGAATCGCGAGTAAAAAGGGGTTAAAATATATCTAAAACTTATATACACTCGCACATGTCACCAATTTTTTAGCGCCGTTGCCGGGGACACATGTATTTTGAGAAAGCTTAAAATTAACAGCCTAATCATTTTTATCTTTTCTTTTTAGGTTTTTCTTCTTTTTCTTTAAATTTTTCACTTTCTGCAAAAAGTGACACAGGGCCGTGTGTGATCTACACGGGGCCGTGTCATCTTTCTAGTAATCTCAAAACTATTTTCTGCCAAATACAGACTGCAGCATGGGCCGTGTTACCTTCACACGGGGCCGTATCAGATCAACAGTCTGTAGGAAAATAGTAACCGCCAGTCTTACGGTGAATGGAACACAGGGATTTTTATGATTATTTTTACCCCCGCCACTCTTACGGTGAATGGTGCGATTTATGTGGAGAAGAGCATGAAGAATTAGAGTGTGGCATTCTAAACTTCACTCCCCACTACTTAGCCCCATCATTTTCCTATAACGATTACCTTAAGATGGGCAGGAGTAAAAATGATAATAACATCCATCCACCTGAGCCCTATTAACCCTCATACCTAGGAGATTTAGAAGACGTAAGTCAAATATAAAAAAAGGATTCTCCAAAAGCTCAAGGAGATAGAATCCTTGATGAAGGCACGATGTTCATCAAGGATCTCAAACGAAGGAGAATCGATGGAAGAACAATCAGGTACAAACAACACCGAGACCAACAAACCTACCAGAGACACTTGCGAAGACAAAGGCGATAGTCGTCCCATGTTTCTATTTCATGATGACGGTCCCCTTTACAGAGTGTGAATTTCCCACCGACGGTTTGGACAGGAGCGAGCCGACTCATACATTCTTTAACAAGAGCCCGGATAAGGTAAATAAGGGATGGTTCCGTTTTCCCATTTTTAAAGTAGGATTCTATCTTTCCGACAACCTCTTGCGTTTTCGTACCTCTCACCGGAGCCTAAGGTATATCCGGCAATACGTTGTTGCCCCAACCAGTAAGGAACCACCCAATAACAGACAATTCCTTAATGAAACCCTAGACAAAACTTCATAAATACCTTGAAACACGGGGCCGTGTTCCTCGAACATGGGGTCGTGTCCAACTTTCTTCCAAAACATGGGGCATGTTGGACTAGCATGGGGTCGTGCCCCTTGTATTTTCCAATACGGGGCCATGTCAATGTTGATGTGGCCCATGTCTCACTAACAGACAACATTCTCTGACACATGCAGGCGACACGGGGCCGTATTGCCCGGGCACGGGGCTGTGTCGACATGAAGTCACTGTCTATAAATTCAGCCTTGAGGAGAATGTTTGTAGCCATTCTAAAAAGACTAATATCGTCCAGATCTTGCACACATACTCTAAAAGGTATGTTCATGAAAAGGTTTCATATAACCTTCGTATCTTTACTTCTTATAGTCATTTCCTCTTCTTCCTTTCACCAAACCACCATTGAAGCTTGAAGCTTCAAGCTCAAAATACTTTGTTGGGAGGTTCAAAAGCATTATTTTTAGCTAAAGGTTTTGCAAATATACTACAGTAAAACATTATTTTAAGTTATTTAGATCTAGAAATATAAAAAAACAAACAAATTTAACTTAAAATGAAATTTCATGAGCTAACATTTCAGAGCTGGTGGTGCAGCACGGGGCCCTGCCACATAGGCACGGGGATGTGCTAAGTAGTCTGTTATTCCAAAAATGTTAATGGCTTGTCATCTTTCCTAGAATGTCAAGCTAGCAGAGTGGAACTTCATCAAATAGCTCAAGGAATAACCGACGAGGGAGGAGACTTTCTCTTGAAGCTACTCTCGTTAGATACATGAGTGCTTTAAGGGAATCTCTTGAGGAGATGACCGCGGTGGAAGATATTCTAATCGACCGGGTGAACTACCTCTCCATGGGCTTGGAAGATTGTTTCAGGGATATCAACACTTTACACCAAAGGATGAACATCTTGGTTATGCCTTCAATGGAACCAATCTAGCCTCAAGCGGATTGGAACCTTGCGAACGAGGTCATTCAACCCACCGGATGGGATGACGAGATCCCGGAACCTCCACCTCTCAATATCGCCTTTGAGGTTCCAGTAAATCCCGCTCCCATACCTCAAGAAGAGGTTGACGAGGAGCTTTATATCTTCCTTCCAAGGGAGATAGAGGAAATGCTCAACGACCTCTAATTGAGTGTTTTCGAAAATAGCTCAAGCCCTCCGAAGACTAGCATTCTTAGATCTAGGAAGTAGCTATAGAGTTTTTAAATAAAGATCTCGTGGAGGCATCCCTCAAGAATCTATCTAGCCTAGGTTAATTTAGGATTGTAATTTTTTATTTTCCTTGCACTTGTCTTTTATTTAATTGAAGAGGAAGTATTTTGGATGATGGTTTCAATAAATGTGTGAAAGAAATTAAAAATACCAAAGGGACGATGAAAAAGAAACCCCATGCACGTAAACCAGAGCCTCCCGCTTCAAAAACTGCAGATCAGTGTCTGCAGCACGGGGTCGTGCGCACCAGGTACGCCCCTATGCTCAACTCTCTGATGTCAAAAAGTTTCTGCCAAGAAGGTGGCACGGGCCCTGCTCACTCAGCATATTGTAAGTTTCCTGATCAACATTGTTTCCACAATACCCCTGTGTCCACCATACTGTAAGTTTCCTGATCAACATTGTTACTGCCACTTTAGCCACGGGGCAGTGTCCCCATAGCACGCCCCCGTGCTGCAAGTGTCAGTAACCAAGAAAATTGTTATTTTTACCCAGTTTTTACACATTTAATAAAAATATATCCTATTTGGGACACATTGAGGACAATGGGTAATTTAAGTGTGAGGGGGTGTTAAAACCGTGAATCGTTTGTCCTAAACACAAACCTTACACAAAACTCGCTTTGAAAAACCACTAATCACCCCAATTTTTTTCAATTTTTTTTCTTTTACTTATCTTGGTTTAGTTGGGTAAAATAAATTCTAAAAATTATGTTTTTACTAATTTACATCTGATAGCGTCGTGATAAAAAGAACCAATTAAGAAAATTATTAAAAACGGGCATAACAAATCTTTGTAAAAATTGATTATATATACATTTTCACACTATAACCCCTTTTCCCACAAAAGTGAGTTTTGAGCCTTTACACATCTATACTAATTGCTCAATTTTCGTTTCTTGTGTGAATTGTCCGATTGGATCTTACAAATCTAGAACTTGTCAAAGGAATACATTCCAAATCCTTACCGACACAAATCCAAATAATTAAATGATGGAAGCATTAGGACTAAACCTTTTTTTTCACTTCAAAACTTTATTTTTCTTTTCTTTACCAAAAACACCCCGTAGATAAACCCCTTTCAGCCTTAACCCTTTCATTTCTAAACCCGCAAAAATACACACATTTGCAAAAACAACCACCCACATCCGCGAACCTTTTTATTCACACCCTTTTATTTTTGTAAAAAGATCGGTTATAAAATTTGTTGGACCGATTGCGTGACCCTAAACAGTCAGTATAAGCAGTTCATCTTAGTTTACAGAGGCGGAATCAAAGTAAACCAAGTCATAACAGCTTGTATCCTTTTTAATCTCTTCTCTATTAATGATTTCCGAGACTTTACAAGTGTTTCTAACAAGATTTTGGCAGAACCTCGTCTCACAAGCAATGATCACTGTTCGTTTCAAATGACACACTCAACAACTATATATAGGTGTGGCCTGTTCGCTTGAATGTGTACATGTCTTCTCAAGCGAACATGTTCAAACGAACTAGACTTTGAAGTTGTGTTCGCTTGAATGTGTCACATGTATGTTCAAGTGAACTACCATACTTTTACATGCAAACCCTAATTACATCCTATCTAGACCTAAGACTTGATTAAAACTTAGTCAACAGGCATTCAGTGCACCAACAAACTCCCCCTTGGATGTTAACGAAGTCTTTGGCATTGAGTCTTCAGTCTTGGTCTCTTTCCAACTCTATAGTCTTTATTTCAAAAACTCTTTCTTCATACAGGTTCAGGATCTTAATCTGGCTCCATCTTCAGTCTCCCCTTTGACTGTTGATCTAGAAATCTTGACTCCCCTTTCACAAACTCCCCCTCTCGGAATGCTAGGACTTGAATTCTGGTTCAAACTTTAACGTTTTGTTGCCATGGGGATTCCTGTATAAACTCTAACCAAAAATAAGATATATGATAATAATAGTTTTAATCCAAACTTACCATTTAACTTTCAGTGTTAGAAATCCACTTAAGTATTCAGGTCCAAGTTAATGACCCTGATTACTCAATTAATCTACCAAGTTCAACTTAATGACCTTGGTTGATCATAGATAATTCACACTGACATTTAATTCAATTTTAATTTCTGAAAATTACAAGTTTCAAATTAATGAACTTGCTTTAACTTTTTAACTTCTCAAACTTATCAAGATCAGCTCACGACTCATCCTCCAGTCCAGAAACCTCCTGCATCTGCTTTCAACTTTCGAATCCGAAGATCAACTCTCCACTTTGGTTTGTCAAAAATAAAACAGAAATGAAAAATCTTTTTGGATTTTAATAAAGCTTCTAAACTAGGAATGAAATACAGAACTAAAATGTAATGAAAGTAAACTATTTACAAACATATTTTTGATGAGCGTGTTAGGGAATCATATCAGCTATTCGACAAATCACAAGTACCGTTAAGCTTCAATTACATACTCAGAATTAAACAATTTGCTTAGATTGTCAATATACTGATCCACTTAAATTCTCACACACATTTCAATCTGTCCAGGATACTGATTTAGTGTTTTAGAGACTTAAACTTATACGTGTGTCCCACCTCTTGAATATACTCCCGTATCCAGATCTCAATATTCAGTCTTACAGATGAGTATAACACAAATGATATCTGTAAGGGGTTAATAAATTATGAAGACTCATGAGAGCTCAGGTGAGAACTACCGTTCAGCAGAGAGATCATGACTCAACTTGAGTGTGTCCCCTTTAGAGGATCTTTTTTACAACAGCATTGCTAAGCAATTTTATTGTCTTATCAAATATGCTGAGGGTGATGCTATGTTTCAAGCATTGCAGAAAGTATTATTCGAGGACTAGGTCAGAACTTCCATTCGACAGAAGTCCCGGAATAATACCCCAGATATCACTGAGTATAAAAACCTAGTATATCAGAAAAAGGAATCTTTCAAACGAGATTTCAGGGGTTACCTATATATCCAAGTATTGTTCCCCACGAAATAAGTAAGTAAATATTTAAGTTTGTATCCCGAACAAACCTACTAAATGTGTAAAAACCTATCGGCATATCATCAGCGAGACTGTTTAACGCATTTAAACATTCCATTTCTTTAGCATACTGTGACTGTCAAGCCGATGTACTATCATTTTCCCTTTTTACACAAGCTCTTTTTCTGATTTTCTATTGTTTTAGGATTTTGAAAATATCTCATGTTTTTGTATTTTTGTCATTTTTTATTGTTTTTGTATTTTCTGAAAAATTACCCTATACTCCCCCTAAATACCAAAACAGGTAAAAAATCGACAAACCATTGCAGATTGCTTCTCAACATCATCTACAATGTCTCCTTCATCAACGCCAATGATCTCCTCCAACACCGATAAAAGCTTCATACCATTCAGTTTTAGCAAATACTGAAAACGTGTTTTATCAAATGCTTTGGTATGTAAATCAGCTTTTTGTTCATCAGTGTGGATTTTCTCAATTCGTATCAACTTCTTCTCGAAACAATCTCGAATGAAGTGATGACGAATCTCAATATGTTTCGTTTTAGCGTAATGAACTGGATTCTTAGTAATGTTAATCGCTGCCTCATTATCAACAAAGATAGGGGTGTTTAGAAATTGCAAACCGTAGTCGCGCATCTATTGCTGGATCCACAAGATCTGTGAGCAGCAACTGCTAGCAGATACATACTCCGCTTCACATGTGGATAAAGCCATAGAGGTTTGCTTTTTGCATTGCCAAGTGATCAATCGTGATCCGAAAAACTGGCACCCTGCTGTTGTTGATTTAGCATTAACTTTGCAGCATCCGAAATCAGAATCGGAATACCATTCGAGCGTGAAATCGCCTTCTCTTGGATACCACAACCCCAACGATGGAGTTCCTTTCAGGTAGCGCAATATCCTTTTCACAATAACCATATGCGATGCTCTCGGGTTAGATTGAAATCTTGCTGCGAGGCAGGTTGGGTACATGATATCAGGTCTTGAAGCTGTCAAATACATCAGCGAACCTATCATGGAACGATACATCGTTTCATCTACCTTCTCTCCGGTGAGATCAGGGTTTATCCCATGATTCATTGCTAATGGGGTGGAAGCTGGAGTAGAACCTGACATCCCGAATTTCTCCAAGATATCATGAACGTACTTTGTTTGATGTATGAAAATTCCTTTGGGTAGTTGATCAACCTGCAATCCCAAAAAGAATTTCATCTCACCCATCGATGACATTTCAAATTTCTGCTTCATAACACGTTCAAAATCTTTGCATAGATTCTCATTTGTTGACCCAAATATGATGTCGTCCACATAAATTTGAACTATCAGAAGATGACCGTCGACCTCTTTGGTGAAGAGAGTGGCATCCACTTTTCCACGAATGAAACTGTTGGCTAGTAGGTGTTAAGACAATGTCTCGTACCAAGCTCTCGGGGCCTGGTGTAAACCATACAGCGCTTTGTCTAACAAGTAGACCTTGTCTTTGTGGATTGGATCGGTGAAGCCCGGTGGCTGACCGACATAAACCTCCTCTTTAACCTTCCCGTAGAGAAAAGCCGATTTAACATCTAACTGATAAACTTTGAAGTTTTTCCATGATGCAAATGCTAGAAAGATTCTGATAGCTTCTAGTCGAGCTACAGGAGCATACACTTCGGTAAAATCTATCCCCTCCTGCTGACTGAAACCCTGGACTACGAGTCGAGCTTTGTTGCGAACCACAACTCCTCTATCGTCTCTCTTACATTTGAACACCCACTTGGTGTTTATCTTCCTTTGACCATCTGGCAAATCCACTAACTTCCACACTCCCAACTTTTCGAATTGGCTCAGTTCCTCCTGCATTGCATTGACCCAAGAATCTTCTGTAAGCGCCTCTTTGTAAGTTCTTGGTTCAACCTGCGAGATAAAAAAAACTTAATGAGAATTCAGTTTGCAAAGAAGCAACTTTTGTATAAAACATGTAAGCCCTTTATCAAGCTGTCTTCGAGTGCGAACGCCAGTCTGCAATTCTCCAATGATCAACTCCTCTGGATGATATGAAAGAGTTCGTGGCATTACTTCGCCTGGAACATCTACATCACCTTCCAGATTAGTAACATTCTTATTTGAATCTTGTTCACTGACTGGGTTTGTTTGACTTGAGATCTGAATTTGCTCCCCCTCAGAATCTGAATCACCATGATCAAATACTGGCATGTTCTCAGATTCTTGATTATCATTCTGTGCCGACTGATTATCTTGAGCAACTTCATTTTGTTGGACATCATCATGTTCACCAGCATTGCTTGGACCTGCTTCATCATCATTTGAAACTCGTTGCGGTCTTCTTGAATACTCAACTAGGAACCTTTCCTGCGATTCTTCATACTCTCTCAGAATATCCAACTCATCAAAGAAATCTTCTTCTTCTTCCTTTTCTTCTTCCATGTCAAACGAATCCCACAATTTATCGTAATTAAAACGCCATGAATCACCGGGATTTTGATGCGGCATAGTATACCCCTGACACTCAACATGTTGTGCTTCGATGATCTGCTTCATGCTTGGAACAAAGACACGTCTTTGTGGACTTGAGTAACCCACAAATATTCCTTCGATACTCTTTGGACCAAACTTACCAAAAGGCTCTAGAATTGTACAAGGAGACCCAAACGGTTCTAAAAATTCAGGTTCGGTTTACGGTTATTGATCAACTCAAAGCATGTCTTGTTGAATTTCTTGACAGTGAGAACCCGGTTGAGTGTATAGCATGCGGCAGAAACTGCTTCTGCCCAAAAATTTATCGGTAGCTTTGAATCAGCAAGCATTGTTCTGGCCGTTTCGATTAGCGTCCTGTTTTTACGTTCTGCGACTCCATTCTGTTGCGGAGTGTACGGAGCACTAAACTCATGCAATATACCTCTTTCATCACAATATTCTTCCATCTTGTTGTTCTTGAACTCAGTACCATTATCACTTCTGATTCTTCTGATACGCCTTTGGTACTAATTTTCAATCTTTCTGAACAACGCCATCAAACTATCAAACGTTTCATCTTTTGACTTCAAAAATGATACCCACGAAAATCTGGAATAATCATCAGTAACCACAAGACAGTAGAGATCTCCTGTAATACTTTTGACATTTACTGGACCAAACAGATCCATATGTAGTCTCTCTAACGGTCTGGAAACTGAATTGACTTGCTTTTTAGGGTGTGACTTTTTCTTCTGCTTGCCTTTGACGCAACTAATGCACTCCCCTTCCAGATGAAAACCTTTGATATTAACTCCAAGAACCAAATCATTATGCACCAAGTGATTCATTTTTGTAAGATGTATATGCCCCATCTTCCGGTGCCACAACTTTGATTCTTTCTCCGTTGCTCTAGACACAAAACAATGAGCCTGACCCGTGGTTGTAGTAGCTACGCTCATGTCCAACACGTATAGATCATTGACTCTTGGTGCCCGCATGATAATCCATTCTTCAGGGATAACAAATCCTGGCTTCAAGATCAAACATTCTTTACCAGTGAAGTGAGTAGTATACATCCTGTCACAAATCTGCGAAATGCTTAGCAGATTATTCTCCAGCTCAGCAATGTAGTTAACTCTTTCAAACGTAACAATCCCATTGGATAACGTTCCTTCACCCACAATTCTACCACCTTGATTTCCTGCGAATCCCACATAACCTCCATTGAAATTTCTAACATCATACAACAATGCAGTCTTCCCTGTCATATGTCGAGACGCTCCGCTATCCATAATCCATCTTGAAATAGCTCTCGGAAGTTCCTGCACATATTACAAACAATTCAATAAAGATGCCGATTCATGCTTCACAATTACCAACTAGGAAGCTCCGGCAAGTCCAAAATCTTTAATGAGATTTTGATGCTACCCAAGCCTCTTTTGACTCGGGTAACTTGACTTTAATGTGAGTTTTAGCAGTGTAAAGTGGCGGAAAATTTTTATCATTCATTTTCAAACTTTCATTTGATTCAACCTCAACCTTTTTGTATAAGAAAAACTCATCTATCTTAAGTTGACCGGTTGGTTGATTTTTCTTTTGAACATTCTTCTTCTCTGGTGGAGTAGAAGATTGTTTCTCCAATTTTTCATAATAATCCAAAGGAACATCCATCTTTACCGGTGTGGTAGAAGACGATTGTTTTTCCGACACTAAAACCTTTGGTTTATCAACAACTTTTGGCTTCCATGTTTGTTGAGATGATGCAACCCGTTTGTAATTTTTTTCATTTTTAGTTACCACGTTCTTAACAGGTTCAATTTTGACTTTTGATTTTTCATTTTTCAAAATTTTCTCAACAACCATTGGAGCTTTTCCTTTTGCATCAACCTTCTTCTGTCGATTCTCAACAACTTCAGTCTTAGGCTTGGAGTTGGTGCAATTTCTTGCAATGTGACCAACTTTGTTGCATCTAAAACACGTACGAGTATCAACTACCTGACTTGTGCCATTAGACTAAGGTTGTGAAACCCTCTTCTTAAAAAACTCTTCATTTGATTTTGAAAAAATTTCATTTTCCTCATCAGAAAGTGAACTTGAACCGTTCACAAACACCTTCTTTTCAGCAAACATTTTGTTTTGAAAACTCCTTTTCTGATAACTCCTACCACCCTGATATCCACCCGACCAATTGTTTCGATTGTTGTTATAAAAACGTGGTGGAACTACAGGCTTTTTGTAGTAAGCTTTATCTTTCTCAAAATTCATTTGCCTTTTTGTTTGTTTTAAACTCTTTACTTCAGACAAATCGATTTCAACCATTTTGAACACATTTGTCAATTTTGAAACATTTACATTCTCCAGAGGAAACTCAGAATCCGAATACAACTTATCAGATCCAGCCATCTTGTACATCACAATACCCGGTTCATCACCTAAGTTGTTTTTGGACTTTTGTTTCGGAATGTATTTGTTCAAGAAACATTCATCATCTCCAGTTGAATCACTATTCAAAACACTTTCAGCTGTGCTTTTAACAATCTCTGTCTGAACACTATCATCAGATGATGAAGAAGAAAATGTAACATCAATTGAATCAGGAAGTTTCACTTCATTTTCTTCCTCAAGATTAACCAACCCAGATTGCTTTTTCGAATAATTGTCAAGAACTGGTGGTGGAACTTGATGAAACCCGACCCCGGTTCCATCACAGTATACATCTTCGCCTGCTTTGTCTTTCCCGATGGGTTTGGGAATAATGTGTTGCAAAACAAAGCTTGCAGAGCTGTAACTGTTCAATTTCAAATTGATACGCTCATTCTCAATCTTGGCTTCTTCAAACTGAAGTTTCAACTTAGCAATCTCATCCAATTGTTTATTGATTAATTCTTCTTTTATTCTCAAAACGCACTGCAATTGGCAATTCTCTTTGTATGTTTTACCATTTCTATCATCATTATCTTTAATCATGCTTTTAAGCTTTTCAAGTTTTTCAGTGATCTGACGATTTTCAAGAACTAACCTCTCATTTTCTTTCCTAACCTTTTCTTGATCAATTTTATCAGTTTCAATTTTGTTAGTTAATTCTTTTAATCGTTCAATTGAAGCTTTCACCATTTTGTCACGATCAAGGATTTGATCCTCAACACTTCTGACTTTAGCAGTCAGATCCTCAATCTTCTTACCTTTGAGATAAGTGTTTGTACTACAAACCTTGCATTCTTTGATGCAATTTTTGCAGTCAACATCACCACTGACCTTCTTACCTGACTCAGTCGTTGACGCGTTTGAACTGACTTGGCTTTTAGACTCAGAGACGGATTTAGAATCTACCTCTAGCGTCTTAGCTGCCAGCACCTTGTCAGCCATCTTACCCATGTTTTCAGCATTCAACTCCTGTGTCGTGTCAATGATCCCAGTGTCAACTTTCTTTAACTTCTCTTTCTCTTCTTTCTCCTTCTTTTCTTTCTCTTTATCTTCTCCGCTTCCCCACCATTTCTTCTGCCAATAGTCATCTTCAATTTTATACTCTTGGATTATGGTTTCCACATCAAGAGTGTTATGATCAACAACAATGTTTCCATAGGGGTCAAGATAACACTCCCTGTCTGGATCCCATCTCTTTGCTCTTTTTGCCTCGGAAAAGATACCAGATATTCTGATCAATTTGTACGTGGCTAACATCCTTCTGTAATTATACTTCTGTTCTTCAGTTCGGTTATCTTTCCAAGGAATAGGTTCAGTTTTTGCCATGAAAGCATATCCAACCGCATCCTCTTCAGGTAACAACTCACTCCAGTCGTAACCTTCATCGTCGTGAATCACCGCAAGAGCTCTAGATTTTTCTTTGTTATCTTCAATCTGTTTCATTCTTGGCGGCTCCGATTTGTTCTGATGAAATATTGCCTTCTTATAGTAATCTTCTCTAAATGGGTTTTCAGACTCATCAACATACGCGTTTCTGCATTCACGCTTAAAGTGACCTTTCTGTTTGCACTTGAAACACGTCACCTTGGATTTATCAAAGCCCAACTTGGTAGATGGTCCACCAATTGACTTCCTCCCGGTTATCTACATGAAACGCTGTGCTCGAAGAACTGCACTGGCCATACACCACCTTATGTCGATTAGTTCCATCTCCTCAGGATATATCTGATCATAATCTTCTTTCGTCAGGTTGGTGTTGCCTATCTTCCCTACTACAAGACTTTCATAAAATTCTAGCACAGAGGCTAGGAAAACCATCTGTTGTTTGGCAGACTCTTCGCTGAAGTTCTGAGCGTTCTTTAAGTCTACAGTGATGTTGCATTGAAATAAGTTCTTTGCATCAGACTGGTTTGAATTTGATAAAGACCCACTGTGATATCCACTATGATAACCACTGCTTTGACTTTCTTTGCTTGTAGTGGAAACATTCTCAGCAGAAAACGCAGTCTTGGGAGATGTATTCTTTGGCATCATGCTCTTTGGATAATACAAATCCAAGTTCTGCTGGTATGATGAGTGATTGAATTTGTGCGTCTTCTTTAATTCCAACTCGTGACTTTCTAGTCTTTCAATCAGCAAGTGTACTGTCAACGCTTCTGGTGGCTTGATAGTATTCTTTAGCATCAAAGCATAATATTGCCAATCCATCTCATCTGACAATGCGTCAAACAGTTTGTCGACTAGCTCTTCTCGAGAATAGGAAATTTCATGTCTCGCCAGTTCCAGCTTCAGATGCCCAAACCTCTCAATCATTTTACAAACTGATTCATTCTTTAAACTCCCAAACAAATCAAACTCTTTTCTAAGTAGTTTCTTTTTGTTTTTCACAATTTCTTTGCT
Source organism: Helianthus tuberosus (assembly GCA_030545235.1). Classification (NCBI taxonomy): domain Eukaryota; kingdom Viridiplantae; phylum Streptophyta; class Magnoliopsida; order Asterales; family Asteraceae; genus Helianthus; species Helianthus tuberosus. Next base: position 197,946,252 of record CM060363.1, on the reverse strand, counting down.
TCCTATACATTTGTTTTTCAATTTGTTCCAGAGATCTGTAGCACTAGAGTATTCGATCAAAGATATTATATCTTCTCTGACGGACTGAAACAGCAACGCAATACATTTTTGCTCAGCAACAAACGATTCTATTTCATCAGGTGTTGTTAAGGTTTCGCCACTTTTGCCTCCATTATTGTAACCATTTTTTAGACTCTTCCAGCTGGGAAAAGCAAAGGCCATCAACCAATCTTCAAATTTCTTTGCCCATCGACTGTATTCTTCTATAGCCATTAACTTCGGGGGTTTGTTGTAAGTTCCGAAAGCACTTTCAACCTCCAAGGCGTCCGATAACTTTTTCTTTGTGTTTGACGTGTTCTCATTGGTGTTACTCGAAGATGTATCATTTCCACCGTCTCCAGCAAACGCAAAAACATCATAAAACGGATTGAAATCATCCATCTTGTACGTACCTGAAAAAAATCAGCAATCACTTAGAAAATTTTAAGTTTTGAAAAATAACAAGTTCAAACGAGATCACTTGAAGCGAAATAGCTTCAAGTAGAAACAGCAACTTTCAAGCGAACTCAGGTGATACAAGTTCAAGCGAACTCAAATAATGCAAGTTCAAGCGAACTAAGTTCAAGCGAACTTAATTCAAGCGAACACACTGAATACTTTCAAGCGAACACAGATTATCTTAGTTCGCTTGAAAATACACAAGTATTTCAAGCGAATTGTTCAAGCGGACAGTGTATTTCAAGCGAATAACCAAGGTATTTCAAGCGAACATACAAGTTTGTTCAAGCGAACAGTATATTTCAAGCGAATGACGTCATCGTTTCTCGAACAGTTTCAAGCGATCAGATGTTGTTTTATCAATTTTAAGTCGTATTTTAGTTTGAAACTTTCAAGGATTAGTTAACTATGTATTTCGCTTGATATGTATGAATTTCAGGCCATTTTAACTGTGAATTATGTCCGAATCAGAAAAGAAAGGAGTAGAAGTAAGAAAATCTGGTAGTATCAAGCTGTAATGGTATGAACTCCTTGTCCTGAGCTCTGATACCACTTGTTGGACCGTGTACGACCCTAAACAGTCAGTATAAGCAGTTCATCTTAGTTTACAGAGGCGGAATCAAAGTAAACCAAGTCATAACAGCTTGTATCCTTTTAATCTCTTCTCTATTAATGATTTCCGAGACTTTACAAGTGTTTCTAACAAGATTTTGGCAGAACCTCGTCTCACAAGCAATGATCACTGTTCGTTTCAAATGACACACTCAGCAACTATATATAGGTGTGGCCTGTTCGCTTGAATGTGTACATGTCTTCTCAAGCGAACATGTTCAAGCGAACTAGACTTTGAAGTTGTGTTCGCTTGAATGTGTCACATGTATGTTCAAGCGAACTATCATACTTTTACATGCAAACCCTAATTACATCCTATCTAGACCTAAGACTTGATTAAAACGTAGTCAACAGACATTCAGTGCACCAACAAAATTACAAGTATGGCTCAGTTTCCACTTTGGTAAAAAAAACCAAAGTTTGTTTTTGCTAAGCCACAAAAGCAATCGAAAAACCGATACTTTTTATGTATTTCGCCATTTTTACCAAACACACCTACCTGAACCACAACCTACCCTTTAAAGGCCTCTTGATAATTACAAGGATTAAACGTCATAAAGGAGGATGTTTGATTGATTGTCAAGCCTATAGTAGGAGTGAGTTCCAAACCGGGCACAAACGTTTTCACTTAAACAACTTCGGCCGAGTGTTGAGTGACTACTTGTGAGGTGTGTAAATTTATATATAACTAAATAGAATTTTATAAAGGCATGTTATGCCCAAAACAAATAATTTTTCTTAATATGTGTTTTAAATAAATCATGACGAATATGATTGTAAATAAAATAAAATAAAATAAATTTAGAACTTGGATTCTCGACACTCTAAAGATAAGCCCAAAACCTTCTTTTCTACCTATTCCATTTGGGTGTGTAAGCCACATTATAGAGTTTTGCTTGTGGACAAGCAAAGATTAAAGTGTGAGGGTATTTGATGTGCGTAAAATACAACATATAAATTATATCAAATACGGCTTAAAATCAACCCTTTTTTGGTACTAATGTTGGAAAAAGCATGTTTCTTTGTTCCTTTTTAATCTACAGGGTCAAAAGAGCTTAAACGAATAAAAAAAGCAAATTAACAGCAAAAAACCAACATAAATACCAAGAAGGAGGACTGACACGACTCGCCGAGCCCCCATCCACATCCAAACCAACAAAATAACAAGATCAGAAGCTATGGCACGGGGCCGTGCTCACCAGGCATGGGTCGTGCCCAGTCAAGATTCTTTGCAGTAGAAAAGACAACAACAAAAGACAAACCATACAGACCAACATGGGGTTGTGCTAAGGCAACACGGGGCGTGGTCAACTCTAAGATTCGCAGAATCTGAGATCGTACAACAAGTACAATGGCCACGGGTTGTGCCGTTGACACACGGGGCTGTGTTAGTACAAGACCTGACATTGCAGTTTATGAGGAAGAGAGAGAAGGATGGCCACGGGGCCATGCCAGGATGGCACGAGCCGTGTTGATCGTCTGACTTCAGCTATAAATAGGGGTGCTTGGTTTCATTCCAATCCATCCCTTGGCAAACCACTTCTCTCACACTTGCCACCACTCCACCACCACTACAACACCAACACCCACCACCATCATCCATCTTCCATCATTAAGAGTGTGTAGTAGTCTCGGGATCCAAGATCGATCGTTAGAGTTCTTGTCAAACAAAGGCCATGCTTGGATAAACTCTTACATCACTTGGTGAAGACAAATCTTTTACGTATTAGTTTTTAATTTCCAACCTTTGGCTCCTTTTTATTTGGGTATGTATTAATGACTTTAATAACTAGTTTTCTATATTGAAGGCGAATTTATTTAACCATTCTTCATGTTTTGTTGATTCAACTCATTTGTGTCGTTACGGTCTATATAAAGCATGTTAACTGCTTGGAAGGGGGTTAGAAGGGTGGTTGGGTAATTCTATGTCTTGTTTAGTGTATAGATCATGCGAGAACCTGGTTTAAGCTTAGTAAGACTTCACGAGTGGGCGGTAATGTCAGCCTTGGGAGAAGTAAGAAACCACTTGAATCTCTTATCTATAAACTACTATTAAAACTTTAAACGGACCCTGTGGGACTGTATCCATGCTGACTCAGACCAATGGGTTGAGGGTAATGCTGCCTGGAAGGGGGGCTACCACTTTTCGCATTAATAACTTACTTAATTATCTTTTAATAATCTGACCTTGAGCGACTGTATCCCTGCTGACTTAGACCAATAGGTTGTGGGTGACGCTTCCTGGAAGGGGGCCTACTACTATAACTTAAAGATAATCTCTTAGAATGCCCAAAGTAAGGAAATTATTAAAGGATATATAAAAGAGCAGTTGGAACCAAGTGATTCCTTCTTATCTATTTGTTTTCCTTATATTGTATTTTTTTTCTTTTTAGTTTAACTTTTTATAAATTTCAAAACTTTTCATCAAAATTTGGTTAGATTAGACGTTAACAATAAGCCGGTATTAAAAGCTCTTGTGTCCTTGGACGACCTCGGTATCTTGCCATCATTATACTACGTCCGCGATGGGTGCACTTGCCCTAACGTGTGTAGAGGGATAGTATTATATGGTGTTTTCGAAATTTAAAACCTGATTCGCGAGTAAAAAGGGGTTAAAATATATCTAAAAATTATATACACCCGCACATGTCACCAACGCCACCGTGCCCAATTGTCTGATGTTAAAAATCTTCTGCAGAGAATGTGGCACGGGCTGTGCCCACCCAGCACGTCCCCGTGTCCACCATACTGTAAGTTTTCTATTTAATTTTGTTACTGGCACTTTGGCCATAAGGCCTTGTCCACCAGGCACACCCCCGTGCTGCAGTGACCAGTAACCCCAAAATTGTTATTTTTACCCACTTTTTTGCAACATTTAATAAAAACAAATCCTACTTGGGACACATTGAGTACAATGTGTAATTTAAATGTGGGGGGTGTTAAAACCTTGAGTCTCTTGTCCTAAAAACAAGCCTTACACAAAACTCGCCTTGGAAAACCACTAATCACCCCAAAACTTTTTTGTCAAATATTTTTTTGTTACTTATCTTGGTTTAGTTGGGAAAAATAAGTTCTAAAAATTATGTTTTTACTAAGTTACACCTGATAGCGTCATGATAAAAAGAACCAATTAAGAAAATTATGAAAACGGGCATAACAAATCTTTGTAAACTTTGATTATATATACATTTTTACACTACACCCTTGTGTCACAAAAAGTGGGTTTTGAGCCTTTACCGAGCATACAAATATATATATACACACTAATTGCTCAAATTTTTGTTTCTTATGTGAATAGCCCGTTTGGATCTTACAAATCTAGAACTTGCCAAAATGATACATTCCAAATCCTTACCGATATAAATCTAAGTAAGTAAATGAAAGAGGCATTAGGACTATACCTATTTTTTATTCTATACCTTTGTTTTCTCTTTTCATCCCCTTAGTTAGACCCCTTTGAGCCTTAACCCTTTTGTTTCTAAACACACAAAAATATAAACTTTTGCAAAAAAACCACCCACATGCACAAAACTTTTTATTTACACCCTTTATTTTTGTAAAAATTTCGGTTATAAAATTACAAGTATGGCTTAGTTTCAACTTTAGTAATGAAAAGGATAAATAAATTTTAGCTAAATTATTTTTGCTAAGTCGCGAAGCAATGAAAAACCGACTATTTTTACGCTTTTCCAAACATACCTACCCGAGCCAAACCCTACCCTTTTAAAAGCCCTCTTGATATTTACGAGGATTAAACGCCAAAAAGAAGGATATTTGATTATTTGTCAAGACTATAGTAAGAGTAAGTTCCACACCGGGTCCGCTTTTCACTTAAACAACTTTAGACGAGTGTTGAGTGACCACTTGTGAGGTGTGTAGCTTTGTATATAGCTAAATAGAATTTTATAAAGGCATGTTATGCCCAAACCAAATAATTTTTCTTAATATGTGTTTTAAATAAATCATGACGAATAAGATTGTAAATAATATAAAAACAAAATAAATTTTGAACTTGGATTCCCGACACTCTAAAGATAAACCCAAAACTTCTCTTCTACCAATTCCGTTTGGGTGTGTAAGCCACATTATAGAGTTTTGCTTGAGGACAAGTAAAGATTCAAGTGTGGGGGTATTTGATGTGTGTAAAATGCAACATATAAATTACATCAAACAATGCATAAAATCAACCATTTTTCAGTACTAATGGTGGAAAAAGCATGTTCTTTGTTTACTTTTAATTTATAGGATCAAAGGAGCTTAAACGAACAAAAGGAACAACTTAATAGCAGAAACCAACACAAATACAAAAAAGAAGGATTGACATGACTTGTTGAACCCCCATCCACATCAAAACCAACAAAAATAACAAAAAACAGGAGCTTAGGCACGTGGCCGTGCCCACCAGACATGGGGCCGTGCCCAGTAAGGATTCTCTGCATAAAAATACAACAACAAAAGACAAATCAACACGGGGTCGTGCCAACTCAACATGGGTCGTGGTCAACTCTAAGATTTGTAAAATCTGAGATAGTACAACAAGTACAATCACTACAAGGTCATGCTCTGCCACCACGGGGCGTGTTAGTACAAGACCTAACATCTACAGTTAATGAAGGGAGAGAAATGGAAGACCACGAGGTCGTGCCAGGTGGGCACGAGGCCGTGTGAAGTCTATGTTTCAAGCTATAAAGAGGGGTGCTTGGTTTCATTCCAATTCATCCCTTGGCAAACCACTTCTCTCACACTTCCCATCAGTCTACCACCACTACAACACCAACACCAACCACCATCATCCATCTTTCATCTTTTAGAGTGTGTTGTGACAACTGGTAATTTAAGCCCCTAATTACGTGATTAGCAGGCGATTTACGCGACATTAAATAGTATTTACCATGCAAATTAACTTAATTAGGGCCTCCGCAAGCTTAGGAATGCTTATGCGGTTCTACAGTGTGCGTGTGACGATCTGCGGAGATACAGCTGGAAATTAAATGGTAATAAACTGAAACCGTATGAAATACTGACGACAGCGAGATATATGGATGTTACACGAATATTTTTATGGTTATGGAGTTTGGGTTGCGATATCGGGTCTCGTAGGAATTGCGGGCCACTTGCACATGAGATGAGCTTGTGGGCCCAGGCCCCAAGCCCAAAACCCACAAGCCTAACCTGCAAATAATATATTAGATCTTAAAAATCGTGTCAAGATCTACAAAATCTTACTAAATCCATACAAAATATTATCAAATCTTAACAAATCTTATAAAATCTCTAAAAATCTTGTCAAATCTATATAAAATCTCTATAAGATTTACAAAATCCCTAAAAGATTTACAAAGATCTCCACAAGATCTCTATAAAGCACCCGCATCTCCTTGTCTACATCCACACCCTCACTTGTCTGCAAATTATAAACATGTAACACACACACACAAAAAGATCAGTGTTACTTTACACCATCTTCACTTCCTCACTTTCTCTCAAATATACACACAAATTAGTCATCAGACCCTTATCCTTCCTCATTTTCATAAAATGCCCCAAACACACACCTCCTGGCTCCCCCTCCCTCTCGAGCTCTGATTCCGGCGACCAAAAATACCGACGGCCGGACCACCGGCGCTCTGGAGTCGAGACACCCCTCCTCGGATCTTCGTGATTCCGACACACGACAGCTGCTCCCCTTCTCGTCGGTTAAAAAGACACCCCTCCATTCTTTTTGCATAATAATCATCATCATTATCACTGTCTTCAGCAACTCGAGCAACAAAAGCTTTGGCTTTTAAAATCTCTTTATCCGGACAGTAATTATCCCATCTAAAATTTCCCAGCTAAAACCTTCTGGTAATTTTTCATCATCTTGATCTATCAATTTTGTCATCAAATATGCTTTCTTTGATGATTCCTCGATCGCCTTCTTAGCATGTGCAGTTTGTGGTTCTTGTTGTTGTTGAGCAACTTGATGATAAATTGCTTTTCGATAGTAGTCATTGTTGTTGAACGGATTTTGAGCTCCACTTGCTTCGCGATTCGTGCACTCTCTCTTGAAGTGTCCTTTTTCCCTGCAACGAAAACAAGTAACTTTAGATTTATCAAATCCTAAAGTAGAAACATTTGCATCCCGGAAATCATCTCTTCCTATGATCTGTTTGAATTTCTCAGCTCTTCTTAGCACACTTGCCAAACACCACTTGATATCCATCAACTCCATCTCCTCAGCATCAATCTGATCGTAATCCTCTTTAGTCAACATTGGATTTCCGATCCTTCCTGCAACTAAACTCCCAAATGACTCTAATACAGTCACCAACAAAGACATATGATTTTTTGCAACTTCTTCTGAGTAATTCTGATCATTTTCAAGATTTAGCACAATGTTGCATTGTAGAACTTTGTCTTTCTTTGTCGTTGAAACATTTGGATCAAATGATGGATATAAAGAAAATCCCGTTTTACTATTTGATCCTTTAGATGACCCTCCAGATGAACTTTTAGCATTGAATGCAGTTTCGATCTTTGGTGACATGTTGGTCTTATCATTGATACCTCCTTTGTAATAAAGCCCAATATCTTGTTCACCATCAAAATCCTTCATTCTTGAAATCTTCCTTTGTTCCATCTCTTGAGCTTCAAGTTTTTCAATGAACTTTCCCAGTGTTAGATTCCCAAAATATTTTTTTATTTCTCAACATCATAAGATATGTGCCCCAAGTTTCATGTTTCATGTGGCAATGCATCAGCTACCTTTTCAATTAACTCTTCATTATCTTTTGTGATGCTCACCCTCTTCAGGTTCACTAACAGATTGCAATATCTTTCTATTATCTACTTAGTGCTTTCAGTTCTCAACCCACGAAATAAATCAAACTCCTTTTTTAAAAGTGACTTTTTGTTCTTGATCATCTCTTTACTTCCAACAAACTTTGATTTTAATGCTTTCCAGATTGAATATGCACTTCCATTATGTTACAGTAAAACCAAGATATCTTCCTTAATAGCTTGATGCAATAAACTAGTCATCATTTTTTCATCTTTGTATTTCTTTTTCTCCTCAACACTTAGATCTTTAATTGCAATTACCTCTTCATCATCATTCACCGGTCTAACATATTTTATTTCAACACATTCCCAAGCATCCAAGTAATTTGCTTGAACCCAATTTTCAAATCGTTCCTCCCAACCCTTATACTCCTCAATATTCATGAGCTTTGGCGGTTTTTGCATGGTGCCCGTTTCATTTTCTAACATTGTGTTCTGAGCAATAGTAATCGGAGTAGCAAAGGCGTTATAAAATTCCTCTTCCATGTTTCGGCAACAAGTTTCACAAATTCACAACTTATGACTTTTCAAGCGAAATGCCTTTTGAAGCGAAAAGACTGGTTTCGTGCGAAATAGATGATTTGGTACGAAATAGCTGAACTTTCAAGCGAAATGAAGAGATTTCGTACGAAATGAAATACTTTTTCAAACGAAACACTGATTTCGTGCGAAATGAGTGTGGTATTTCGTGCGAAATAGATGAAACAGGTACTATTCCGTGCGAAATGCTGCTGATGTCATCAATTCGGCCATGATTTTGTCAAATTGAACAGGTTTTAGTCCGATTTTAGATCTAATTCTTTCAAGGATTTGTTAAAACACAGTTTCGCATATAATATGAGAAATTCAAGTCATTTTGACTGTGAAATCAAGTTTAATTTTGAAAAGAAGGTGTAGAAAATAGATTTTGCAGCTGAAATGGTAAGAACTCTTCCTCCTGAGCTCTGATACCACTTGTAGGATCGTATTCGCGACCTGACGAGTCGTTCAGAAGAGTTTTTGCTCAATACGAGAGGCGGAAACAAACGTATCTAGTTGATTCAGCTTGAAATACACTTTAAACTGTCTTTTGATTGATATAACAACGTTTTACAGCGAGTAGACACTTCGGCAGCAGTTCGGTACTGAAACCGGAAAGTTACAAATGACAAGGCACCTCAAGTATTTATAGGCAAGGTGATTTCGCATGGAATAGTTCAAGCGAAATCAATTTCACACGAAATGACTATTTCGTGCGAAATACCCGGTTGATTTCGTGCGAAATGACAATCTGTCATTTCGTGCGAAATGACCTTCTAACCCATATTTGACAGTTTTCTCGTACAACGTGCCTTGAGCTATCTAATCTAATATAAGACTCGATACAAGACGAAGTCGACAGACATATGCACCAACAGTATAGAAATATTTATATCCTTGGCTTGGTGAACACAAATACTCACATATATCTTAAAAATAATTTATTTTTAAGATTAATCCCCAAAAAAATATATATTTTAGTTTCTACCAAAATAATATTTTCTTAAAATGTTCATGAAATGAATATTTTTATACACTTCATAAATGACATATTTTCATGTTTGACAAAATATGATATATTTTTATATTATTTGTAAAAATATATATTTTGTCACTTGTTCGGTTTGATGAAAATATATCTTTCACCAAGCCTTGATATAATATTTTAATCCGGAATATATATAGTGTGTTCATTATGTCCGAGTGTCCAAATGGTCCAATATTCGTGTCCGAAGCATATGTGTGAATTTTTCTTGGAATTTTTATTCGGGATGTTTATTGTATTTGTTTGTATTTATTATTTCAAGTCCCTAATTTTTAGTATAAATAATACAAACAATATACACATAGCACATAGTTTATGTGACCTATAAATATTTATTTTTCTAAATATATATTTAGTCATTTTTATTTTTGAAAACCAACCTCCGTTACTTGTATTTTTATACCAAAAATTAAGGGAATAACCATTAATCAAGATTATTTGTAAGAACTTGTTAAAAATATATTTTTCTAAGTGTTTAAATTTTGTAAATTTTTTTCCATAGTTTCCTTTGTAAAATGGAGGTTTCCATGCTTTCAAATCATATCATTTTCTTTTCAAAACCATCAACAATTTCCCACAACAATTTTTACAACCTAACATATGAATAAGAATGCATTTTTCATGAAGTTATGAACTTGAAAGTTTGTAAAATTTCGTAGTCTTTTAACAATGTGTTTATCAAGATCCATTAACCTTAAAAACATGATTTTTCTTCCATACGAACCATTTTTGTAAAAATTCTTACTTTACAACTTGTCATCCATTTTTACAAAAATTCATTTTCTTCAACTTTTCATGTTCCAAATATTTCAACAAGTTCATTCTTACATATGTAACTAGTTCATAAATTTTCAAGAACCAAAATCATGCTTATCATGCTTATTTTGAAGATAAGGAGTTAAATCCTTTGGTTTATAATTTCCCTCCACACTAATGGCCCATGGATTAAGGAATTGGATCTTTGACCAACAAAGCTAGTTAGTCAACATAGTTAAGGGGAGTGGGTCCCCTTGGGGACGGTTACATGGGGGGGGGTGTTGTTTTAGTTAAAATTGGTTAAGTGTTAAAAAGATGTTAAATGATGATAATATGTATCGTTAGTTAGGAAGTTTAGGTGTTTAGATGTTCTTGATACATAACATGGTGTTTAAGACCATAAACTACTTTCATGTCATGAAAATATTGCTAACTAGTTCACATGATATTTCTAGATGTGTTCGATTGTTCGTTTAGTTATCGGATCGCTTAAGTTATCACTATTGGTAACTTGTATGGCGTAATATGTTATTATGTCGTCATAATGCTTCTATCACTTTTTGAGTTATTCTGGGCATTCAGGGCGTTATTTCTGATTATTACATAAGCTATAAAATGCTAAATTTTGCTGGATTTTACTGTTTTGGCCAGTTTTTAGCTAGTTTCGGGAAGTTTTTAGTGTTCCTTCGTCCACGGAATGCAGTAACATAATCCCTTACTTTCTCACATGAGCTTTTAGTATAACATTGGCTCTGGGACTCTATCTGTGTACTAATCATGTTATTTATCTGAGTACTTAACCACTGTCAGCACTACTAGTTTATCTGATAAGTGTGCTAGTTAGTTCTGCGCACTGTCTAAACTGTTTAAAGCCAAAAAATAAAAATAAGTATCATGCATCATGAAGTGTTTTTGTGAGTTCTTTAAATGTTTGCCATGAAATCATGCACATCAGATGTTCAAAACACACAACCATATAATATTACACACTGTTCAAATTGTACGGAAATTACACAAAAAGTTCCAATTATCACACTGGAAGGGGGTTAGAAGGGTGTGTGGGTAAAGTTCTTGCCTCGTTTAGTGTATAGATCCTGCGAGGACCTGATTCAAGCTTATTAGGACTTCCCTTGAGGCAGATAGCATCAAATCGGGGGAAGTAAGAATGGCTTGTAATCCCTTATCTATAAACTACTATTAAAATAATAACCTTACCTTGCGGGACTGTATCCCAGTTGACTCAGACCAACAGGTTGAGGGTAACGCCACCTTCACAAGAGGGGCTTACCACTTTTCGCATTAATAACTTACTTAATTATCTTTCAATAATCCGACATTGTGGGACTGTATCCCTACTGAGTCAGACCATTAGGTTGATGGTAATCTCGCCTTCACAAGAGGGGCCTATCACTATAACTAAGATAATCTCTTAAAAAATCTGTAGTGGGAAAATCATCGAAGGATACATAAAAGAGGAGATGGAACCAAGTGATTCCTCCTGTCTATTTGTTTTTGTTACATTTTTATTTTCTACTTTATCTTTTTAAAACTTTCAAAACTTTTATCAAAATTAGGTCAGATTAGACGTTAATGATAAGCCGGTATTAAAAGCTCTTGTGTCCTTAGACGACCTCGGTATCTTACCATCACTATACTACGTCTACGATGGGTGCACTTGCCCTAATGTGTGTAGAGTGATGGTATTGTATCGTGTTTTATAAATTTAAAGCTTAATCATGAGTAAAAAGTGCTTAAAATATACCTAAACTTTACACCCACTCGCATGCACGTTACTCTTGCAATAAAAAATGTTAATAATTCTCGTGAGCAAACTAAATTTAAACTCTTTCCTCGCATTCATACGTGATTATACATTGTAAATACTTGTTTAATTCATTCAAACTATGTGAACCATACGTGTTATGTGATGCTATATGCTCTCATACATGCAAAAACGTGAAATTTTCATATTATGATAAAGTCCCGTCCTTTTTTTCCTTTTTTGATCCTCTAGATGTCTTCCAACAGCCTTTCCAACAACCTCAAGATATCAAAGAAGTCCAAATCGAGATCTGGTTCGAAGAAGGGTTCCAACAACGAGGACACGATATCAAAGAAGAATCTTGTAGAGTTTATAGCCGAGCGAATGGCCGAGCAAATGGCCAAGGCCAACCTTGACATTGTTAGCAAAATCCAAACCCCACCTGTTACCAAAACCCCCAATGGCTCAGTTGACTCCAAGGTGGAAACACCTAATTCAACTTTCTCATTCAAACAATTCATGGCTTGTAAGCCCTTAACCTTCACTAGCGAAGAAGGTGCCACTACATTGCTTCAGTGGTTCAACACCGTTGAGCTGACATTTCTTTAAAGCGGTTGCCCTGACAACATTCAAACCCTCAATGCGACGGGTGTGTTCCGATCGAGAGCCCTCTATTGGTGGACTTCTGAGAACAATGCTCGTGGTAACGAAGTCACCTATGCCATAACTTGGTCTGATCTAAAGAAACTAATGAAGGACGAGTTTTGTCCTCCCCACAAACTTTAGAAACTAGAGAAAGAATTCTGGAATCTGAGCAAGTAGGGAACGGCAATGCTGGTCTTACAGCTCATTTCAAGCAGCTCAGTACTTTGTGCCCTGGCCAAGTTGACACCATCGACAAGGCTATCACGAAGTATATTCAATGCCTTCCCCCTTCAATCATGCACCTTGTTGAGTCAGCCTTACCCAAGACCCTTCAAGACACCTATCGTTTAGCCGCCAAACTCAACAACAACTGTGTTCTTCATGGAACCTCCGACAAGGTTTCATTGAAGAATGCGCATCAAGCCACCATCGACACCACCACCATTGAACCTTCACGCAGCAAACCAACCACCAAAAACAACAAAGGAAAAAGCGAAAGGCTTCAAGCCAGAATTGTGCGGTTGTTACTCCGCCAAACCCTCAACCACTCCAGCAAGTTGCACCACTCAACCCCGTACCTCCTAAGAAAGTCTACACTAGGCCTCATCCCTAGTGTAATACTTGTTTATTCCACCACCCTACCACCACACCGTGCCGCCTTTGCACAAATTGCAATAGGTTTGGGCATTTTGCAAACCAATGCCGAAGTGGCCCAAAGACACCAGGCAATCAAAACCAAGCTCTCATTGTTAACCCTGCTCCTAACCAAGCTCAACCTCCAACAAACACCTGCCGAGCCTGTTACAGATGCGGTGATCCGAATCACCTTGCGAACATTTGCCCCCAACGTAACAACAACCCGCAACAGCAGCAGCAGCCTCAGCAACAAGCTCGTGGTCGAGCTTTCGTCATCACTACAGCTCAAGCCCAGAATGCCAATGACGTCATTAGTGGTACGTTTCTCATTAAGAATGTATATGCTTCGTGTGTATTTGATACTTTCGTGGATAAAAGTTTTATATCCGTTGAATTCGAACCTTTGCTTAAGTGTAGACGTTCTAAGTTGCCTAAATCATTCATTGTCGAAGTCGCTGTCACACCCCCAAAATCCACCTGCGGAGTACTACCGCTTGGAGGGGTGACTGACCAGGATCCAGCCACCAATCATACTGAACAAGCATATAAGTAGTTATAAAAATTCAACCAATACAATTGGTGTTCAGATAAAACATAGTTTAAGTTGCAAGCGGAAGCATAAGTCTTAAAACCAAAACATAAGTTTAATTGTTTCAAAGTTTAACATGGCACACATCTGTCCATGTCCCACAACGATCCTCCTCCATGCAATCTCCAGCTAAGTACCTATTAGCCTGCAAAGCATGTAGTAACGAGTCAACAACAAGTTGAGTGAGTTCACGGTTGGGTGTTCGTTTTAAGTTGTTTCGAAAACAGTTTCCTTTATCTGGCATCCTGCCGTGGGGGTTACCCCATAGTTAAAAACGTGACTTGTTTATTCCCGGTTACTCTGGCAATCCAGCCGTGGGGGCTACCCCGTGTTAGTTATCTGGCATTTCGGCCGTGGGGGCTACCCCATGTATACACTAGACTCGTTACCATATCGACTGCTGACTATAGTCATGTTTAAGTGCCCTGAAACTGTCAATGTCTATCATCATTGACGTGCCCCAGATCCATTAGTTCACGCCCGTCCTCTGCGGCACGGTGTGAGGTTTGTCAGACCTAAATAGCGCTATCTAACTAATGACCCGCTCGCCATTGGCCCGGCGATTAAGTCAATATAAAAGGAGGGACTTCATGATAGAGTTTTGGTCTAGTACGAGTTATCTGTCCGTGAGGACGAGGAATTACATTCCTGAACCATTGCTGTCCTACCCAAGGAGGACGAGGAACCCATGTTCCTTAACCCCAATTCCCGACCCCTAGGAATCCCATGCTTTGTAGAGGGTGTGAACTCACCTTGGTTTGCTCGGCAGATACACAGAAAGGTCAATCAAGCAATATTGTGGTCAGTCACGTCCTATCATAGTTGTATCATACAAATCAGGTTCGTATTCAAGCAGTACACGTATGTTTCTAGCACATTGCATTCAAGTATCATTCATGGCAGCCCAAACAACATTCACATTCAACAGTAACACATGAGGCCCATACGTTCGGCCCAATTACTTAGGCCCGTAATAGTGTGCAAGTTCAAATCAGCGTGTACATGCATGTAGTCTCGAGTCGAGATTGTGCGGTCTCTTATCGAGACTGTGCGGTCTCGAGTTGTAGTCCACAAGGTTTCGAGTCGCAACTAAGGTGATCTCGGGTCATGCATGTAGTGGTCTCGAGTCGCAACTGGACTCGCAACGTGGTCTCGAGTCAAGATGTTTGGGTGTTGATCAAGTGGGGTCTCGAGTCGAGACTATAGGTTCTCGACTCGCAACTAGTGTCGAAACCAGGGATCTCGAGTTGACATTTGGTGGCCTCGAGTCGAGACAGAAGGTCTCGGCTGGGGACATTTGCTGAATTCGACATTGTACTTGGCCAATGAGATTTCATGGTCATGATATTATGTACTATCCAGTAATATTGCACTAACATGTTCCCTTGTCTATTACTTACCAAAAATGGATCAAACATGGCAATTTCAAAAGTTCATAACATATTCATATCATCTTCAAGTTGTTCTTCATATATTCAAGTCATGTTCATGTTGATTATTCAAATTTGTTCATCATATTTCCGGGTTTCTAGCATTATTCACAACCATAATCATGAACAACAAATCAACACATTTGAACATACTCATCTAAAGGTTTCAAATCATCACATAACATCTCAAAATCAACTCTACACTAATCCGATTCATCATGGTATTACACATATGCAAGCCGGCTTTCATGAACATCATCAATCAATGGTTTGAATCATATTTAGACACAAGATATCATGAGCTCATTATGTAACATATTCGAAATCAAAACATGTTATCCGATTATCAACAACATACATATTCGATTCACAAAACATCATCAAGCATACCACTACACTAGTTAAATCATATCATTCATACTATCATTTAACAACAACAAACATCATAAAGACACTAACCGGTTGATGAGTTTCAAGGGTGAGTATGAAGCTTCCAAACGGGTGTGTGTGTGAGTCGATCCGAGAGCTCCTAGTGTCACCGGTTGATCCGAGAAGAAGGAGAAGAAGTGTGATGTTTGGTGTCTAGGGTTTTAGTGAGAGGGAGTAGGGGAGTGTGTGTGTTTTCCAAAGAAAATGGCAACATGGCTATCCACCAAGTTTATATATCCGTTCCAAGTAGTGCACCCTAGTGGGCTTTCGGTTGGGTTAAGTGAGGTGTATGGCCCATCCGGCCCATTGTTTCATTGTTCACTCGAGACCGCATGGTCTCGAGTTGGGTCCTTGTGTCTCGGGTCATGATAATACACACATACATACAAGCACGACACATAACATAACACATAATCGCAAAGGATGTTCACTTATATCATTAAACCAACAAGTTAACTAATCACATAACGTTCAAGCAAGTAACATCGAGACATAACGAAGGGTTCTAAATTTCGAGTTGTCACAGTCGCTAATGGCAAGTCCGTCACCTTCGATTCTGTTCTTCCGAAGTGTTCCTTGGATCCTAATGATCATACGTTTTCGATTGACCTCATACCTATGCAAATGGGTAGCTTTGACATCATAGTAGGCATGGATTGGCTAAGTTGAGCTCATGCTGAAGTTGTTTGTTCTGAAAAGTTCATTCGTCTCCCTAGTTATTCTCTACACGTCTATGGTGAGAAACTTTCTAAAGGTCTTAAGCTTATATCGTGTACTCAAGCGAACAAATGTTTACGCAAAGACTACTTTGCCTTTCTTGCTCAAGTAATGGAAAAGAAGAACAAGGGTCCAAGCGTTAGTGACGTTCCTATTGTCTGTGACTTTCCTGTTGTTTTTCTTGAAGATCTTCCTGGTCCTCCACCTCTCGTTTTGTCGACTTTCGTAACGATTTAGTGCCTGGTGCTACGCCTGTCGCTAAGTCTCCGTATCATCTAGCACCGTCGGAAATGCAAGAGCTATCTAGCCAACTTCAAGAACTTCTTGATAAAGGCTTTATACACCCTAGTACTTCTCCTTGGGGCGCTCCTGTTCTATTCGTCAAGAAGAAATATGGATCATTTCGAATGTTCATTGCCTATCGTGAGCTCAACAAGCTTACAGTTAAGAACCGATATCCTCTTCTTCGCATTGACGACGTCTTCAATCAACTACAAGGAGTGACATGCTTTTCCAAGATCGATCTCCGTTCTGGTTACCATTAACTTCGAGTTCTCGAAGAAGATATACCCAAAAAAACGCGTTTCGTACACATTATGGTCATTACGAGTTTGTGGTCACGCCTTTTAGTTTGACTAATGCGCCTGTGGTCTTCATGAATTTGATGAACCGTGTGTGCAAACCTTACTTAGACCGTTTCGTGATAGTCTTCATCGACGATATCCTCATCTACTCCAAGACACAAGAAGAGCACGAGCAACATTTGTGTTTTATCCTTCAGTTTCTACGTACTGAACAACTTTACGCCAAATTCTCCAAGTGTGAATTTTGATTGAAGGAAGTTCAATTTCTTGGTCATACCGTCAACGAACTTGGTATTCATGTTGACCCTACAAAAATCGAAGCCGTGAAGAATTGGATTGCCCCTAAGTCTCCGTCCAAAATCCGTTCGTTTCTTGGTCTAGCTGGTTACTATCGTTGCTTCATTTCAAAGTTTTCTAAGATCGTCGTTCCTCTCACTTCCTTAACCCAAAAAGATCAACCTTTTATTTGGGGTCCCGAACAAGAGGAGTCTTTTCAAACTCTCAAGGACATGCTCTGCAATGCTCCTATCCTTGCTCTTCCCGATGGGAACGACGATCTCATCGTGTATTGCGATGCATCGAACCAAGGCCTTGGTTGCGTCCTAATGCAACGGGACAAGGTTATCGCTTACGCGTCGAGGCAACTAAAAATACATGAGAAAAACTACACTACGCACGATCTTGAACTCGGTGCAATTGTTTTTGCATTAAAGATATGGCGACACTACCTTTATGGTACTAAGTGTGTGGTTGTAACAACCCGCAACTTCAGGTTACTACTTTAACCTAACCGCAGTTAATTAAACCATACATTCATAGCACTACATTTAACTAGGGTTAGTTAAATGAGTCTACGTTGGTAATTCGGGGAATTACCGGAACACACACGAATAACTATGAACGGATGGTTTATATGGAATTTGTATGTTACTTGTCAATACGTGAATTAGGTGCTTTAATTGTAAATTACATGTTATTATATGGTTTTTGTGTAAAAGCTACATCTTTAGGGGGTGTTTAGTGTTAATTGTGAGACTTTAATAATAACTACTTAACCGTAATCTCACCACAAAACTCACTACGACAGTTGTTTTTCTCCACACCTTTTTCTCTAATCTTTGGCCATTCAAGTTCCACATAAATCATCAATCTTGATCTCTCCAATTCTCTTAGAATCATCACTACATCAATCTAAGGTAAGTGTCCATGCTTTGTGTTGTTAATCTTGCTTCATGATTGCTAAATGGATGATAATTGTTGAAGACTAAATGAATGTGTAATGATTGTTCAATGATTAAGGATATTAGGGGCATGAAAGAATTGTTAGATTGATTGATTTGATGCTTGATATTATTGATTTTTGTGCATTTGGGGGTTTCTGTTCGTGAAATCGCTGAAGAATGAAATCCCTAATTTGATTTGTCAGACTTTGTGAAGTCACAAAGTTATATTATTCGTATTTGAAATTCTTCATAGTGTTCTCATTTAGTTTACTTGATCAACGCACATAACAAAAATCCTATGTCCGCATTTGATGTTTTGAGTTAATGGGTCCGCATTTGGTTTTAAATCTCAGAAACAGAGTATATATATATTATTAGTAACTGTTCTTATTTACGTATCGATCTTCAATTTCTATAAGATTGCAAGAACCTAAACAATTAACCAATCGGCAATGACACCTGAAAACCTTCTAGTTTAACTAGGAAAATATCTCAAAAAAAGAGTAAAATATCAGTAACTGTTGTTATCCACATACGAATCCTCAGTTTCAATAAAATTGTGAATTAACCTAAACAATTAAACAATCACTGACCCAAAAAGTAAAATATCTTAAAAAACAAAGGTTTCTTCTCCGCCGTCTCCGGTGGCGTTTGAAATACCGGTGTCTCTGGTGGCGAGTGAAATACCTCCCACCACCACCATTAACTACCAAATAAAAAACACACACAGTTGGAGTGTAACAACTGTTGTGTGAGGCATACTTTCCTTTCCCCCCTTGGGGCAGATGGTGGGAACCTCTACATCTGGATTAACAACCAGACCGGCATTGCCGCCCCTAACACCCACCCGCCACCACCGCCCCTAACACCCACCGGCCCAAAACTAAAGATGAAAGATTGAAGGTTTGATTTATCTCTCTTAATCAATACGTATTTATTTCTTGAATTTTTTAGGTTTTAAATTAACATAAATAGGTAGATGGATTAGTAGCGATGGCAACATAAAACAATCTTATTCATCAACTAGCACCAACGATCTCTCCATTCAGGTATCTCTTCAATCATCTAATCTCACACATAAGCATTAGTTATTAATTTGATGCATTGTTTGATATCTTAATTTTGTGAATTAATTATACAGGGAGCCTGCGCTGGCTGATAGGGATCAGAAGTTTAATTATCTCGATTGTCGAACAGGTTACTAATCTTAAATCCTTTCGTATGCCATTAGAAATTGTTTTAGATGTTAGTGTTTGGGCTTTTTTTAATCTTTCATTGTACATATCAGCAGTTTCATGCAACAACCTTGGAGTAGGCAAAATTCTTTTTTATGATGGCAACTTTTTTAGGAAGCTACCTTATAGAATCATAATTTCTGAACTACCTATATAAATAAGTAATCGTGCCATTTGCAAAAAAAAATTCTTTTGGCGTTTCATAGCATGTAGCATTTTCAAGAGGGGAATTTTGATCAATAAGAAGTGAGGATTTTTGTTGTTTGATTTTCGAGTCTGATTTTGTAATTTCGAGTATGAACTGGTGCAGTGTCTGTAGAAAAATATACAACAGATGAACCGGTAAATAAATTATCGTAATCGTATCACACATTTATATAATACTGTTTTTCCACGATATGCCTATGTTCCTTTCTTGATTAGGTGTAAACCAAAAGAGTGAAAATACTACTACTTTGCATTTGTCATGAGGTGATGATTAATATGGTTTACTATGTAATTGTCCAGAGTTGACTTTCATTGCGTTGTTACAGGTAAGGTGTGTTTGAAATATTAATATGGTGGAGAAAAGAAAGGATGAAAAAAAGGAGGTTGTGACTAAGGAATACATCATTAACCTCCACAAAAGCCTCCCATGGATGGTAACTCATTTTCTTTATGTTCTTCACTTTTCACTAGAACTCTGATATTTGTTTCCAATCTTACAAGATCAATCATTATATGAGTTATCTATATCATCAACTCAACTGTGACATTTTTTAATTTGCATCTTCCAACAAAAGTTTGATTATTAATTTTTGTGTTATAGCACAGTCAAGAAGAATGCACCCAAGGTAATGAAGGAGGTCATGAAGATTGCACAAAAGGCTATGGGTACAATAAATGTGAGAGTGGATGTGAGATTTGAGAAGCACGTAACAATGGTCGTCGGGTACTATATCTCCCTTGCATGCTTTCTCTTTTGTGTATATACATAGAATTGTGTTTATTGGAAATTAGATTTCTTTTGTGGGTTATTGTCACAATTTTTTATTGTTTCTTATATGCACAAATACATATTTATATTTTATATTTTCAAGTCGGGTGGTTGTAGTTCTTGTGTCTAACATTCCACATTTATTCTCTGTTCGAATCAGTTTCAATGGGGGTATCTGTGGTTACCTGGCCTTGTGTGAAAAATGGTAGATACAAAGGGGATCTTGCACATGTATTTGCCTAACCCAACCCACATTACTATATTTAGATACCTTTTTTCTATATAATTTGGGGGCATTTCTATTGTTTTCAACAGTACAATTAACAACCATTTATCTTAATTGTTGTGAATCATGAAAACATGCTTATACGAGAGTTCAACCCCACCCGATGGCTTCCCCAATTCATGGGTATTAAAACCATGCACTCTCATTTGGTTTTATTTGCAAACACATTCTTTCTAGAAGTGGCAAATGGGCAATACAGGTAACGGGTCAAAAGTCAAAACATAATATGACCCCAAATATTCAAAATTACAAAAATTAAACCAATTTTTAGTCATTCAAGCCTTGTCAAACTATTTAGAAAATGTGTTTTTAATATAATAATAATAATAATAATAATAATAATAATAATAATAATAATTTAGGGGGTTTTATGCATTTTGACCCATTCAAAGAAAACGGGTCAAAATTACCACTGTTACTAAATGTCAAGTATTACTGAACTAAATTCAAAGCAATTATATTGTAGGTTCTGGGACAAAATTTAAGTATAATAACACCAAAATATCGCTATGTCGTGCTATTTGTATTCTTGTCATTTAAGTATAATACACATGCCTTCTGTTTAGTTTTTACCTATTAACATAGCTATGATTTTTAGAAAGTACATCTATTCTGATGATTTTTAGAAATTACGTTTATTTCCTGTATGTTCAACAAGAATCCGATATTTATCTAAATGAATCAATATATGTGATTCTCTTATTGTTCAACCATATTTTTAGATTCTTACCCTAATATCACACAT
The DNA here is from genome assembly GCA_030545235.1 of Helianthus tuberosus. Classification (NCBI taxonomy): domain Eukaryota; kingdom Viridiplantae; phylum Streptophyta; class Magnoliopsida; order Asterales; family Asteraceae; genus Helianthus; species Helianthus tuberosus. The sequence goes on along the minus strand of CM060363.1, from coordinate 197,924,743 downwards.
AATAATTTTAATATTTCATTAGGCTGAGCAATTAGAAAGAAACTTTGCTAACCTAAAACATACCTTTACTGACAAGCAGGAACCAAAGATTGGCATGCTTCATGATTTAATTAAGGCTTTTAGCATTTGTTTACTTACAAGTTTTAACGGTAATTTCATAATATTATTTCTTAAGGTTTTGATGCGAGTAGAGCAAAAGGTAACAGAAGATGCTCACAGATATGTTGAGCAAGATGATGCAGCCCAGAGATACGCGACTAAAGTGCCCCAAGTTAATTTTTATTTATATACAAATTTAGAAAAAAAACTGAATATTTAATTTTAAAATTTTGGGTTATTCAGGAAAAGTATGAAACAAGTGTTTCCCTTTTCTAAAATGGAAAAAAAAAAGAGTGGTAATAGCAGAATCAATGTTGGATACAACTTTCCAATGCCAATCCGGATGCCAAAATTGGTGGGTTGAATCGGACCAACCCACAAACACTTATTTTCGTTTTTTTTAATATTTTGTTTGTGGTAAAAGTATTAGGTAAAAGAATAATACCTTTGCTTTATGTTGTATCGATAGAGATGTATATTTCAAACAGTTTGTTAAAGTATAACTGTTTGTTTTTTAATTTCTTTGTGTCACCCCGTGTAACACAAGGGTTTTAACCTAGTATATATATATATATATATAGGGGAGGGTTATCTTGAAAACGCTAAATATTGCGAGAACGAATGAAAAAACAAATCAAAACCGAATTTTTTAATACAAACCTCATTCTAATTAAAATACATCAAAAATGAATTCACAACATCAAATAATTCATTTCTCCTCTCAAAATCACTCTTACTAGATTTTTTACACATGTGTAAATAAAACAAATTTACACATGTGTAAATGACAAACTAACACATGTGTAAATTTTCGTTATTTACGAATTCACGTAAATTTAAACGTGTAAATTTAATTTCTAACATTGTATTTGAATAATAATGATAAATGTAAAAAGAAATTTTGAATTTGAATTGTTTTTGACAATGTTCTTCTGGTTTTTTCATTCGTTCTCACGGTTCTCGCGATATTTAGTGTTCTCATTTAAACCCTTCCCTATATATATATATATATATATATATATAGGGTAAGGATAGTGTAAAAAGGGCCTAAAGTGTGAGAAGTGTATTATAACACTATATACAATACTATATAAAACCATATAAACACCGTATATAACAGTATGTAACACCATATAATACCATATAACACTATGTAACACTATATATCAGTATATAACAAATATAACACTATACATCTATCATAGACATACTATCAGACAACTTATAGTGTTATATTTGTTATATAATGATATATAGTGTTACATAGTGTTATATGGTATTATATGGTGTTACATATTGTTATACGGTGTTTATATGGTGTTATATAGTATTACATATAGTGTTATAATACACTTCTCACACTTTGAGCACTTTTTACAGGATCCTCTACCTATATATATATATATATATAGGGGTAAGATCAAATAAAAATTTGATTTTGCCTAAGTAGGATGAGAAGCAATCTTAACCATTCATTTTTCAAATCAATGGTTAAGATGAATGTGTAGGAGAAAGGAGGAGTGTAAGGGTATCTTGGGAAAATCTTATTTATGGATTTTCTCTCTCCACAAGCAAGGCACATGCATATTTCACCCTCATTCTTTAAACGTTCATAACTTTTTTATACTTTTTTATACGACATTATTTTTTCATAAACATTTCACCATAAAATCAAGCGTCCTTTTATCTTTAATTTTAGTACCATATTGCTATATAAAATATGAAGACTAAAAAAACCCACTAAAATGTGTTGTATCTCTATGTTGTATAACATTTTTTATGCTGGATTTTTGTACTTTTTTTGTGCTGGATTTTTTTATCTTAAATTTTTTTTCTCAATTTTTGTGCTGGATTTTTTTTGTACTACAATTTTTTGCTAAATTTTTTCGTGCTATATTTTTTTGTACTAGATTTTTGTACTAAATTTTTTGTGCTATATTTTTTTGGCAAATTGGATTTAAATAATCCCAACTCACTGTTATTGGCCAATAATAATCCCAACTCATTTAATCACCAATAATAATCCAAACTATTCACTTTTGTTTGTAAAATACTCCCAGTTAAAAAAAACACTAACTAGGTTAAAAAATTGCTGATGTGGCATCTGATGTGGTCCTTTTAGCTGATGTGTCATATGACGTGGCAGTTGATGTGGCATTTTTTGATGACGTGGCGGCTGATGTGGCAGTCTACGTGGCATTTTCGATGATGTGGCAGCTGATGTGGCAGCTTACGTTGCATTTTTCGATTATGTGGCAACTGACGTGGCAAGCCACATCAGCAATTTTTAACCTAGTTAGTGTTTTTTTAACTGGGAGTATTTTACAAACAAAAGTGAATAGTTCGGATTATTATTGGTGATTAAATGAGTTGGGATTATTATTGGCCAATAACAGTGAGTTGGGATTATTTAAATCCAATTTGCCTATTTTTTTTGTACTAGATTTTTTGTGCTAGATTTTTTTGTACTAGATTTTTTGTGCTAGATTTTTTTTGTACTAGATTTTTTTGTTTTATTTTTAAAAACACAAAAGGGTTGCCACATGTCATTTTCACTCCTATTTATAATGACCAAAATGTCCTTCATTCCTATTTATTAGGAGTGTCACATGTCATCATCACAATCCTTCTTAGGCTACTTAGGCAGAATTCACTTTTTAGTGGATCCTTCCCCTATATATATATATATATATATATATATATATATAGGGCAAGGCTATATAGAAAACCCTATATATATAGAAAACCCTAGAAAACCCAACCTCCCGACATTTTTTTTTTGAAAAAAATAACACATGTAATATATATGTTTTTAAGAGTTTTGGGCCAAAAAAATCAAAAAAGCGCCGAAGGAATGATTTAAAAAAAATCAGCAATTTCTGTCTTTTGTGCCTAACACATGTTAGGCAACCGGACATTGCTGAAATTTGTTTATTTTTTAAAAAAAATCCCTTCGGCGTTTTTTTGTTTTTTTTGGCCCAAAACACTTTAAAACATGTATATTACATGTGTTATTTTTTTCAAAAAAAAAATGTCGGGAGGTTGGGTAAAAATGGGGGGAGATTTGAGTTTCCAGAGTTTTCTAAAAATTTAAGGGTTTTTTGTCTAGCCTTCCCTTATATATATATATATATATATATATATATATATATATATATATATATATATATATTACATGTGTGTTACTATATGACAGCTTGTTAACATGATCACTTAAACACTGAATTGTTTGGACACTTAGGGTATTGCAAAACCCTAATCATATACTCACTTATATGACATTATACCTTAGGCCGCGTGTAACGGACCTAACAATTATTTACGCTAGAAGTACGTAATCATATACTGAGCAAACTATGGTGAGTTCACTACTCTTTCACAAGCATGCATCCCAGGGGGACAAACGAACTAATATTCCGGGGAGGAATTGGAAAAGACGGAAGTTGTTCTTAAAATCAGCAAATGTGCCGAAAAAGATAAGGTGATGTGCTTCCAACCTCTTTAAGGAAGAAGCCTTAGAATGGTGGAATACAATTCTTCTGGCAAAAGGAAGTGACATGGCTTATGCCATGAACTGAGAAAAATTCAAGGAAATGGCAGAAAGGAAATTTTGTCCCCCTTATGAAAAGGAACAAATGGCTAAGGAGTTCCTAAATCATAAAATGATAAATGTGAATTGTCGTGAATATATGAAAAAGTTCTTCGAATACGCAAGAATGGTACCAACCCTGGCTTCACCAGGACCCGTACTAATTTCTCGTTATATTTGGGGATTAGTTAGTGAAATCCGAGACATGGTGAAGGCCGCTAGACCACAGACTATTGAAGAAACAGTTGAACTAGCTAACATCCTGACAGATAGACTAATCCGCACAAAAGAAGAAAACAAGAAGAAAGAGTTAGCCCAGAAAATTTCCCAAGAATTCTACCCTAATGATCCCTATAAGAAGAAAGGAACTGAACCGTCATTGGAGCAACCTACGTAGAGAAACTGTAATAAGAAGCATTCAGGAATATGCCATTTTAGGAGAACACCCTACTATAACTTATGGAAGATGACCGGGCATATAGAGGAAGAATGTAGAAGGAAAACTAATATCTATTTCAATTGCGGAGAAACAAGACACATCAAACCATATTGCCCAAAACTGACTAATGCACCCGATAACAAGGCAAAAACAACAGACAGAGCTAAGAAGAACGCGCGAGCATTCACACTTACTACGCAGGAAGCATAAATGATTCCAGACGTAATCACTGATATGTAATATCTAAGTTAAGTTATAATTTGACCCTAGCACAAATAAAAGTTTATAATTAAATGCATCTTGTCAAATACTTCATCTAGTCGGAACCATAATAGACTTGTTTGTTCTTTACTTTCATTAAATCGTTTATTTGGTTACAACACCTTGTGGTGGCGTTTTCATTAACTTGAAGCTTGAGCTAATCTCATTTTTACACCTGATATACGGATTTATTTATTTAGTTAATTTCTCTTGATTCATTATCTTAAACAGTCTTAATACAAGTATGTGTTAAGATAAGAGTACACAAACTCGTATTATATTCTAGTGTACCTCTAAAGATTCTTTCATCATTGATCGAAAATTCTATGATATTCATTTGTTCTTTCATTATCAATTGAAAATCCTATAAGATTTGTTTGAAATGAATATCCAAATTTACTTCATTAAACTTTCAGTTGATTACGAAAACGGTGAATTTGTTCGGTCATCGTAATTATTGAACTATTTCAATCATTACGACACCTTGCGGCGTCAGTATAAACTTGTAGCTTGGGCTAATCATAATCATACAATTCATGCAAAACCACGTACGTCTTTCGTCTAACTCATCATTAAAAGTAGTCTTGATGCAATTATGTATTAAGACAATGATACACTAAACTCTATTGTATTTTCGGTGTATCCTTGAAATTCAATAAATGTCAACACATTGATTTTCCTCATGTCATGATTCGATAATTGACAAATCATTTTCGAGCTTCTATTTTATTTGAGCTTGTTAATTCTAAGCCTTCCTTGATTGATGACTAAAGTAGGTTTTCCTTTGACAGTGAATCCTATTGTTTCTAAAAACCATTCACAAATTGTAAACATTCGATTTAGATGTCTATTGATCATAAATCTCTTTTGACTTGAACATAGTCACCTTGGAAATTATATCATTTTACCTCGTTCGTTTGACATCGATCTCTGGAAATAATTCAGTTGAACCATTGAGTCATATTTATTATAAAACCCGTATTCTTTTGAACATGTCTTGATTCTATGTCATTTACTTTAATACTGTTCTTATTACCTAAGACATGACGTAAACCTAAAGGAGACATCGTAGCCCAAATCTCAAGGACGAGATTTAAAACAAGGTGGGAAGGATGTAACATTCCATTTTTTTATATTAAAATAAAGTATATAAAACTTATATTATTAAACGGGTAGATTATGGTAAGTTGATTGTTAGAAATATGACTTATTTAGACGAACATAGGATCCGTTTAATAATTTAATTATAAAAAAACATTATATTTGAACTTATTCCGTTTTTAATGAAACTTAGGTCAAAATGTAGATAAAAATATTCCCGTTCTAATGACATATTCATCGTTTTATAAAACGTCATATTTTAGAAGTTATAAGCGATAAATGAGTTAAGCAGCTGAATTAGTTATAATATATAAATAATAAAATAATAATAAAAATCAAACTATTTGAATTAAAATCAAATTGGACGTGTGTGCATGTGTTTAATGAAAGGTATCTACGTGTGTATGAGGATTAATTGAGATTGTAGACGTGTCCATTTTATTCGTGGCCTCCAAGACTCAAAATCAAGTATAAATAGAAGGTGCACTTTTAACTTTGAAACTGCTCACAAACCTTTTCTCAGTCTTACCCCCACTCTGCATTTCTATAATCTATTTTTATTTTTTTTTTCTTGAAGTATTACAACTATAATACTCCAAAGCCATACCCCGTTTTAAGTGTTTTAACCCATAATCACTGATTCGATACTCTGCCCGATTGATCTTGAACCCAACAACTGATGCCAAAGCGCTGCCTGATAAAGGCTATGCTTTGTAAACTAAGTTGGGGTTCTGTCTCGTGATGTATTGATAAAGTTGAATTGCGTTATTATACTTAACATGAGTGCATTATATATTTTATTAAATAGCTCAGGAGTTATACCCAAGATTATACCAGGAGGCTTTTAGTTGAACTCTAAAGTTACAAAGTGAGTCATTCTTCTTTTTATCACCTTTTTGTGATACGTTTATATTTAAAAATGTTTTACAAAACCCTAAATGTTTATCAGTTATACTTATAGTGATTAATTTTTTGTATTCTGCAATTACTAAATAAATATTAATACCTATTAGTATCTTAAAAAAGTACACTATTGTTTCTATGAATTAATTATTAAAAATTCAGAATAATATTTGAATATTTAAACACTATATATTTTAATAATTCACATACATATAAATATTTCCTAACTACAGAATTTATATTACGTAATATAATGTCAAAAGTATATTAATTATTTATGCCACCTTACAACAACAACAACAACAACAACCATACCTAGTAAATCCCACAAATAGCAACGCTACTTATAGGGCCTGAGGAGGGTGGGATGTAGACATACCTTGCCTCTATCCCTAGGGATAGAGATGCTGCTTCCATAGAGGCACTCGGCTCGAAAACGAACAACATACCAACCCACAAAGTCAAAGAATATAGGAATAAAAAGTCACCAATACCAAGAAAGTGATCAGAGTGACACAATATAATGTAAATCATGTATAATAGCATAAGACATCGTTTGGGCATACACACAGGAAGGCAATCACCGGTAAAGTAACATAAAGACTAAGAAAAACCTACGTCCCTCAAATACATATAAGACCTGACTGCAATATCCTCTAAAAGTCCTTAACCCTAATCCTACACTTCCACGAAGTCCTATCTTGGACCATGTCCTCAGAAAGATGTAACTCTAGTAAATCACGCCTAATCTGCTCATCCCATGTCAGTTTGGGTCTGCCTCTTCCTCTCCTCCCCTCCACAGTAAGAGTTTCCACTACTCTTACTGTGGAGGGGAGGAGAGGAAGAGGCAGACCCAAACTGACATGGGATGAGCAGATTAGGCGTGATTTATACCACCTTAACAATTAATTATTAAAACTTATTCAGTGCCCCATAAGTATTTTATATAATTAAGGATGAGATATACGTGTTAGTAGCCATTGACGTATATCTAAGTTGGGTTGTTATTTAATAAACGCTATGTTCATTATTATACCACAATACCCCACCAAATAAAATAATGTATACATAAAGCTGATAATTATTAAGTTGTTGTACAACTTATTTTTCTCAACAGTGATACAGTTAAGGATAAACACCGTCACAACCCCTAAAATGATAACTTATGTTTAAAACGATGTGCGTTGTAATTAGATAAATTTTTATATTTAATATTTAAAATAGTATATTATAAACTATAAACCTTAAGATATATCATAATAAAATTAAATGATATATGTCAATTATATACTTAACTAAGATATACATCAGGAATATATTATTTCAAAACCCGATATGTGGGATTTGGTATACATTATTTGATAAGCGTCATTAGTTGAGAGAATGACCAACAGTGATATGACCAAAGTCACTAGTTGAGAGAATGATCAACAGTGATATAACCAGAGTCACTAGTTGAAAGAACGATCAACAATGATACGACCCCAGTCACTAGTTGAGAGAATGATCAACAGTGATATGACTACAGTCACTAGTTCAGAGAATGATCAACAGTGATATGACCAGACTCACTAGTTGAGAGAATGATCAACAGTGATATAACCAGGGTTACTAGTTGAGAGAATGATCAACAGTGAACGTGCATTTTCGGATAGAATCCGTACTTTCTAATGATTGCGAAGAACACGTATCACGTGCGGAATCCGTGTACGGGTGTGGATCGGATACAAGAACGTAATATAATATGCTTTCTATTGATAATCTTGACAATTTACACCGACGAAAGCATTGTGCAAGAGTTTCCCTCTCAAACTCTTCAAAAGTTCTAAAATGAATCAAAACACCTCCTATTTATAGGCTCTCACTTAAGGAAGGACTCCTTATTTACAAAAATGCCACGATTCGTCCGAATGGGCTTCTTCCTATATTTAATCATTTCCAAACCATGTCTTGATCATTTTCCTCCTACGATACGTGATTGACGGAAGTGATAGACATTATGCACTCACAAACAGTGATATGACCAGGGTCACGGGAATCGCCTAGTGACAGATACCTTTGAATAATAGTAAGATATACTATATATCTATTACTTGATAAACTGCACTATTAGACGAAAGTTAGCCAATGAGAGATATGACCACCGTCACATCGGAACTGCCACCATGTGACAAATACTGATTGAGTTTTGGGTAAATAAAAACAAATATAAAAACCCTTAATATTGTAAAGTATAACAATATATTTTTATAAAAATGAAAATGAACTCGCCAATATTTATTACTGATAAAATGTTTTCAAAACACGTTTCAGGTAATTTTTTGTAAGGATAATAGAAGCCAGCTATGGAGCACTGAAGGCTTAAATAAAGTGTCTATAAATACCTGATTAAAAGAAGAAATTTATGTTTTATTTATTTGGGTTTATCCCTATAAAAACAAATGAATTGAATATGGGTTTTAGCCCATTTGTTTAATATTAAAAGTTGGTGTTTTTATTAACTCTGAAATTATTTCCTAACTACGATCCCGATGAAAAATTTTCCGCTGCGTATTTAATAAACACCGGTACCACTTGAGTGGTTCACGGCTCCCGCTCCCAGGGTGGGGTCGGGGGTTGTGACATTTATGTTTGTAATAATATTTTAAATCCAAGACTTCCGATGTGTTATCTGTGTTTGTGTATCTTGTTATCAATCTCGTTACGATACTCCCCATCTGGGCCCACCGAGACGATGTGGTAAATACCGGGGTGTGACAGGTTGGTATCGGAGCCAACGTTTGAGAATTAAACACTAGCCTTTTGTGTTTAATCTCAAACAACACAATAGCATATTCCTTAGACTTTCTGAGTCTAGGCGTTGACCTAGGATTAAGTTTTATCATTATTAAGTTATATGTATATTGTTTTTTTTATTTTTTGACAGGATTTAACCATGCTGCCTAGACTAAGAGGAAAAGGCAAGGGACCTATGCGAGGAGGTCCTTCGGGGCATGCACCCTCGCTACCACATAGTTAGGAGCATTACAGTTCAGAACATTACGGATATTCAGCTAACTCAACTTCTTCACAACCAGCGAGACATTCTGTCTCACACAACTCATCTCCCACTCATTCTCGTCATTCATACCATTCTCATCATTCTCACAAATCACACCATTCACATTCCCATTCATTTCATTGGTCTTTTGACCCAAATCAGCATATTAATATACCTCCAGCCGCTCAAAATCAGTTGGACCAAGAGAATGAGCCGGACGAATATTCAGATCCAGAGATGCCACCATCGGGGTCACATACGCACCCCATTGAGATTTCTAGTGGTTCTGCATCTTACGCAAGATCACCTTACCAAGGTCCTAATGAATGAGACCAATATTGGAACCAATTTGCATTCATTAATACACCCTTTCATCATTCTCCGACACCGCCGGTATGACAACTGGCACTTTTCTATGTATTCCGTACAATAATAAACTATAATTTGTACTTTGACGACTGTGCATGATTGAATTAATGACATGAATGATTTTCTGATTACTATCATATACATATAAATGCATTTCATGTTGCAAGATTGTTTATCATTATTACATGCAACACAGTGTGGTACAATTAGTGCACATAACAAAGTTAGCACATTTATCAGACAAACTAGAAGTACTGACGGAAGTTCAGTACTCAGACAGACATGATGTTAAGACAAAGAATGAGCCCCAGAACCAAGAGTTACACAAGAATAGTATGTAGGAAGGTAGGGATCATAAAACTGCCTTCCGAGTGATGATTTAAGTGCCCGAAACACACTAAAACTGCAGAATTCTATAGAAAACAACAAAATTCAGCTATTTTCAGCATTTTAACATCAAAATATAATGCATAAATGTGGTTTAATGGTCCATAATACTTTGATAAGTGTCAGGAATCAAAACTATCATAAAAGACATCATAAAGCACACTAAACTGCGCAATTTAGCACTTTAACAAACCGGTAACCAAACGAACAACTGGACACTACCCGAAACACCAAAATTTCACTAGAAGCATTGTTTTAATGTTACCAAGCTAGTTATGATCACCAAACACCATAATACACCCTAAAACACTACAACACATTAAACACTAAACTTTACACTTGAAATCTAACTAGAATCCCTAACTAAGGATTAAAACATAACTAACACCCCCCCATAACCGGTTATAAAGTGGGCCCCACTCCCTTGATTTCTTTGAATATTTTATTGGATATGTTTAGTTGATTTTAGACACATTAACCATTATATAAAGAAATGTTGGAGGATTATTAATAAAACCACAAGATCTTCATTTATCATTCTTAACACATTCAAGAAACAAACCTTCTCCTTCTTCTTCCCTTAGCTACGGCCCAACACCCTCTTCATACACCCTTCATTTCAAGTCCATTCTCAAGCATTCTAAGGGGATTCTAAGGTATTTCAAGCCTAACTAAGAAGGTTGCAAGCATTAGAATTTGAAGGATCTTCTCTTGGAGCTTTTAACCACTTCATTCTTCATCATCTTCATTCATGATTCTTTCCTAGCCATACTGCTGGTAGTAAGCCCCTTTAATCTTGTTTTTACTTCTAATTTTGGTGGTTAAAGTATAATGTAACTTGTTATCTAAAGAATCTCAAGAAAACATAAGCATGAACATGAACATAAAGATTAAAAACATGAAGATCAAAGTTGTTTTAGTGTATGTGTTAGACTTGTTTGTTGATTACTTGTGTTTATGATGTAGATCACCATAAGAAGCTTGCTAGATGATGATTAAACACATGATCTAGCAAGTGTAAGGATGGATCTTGAGAAAATCATGTTGATCATCCTTTATGTGAATCATGAACTTGAAGATGAGTTTGTTTTTGTGTAGGATGATGAATCCTACAAGATGTTAGTCTTGAAAGCAAAGGATTTCAAAAATAAAAATCTCAAGAAACTAAAGTTTACTACTAGATGTCACATGATTTGGTCTCAAAGGAAAATAACTATGTTTTAGAAGGTTAAATGGAACTAGAAAGGTGTATGTAACATGAAAAATGCAAGAAGAATGATTTTTGAAAAATCAAGTTGTAAGTTGTAAAGAATGAAATTTCACAAGAATGCGTTTTATTAAATAAAAACCATGGATTTAGTGTTCTTACAACATGTTAAAAAACATGTTAAATAACTACAAATTTTTACTAACTTCAAGTTCATGACATATTGTGAAAATGCATATTTTTGGCTCTTGGTAAGTTATATGTGAATTGTTGATGATTGATGATGAGTTTTTTTAAAAGAAAATGATATGCTATTAAGCATGGAAACCTCCATTTTTAAGGGGAAACTATGGCAAAATTTTGTAGAAATTAAACACTTAGAAAAATATTTTAAAACAAGTATTTACAAGTAATTTTTTTTATCTTCGTTTTAAATATAAAATTTGCCATAATTTTTGTTACAAAAATTACAAATATTGGAGGTTGATTTTTGATAATAAAAATCACCAAGTATATATTTAGGAAAATATATATTTAGATGTCACAAAATTGTGTGTACTTGTATATTGATTGTAGGCAAATTGGAAAATAATAATCTCATCTTTCTAAAACTGGCCGATAATAATCCCAAGTCAGTTATTAGAAAATAATAATCCGACCTCGTCCATTTTTTTTGTAAAATAGTTCGCCGTTAAAATAGCTTAACGGAGTTAAGTTTTTTTCCGAATTACAAACTGATGTTTTAGGGCTTTTGATCAGGACGAGGATACGAGTCGATTGATGTAAAACTTACCTCAAAATACTGCCCCCAACCCACGAAAACGATGCTTCAATTCGGGTGTTTAACTTCCAATTAACAAAATTCAAGCCATTTCGAACACAATTTCGAGGTAAGTTTTACATCAATCGACTCGTATCCTCGTTCCTATCAAAAGCCCTAAAACATCGGTTTGTAATTCAGAAAAACACTTAACTCCGTTAAGCTTATTTTAACGGCAGACTATTTTACAAAAAAAATTGGACGAGGTCGGATTATTATTGGCTAATAACTGACTTGGGATTATTATCGGCCAATTTCAAAAAGATGGGATTATTAATTTCCAATTTGCCTTGATTGTATTAGTTATATTATTTTAGGGACTTGAAAATAATATAACACACCAAAATACCAAAATTTGAAATATAAAATATTACCAAAATAACAAGAAAATGAATATATAATTTATACCCGAACATCGGACAAAGGACACTTGGGCAATATCTATATATATATTCCGGAAATAAATTCGAAACACGACAAGGGTGTTAAACGGTATTTTGAAACCAAGGAAATGGCAAAATATGAATTTTTACAAGTATTACAAAATATATCATATTTTGTTAAATTGGAAAATATATTATTTTTGAAGTATATATTTTCATAAACAACACAAAAATATATTATTTTGGTAAGAACTAAAAATATATATTTTCTAAGCTTATAATCTTAAAAATATATTATTTTTGAGATATATATGAACGTATATTTATTTTTGCCAAGTAAAGTTATAGATATTTTCTAAAAAAATTCTCTTAAAATGTGTATATTTGAAGAATATAAATTTAGTGATTTTTAGTTGTATAAAAATAATATTCCAGAAAATTATACACAAATTTAAGTATAAAGTACTTAATAAACACAAGAAAATACGTATTCCTGTACGTACAAATACACACTGGAATACACCACCAATACTTGGCAAAACACACAAGTATGAAAATACAAAAGTACAAGTATACCCATACTCGGGAAAATATTTATGTGAGAAATACATGACAAGTAAGTTAAAAATAAATATATTATTTTTAACAATATTCCAAATAATTTAAGTTAAAATATTCATGTTTTAACTAATACTATCCACTTGGGGTGTCCCAGTGGCCAGCCTCACCCACCTCTACCCAGAGGACCCGGGTTCGAATCCTGGCAGGTGCAAAAACTCCAGGCTTTCGCTTCCGGTTGGGTATTAACCACCAGGCAGCTATGGGGCTAAGCTAGCTTGTGGAGTGGGATCACTCCAGCGGTTGGGAGGACCGTGCAATAACCCCCCCCCCAACTAATACTTATATAATTTGGAATTATATACAACCAACGTGTAACTCAAGGTATACCAATTCCAAAATAAGTCTTAATAAATAACTAAGACTAAGAGTCGTTACACGACCTAAACGTCTAATAAAACATAGTACGTGTGTAGGTAGTGATACGACCCAGGAAGTGAACCCTTGAGTATACGAGACCGCAGGACGCAAACTAGTGAGTTCATCTCCTCCTTTTCTTTTAACCGTTTCCGGTTTTATAACTTACGGGGGTGAAACACATGCTTCTAATGTTTTCAAATGTTCAAATGGTATGGTTAGCTAAGGAATGAACTGTTAGATCATGTGAATGGTGGGTACAACACTTAAGACAATTAATCCTTGAATAAGGATCGAGGGGCATGAGTGATAGATCTATTTGGGTGTTGCGAGCCCCACCCATGGGTCCGGAAGTGGCCCATGTGGTGACTATGTCGTCCCAGCCAGGTGGCCCGGTACGAAATCCGCAAAGGTTTGAGCCTTCCTGCACCATTGCACACATATTAATGTCCTTGAAAAACATTAATTGATATGTTCATAGACGCTTTCATACCGGATTACAAAGGAATACTTACAAATGTATACAAGATTATTCGTGTAGACATACAAGACACATGAACTCGCTCAACTTTTGTCGATGTTTTCAAATTACACGTATTTCAGGAAACTAATGGATTTGGCGGCGTTAAGAAAGTTTCAAGAAGTGTTTTCAAGAAGTGGTGCCATCCTATTTTGGAAGGGTTTGGTTGGGATATCTTATCTTAGATAAGATATACGAATCAAAGCCTTATTTTCAAAGTCTTTTATTAAAAGTCCTTTTTATGGAACTTAATACTTTGTATGGTTTGTAAACTAAACATGAAGTGTGTTGGCTGGTACTGAACAACTAGAGTTATTTCAAAACTTATGAATGGATGAACACCATGTTTTAATCATATAGTTGTTTGTTATAATTGAATGCAATGATATTGATCAAGTCACACATCACACGCTTTCGCAAAAGTCAGGGTGTGACAGCCGGTGCAACCTCCACCTGAGGACGTGCAAATGGAACTGGTGGAGCAACCGCAGCCGCCACCAGAACCACCAAGGAGAAAACGTGGAGCGTGCATGCCTATGCGTTTGGGCCCGCGGTTAAGCCCGCTACCACCATTGCCACAATCTTACCCTCATATCCCTGAGGACCCACAAATGGGTGGACCCTCAAACACTGCACCGGTGATTGATCTGACTCTTCCAACTTTTGTTCAACCACCACCGCCATCGGGTTTTGATAACCCAATCCCTGCGTATCCAGATACGTCTGGACACAATCATTTTAACCCATCTATGCTGGTAGATTATAACTACCAGGCGTCTTCGTACGACCCTTATATCCAAGCGGTCATACATAATGCTTTATACTCGTCTCCCTTTCCGCCTGCCTACCCCGCTACTGGATATCCAAATTATGGATACCAGTATCCTACTGTGCCTCAACGACAGCCACAGCTATTACCACAGCCACAATTAGATGCCATTAATCAAGACTTAGAGAGAGCAGAACAAATTTAGCGTCAGGCTGAAAAGACAGAGAGGAAGACAAATAAGTTCGTCAAGAAACTCTCCAAGCTAGTCAGGGGAAATAAAGACGAGTGAAGCCTTTCTTTTAATTATCATGTATGGTTATTTATTTAAATTCCAAAAGTCTCTGCGTGGACATGTATTTCATTTTAGTCCTTGCATGGACATGTATTTCCTTTTTAGTTCTGTGTGGACTAGTAGTTTAAATTTATTTCAAAATCCTGTTTAAGGCAAGTATTGTAATTTTCTATCATTTAATGAAAATTTTGGAATTATTCATATTATATGTATTCATTACATCCTTTCAAGCGATCGTCTCGATTTTGATTCGAACTTTATCGATCTGTTCAATGATTCCAAAA
Organism: Helianthus tuberosus; assembly: GCA_030545235.1. Classification (NCBI taxonomy): domain Eukaryota; kingdom Viridiplantae; phylum Streptophyta; class Magnoliopsida; order Asterales; family Asteraceae; genus Helianthus; species Helianthus tuberosus. Next base: position 197,909,305 of record CM060363.1, on the reverse strand, counting down.
GATCTTCTTAATGGTTTTTGACCAGCCAATTGGCAAAGTCTATATTATTTGGCAATTATAAAATGATAGTTAAGGATGACTAGCCCTTCTATCTAGAGGTGGTGAACTATATTCAAGCCTCAAAACCTTTATGGTCAAATGCGATCATGGCTACGTATATTTATTTTATTGTCAAACCATTAAGACAATTATTCTATGTTAACATTCAAGAAATGTTAACATTCAAGAAATGTTAACATTCAAGAAATGTTAACATTCAAGAAATGTTAACATTCAAGGTGATGGACTACGTCTAAGCCTTATAGCCTATTTGATCGAATTAAATCATGGCTAATATCATCAATACGATGATCAATTACTTTTATATCCTTAGTGATGATCTGCCTACGGGCTATATGATATTGTCAATTGAGACAATGACAGTTATAACCTTATGGTTCCCTGTCCAAGGTGGTGGGCTATGCCTAAGCCTCACAGTTATAACCTTATGACAGTTGTGACTTTATGATCCACTGTCCAATAAGTAATGGACTATGTCTGAACTTTAAATGCCCTAGATGGTCCTTTGAGACCATGGCTAAACATACTTGATTTATTTTGATTCAAACATTCATTTGAAATGTTTAAACTTGGCAGTTGTGACGTTGTGTGCACTGGTCCAAAAAGGGGAAGGATTTATATATCCAGACCTTATAGCCTATATGGTTTAATGATACCATGGCTCATGAAAATTTCAAAACTATCAGATTAGATGACTAATTATTATATTGCAACTGAGCAATTATTTATTTTGGTGTATAGTACCAACATACAAATATGGCAAATTCAAATTATGATGACGCCAATAGCAGACGCAACAATAATGATAATGCGAATATCAACCGCGATGGCGAGGGAGTTGATCTCCAAGCCATGATAGCCGCTGAAGTCGGCAAGGCAATGAATGCTTTCATAGCTAACTATAAGGAATCAAGTGTTACTCGTTCTAAGTCCCAATCAATTCCACATTCATCAGCTCGTAAGGAGAGATCAATTCACTCTTCAACTGCGAAGAGTGAACCCAAGAAACAAGCGTTTCAAGATAAGTCTCGTTATTTAAAGACGGTTGTACGTATAAGTACTTTGTCTCATGCAAGCCCCGGGACTTTAATGATGAGAAATGTGCTATTAATGCCATGAGATGGCTAGACGAGATGGTGACTGTTGTAGATATCAGCGGTTGTGCTGATAATGATATTGTGAAGCATGTTTCTCAATCCTTCAAGGATGATGCTCTAAGTTGATGGAAGGCGATGATACAACCAACAAGGAAGATACCCCTGTACAATTGTCACACCTCGATATTTCCACGTATTACCGGTGGGCTCGGTGGGGAGTATCGTGACGTAGTTGATATCATCATAGTCAAACAACACAAATTTAAATGCACAGCGGAAGCAAAAGATATATTTATTTCAACTAAATAAATTGTAATATTAAGTATCACAAAATAGTTGAAATAGATCCACAGGCGGATCGAAAGAAAAAGGAAATTGTTCATCAAACTTTAACATCTAGAGCTTACGAGACTTGATTATTGATGCCTGGAGTAGCCAGCCTATTACGCATAGTACCTGTACTTAGCCTTTTTGGAAAATACGTCAGTTTACACTGGTAAATACAACTTAACTGACTCGTTTTGAAAAGATTTTGAAAATTAATTAGAATGCACTTAGGCAAGAATATCTTTTATAACTTGGGACAATTATTTAAAAATAATCTTGTATACAGTTTTACTTATTTGTCATCCGTCAGGGCCGGTTTGTAGGGCCGGTCTAGATTAACTGACACGCCACAGGTATAATACCCACAAGGTTGATTCCTTTAAGTGGACTACCAGTTTTTTTTACATATGCAACTGTCAGGTGTATGCCTACACCCCGTGCTTAGGTCGTGGCCATTTCTTTGAATGATGCCAAGGATATCCGGGACATGGTCATTTAACCCCCAAAGGCCATACACCAAATAATACAGATTAAAACGGGTTATGTAAATGCATTAATCACAATCCGATTTGAATGACTACATACCCGACCAAGCGGTATTATTATAATACCGTATCCCAAGCCCGTATAAGGAAAATAAGTTAAGAGTATTTACCTGAGCAAAGTATAAATCAAATACAGCAAGTGCACGTAGCTTTTACTGGGATCCTAATCTGGAACAAAGGTTTTAAATAACCTATTAGAATCCTAACGGGTCTTTAATTAAGCTTAGACTTAGACCGGTTAGTTTTCAAAAGGAAGACACGGCTCAAACGCATGATAAAGCGAAAACCGGTTTAGAATGTGGTTTTGACCCGACAAGCTTGTATGCTTGCTTAATATGGGTAACTTAAACACATTCTGGATTTTGATATGAAAATGATATGGTTTGACCCGTTTCGGCTAATATATGCAAACTAGTTACATACGCCGATCCGAACGCGAAAAGTGCGTAACGGGTAACCAAATGAGTCATATACAAGTTTCCTAACTTAATATGCCTTAAATATGTTGTGACATCAGTAAGATATCTTCTATTATGCCTAAAACGGATTTAAACTCAAACTATGCCCCGTAGGGGCATTTTGGTCATTTTAAAGGTTACAAAAGAGTTTAAATATTAATCTGAGTTACAGGTCTGATATAATCAGTAAAAATACTTAATTTAATAAGTTATAACAGTAGGGTAATACATATATATATATATATATATATATGAAATTTATCATTTATAACCAAACTATGCACCGTAGGGGCATTTTGGTAATTTCACATAAGCCTAAAAGGTCAAAACTGGAAATCTGAGTTTAAAACTTTTGCTTACTATTAAAATATAAAAATATTTTGGAAATATCAGTAGGCATCAAACCTTATATGTTTAAAATAGTTTTAATACATATTATGCGTTAAAACGCTTAAAAAGGCGATTTTAAGCTATTTTCCGGGTTTTATAAGAAAAGCTGATATTTTTATCATTCCAGAAGGCTTAAGATATTCTATTTATCATATTGGATTAGTAGAAAAAGGTTTGGGTCAAAAGGATTTGTAAAACTCATTTTATAGCCCAAAAGGGCAAAACCGGCAATTACCGAATCAAGCTTAGAACTCTAAGTTATGCTTAGCCTAAAAATAAATAAAAATATCCAAAAATCCCAAAATATTATTTTATATCAGTAGGTAAAAAGTTTGGTATCAAAATTTGGGTTTAGATAGGCTATACGCTAATTACGCCGTTTAATAATAAAAAGCTTCTCATTTAAGCTAATGAACATAACTCCTAATCTAGACCTCAAACTGATGTCAAATTTTAGGGACAAGTTTATAAATCAGTAGTGAAGGTTTCTATTCTTACACTTTTTCAAAAATCAAGTTTTAAGGTGTAAAGGGCATAATAGTCAACATATAAGCATTTAACGGAAACATGCATATGAATCGGATAACTAATGAACCAAGTTGTATAATCACTGAGGATTATACTAACATGTAACCTGGTCCTAATAAGGTTCTAACGCATTTCTAAACTATGCTCAAACAGGTCAGAACTGAAAGTCAAAGCAAAAGTCTACTTTTACGACTCTCTGCTCTGAACCGAGCTTCAATTGAAAATTGTTGGGTTGAACATGTTTAGACATGTTCTTACATTAATTACCAAGTTATATTAGTGATAAAATAGGTTGCATAGCTTCTACATTTCTAATTATGCATTAATTTGAAAATAAGCTTTCTGTTGACTTTTTATAATTAGCTTTGACCGACAATTGACCTAGTTAGAGTGGGAATCAGAGGGTATCCTTTTAAGGGTTTATTGCCCATATAATTACCAACTCATAGGTACTTTCAATTTGAAATTTTACTGGACAAATTAAAATTAATGATGAAGTTAAATCTTAATTACGACGGTTTGACTTTTTGGTCTATAAGCTAATTAAAAGAACTAAACAAGGATTAGAACTCTTACTTAAGGTCCTTGCTATCTTTTCTACACTTCTTAATCTTCTCCCAAGTCAGCTACCTCCAGAAATGAGTGCTTGAATTGTTGCAAGTGAATGAGCACTTGAACAAATGAACTCATGGCCCTTATATAGGTTTTCTAAAGCTCCAAGATCATTCCAACAAAGCCTATGGATGTTTCCTGATCATCCCAAGTGTCCCTAGGCCATTATAAACCATCAAACAAGCCCATAGGATCGAAAACAAGCTCCATAAGTCGGTTAAACCGGCTGAATAGGCAGCTGTGATGATTTTTAGCATCTGGGCACATTAGGCGGGCCGCGTAAGATCCCATAGAGGGTTCACGCGGGCCGTGTGAGGGTGGCTCTCCGGTCAGCAAGTTTTAAATATTGCATTTTAGGTCCCCGGTCCTTCCAAACTTGATTTTAACATGGTTTCTTGCACTTTTAACCCCCAAACTTGACTTTTAAGGACCCCAAGTCATAAACCAACTTTGTTAAGTCCCCGGTTATTCATACGATTACCGAAAAGTCTTAAATTTCAACATTGACGCTTTTAACCCCTCGTATACGAATTTTATCATAACTTTCTCATACGATAACGAAACTTTGTGAAATTTTTATCACACATTCTCGTGAGTATAATTAATCATTACAAAGCTTCGGGTTCGCTAAAAGGTCACTCATAGGTATACTTTAAACATGTTGACACATTTAACCCCTGTAGTTTGTAATTCCTCACTTTCTTTCACAATTAGCTTCGTATGATCCATGATTTATTCGTTTAAGGGTATAAACATCATGTAGGGTTATTGAAAGATATATTTATTCATTGTTGACACTTTGAATCCTTTTATACACACAGATTCCTTGTTCGTCAACTTTAGTCCCTCAAAGTAAATTCTTTACACGTTTAAAGTCCGTGACACGTGTCGATATATTATTGGACATGAATTTTTGAGGTGTTACATCCTCACCCCCTTAAAAGAAATCTCTACCCCGAGATTTTACTGAAATAAATAAGGGTATTTTTCTTTTATTGTGGACTCTACCTCCCACGTGTACTCGGGACCTCTGCGGGCATCCCATTTGACCTTTACAATAGGCACATGCTTCCTTCAAAGCTTCTTTACCCGTCGATCCTCAATCGACAAAGGTTTTTCCACAAATTTCAAGCTCTCATCTATATGCACATCCATATGTGGTATGACTAGTGATTCATCAGCTAGACATTTCTTTAGATTGCAGATGTGAAATACATTGTGAATACCACTGAGCTCTTCAGGCAAGTTTAACTTATAAGCCACTGATCCGACACATTCGATGATCTCGAATGGCCCTATATACCTTGGGCTTAACTTACCTTTCTTACCAAATCGCATCACTCCCTTCCAGGGTGATACTTTATGCAACACTTTGTCACCTACCTCGAATTTCAGAGGTTTACGCCTTAAATCTGCGTAGCTTTTCTGCCTATCTCTGGCAGCTTTGAGATGATCTCTTATCTGCACAATCTTGTCTGTCGTCTCCAGGACTATATCGGGTCATGTTAGTTGGACATCTCCAACTTCTGCCCAACAAACGGGCGTTCTGCACTTTCTTCCATATAAGGCTTCAAATGGTGCAGCTTGTATACTGGAATGATAAATATTATTATATGAGAATTATATTAATGGAAGATGATCATCCCAACTTCCTCCTAGGTCAATTACACAAGCTCTTAACATATCTTCCAACGTTTGAACTGTTCGCTCGCTTTGACCATCCGTTTGAGGATGGTATGCCATGCTGAAATTTAATCGAGTGCCCAGCGATTGCTGAAAGCTTTTCCAGAAATGCGATGTATATCTTTAGTCCCTATCAGAGATGATAGACACTAGCACCCCGTGTAGGGATACAATCTCGTCCACGTATAGCTGAGCTAATTTATCTTAGCTATGTGTTTCCTTAATAGGTAAGAAGTGGGCTAATTTAGTTAATCTATCCACTATCAACCAAATAGTATCATTTCCTTGCTTTATCTTTAGTAACTTGGTGATAAAATCCATAGTCACCATTTCCCACTTCCAGGTGGGAAGCTCAGGCTGTTGTAGCAAACCTGACGGCTTCTGGTGTTCAGCTTTGACTTGCGCGCACGTCAAACATTTGGATATATAGGTAGCTATAGACTTCTTCAAGCCTATCCACCAATAATTTGCCTTTAGATCCTGGTACATCTTGTCAGCTCCAGGATGAACGAAGTACTTAGAACTGTGGGCTTCCTGGAGGATAACATCCCGAAGTCCTCCATAAATTGGAACCCATTTTCGTCCATTTAGTCTCAGAATTCCGTCCTTGCCTTGAGATAACTGCTCTTCAGTTACTCCTAGCTTTTCATTAGGATAGTTAGCTTCTAGTAGAGCTTCCTTCTGCGCAGCTAACAACCTTTCAGTCAAACTATTCTTTAACTCAATGCTCTTGGCATTGATTCTTATGGGCTTTACCCTTTCCTTCCTACTTAAGGCATCGACGACTACATTTGCCTTGCCTGGATGGTATCTTATGTCACAGTCATAATCATTCAAAGTTTCCATCCAACGTCGCTGCCTCATGTTTAAATCCTTCTGATTAAACAAATGTTGAAGGCTCTTGTGATCAGAATAGATCACACACTTAGTCCCATACAAGTAATGCCTCCACAGTTTTAGTGCAAATACAACGGCACCCAACTCCAAGTCATGGGTGGTGTAATTCTTCTCGTGCACCTTTAACTGGCGTGAAGCATAGGCAATGACTTTGCCTTTCTGCATAAGCACACATCCCATACCAGTGTGGGATGCGTCACAGTATACTACAAATTCTTCTATTCCATCAGGCAATGTTAACACTGTTAACACTGGTGCATTGCTCAACTTTTTCTTAAGGATGTCAAAGGATTCCTGCTGCTTAGGACCCCAGTCAAACTTAATATTCTTACGTGTCAACGAAGTTAGGGGTGCAGCAATCCTTGAGAAATTTTCTATAAATCGCCTATAATATCCTGCTAGACCTAGAAAGCTACGAATCTCTGTAGGCGTCTTTGGCTCTTGCCAGTTCATAATAGCTTCAATTTTAGCGGGATCTACTTGGATACCATGCTCACTAACCACGTGTCTAAGAAACTGGACTTCACGAAGCCAAAATTCACACTTTGAAAATTTGGCATAGAGTTTCTCTTGTTGAAGCAGTGAAAGAATACAACGGAGATGCTTCTCATGGTCAGCTTGACTCTTCGAGTAAATGAGAATGTCATCGATGAAGACGATGACGAATTTATCCAAGTAAGGCTTGCAGACGTGATTCATGAGATCCATAAATGCGGCAGGTGCATTAGTGAGCCCAAAAGGCATCACTAGGAACTCGTAATGACCATAACGAGTCCTAAATCCAGTCTTGTGCACATCTTCATCTTTAACCTTCAATTGATGATAGCCTGACTTCAAATCAATCTTAGAAAAGTAGCTTGCCCCTTGTAATTGATCGAACAGATCGCCGATCCTGGGCAAAGGATACCTGTTCTTGATAGTGACCTTATTAAGCTCACGGTAATCGATGCATAGACGCATCGACCCATCCTTCTTTTTGACAAACAGGATTGGCGCTCCCCAAGGAGATGAACTAGGTCTAATAAAACCTTTGGCTAGTAACTCATCTAGTTGTGTCCTCAATTCCTTCATCTCTGTTGGTGCCAACCTATAAGGCGTTCTCGCAACTGGTGCTGCTCCGGGGATGATGTCAATTCTGAATTCTATTTGCCTATCTGGTGGTAAACAAGGTAGTTCTTCAGGAAATACTTCTGGGTATTCAGAAATGACGGGAATGTCTTCCACCTTAGGCTTCTGCTCATCAATAGTTACATGTGCCATATAAATGATACAACCCTTCTTCAAGCACTTAGATGCCTTGAGCATAGACACTTGCTCAGAAAGTCCATACTGGGTATCCCCCTGAATAGTAAGTGGTTCACCAGACGGAGTCTTGATCACCACTTGCTTCTTGTTGCAAACGATCTGGGATTGGTTATGAGATAACCAGTCCATGCCTATAACTATATTGAAACCGGCTAACTTCAAAGGAAGTAAGGTTAATGGAAAAGAGTGGTTCCTAATGGATATAACACATCCATCTAACACGGTTGAGGCTGTCTCTAAGGTACCATCAGCTAATTCCACCTCATATTTCACGCTTAGGGTTTTAACAGGTAAATTCAGCAACTTACAAAACTTATTATCTACAAATGACTTATCAGCTCCTGAATCAAATAGCACTCTTTCATAAACATCATTTATGAGGAAGGTACATGTGATCACATTGTCATCCTGAATGGCTTCTCGTGCATCCATACGGAAGACCCTTGCATTGGTCTTCTTGACCTCTTCAGGCTTCTTGGTGTATTTAGGGCAGTTGGTCTTAATGTGCCCTTTTTCATTGCAATTGTAGCACGTAGCATCCTTAATCTTCTTGCAATCAACAGTCTTGTGCTCATTAGACTTGCATAACCCACATGCAGCTGGTCCTGACTGAGACTTAGACTCAAGTCTGCATTTTCCAAAGTGGCGTTTTTGGCAAGTCTTGCACTTTGGCTTCTCCTCTTCTCGTTAACTACCCTTTCCAGACCCAAACTTCTTCTGGTGGTCCTTGTTTCCCATAAACTTCTTCTCAGACTGTCGTGAGTTGTCGTCCTCACGTTTTCTCTTACAGCCGCTGATATCAACTACTGTGTCCATTTCATCTAACCAAGTCATACAATCAATTTCCCCTTTCTCCTCAGTGAAATCCCGGAGTTTGCAGGAAACAAAGTACTTATAGGTACAGGACTTGGTACGTGGTTCATCATCGAACACTATCCTCTTGGATGGAACACTGTGTTGGTTTGAGGAATGTTGAACATCCTCTTTCTTGGGTTCATCTTTCTTAGAGGGTGGCTTGCTGTGAGCTTCTGATTGAGTCTTAGGGACAGACTTAGAGTGTGGTACAGATGATGTTCTGCTGTTCGTCCCACTAAACTCCCTGAATTGCCTATCTACAGCTTTAGATACAGCTGTATCAATCATTGTACGGAGCTCTCCTCTGGTTATATTAATCCTATCATCATCGTGGTTTTCCAGGGAATGACTGTTTACTTCTTCTGACCTAGCCATGTATCTTTAATTGCTACATAAAATCAAATAAGGACAAGGTTTATTTAGAAGCCTATACAGTACTATCGTTCTTGACGATTTATTAACCATGGTTCTTAATAACCATTTTGGTTAATTTGTTAAATATATAATTATTCACGATCTTTATCATAATCCTAAATTATAATTTAATAATAGCACAAAAGGCCTAGTCACGTGGACAAGTTTAGCTTATAAGCCCAGATTTTATGGAATTGAGGCATTAAGGTTTGAATCAAAGTTCATTACCTTTTCTTGACAGGGAGTTGTAGGCTACCGCTGTCTTTAGTCTCAGAGGACGTTAATTATAGCCCGTAGGCACTTCATCTTTAGAGGGATGATTATTTTAATAAGGAAAATTGGATATTGGCGAGAAAATGAGAAAATTTGAAAAAGTCATTTTATTGGTTTGTTGGCCAGATTTTATGGAATCGAGGCATTAAGGTTTGAATCAAAACTTAAGTGTTTTGAAATCTTAATGAGAAAATGGTTTGTTGTGAGGGGGAGTTCTGATTGTTTATGCCAAGTGAATGGCGAATTGAGGTGATTCGATATTGGTTGTCATTTTATTGTACAGTTTGTTTTCAAATTTCCTAAAATGTGTTTGCATTTTAGGGGGAGTAAGAATTTTTAGAAAATCCAAAAACATTTGAAAATTTGAAAAAGTCAAAAACATGATAAAATGAAAAATGAGTTTTTGTGTCAAAGAAGAGGAAATAATAGTACATCAGTGGACTATCACAACATGCTAAAGAATTGGACAGTAAAATGTGATAAACGGTCTCACTGATGATGTGCCAGTAGATTTTTGCACATTTAGTAGATTGTGACGAGATATAAACCTAAATTCAAACTTGCTTATATCGTGGGGAACATCTCTCGGATATATGGGTAACCCCCGAAATCTCGTTTGAAAGGTCTCATATTCTGATATACTAGGTTTTTATACTCAATGATGTCTGGGGTATTATTCCGGGACTTCTGCTGAACGATGGTTCTGACCTAGTCCTTGGATAATATTTTCCGCAAATGCTTGAAACATAGCATAAACCCTCAGCATGTTGATGAAACAATAAAATTGATAGTCGCTGCTGTTGTAGCTAAAAGATCCTCTAAAGGGGACATACCAAAGTCGAAGCTGATATCTCTCTGCGTATACGGAAGTATCGACCTGAGATCCCTCGGCCCTCGCATTACCTAATTTATATACAGATATCATTGGTGTCATAATTACCTGTAAGACTGAATATTGGGATCTGGATACGGGAGTATATTCTGAGGTGGGACACGCGATTGAGTTTAAGTACTTAAAACATTAATTTCGTATCTCGAAGCAGTTGAACTTTGTGTGAAAATTTAAGTGGACCAGTATACTGACAATCTAAGTGAATCGTTTAAAACTTAAAATTAAATGAAGCTTAACGGTGTTGGTGATTTGTCTCATAAACTGATATGATACTCTTACACAAACTCACAAAAATAGTGTTTGTAAATATTTCTTTACTGCATTCCTTTGTTATAAAAAATCCAAAAAGATTTTCAGTGTGTTTTAGCATAAATTTTGAAAAATACAATAAGATTTTCGACAACTGATGTTGGAGAGCTAATTTTCAAAATTCCAAGTGCTGAACATGATGAACAGGGTTGGGAGTGAATGCTTAAATGAAAGAATTTTTTTTAGAAAGAAAGTTTGATTAGTTTATCGAGATCATTAATTTGAACTTGATGTAACTATTACTAGTAAGTTTTTCTTATTGATTTAAGTAAAAACTTATGTATTGGTGAGAAAATGTGTGCAGGAGTTGAGCTGAACAAAATTAAAGCCAGATTGTGATCTTTAGGTGATAGCTAATTCCAGACAGCGATCCCAGCATGATGAAAGGGGGAGTCTGACGAGGTTAGAGCCAAAGAGAATATCCTGGTACATGCTAAGAAAAAAAAGAAGATCGATCAAGATTGAAGAGTCGTCATGTTGAAGACTCTCACTGAAGATTCCGTCAACATTCAAGGGGGAGTCTGTTAGTGCAGTTGTCTGTCGACTTCATCTTCGTTCGAGTCTTAGATTAGTAATGAAAGATCAAGTCACGCAGTTCGAGTTAAACAGGAAACAAAGGTGAACAAGCAAGTTCAAACGAAGTGGACAGTTCAAACGAAGTGGACTGTTCAAACGAAGTGGACAATTCAAACGAAGTGGACTGTTCAAACGAACTGGAAATGCCTGTTCAAACGAACTGGAAATAGTATAAATATGTGACTTGAGTTTTTCATTTGTAATTTTTGGATTCCGGTAGCGAAGCTCTGCCGAAGTGTCTCCAGACTTGTAAACGCGTTCTAATCAATACAAGAGACAGTTAATAGTGAATATCAAGCTAAAACAAACTCTGGTTCATCGAATTCCGCCTTTGAATCAGTTTAGAGCTCTTCTGAAGACTCGTTCAGATCGATTCTCGATCCTACAGTAATCCAATTTAAGGATGGCTTATGCGATTTTATCGAATCACATTTTTTGCCACCAATCTACAGATGTTAACAAGGATTTGAATCTTTTGAATAAGTTTTACCATCTTGGCCATGTCTGTAACGACATTTAGGCTAGGTTTTACCTTTAAGATTCTTTTTAATATTTAACGCAGAACAATCCTAAATTGAGATGTTAACAAGGATCCGAATCTAATTGAGGAACTACCATCTTGGCCTTGTCTTAAGATGACATGTGGCTAGGTCTTGTCCTTTTTAGATTTTGCCATTTTATTATAATGGTAGATCTTATAATAGGAATGTTATTTTAAACCTAACTGTTCCATTAAAATTTAACAAATACATGGTTGCCCTAAACGGGACTTCTAACTTAAATGACTTGCCCATGCAGGGGCTAATCAGAAAAATAACAAAGGAAACAAATAAGGACAAAATAAAACGAATTAGGATTAGTCCTAAGTTCTTTGTCTAGACTCGAGAATCAAAGAATGTGCAATTGTGTAACTGAGATTAAACACAAAAGGCTAGTGTTTAATTCACTCAGTGTTGACTCTGATACCAACCTGTCACACCCCGATATTTTCACGTATTACCGGTGGGCCCGGTGGGGAGTATCGTGACGTAGTTGATATCATCATAGTCAAACAACACAAATTTAAATGCACAGCGGAAGCAAAAGATATATTTATTTCAACTTAATAAATTGTAATATTAAGTATCACAAAATAGTTGAAACAGATCCACAGGCGGATCGAAAGAAAAAGGAAATTGTTTATCAGACTTTAACATCTAGAGCTTGCGAGACTTGATTATTGATGCCTGGAGTAGCCAACCTATTACGTATAGTACCTGCACTTAGCCCTTTTGGAAAATACGTCAGTTTACACTGGTAAATACAACTTAACTGACTCATTTTGAAAAGAGTTTAAAAATTAATTTGAATGCACTTAGGCAAAAATATCTTTTATAACTTGGGACAATTATTTAAAAATAATCTTGTATACAGTTTTACTTCTTTGTCGTCCGTCAGGGCCGGTATAGATTAACTGACACGCCACAGGTATAATACCCACAAGGTTGATTCCTTTAAGTGGACTACCAGTTTTTTTTACATATGCAACTGTCAGGTGTACGCCTACACCCCGTGCTTAGGTCGTGGCCATTTCTTTGAATGATGCCAAGGATATCCGGGACATGGTCATTTAACCCCCAAATGCCATACACCAAATAATACAGATTAAAACGGGTTATGTAAATACATTAATCACAATCCGATTTAAATGACTACATACCCGACCAAGCGGTATTATTATAATACCGTATCCCAAGCCCGTATAGGGAAAATAAGTTAAGAGTATTTACCTGAGCAAAGTATAAATCAAATACAGCAAGTGCACGTAGCTTTTACTGGGATCCTAATCTGGAATGAAGGTTTCTAATAACCTATTAGAATCCTAACGTGTCTTTAATTAAGCTTAGACTTAGACCGGTTAGTTTTCAAAAGGAAGACACGGCTCAAACGCATGATAAAGCGAAGACCGGTTTAGAATGTGGTTTTGACCTGACAAGCTTGTATGCTTGCTTAATATGGGTAACTTAAACACATTCTGGATTTTGAGATGAAAATGATATGGTTTGACCCGTTTCGGCTAATATATTCAAACTAGTTACATACGTTGATCCGAACACGAAAAGTGCGTAACGGGTAACCAAATGAGTTATATACAAGTTTCCTAAGTTAATATGCCTTAGATATGTTGTGACATCAGTAAGATATCTTCTATTATGCCCAAAACGGATTTAAACTCAAACTATGCCCCGTAGGGGCATTTTGGTCATTTTAAAGGTTATCAAAGAGTTTACATATTAATCTGAGTTACAGGTCTGATATAATCAGTAAAAATACTTAATTTAATAAGTTATAATAGTAGGGTAATACATATATATATGAAATTTATCATTTATAACCAAACTATGCACCGTAGGGGCATTTTGGTAATTTCACATAAGCCTAAAAGGTCAAAACTGGAAATCTGAGTTTAAAACTTTTGCTTACTATTAAAATATAAAAATATTTTGGAAATATCAGTAGGCATCAAACCTTATATGTTTAAAATAGTTTTAATACATATTATGCGTTAAAACGCTTAAAAAGGCGATTTTAAGCTATTTTCCGGGTTTTATAAGAAAAGCTGATATTTTTATCATTCTAGAAGGCTTAAGATATTCTATTTATCATATTGGATTAGTAGAAAAAGGTTTGGGGTCAAAAGGATTTGTAAAACTCATTTTATAGCCCAAAAGGGCAAAACCGGCAATTACCGAATCAAGCTTAGAACTCTAAGTTATGCTCAGCCTAAAAATAAATAAAAATATCCAAAAATCCCAAAATATTATTTTATATCAGTAGGTAAAAAGTTTGGTATCAAAATTTGGGTTTAGATAGGCTATACGCTAATTACGCCGTTTAATTAATAAAAAGCTTCTCATTTACGCTAATGAGCATAACTCCTAATCTAGACTTCAAACTGATGTCAAATTTTAGGGACAAGTTTATAAATCAGTAGTGAAGGTTTCTATTCTTACACTTTTTCAAAAATCACGTTTTAAGGTGTAAAGGGCATAATAGTCAACATATAAGCATTTAACGGAAACATGCATATGAATCGGATAACTAATGAACCAAGTTGTATAATCACAGAGGGTTATACTAACATTTAACCTGGTCCTAATAAGGTTCTAACGCATTTCTAAACTATGCTCAAACGGGTCAGAACTGAAAGTCAAAGCAAAAGTCTACTTTTGCGACTTTCGGCTGCGAACCAAGCTTCAATTGAAAATTGTCGGGTTGAACATGTTTAGACATGTTCTTACATTAATTACCAAGTTATATTAGTGATAAAATAGGTTGCATAGCTTCTACATTGCTAATTATGCATTAATTTGAAAATAAGCTTTCTGTTGACTTTTTATAATTAGCTTTGACCCGACAATTGACCTAGTTAGAGTGGGAATCTGAGGGTATCCTTTTAAGGGTTTATTGCCCACATAATTACCAACTCATAGGTACTTTCAATTTGAAATTTAACTGGACAAATTAAAATTAATGACGAAGTCAAATCTTAATTACGACGGTTTGACTTTTTGGTCTATAAGCTAATTAAAAGAACTAAACAAGGATTAGAACTCTTACTTAAGGTCCTTGCTATCTTTTCTACACTTCTTAATCTTCTCCCAAGTCAGCTACCTCCAGAAATGAGTGCTTGAATTGTTGCAAGTGAATGAGCACTTGAACAAATGAACTCATGGCCCTTATATAGGTTTTCTAAAGCTCCAAGATCATTCCAACAAAGCCTATGGATGTTTCCTGATCATCCCAAGTGTCCCTAGGCCATTATAAACCATCAAACAAGCCCATAGGATCGAAAACAAGCTCCATAAGTCGGTTAAACCGGCTGAACAGGCAGCTGTGATGATTTTCAGCATCTAGGCACCTTAGGCGGGCCGCTTAAGATCCCATAGAGGGTTTACGCGGGCCGTGTGAGTGTGGCTCTCCAGTCAGCAAGTTTCAAATATTGCATTTTAGGTCCCCCGGTCCTTCCAAACTTGATTTTAACATGGTTTCTTGCACTTTTAACCCCCAAACTTGACTTTTAAGGACCCCAAGTCATAAACCAACTTTGTTAAGTCCCTGGTTATTCATACGATTACCGAAAAGTCTTAAATTTCAACGTTGACGCTTTTAACCCCTCGTATACGAATTTTATCATAACTTTCTCATACGATAACGAAACTTTGTGAAATTTTTATCACACATTATCGTGAGTATAATTAATCATTACAAAGCTTCGGGTTCGCTAAAAGGTCACTCTGAGGTATACTTTAAACATGTTGACACATTTAACCCCTGTAGTTTGTAATTCCTCACTTTCTTTCACAATTAGCTTCGTATGATCCATGATTTATTCGTTTAAGGGTATAAACATCATGTAGGGTTATTGAAAGATATATTTATTCATTGTTGATACTTTGAATCCTTTTATACACACAGATTCCTTGTTCGTCAACTTTAGTCCCTCAAAGTAAATTCTTTACACGTTTAAAGTCCGTGACACGTGTCGATATATTTTTGGACATGAATTTTTGAGATGTTACAACAATCTTGAGTGGTCTAAGTTTGTGGACCTTATTAAAGAAACGTATTGTCTACCGCATGAGGTGGAGAAGGTGGAGTCAGATTTTCTGACTCTCACAATGAAGAACTTGGACTGTCGGAAGTATGCCACCGATTTTAACTCTCTATCGAGGTTAGTGCTCTATTTAATTACTCCGGAGTCAAAATGCATTATGTGTTTCATAGATGGTTTGGCACCTGAGATCAAGGGCATGGTAAAGGCTTCGAAGCCTACCTCCTATAGGTCAGCTGTAGACCTATCATTGTCTCTCACTCTGGATGCAGTGAGACAAAAATCGGTCAAAAATGAGACCGATGGAAAAAGGAAGAGGGAGGAGGATAACTCCTAAAAGTCTAAGAAAAGGGAAAGTCCGAGATCAATAGGAACCAACAGAGGTCTGATGAGAGACCAGTCTGCAAGACCTGCAACAGAAGGCATTGGGGGCAGTGTCGTTCTGATCAGCAGGCGAAACCCTGTGGCATATGCAAGAAGACGGGGCATAAGACCTTAGATTGTAAGGACCTTAAGAATGCTGTCTTTTATGGCTGTGGCGAAAAGGACCACATTAAAACTAATCGCCCTAAAGCTGCCAAGGAAGGTACTGCTAAGCCTGTAGAGGCGAAGAAAGGAAATGTCCGAGCCTTTCAGATGAATGCAAGAGAGGCAGTGAATGACACAAATGTCATAACGGGTATGTTCCTTATTGACGATATATTTGCTAGAGTTCTTTTTTATTCTGGAGCTGATAAGTCTTTTGTAGACCATAAGTTTAGTAAACTATTAAGCTTACCTATAAGAACTCTAGATATAGCTTACGATGTAGAACTCGCTGATGGCACCTTAGAAACTGCATCTTCTATTCTTGATGGATGTTCTATATCAATTAAGAATCGTTCTATTCCTATCTCTCTTCTGCCAATGAATTTGGAGGGATTCGATGTAGTCTTAGGCATGGATTGGTTAACTTATAATCAAGCTCGAATTGCCTGTGATAAGAAACTAATCGAAGTCAAAACCCCATCTAGTGAAATGCTCACCATCCAAGGAGACCTACACTATGGATTGCCCGAGAAGGTGTCTCTATTCAAGGCATCTAAGTGTCTGAAGAGCGGATGTGTCATTTACATGGCATAGGTGACGGTAGACGAACTAAAGCACAGGATTAAAGACATCTCTGTCATTTTTGAATATCCTGATGTTTTCTCAGAAGAGCTACCCAGTCTACCACCGGAGAGATAAGTGGAGTTTAGGATTAACATCCTATCAGGAGTTGCACCTATTGCAAGGGCTCCATAACGGTTAGCGTCGATAGAGATGAAGGAGTTAAGACCCAGCTTGATGAGCTTTTGGAGAAAGGCTTTATACAGCCTAGCTCATTGCCTTGGGGAGCTCCCATTTTGTTTGTTAAGAAGAAGGATGGTTCAATGTGAATGTGCATTGACTACCGCGAGCTAAACAAGATAACGATCAAGAATCGTTATCCGTTGCCCAGGATCGATGACTTGTTTGATCAGCTTCAAGGGGCTAGCTTCTTTTCTAAGATCGGCTTGAGGTCAGATTATCATCAACTGAAGGTCAGGAGTGAAGACGTTCCAAAGACTGCCTTCAGAACAAGATACGGTCACTATGAGTTTCTAGTTGTAACAACCCGACTTTCCGGGTCATTACATGTATCTATCAATTCTTGCTTAATCACTTGTACTCCCGAGATTTCGATTGACGCTAAAGGGTTTAAAATATATTTTTGCAACGCATTTTAAAACGCTTATTCTAACGCAGTTATCGCATCTAAATGCTATTTATAACGCATACTAGTTATACGCGTTTCCTAGCTTGGTTACATCGCATGTTTATACTACACGCTATCACAACGCTATCGCAACGCAAACTCGAAACGCATATTTACTTTTATGCATCTTAGTTTGTGTTATGTATGATTAATTGTTTAAATGTTATGTGGCTATAAACGCAACGCTTACTCGCAACTCGATTAAACGCAACGCAATGCTTAACGCACAAAACGAAAGTCGGAAACCAACAAAACGCGACTCGACCGATCGAATGGACACTCGGTAGAATGGACATCCGACCGGATGGCCATCCGATCGACTGGCTATCCGACCCAAACACCACTTTTCTCCACCGCCTTAACTCTCCTTTCTCACTATAAATACCCGTCGTACGCTACTGTTCACTGATGTGACATCTCTATCCGACCAGCACACACTCAAGTCACTCTAAGTCACTTTTCTCTCGATTTAAGGCTATTTCGTAAGTATTTTCCCTCAAATCTTGTACAATCATCATCACTAATCAATTCTACATCATCATCTCCATCAAAATCACACACAAACACTTGTTTTCTCTCTGAAATCACTGATTTGGACCTCTTGAAGGTGTTCTTCACTCACCTTGCTTTTGCAACCTGTTGAGGAGCACCAACTCATCAAGATTTGTTCAGATCTAAGAGATTTCCACCATGATTCAACTAAGTTTTACAAGATTTCAACACTTTTCATCTCTTTTCAAACTTTTCTTTAACATTCTACACAAAACCGATGGAATCCATGCTTATTCAAACTCTCTACTCATTCTCCAGTTAAGAGCCGGCTTGAAAACGGATTTCCACCGAAGAGATGACCGATTTACGGGTTGAACATGAAGACTTCATCAAAAGAACAGTGAGTATGATCGAATGGGGTGGTTCCCATCCTATCGAACGAGCTGGACCTTGGTGTTTTTCCGTTGTTTGACACATCATCACGCCGTCTCCGTTAAAACATCAACTTTTACTTAGAAACTTTTACGAAAAACTTCGAACTACAAACTTCTCGGTCGAATAGCCATCCGATCGAATGGCCATCCATCCGGATGAACATTCGACCGGATGACTTGGTAACCATACCTTACATTGTTTGAATGCTACAATGAAAACTTCAAATTTTCAAAATGATTTACAAACACCCACAACTCATTCGAATGGCCATCCGTTCGAATGGTCATCCGTCCGGATGACCATCCGTCCGGATAACCATCCGGTTGAATCACCATTCGACACTTAACTCTCTGACACTCTGTTACATGTTGTTCAATGCTTACCCTACTGTTCTATGCTCAGCCTAACTCCCAACACGCTCCCTTCAATCTAAGTCTGTGTTTACTAGCTAAAGACGCACTGTGAGTATACTCGAACCCGTTTTCTTTTAACGCACTTTTGGGTGTTACATACGTTCTCTACCAAAACCCAACAACACACAACACAAACACTTTACAACGCTAACCGCTCCTGCATGCTATACGTGAACTTTGAATGCTTATACTATACTATTCAGTGTTACACTATACCGCCTCTAGCAACGATAGTACTATAGTTTGGACTCAGCACCTGTTGTGGACGGAGGTTGCTAGGGATCACTTTACTTTACTTCACATGTTCGCTGAACGTGTGTCGCGCATACTCATAACACAGTCTCGTGGTTAAGTTGTAGACATTGATTGATAGTTACATGTTTCGCCCATTACATGTTACATGCTGGTTATGCGTAAACACTTTTCGATACTATATGCTACTCAAACTTGTGTACTCACCTTTACATTTTATGTATTGAGTTTATTTTAACGTATGTGACAGGTTGATAGGATGCTTTGTTTGCTGGAAAACAAGCTAGGAAGTCTAGAAACTTCACTAAATAAATATGAGTTGTCGGAATAGACTTGTTTTTGAGAAACACTATCTGTAATGATTGTTTTTACTTTATATGTTAGTAGTATGGGATATTAACGTTAAATATATTGTCATTAATAGTTGTTATGGATTCTCTTAGACAGTCTGTTTCGCTCAGTGCCACGCCCCGATGATTCCACCATTGGTTGGGGTGTGACACTAGTGATGCCTTTTGGGCTCACTAATGCACCTGCAACATTCATGGATCTCATGAATAGAGTCTGAAAACCATATCTAGATAAGTTTGTCATTGTCTTCATGGACGACATACTTAACTATTCTCCTAATCAAGCTGATTACGAGAAACATCTTCGGTGCATCCTAGAGCTATTAAAGTAGGAGAAGCTTTATGCTAAGTTCTCCAAGTGCGAGTTCTGGCTTAGAGAAGTCCAATTCCTTGGACACGTGGTTAGTAAGAGTGGTATCCAAGTGGATCCTGCTACGATTAAAGCCATAATGAATTGGGAAGCACCGAAGACACCTTCTAAGATTTGTAGCTTCTTAGGATTAACCGGTTATTATAGGAGGTTCATGGAGAACTTTTCGAGGATAGCCACTCCTATGACTACCCTGACCTGTAAGAACGGTAAGTTTGACTGGGGTCCAAAGCAGCAAGAATCCTTGGAGATTCTAAAGCACAAGCTGAGCAATGCTCCAGTGCTAAGTCTACCTGAGGGTATTGAGGATTTTGTTGTGTACTATGATGCCTCGCACACTGGCATGGGTTGTGTGCTGATGCAGAGAGGCAAAGTGATTGCTTATGCATCACGACAATTAAAGGTGCACGAAAGCAATTACATCACCCACGACTTGGAGTTGGGTGTTGTTGTATTTGTACTTAAGTTATGGAGACATTACTTATATGGTACGAAGTTTATTATATACACTGACCATAAAAGTCTCCAACATCTATTTAACCAAAAGGATTTGAATATGAGACAACACCGCTTGATGGAAACGCTAAATGATTATGATTGAGAGATCCGCTATCATCATGTCAAGGCAAATATGGTTGCTGATGTGCTAAGCAGCAAGGAAAGGGTTAAGACAATTTAGATTAATGCCAAGAGCATGGAGCTCGGGAACAACTTAAATGAGAAGTTATTGGATGCACAAAAGCAAGCCTTGTTAGAGGCTAACATTCCTAGTGAAGGATTGGGTGGAACTGTTGATCAGTTGTCACCTGGAAAAGACAGAATTCTTAGATTCAATGGTCGAATCTGGGTTCCAATCTTTGGAGGACTTAGAGATCTAATCGTCCAAGAAGCGCATAGTTCCAAATATTCAGTTCACCCTTGAGGTGACAAAATGTGTCAATATTTGAAGAATAACTATTGTTGGATGGGTATGAAGAAATCCATAGCCACCTATGTAGCAATGTGTCTGACGTGTTCACAAGTTAAAGCTGAATATCAAAAGCCGTCAAGACTTCTACAATAGCTTGAAACTCCCACATGGAAGTGGGAAATGGTAACTATGGATTTGATTACCAAGTTACCTAAGACCAAACATGGCAATGACACGATATGGTTCATTATTGATAGGTTGACGAAGTCAGCTCATTTGTTGCCCATAAAGGAGACGTATAGCTCCGACAAGTTGGCTAAGTTATATGTGGACGAGATAGTTTCCCTGCATGGTGTGCCAGTATCTATTGTATCTGATAGAGATACTAGATATACATCTCATTTCTAGAAAACTTTCCAGCAATCATTAGGCACAAGATTAAATTTCAGTACGACTTACCATCCTTAGACCGATGGACAGAGTGAGCGTACAATCCAAACTTTGGAAGACATGCTTAGGGCATGTGTAATCAACTTGGGTGGTAGTTGGGATGACCATCTCCCCCTAATAGAATTCTCTTACAATAACAGTTATCATACGAGCATTAAGGCTGCTTCTTTCGAGGCCATGTATGGGAGAAAACGTGGAACGCCCGTTTGTTGGGTTGAAGTTGGGGAAGCCCAACTATCAGGACCGAAGATTGTCCTAGAGAACACGGATAAGATAGTGCAAATCCGTGATCTTCTCAAAGCTGCCAGGGATAGGCAGAAAAGCTATGCTGACAAAAGACGTAAACCACTTAAGTTCCAAGTAGGGGACAAAGTTTTACTGAAGGTATCACCCTGGAAAGGTGTGATGCGCTTTGGAAAGAAGGGTAAGTTAAGCCCTAGATATATAGGACCATTCGAGATAAGCAAATGTGTTGGATCAGTAGCTTATAAGCTAATCTGCAGGATGAGCTTAGTGGAATTCACAATGTGTTCCACATCTATAATTTAAAGAAATGTCTAGCTGATGAGTCACTAGCAATGTCACATCAAGATGCACAGATTGATGAAAACCTGAGGTTTGTTGAGAAAACAATTTTGATCGAGGATCGACAGGTTAAGAAGCTCCGAAGGAAGTTTATACCTATTGTAAAGGTTAAATGGGATGCCCGTCGAGGCCCCAAATATACGTGGGAGGTTGAGTCCACTATGCAACAAAAGTACCCCCATTTGTGCCAAGTCGGGTACTGACACGTGTCCATACTCTCATTTGTAGCACCTCGTAAATTCGTGTCCAGTCAGGTACTGACACGTGTCCATACTCTCATTTGTGCCAAATGTTGGATGAGAGGGACTATTTTTGCCATTATATGAAAGTATGACTGTGGAGGGACTAAAAGTGTCAACATGCTAGTTTAATTATCCTCTGAGTGACCTTTGCGGGCCGTATAGCCTTTTGGCTTACGGACCGCAAGATGTGGAATTTTTGAGTTTTGTTGATCGGTTACGGACCGCGAAGCCTTATGGCTTACGGTTCGTAAGCAGGTTGAATTCAGTATGCGTAGTAGGTCTGTAACGCCCTGCGTTTTCATACTTACTATATTTAGAAACCATTGCTTGGAAATCTACTTTTGCAAAACTTGCATTCTCGTAATCATCCTTTCTTCTTAATCAAATGTAAAATACGGGACTTGATTCATAAATGAAACTCGTACTTTGTTAATTACATGTTATACCTACTTTATATATAATCATATGTTTAATTGTGAAACAATTAGTTACATGTCCGTAACAGTTGCAAACGTGTAATAAACCTACTAATACGTAACATACATGCTTCGTGCGATACTTACATACGAGTCTTATACTCAATTTTATTCATTTGATACTTGTGTTACCTTTAGTACATGTTAAGTATGCCTAAATACACTAAAATGATCATAAAATGCGTAATATATAACATCTAGACATGTTGCGAAGCAATAAAACAAAAAATAAAATTTTATTGTTCCTGACAAAGGCTTACGGACCGTAAGCCTCATACCCTTACGGTCCGTAAGGGTGTCTGGTGGGCAGCAGATTCAAATAGCTCGCGTTTATGCACGAAATCCCAAGTTTTCTTCTCCTCCAATCACCTCCAAACCTCCATTAAACACCTCCAATCAACCCTAACTCCTCCCCTATAAGTACCATGCCTTCTCCAAGCCTTTTTCCACTTTCACAACTCTCTAATGTCTCCAAAATCACTCTCAAGTTCTTGCAAATCAGAAATTCGGGCAGATTCATACCCCTTTACAAAAGTGAGCATAACTTGCTCAAAACTCAACCAAATCACTTGATTCTTCTTTCTAATTGCTTGGATAATCTTTGGGTTTGATTCCTTGATTTCTCCTTGGAGAAATCAGACATGGAAATGCCCTAAAAATGTCCATAAACTTTCTGTTGTGTTTTTAAACTTTCTTAAACTCTTGTATACATCAAACAAACTTGTGTTCCTATGCTCCTAATCCATTGTATGATTAGTAAAGCCAAACCAAGGTTGTTTTACACTTAATATGGGTGTCTAAACACTCTAAACTTTCTGTTTTAATCGAGTTCTTAACTCACAAGTGGTGTCAAGTCTTGAGCTTGAAGTTAGTGTGACTACTTGTTTAGCCTAGGCTAACCTACATACAAGTCCACACATCACTTGATGTTTTACTTAGTTTAGTTGTATCATTTCTTGTACATATTCAAGAGGTCCCTAAATGGAAGATTCGTCTTCCTACCTCCTCCATGACCTAAATGTTAACATAATATACGAGGTACCAAAGTGGAGGATTTCACCTCCCACCTCCTACTTGACTTATAAGACATCAAGAGGTACCAAAGTGGAAGGTTCAACCTGTCACACCCCCAAAAATCCACCATGCGGGGTATCACCGCTTGGAGGCGTGACATGACCAGGATCGAGCCACCAATCATACTGAACAACGTACTTAAGTAGATAAAGACAACCACAATACGATTGGTGACCAAAAGCTAGTTAACCCAGTTTTTAATTTAGACAGCGGAAGCATAAACGTAAAGTTCAAAACATAAGTTCGCAGTTCATAAGTTTAAAGTCCAACACATAGGTTTAATAAGTTCATAATGTTTTAAACATTAAACACTGGACATAGCCGTCCGCACACCACAACGACTCATTCCTCGTGCAAGCTCCAAATGTTTAGCGACCTGTAAGGCATGTAACAACGAGTCAACAACAAAGTTCAGTGAATTCACAGTTGGTTGTTTAGTTATAGCATTCGTTTCGTAAATCATCTGTTCGTTTTGAAAACCATGTATCGTATAAGTTTGCATCGCGGTCTTTCTGACATGTTTGCGAAGATTAGTGGGGGTTTCCCATGTGTTACTAGACCACGCGTATCGACTGCTACGAAAATATAAGAGGTGCCCTAAGTCAATGTCTATCAGCATTGACCCTTTGCCCATAGTCCTTTAGTACACGCCCGTCCGACTGGCACGGTGTGAGGTTTGTTAAACATAATAGCGCTATTAACTAATGACCCGCTCGCCATAGGCCTCGGCGATTAAGTCGATAAATGAGGGACTTAAAGTGATAGAGTTGATGGTCTTATGATCGTGTACGTAGGTTTTACGTACGTGCCCTTCAATCCGAGGACAGTAGTAAGTATGAGTGTACGTAGGTTTTACGTACGTGCCCTTCAATCCTAGGACAGTAAAAAGTAGTTTAATAGTAATGATAGTACAAGTAGTTATTTAATCCCATTCCCAGCCCCTGGGAATCCCATGCCTTAGAAAGAGTGTGAACTCACCTTGGTTGCTCGGTTTGACTCTCAAATATAGCTAATAGTCGAGGTCGGTCAATCACGTCCTAGTATGATTACCACTTAGTTTATTAGTGATTTCAAATAGGACACAAAGTTCCTACACGTATCTATCACATAACATGCATCATTTAACGGTTCATGCCCATATAACCTTCCCATCTATTCCCCACTCATAGACAAACATACAACATTGCACATAACACTTTTATTGACATGTAACATGTTCTATCATTCTCGGATAACCTACTTGACATTTAGACACGCAAATCACTCCTTATGTCGTTTCAGCTTTATTAATCCAAAACTGGACTGTTTTCGAGCATTTTAATAAAATAGTTAACCTTTTCCAAAAATTCTCAAATTTTTACAGAAGGTCATATATAACCCACGATTTGTTGTGTAAAAATTTCAGATATCAGTTCATTACCAATTTTGTATAAAAATTCTTTTACTCGACTGCAATCAGATTTGATACTTTCTGATTGCAGTTTTACGGAAAAATTCACTAAAAATCAATCGTAAGTCGGATCGTCGAAATTCCAGTTGGAGGGTCACAAAAACAACCGTTACTATCTACGGTAAAAATTCCATGAGCTGACTCTGCTCAGGTTTTAAGTTTGGACTCTGATTACGACACACTTTTTCAGCAGAAATATTTCAGCTTTGAGCTGCTGTCTAAAATAATACTTTAAAAATAGTAAACGACCTCGGAAAATTGCGATTCCAGTTCCATTTGTTCAGATATTCAAAATTACACAATTTAGACTCCAGAACTTAAATTTTTCGATTAAAGATGAACCCGTTACAGCCTGTTGAAGCAGGCTGGAAATTTCAATCAGCAAGCTGTTTATATGTAGAAGTGACTAAAAACGCATAAACAAAGACTCTAACCATGGTGTATCGAAGGATAATTGTTCAAACATCATGCATGCATTTACCAAACCCAAACTAACCAGATTTCATCTTCAAACAAACTTTTTATGTAGGGTTTTTATGCAGAATTTTATGTTCATATAATTAGTGTTTAAACTTTTGTGTGTGTCATACACATTCAACAAACCGTAACAAGAATCAAGGTGGAACAAGAGTATGAAGGGACTTACTACTAGCACAAGGCTAGGGTAGTAATCTTAGGATGAGATGATGGTGAAGAATTGGTGACAAAGCTTGAATCAAACTTCCTTGAAAGCCCTTCAATCTTACACTTCTATGGATGAGCTTCAACCTTTGAATGAGAGCTTTTAGTGGAAGAAATGGAGATGGTGAAGAATGATGGTGGTGATTTCGGTTATGAGAGAGGGGGGGGGGGGTATGTGAGCCGAAATATAGAGAGAGGAGATAGGGGATTGAGTGCAAGCTTTGAAGTAATGATGATCATCATCTTGGAAATGCACCCTTCTAATCCTAGGGTAATCATACCCAACTTTTGGCCAATAGAAACAAGATCCACTTTACACAAAATCTAAACAAAATATCTTTAATAATTTGGGCAGATTTTCGGTTGGGGGGGGGGGGGGTAAAGTGTAAATTTTTGTTAATTAATAGGTATTAAGTTAGAAGGTTAAGGGTATTTACAAGTATAGTGGGTGTATGACATGTTTCTATAGTGCGTAGGGATTTTGTGACCATAAATAATTAAGAAAGATAAAATAATATTTCTGAAAATATTTTAGTGTCCCGGAAAATGTCTGGTTGTTCGGTTACGTATCGTTCCGTTAAAGCGTTTAATTTCACCGTATAGCGTCTTATACATATATTTTTGTGACGAAATTTATTCCTAACACACAGGAAAATATACCGGACTATTTAGTAACTTTTCTGTATACTACTAGTATGCTAACACGCACATGTAAGTATAACACAGTAATCAGAGAGCAGTTAAATGATTCAGCACAGTCATCAAGTACTTTTATTATCATTAATAAACTGTATGGTTACATGCAAATTTGAGGGTTGTCACACAACCTCCCGCCTCCTACATGACTAACTATACTATTATGAATATATTATGGTTATAATAAACCTAACCCTTGATAGTGATTATATAATCATCTACCAAGTTAATAAGTTTATCACTATGTGTATAGTTCCTTGTCACGATTCTAATAGGTCTTGAACCTATGAAATCACATACAATCCATAAGGATTACTATAGTGTCAAAGACAAGTGCTAATACCATAGAGATTATTTTCATGATACTTACTTTGTTATTCTTTGAATCTTAATCCCGAATCTCGACCCTAACCGTACCTTGAACTGTAACCCTTATACATTCGGACTCTAAATCTCTACTCGTCAACAATTGGATAATCGGAAAGCAAATGCAAGCTTTGTGAGTACACTCGACCCATTTACATTTTAAACCACTTTTGGGTTGCAACATGTTACCATACAAAAATTACACTTACACACACTTAAACATACTTTGTGAACTCAATCCATTACACATGCTACTTGTTATGCTAGATAATACATGCTTCATGCCATTACTATGTTATACCCTCGCTTAACAATTATAGCGCTATAGGAGTAGCACACCACCCGACGGGGGATTGTTAGGTCATTATACTATACGGTCTCGTCACTTTTGTGGCGAGGGATGCTAAATACTAGTGGACACTTTGGGTTTATACGTAATGATATGCATGCTAGTTACCTTGCTTACAAATTGCCATGTGGATTCGAGTAAAATGCTTTTATACTTATGCTATACTTATTCAAACCTTGTGTACTCGCCTTTGCTTTTGCATTGAACTTTATTAAAACATGTTGCAGGTTTAGCGATGATGTTGATGATGCATGGAATCTAGTAGGATGCTTAGATACACACTTTAAATTTTGTATTTATTTGTATTGTATTTCATTATTCATGTTGTACTGTTTCAAACTCTTGTAATTGATTTCTTAGAAATGAAATTTACTATTTAAATACTTGTCACGATTATTAGTGTTATGATGTCTCGAGCAATCTTCACACTTCGTCTCATCCCGATGTTTCCGCCATTAGTTGGGGTGTGACAAGGTCCTTGAAGACCGCAAAGGGTTACCCCTTACGGTCCGTAAAGGGTCGCCAGTGACAGATTTTGTTTGGGCTCCACACATAGGTGCATGTTTGCCACTTAATCGAATCTCTGAGCTTCCTTACTGCTCATGACACGTTTTAGGACACATGTACTGATCATAAACACACTCCTAACACCTGTAATGATCTGGATCAAACTCTTCAAGTATAAATAGAAGGCATTTGCAACCATTCATACTTGCACCTTCTTAAAAATCTTTCTCCTATCCTCTTTGGATGTTCCCAAGGATCACTTGTAAGTGTTCCTATCCAGTTCATTTTCGTTTTATAGGCTTTTCTAGCCGAAAGTCAAGCAAAATCGATTTTTTCTTTGACTTCTAGTTTAGACCATTAAGGTCTAGCCATTGGTCGAATCAAACATGCCTACATGATCGTAATTAGGTAGGTGTTAATCCCTCAAAAGGGCACCTCCTGGAAATCATGTTAACTAGGTCAAATGACGGGTCAAAGTTATGTTAATTAAAAAGTCAAAGGGCAGTTTTTGGTAAACTTTATAAATTGATCTTATAAATGTTATAACTCATGTTTTAGACACTTAATCAGTTGGTATTTAATATTAGAACATGTATGAACATGTTCAGCCCGTCATTTCAAGTTTTAGCGTCGGTTCGCAACCGAAAGTTGAGCAGTTTGACTTCTGCTTTGACTTTCGATTCTGACCCGATTTAGCATAGTTAGCTACTGAATTTAAGTTATACTATGATCACGTTATAATGTTGTATAACCCTCTGAGGTTATACAACTTGATCATAATCAAAATCTGAGTTTTTACACAAGTTCTTGTATTATGCCTAATTATGACCAAAATGCCATTTTGCATAAAACTTGGTTTTAATCAACGATGAACTTGCAAAACGAATTACCTACTGATATGTTATTATAATTAACATATTTGGTATTATAATCTGTTCATAACCTGACTTTTGATATAAGTTCGTAAATTATGTTATAATACGACCAAAATACCCTTTTGGCGCATAGTATGGTTTTAAACCATAACTATCATACAAAATCTATTACCTACTGATATTATAACATAACTAAAGTGTTTTTACAGAATTTACTTGTTCATAACTCAGAATTATATGCAAGTTCTCAAAATATGTTAAATAATGACTAAAATGCCCTTATGGTGCATATTTTGATTTTAAAACCTCCATGGTCATATAAGTTGATAACCTACTGATGTTACAACTTATTTAAAGTATATTGGCATATAGAACTTGTTTATGACTCATCCGGTTACCCGATATCGCTTATATTCGTACGTTTGAGCTTATGTAACTAGTTTACGTAAGGTCACCGAAACGGGTCAATTCTTATCATTTTTACTTCAAATTCCAGAATGTATATTGTTTACCCATATGATACAAGTCTTAGTACTTGTTGGGTTTAAACTACATTCTATTCCGGTCATCGCTTAATCATGCGTATCGTACCGTTTTCATTAATTTAGGTTAACCAAGCTTAGTTAATTTATTACAGTTGTGCTATTTATAATTCTTGCATTATAAGACGAGCTTTAGCCAGGTAAATACTCTTAACCTATTTTCCCTATACGGGTTTGGGATACGGTAAATTATTACCTTTTGGTCGGGTATGGGATCATACGTCGGATTGTGACTACAAAATTTCCATGACCCATTTTAATCTGTTTTGTCTGATATCTTAAACATTGGGGGTTAACGCGACCATGTCCTGGATATCCTCGGCTCATTTAAGTTACTAATGGCCACGACCGAGCACGGGGTGTAGGCATACACCCGGCAAATGCTAATGCTATTATAAAATGTTTTTCTTACCCATATTGGGGATACCCCTTTGTGGGTTAAAGTGGCATGTCGGTTAATCATGTTATTCAGTTTCTGCACCGGACCCCATATGTATTGACAGACATGTAAAACTATATACAAGATCATTTTGAATTGTCCCAAGTTAGTTATGAAAATACATGTGCCTTGTGCACTTAAAACATTTTTGAAATGTTTTCAAAATGAGTCAGCTATTTGTATTTACCAGTGTAAACTGACGTATTTTCAAAAGACTAAGTTGCAGGTTGCAAGGATACGCAAATAGGCTAGAAGTTGCCTGGTAATACTAGAAGAGGAATTTGCAACTCCTTTGCACAAAGCCTAGTAGTTTATTATCTCATTTTTGTACATTTTCAATCCGCTTGTGGATCTTTATTACAAGCACTCTGTATTATTATTTTGAACACACGGAGATGTATGTTTGTAATAATATTTTAAATCCAAGACTTTCGTTGTGCTATCTGTGTTTGTGTATCTTGTTATCAATCTCGTCACGATACTCCCCATCCGGGCCCACCGGGATGATGTGGTAAATACAGGAGTGTGACATTTGCAAAAAAGGTGGTGCATTTTGAACATGCCTTGTCGATTATATGAAAAAGATCAAATAAGAAATGTGATGTACGCATGCATCATTCTACACAACATGATTTTAGAGATTGAAGGGCGTGCAATAATTGAATATTATTGCTAGGAGACCGAATCAAATAACGAATACATTAGTGACGAAGTGAGAACGCAAACCCAAAATCTAATCGAGTTAAGACAAATAAATTCAAACCTTCGAGCAGATTTGGTAGAACATGTTTCAACACTTCCTAGATTCGACTCCATTGAAGATGAAGATGAAGATGATTGATTTTTTTTTTGGTGATGTCATGTATTTTTTTATTGTGTTTTTAAAATTACTTTATTAAATTCTATACTTGTTATAAAAAAAGAAAATTTGGTCCAACATGGCACCCCAACGCCGCCTGGCCACGCCCCTTCCACACCCCACTTTTTTGGGTATGGACTGGTGAAGCCCACAACTGCCACGTGTCGCACAATGCCCCCAACCCAAGCCCCCCAAACCCTATAGTCTAATACTTGTGAGCTTTGTCCATGGTTGAAAAGGAGGATATTTTGATTGCAAGGAAAAAGCTCTTAGCAAGTACTCATAATCCTTGCTAAAACTATGGGGTGTGGGAGACAAGTCCTTGAAGATGACGTTCCACGTCATTATCACATCAACATCCAAGGAGGATGCCCCTCCAAAGATGGACGAAGGGGATGGAGGATGGGCCTCTCCCGTTTATTTATTTTTTTAATCTTGGCAAATTACATATGCAATGTATATATATAAAACTAAAATTAATTTAAACTCTAAGATAAATATTAATTCTTACATTACATTAAAAAACCAACCTAAATTTAAAAAAAAATTAATTAAAAATACTACTAGTCTTCATCCGACATATCATCATTAGGTTCGTTTTGTGCCTTGTTCCAAATGTATTCCACCAAGTCCGCTTGAAGGTTTTGATGTGTGTACTCGTTACGTAAGGAGAATCCGTTTAAATCTTGTTGTTCTACACTTACCAAAATGGAATTCCCGTTAGGCGCGTTGTTGCCGTACTCACAAATCACTCTACCTTCGTCTTCGAGGATCATGTCATGCAGCAAGATACAAGTATACATAGAGTATCACATAAAACAGTGAGTTCATTCCTTACAGATTTGGAACCGGTCCACTAAGGTTGTTTTAACAAGTGCCTGAAATTAAATTCAATTTACCAATCAAATAAGATATAAAAAAAAAACTGAACTAAGAAAGTCACACCCATACAACTGAATGGTTTCACCAAAACCAATTACAAATCAATGAATACCATTCCATTTATGCATAGATCAGAAGCTGAGAACAAAGCTTTAAATTGAAAAATTTGGCGAGAGAGAAACCTATTTAGCTGATGTGTCAGCTGCTAACACATCTGTCACCATTGATTCACCATTGTTGTTGTTTAGGGTTCGACCCTGTCAAATTGAGCAACAGAAAGCGGATAGTGTGATAACACACACTCGGATTATGAAGCAACTTTACAAACTTAATCCTTGCAGCCATGCCCAACCTGACCAACAAATAAAGCACAATTGATACAAGCTCAAAGAAAGAATAGAAGGCTGAATAGTCCGATGATTAAGCTCTTTTACAACATCTTTTGACCATTTTTAAAACGGCCTGTTTTGACCCGTACATATTTTTTTATCATAACCTGTTTTGATGCGTGCCATCATCAAGCACGTATTGCCCGTTTGGCTTCAATATTTCAGGTAGAGTACAATCCAAAGGGTTAGCCTACACGAACCCCTGCCCCTTGAGCCAGCCACCCATCTGGGTTATCAACAAAAGTGAAATCGTACATGTTCTTGCCGTCCCGAATTATAAACTGAAAATTCAAAGTTCAAGAATAAGATGCATGTTAATATTTATGTGGAAATAATTTATTACGATACAGGAATGTAATCTCGTACCTTGGATTTACTAACCAAAATTGACCATGTTTACTTAGTTGTTGACCAAGTTGGACCAGCTTTCACCATGTGGACCAAGTTTGAACGGTTAGACCACACAACCTTAACACCACCCTAACCAATGTGTCACCACCTGTGACCATCATCACCACTGCCATTTTCGAGCATCACCCCGGCGGCCGGAGGTATCCACCTTCAAACCCATTAATTACACATTACAATCCATATTTATAAGACAAACAAATAAATGTACGGTAAGCAAAACCCCATGAGTAAAGCAACAAAACAACAAATACCTTGTCGAGTCCAACGTCTACTATAGTCAGTTTTTTATTGTTCATGTAAAGCAAATTATCAATGAAAAAATCAATAAACCGACACCTGTTGTCTCATTTAATTCCCTGACAACCAATCATATTTTTTTTTTTTTTCTAAAAGCATACAATAACTTCAAGCTTATTCACCTTTTAAAGTTAAACTACGTGTTTCGCCATTGTTACAGTCACATATATTTGTTAATACCAACAATCTCGGTCCATTGGTTTCTTACATATATTCAAGTGTACCCGGTCCATGTCTTTAACAACTTTATAACTCTAATAGTTTGCTCTGAAATCAAATCAAAAGAAAAAGCACTAAAGAACAACTCCATATCCCACAAATTAAAGAAAACAGTTTAAAAAATAACATCTTGTTCAAGCAAAATTTTGGAAAATCAGCGCTGTAACATCAGTTTATCTTACTTAAGCCAACAGATCAACAATTAAATCCAAATCCAAATCGAAAACTACAAATAATAATCAGTAAAGAAACCTATCAGATCTTAGCTTGTCATCTTCCGTAGTTTTGCTTGTTTCCATCAATGTCTTAAAAAAAGAAAAAAACTCAGATCTGAATGCAAAACTTCTGAATGTAGCTAAAAACTTAGATCTGCAAAGTTTTGTTTGTCTCCCTGGTTCGTGTATCACCACCACTCCATTTTCATCTACAACAAAACAACAAAAAACGTCAAAAATCGACCGTAAATAGGAGAAAATATTCAATAGAAAAAAAAAAAGTAAACCTACCTGGATCCTTTTCCCACCGATTGCAACCACACGAAGCTTCATGATTCATATTTCCGTA
This sequence comes from Helianthus tuberosus, assembly GCA_030545235.1. NCBI lineage: Eukaryota > Viridiplantae > Streptophyta > Magnoliopsida > Asterales > Asteraceae > Helianthus > Helianthus tuberosus. The sequence goes on along the minus strand of CM060363.1, from coordinate 197,876,138 downwards.
ATAACATGTTTGTACTTGTTTGTGTGTACGGAGGGGGAAGCGGCTGAAAACATTTACCAGTGGAGATTCGATTGTGGTTTAGATTGTTGGAATCTTCATCAATCTAGAGAAAGATCTAGGGAAATCTTCATAGATCGCCTTGAATCTCCATTTAGAGAGATAGAAAATGCAGATGGGGGCGGGATAAAAACTTTGAAATGTGAGATGAGATTGACCTAGAAACCCTAATTTGTTGTACCCATGTTTTTTTTAGTTTATTGTAGCAAAAAAGGTTTCATCATTTTGTGTATTGAAGTATTGTTCAACATGCTTTATAAGGGCTTGTAAATGTTGAAAAAAGTGGCAAATGATCATTTATCCATTGGGACTCCAAGGGGTTAGAATATCTCTCTGAATGGCGTTTTTTAAGGCGTTTTAGACAAGATGGCCGATTGTTCTATTATTTTTATATGCCTTTTGGCTTTTGTGGTATATTGGCGTTTTACAATCGGAAAATTATATTACAACCACACGGAAAAAAATAGAAGCGAAAAAGATAAACTAAAAATCCTAATCGGATCTCTCTTCACAATCTTCACTGTCATCAGTCTCTCTCTTCTTTAATACTATAAGAACTGTCACCAAATATATGGCGTTTTATGTAAAACTTAACAAACCCATCGGTTTGATTATTTTGCCTGCTCGTCTGTCGAAGTGGCTTTCGTGGATGTTTGGGGACATAGATCTATGACGTGTGGGTGGGTTTTTCGCTTTGATCTTCAACTTGATCTTCATCTTTATAATCATCCCGCTCTTCAGTGCCATTGATCTCTTCTCCTCATCCAAGCTTTCTTCAAGAACAAAGAACACAAAATGACATATGACTATCATTAGTATCTTTTTCTTGAAGATTTGTCCATCTCATGCAGCAAAATCTTACTGAGTTACTCCCCTCACCTAACAATCCATTCAGTGAAACTTTATGAAGAACAATACTGAATATCCAAGAAAGCATATTAGCCATCTTTGATTTTTTAATATTTTGGCGTTTTACAGTTAGTGGTATTTAGTAGTATTGGCGTTTGTTTTTTCAGTTTGATCAAATAGAAGTTGCTGAGAGGTATCATTTTATAGGATATCTTTTGGCGCGTAGGTTAGGCGGTGCATTATTATAATAAAGTATTCGTCGTTTTAGTTACTGTTTGTAATTAGTGTTTTTGATAAGCTTTATCTCTGAACTCTGTAACACGTCCCATCTTTCAAATTTGGCGTTTTAGATTCTAATATAATAAATTTTCCGTCTCTTCAGTTTTACTGTTTTGTAGTTACTGTTTCTAGTTACCTTTTCAAGTTTGGTTTTTTTTTTTTTTTGGGGGGTTTTTTATAATACTTGTCCAAAGTAATTTTATTATAGTTTGCGAGTTTTTGGGGCGTTTTACGGCATGATAGCATTTTGACAAACATTTTGGCCGTGTGGCGTTTTTATTATATATGGCGTTGTTATTATATAACAATCAACTGAAAAAGAAAATTAAATATATATATATATATATAAACAATTGATCATCTAAATCTTCACTGTCACCAGTCTCTTTCTTCTTTTTTGAATCATCTTCAATGGCTGTTTCTACTTTCGTATGATTTATTTTGATTTTTTGTTTTTGAAGTAGTTTTTTTGTTGCCGTGTGGAAGCACAAAGTCTGAAATCAGACTCGTTTTCTTGAAGATTTGTCCATCTCATGCAGTAAAATGTTATTGAGTTTACACCCTTCAGTTAACAATCTAGAATTTCCAAGGAACGATGTTTGATTTTTTAACTTTTTGGCGTTTTACCGAGAAAAAGAACGCCACTAAATAAAAACACCTTAAAACTCTAAATTTGATAATGCTAAATCAATAATGTTTTGATGTATGATGATGGACAACATTGTTAATCCTCAGTAAAGAAAGATGTCTGACAATGTTGTCCATCCCAGACAGTTAAATTTTTATTGACAACAAACCTCAATAATGTTTTTGTATGTTTTAGCGTTATAAATTGGATGGAAGTTGAGGATAAAGTCAATAAGATTTTACTCAATGAAATGGACAATATCCTCACTTAAGGATTTTTGTCCATTACATTGAGCGAAACCTTACAGACAACCAAATTGAATTTCAAATAAACGTTTTGGTTTAGAGGATATTTGATTTTTGGGTTTTTTGGCGTTTCTAAGACGAATGGTATATATTAAATATGGCGTTTGGGGTTTTGTGTGTTTTTAATTGAAGGTCTGAGATGTTGAATATATAGGATGTTTTTGGGCAGTTTTTTTAGGCGGGATTTTATTATAATTAAGTTTGGCGTTTTATATCTAATGGCGTTTTTAGATTAGGATGGTGTGTGCTATTGTATGGCGTTTTATTTCATGAGATGGCGTGTTGTGTGGAGAAGTCAAAAGACTTTTTTACCCTTAATGAAGCGCGTCCACGTAATAAAATTGATGTTATTTACAAAAACGCCACCACGCCAATCTAGTCCATAGATTGTTTTGATCGGACGATCCATAACCGTTCTCACAATTTCCACCTTTTTCTCTAAATCTTGACCCTATATATATAGGAGAAGGATCCGTTAGGAACCACCCTTTATTGCGAGAACCAATGTGAACACAACAAAAAATACGTAAAAATAGCTAAAAACACACAATTTTTTTAATGTTTTTTATTTAAAAATCGCTGTATTTTGTTATTAAAAATAAAAAAAAATTTCCTACTAAAAGTAGCGATTTTAAGTAAAAAAATATCAAATTTTGTTTTTTTGATTTTTTTTAGGTTTTTTTTGGGGTTTAGTTTTTAGCATTTAGCTTGGGGGTGGGGGGGGGGGGAGGGGGGTTTAGGTTTTTGGGTGGGAGTGGGGGGTTATGTTTTTTTAGGTCTTTTTGTTGTGTTCACATTGGTTCTTGCGGTTCTCGCAATAAAGGTGGTTCTCGAATGAACCCTACCATATATATATATATATATATATATATATATATATATATATATAAATATTCATTAACTAAAAGTTTGATAACATGTATTAACTTATTTTTTGTTTTAATGTGGTTAAACAGGTTGAAAGAAAATTAAATGAGTTATTAATGTGAAAAGTGGTAGGCTCCTCTTTTGAAGGTGACGTTACCCTCGGCTAAGTGGTTTGAGTCAGCAAGGATACAATCCCAAGAAGCCGGTTTAATGTTTTAATAGTAGTTTACATATGAGGGGTTCAAGCTATTCGCACCACCGCCATCCAATACCTTCGGGGCATTGAAGGAGGTTAATGTGCAAATTATGGTCTAATAAAAAGCTACTAACCTAATCTAGACACCCTAGTTTTAAATTTATAAACTAAGACTCTCTAAATGCTAGACCACTGACAGGCAAGTGTACCTATCGTACGTAGTAAAGCCTAATGAAGTCCGAGTATCGAACCCACGAGACACTAGCGACGCTAACTAGACTCTGACTCAACTAATTACTTAACGGGTTTTTTATTGTTTTGAGGGTTTTAAGGTTTTGAACTAAAAGAATTAACTAAGACGAACTAGACTACCTAGAAGCAGGCTGAAGGCTACTAAGGTGGAATCAAGGATGAGAAAGTACTACCCAGGTTTGGAATCCTATTTGTGACCATCCGACCGGATGACACCTTCACTCCAAAGATTCCCTATAAATAGGTGTCTAGGGGTCTTAGTCTAGAACCTTTTTTGCCATTTCTGTCATAGCGAAGCTCTGTCCAGTTTGCATCTGGATCTTTTCTACTTTCATATCAGCTAATGAAATTGGACAAGTTAATAGTTGATATCGTTGTTGATGATTCTCTGACGATGCCTAGGGATTCCGCACCTCGTTATTGATCGATTCGCACCACGTTCATCTAGAACCGACTCGTGCGTACACTCACAAGTGGTATCAGAGCCACATGAGGTCGAATCAGAGATAGTTACAGCGATTTCATGAGGATTTCAGCTGTTTTCTGTCAAATCTCACCGGAGATTCTGACCATTTCATCATCTTCTTCTACATTTCTACCTGTTTTCTTACTTTCACATCTTAAAACACAGAAAAACTCAAAATTGACAGACAATTTACAGACAAAATTGACTAAAATTGGTGTCAAACTGATCGGAATTTGAAATTACATAATCCTACAAAGCTTCATTCCAAAATTCAAGCTAAAACACGTTCAAATTCATTAAAAACTATGAACTGTTCTTCGCACATGCTGACGTCACTCATCCGATCGGACTGCCATCCGATCGGATTGCACTAGATATTGTTCTTGTTTTCATTGCTGACGTCATACTCATCCGATCGGATCACCATCCGACCGGATAAGTATTTGAGTTTTAAAAGACCAGGCTTCACATCCAACGAACGACCATCCCATCGGATCGCCATTCATCACTTGGCATATTTGATTGTTCAGTTGATTGTGTCATCCGTACGAACGGACATTCATACGAATGGCCATTCGATCCAAGTGTTTGACTTTGACTTTTTGGAAATTTGACCAAGTGTTTGATTTTTCAGGAACGATCATGGCAGTAGAATTCTCGAACCCCATCGGTGATATTTTCGCATATAACACAGGAGATACGTCTTCAAACGCTAATACCAACACACAACCAAAGACTGCTACAAAGGCGATCTCAGACTCGTTAAGCGTCGATAATGCATACGGAACGTACAACAACCCCCCAAAACTAATGGCAATTGAGGATTACAACAGATGGGCTAAGAGGTTCAATGGGTAGTTAAAGGCGTTTGCATATGACAACTAGAGATGTATGAAAAATGGTTTCACTGCTTCAAGGAAAGATCATGAGAACTTGACTGATGGTGAGCAGGAAACTTTTATAGCTGAACAGAAATGCATTGCTCTATTACCTCAGTCAGTTCTAGATGATATCATATCACTGATAGACTATGATAACTCAAAAGATTTATGGGAAAAACTCGAGAGGAAATGTACAGGGGGTGAGGAAATTGTAAAAAATAAGAAAAGTTTGTTGAAAAAAGAATTTGATCTATTCACATGTATGAAAAACGAAAGTGTACGTCAAATGATCGAAAGGTTCTGTCATCTAAAGGCAGAATTAATCAGATATGGGATTAAGAAAGATGAAGATGAGATGGTTGACAAAATGTTCGAGGCTTTGCCAAACGAGCAAGACTGGCAATATTTCAGTCTTGTGCTAAAAAACACCAAGCCAGCAGCAAATATTACGATAGATTGGTTAATTGAACGACTTGAAGGTCATGAGCTAGAGATAAAGAAGATGAACAAAGTGAGCAGCATGCCATATCAACAAAATGTTGATCTATACTATCGGGGTAGTATGATTCCGAAGGTTACTTCACCGAAAACAGCCTTCAGTGCTGAGAGTTCTAATGTTGTGACACCTGAGAAGACCATCAGCAGTTTTTCACCGAACAGCGGTTATCACGGAACTGGTTCGAGTACATCTTCTTCATCTGCATCGGACAATCAACAGTCACAAAACTCTTCAAAGAATGTGTTCCAGTGCTACATTGCTGTTAATCTAAACAACGCTCAGAATTTCAATGAAGAAACAGCAAAACAGCAGATGGTATTTCTTGCATCGATTCTGGAGTCGTATGAAAGTTTAGTAGCTGGAAAGATTGGGAACACCAATCTCACAAAAGAGGATTACGACCAGATCGATCCAGAGGAGATGGAGTTGATTGACATTCGTTGGTGCATGGCGAGTGTAATTCGAAATGCGCAAAGGTTTATGGAAATTACCGGAAGAAACTCTATCGGAGGTCCCTCAACAAAGCTCGGTTTTGACAAATCCAAGGTGACTTGCTTCAAATGCAAGCAGAAAGGACACTTCAAACGAGAATGTCAAAACTCGGCAGTGGATGATACAGCAAATCCTTTTCGCGATGATTATTATAGAAAAGCGGTTTATCATAAAAACCGAGAGGAGCCACAGAGGATGAAGCAGATCGAGGAGACTCCAAAAGAAAGATCAAGAGCATTGGCAATAATTCAGGATGATGAATGTTTTGATTGGAGTGAATTTTTGCCAGATGAAGACGCGGTTGGTTTCGCATTTATGGCAACAACTAAACAAACAGAAGAAGAGGCAACATACATCCGTCAAAAGATTATAGCACAACATATGAAGAAAAAGATCTACGAAGCTTGGAAAGAAGCCAAAAAGGCAAGAACATGGGATCCTGATCATGAATGTTTAGATACAAAAGGCAACATCTGCGTGGATCCATCAACAGTTGATGTCAAAACTCTCATGAAATCATTACCAAAACCTGAAGATCAGATCAAGATCGATGATGCAAAAAGAGCCGAGAAAGAAAGGCTAATTGAGGAGAAACGTCAAGAATACCTGAAGTCCCTTGAACCAAAGAAGGTGGACGAAGGGATAATCGACACTACAAAGGAAATGACAGCGCAAAATCTGACGAAAATGGCAGATCAAGTTCTAATGGCGAAAGCTCTTGAGGTAGATTCTAAGTCTGCTTCTAATTCTGAGTCATCAGGAAAGGTCAATAGTAGTGATTCGGAAACCGAATCAGGTAAGACTGATTGTGCTAAAAAGGAAAGTGTTTGCAGAAATTGCATGAAAGAATGCAAAGTCTGCAGCACACATGCGTATCTCTCAAACAAAAGAATCAAGGATCTGGTTGAAAAGGTTGGAATGATTGATAGAGAAGTTTTAAATCAAGATAAACTGGTTAAAGCTTCAAGTGAAAGAATCAAAGAATTGACCGAAAAGATTGAAAAAGATAAAAGTGATGTTGAACGTTTTCAAAAGGAAAATGAAAAATTAATTCTGGAAAACAGAAAAATTTCAGAAAATTTTGGAAAGTTAAAAAGAACTGTAAAAGATTCCGATGAACGCAATGGTAAAACTTATAAAGAGAATGTTCATTTATCAGGAGTTCTTCAAGCAAAAGAAAAACAGATAAACCAGCAACTGGATGAGATCGCAAGTCTTAAGCTTCAATTTCAAGAAGCTAAGATTGAAAATGAGAGAATCAATTTAAAGCTGACTAGCTATAACTCTGCTAGCTTTGTTCTTCAACACATAGTTCCCAAACCAATTGGGAAGAACAAAGCTGGTGAAGACATTTACTCAGATGGAACAGGGGTGGGTTATCATCAAGTTCCACCACCTATGCTTAACAAATTTTCAAAGAAACAATCTGTATTGGCTAATGAATCTGAAACAAGTGAGAAAACTGACGTTGAAAAACTTCCAGAAAATCTTGATGTCACATTTACTTCACAGTCTGACGAGGATAGTATTCAATCTGAAGTTGTGAAAAATGCAGTTGACAAAGTGCTAAAATCAGACAGTGATTCAACAGAAAAGGAAGAATGTTTTCTAAACAATTACATTCCGAAACCAAAATCCCAGGACAACTTAAGTGAAGATCCAAGTCTTGTCATGTACAAGATGCAATGTTCGGATAAGTTATACTCGGATATTGAGTTTCTAATTAAGAATGTGAATCTGGATAAACTGAAAAAAGTTTTTAAACTTGTTGAGATTGATGTTTCTGAGATTGAAGGGTTAAAGAGTTCCAAAAGGTTTTTGAACTTTGAACATGATAAATCTTACTACAAGAAACATGTTGTACCACCACGTTTTAACAAAAACAATTAAAACAAATGGTCGGGTGGATATCAGGGTGGTAAGGGTTACCCAAAAAGGAGCTTTCAGAAACAAAAGTTTGAAAAGAAAGTGTTTGTGAAGAGCTCAAGCTCAATTTCCGAACAAGAATCGGAAATCTTTTCAAAAACTAATGAGGATTTTTTTTGCTCAGAAGGCCTCACAGTCGCAGACTGAAGGTAAAAGTCGGGATGTCGATACCCGTACTTGCTTCAAATGCAATCAAGTTGGTCACATTGCACGCAAGTGTACCAACTTGAAACCTAAGTCTGTGGTTGTTGAGAATCCGAAAAAGAAAAATGATGTCAAAGGCAAGGTGCCTATTATGTTGAGAAGAAAATTTCAAAATCTGAAAAGGTTAAAACTGAAGTTAAACCTGTTAAACAACCGGTCACATCACAACCGGTAAAGAAAAATGACAAATTTTATAAACGGGTTGCTTCTCCTCAACAAACATGGAAGCCAAAGTCAAAAACACAAGCTAAGACATCTAATGAAGCAAAATCAAAGGTTCAGTCAAAACAACCATCTTCAACCGAAAAGGTTAAGATGGATGTACCTTTGGATTACTTGATAAAGCTTGAGAAACAAACTTTGACCCCACCAGGGAAGAAGTATGTTCCAAAGAAGGTTCAACCATCTGTTCAACTTCAAAAAGACGAATTCTTTCTATACAAAGAGGTTGAGGTTGGAACCGAGGAAAGCTTGAAAGTAAATGACAACAACTTCCCACCACTATACACAAAGAAATCTCACCTTAACGTCAAGCTACTCGAGTCAAAGGAGGCTTGGTTTGCTTCAACTTCTAACTAATTTCTTGTAAAATGTGCTGGAGCTCCCGAGGTCTATCTCGAAGTGGATTATGGACAGTGGAGCGTCCCGGCACATGACAGGGAGAAAGACCCTTTTGTACGACGTTAGAGGTTTCAACGGTGGTTATGTCGGTTTCGCGGGAAACCAAGGAGGACGTATAATCGGGGAGGGCACGTTATCAAACGGTGTCGTTACTTTTAAAAGAGTCAACTACATATCGGAACTGGAGAACAACTTGCTCAGCATTTCTCAGATATGTGATAGGATGTACACAACACACTTTACTGACAAGGAGTGTCTGATTCTGAAGCCGGGATTTGTTATTCCCGAGGAGTGGATCATAACGCTAGCAACAAGGGCAAACAATCTGTACGTGTTGGATATGAGCGTTGCTACGACTACCAGGGGTTACCCTCAGTGTTTCGTATCGAAAGCTACAGAAAAGGAGTCAGTGATGTGGCATCGAAAAATAGGCCACATTCACCTACGTAAAATGAATCACGTGGTGCATAACGATCTTATTAAAGGTGTTTATTTGAAGAACTTTCACCTGGAGGGAGAATGTATAAGCTGTCTGAAAGGAAAGCAACACAAGAAATCCCATCCGAGAAAATTGGTGAACTCAGTCTCGAAGCCACTTGAAAGACTTCACATGGATCTCTTCAGTCCTGTGAATGTCAAAAGTATTACTGGAGATCTTTACTATCTAGTGGTTACCGATGATTATTCGAGATTCTGGTGGGTGATGTTCCTGGAGTCTAAAGATGAAACATTTGAGAGTTTGCTGAGACTATTAAAAAAGATAGAGAACCTGTACCAGACCCGCATTTGCAGAATACGAAGTGATAACGGTACGGAGTTCAAAAACAACAAAATGGAAGAATTCTGTGACAAGAAAGGTATACTGCAAGACTTCAGCGCACCATATACTCCACAACAGAATGGAGTTGCAGAAAGAAAGAATAGGACGCTGATCGAAACGGCAAGAACGATGCTAGTTGTTCAAAGTTACCTATCAACTTTTGGGGAAAAGCTGTATCTGCCGCTTGCTATACGCTTAACCGGGTACTTACTGTGAAGAATCATAATAAAACGTGTTTTGAGCTGATAAACAATTGCAAGCCAAATCTTGAATACCTAGAGCCGTTCAGGTCTCCCTACACAGTTCTAGATCCCGATGGAAAGTTTGGTTCAAAGAATTTAGAAGGTATCTTTGTTGGCTACTCTAGTCCACTTAGACGAGTGTCCGTTCCAAGTCTTGGGAGGATCATCGAAGCACAACACGTTGAATGTCAAGGCTACACAATGCCTCCACAGAAACCCGCACACTCATGGCGATTCAATTATGATGCCCTATGGGATTCATTTGACTTAGAAGAAGAGCCAGAGTATTTTGATGAATTAGATATTTTACGGGATTATGAAGCATCCCAGGGGAGATTTCTAGCAAGGTCTTCTAAACGTCAACATACTTCCAATGATAAAGAAGCTGGTCCTAGTCATGCTGGTGAAAATGATGATGTTCAGCAAACTCAGACTACTTCGGAATAAGAGCCTGCTCCACAAAATCAGACAATGACAGTTTATAATGATGATTCAGAGTCTGATTCAGATAGCCCGACCTTTTATTGCGGTGATTCAGAATCTGAGGGGGAGCAGATCCAATCTTCAGATCAGACAGTCCATGTTGATGAACAGGTTGCGGACCAGAATGTCACAAATTTGGAAGGTGAGGTGAACGTTCCCAGTGAAGTAATGCCGAGGACTCTATCGTATCACCCCGAGGAGTTGATTATAGGAGAATTGAAATCAGGAGTTCGCACAAGAAGCCAAATTGATCATGGCCTTACATGTTTTTATACTAAAATTGCTCCATTACAAACTGAATTCTCACCCAGTTGCTTTATTTCGCAGATTGAACCTCGAACATATAAAGAAGCACTAACGGAAGAATCTTAGGTGAGTGTGATGCAAGAGGATCTTGCTCAATTTGAGAAACTTGGAGTATGGAAACTTGTCGATCTTCCTAATGGATACAGAAAGATTAACACCAAGTGGGTGTTCAAATGCAAGAGAGACGATCGAGGAGTGATAGTCAGAAACAAAGCTCGACTCGGTGTTCAGGGCTTTAGTCAGAGAGAGGGAATAGACTTCACAGAGGTTTACGCTCTGGTTGCTCGACTTGAGGCCATCAGAATATTCCTTACTTTCACTTCATGGAAAGGTTTTAAAGTTTACCAGTTAGATGTCAAGTCAGCATTCCTTTGCGAAAAGGTGAAAGAGGAGGTATATGTCCGTCAGCCACCGGGCTTTACCGACCCAATCCACAAAGACAAGGTTTACCCGCTGGACAAAGCATTGTATGGTTTGCATCAGGTCCCGAGAGCCTGGTACGAGACGCTCTCTCAACACTTGCTTGCCAACAACTTTATCCGAGGAAAGGTTGACGCTACCCTCTTCACTAAGGATGTCCCTGGGCACTTACTGATCGTTCAGATATATGTTGATGACATAATTTTCGGGTCAACAAACGAACAACTCTGCAAAGATTTCGAAAAAGTAATGAGGCAGAAGTTTGAGATGTCGTCAACGGGTGAGATGAAGTTCTTCCTAGGGCTACAAGTCGATCAGATGCCTGAGGGAACTTTCATACATTAAACGAAGAACGTTTACGACATTCTGGAGAAATTTGGGATGTCTGAGACGGCGCCAATGTCCACCCCATTAGCAACTAATCATGGTATCAACCCTGATCTCACCGGAGAGAAGGTCGACGAGACGCTATACCGCTCAATGATTGGTTCGCTGATGTACCTGACAGCATCCATACCCGACATCATGTACCCAATGTGCCTCGCAGCCCGATATAAGTCGAGTCCTAGAGCCTCGCACATGTCTATCGCCAAAAGGATCCTTCGCTACATGAAAGGAACCCCAAGCCTGGGGTTGTGGTATCCCAAAGACGGAGATTTTATGCTCGAAGGATATTCAGATTCTGACTTCGGTTGCTGTAAGATTAACGCAAAATCAATAACTACAGGATTCCAATTCTTCGGACCCCGATTGGTCACTTGGCAGTGTAAGAAGCAAACCTCTGTTGCCCTTTCAACATGTGAAGCAGAGTATGTATCTGCCTGCAGTTGCTGCTACCAGATCCTGTGGATTCAGCAACAGATGCGTGATTATGGTTTGCAATTTCTTACCACTCCTATATTTGTTGATAATGAGGCTGCAATAAACATAATGAAAAATCCGGTACATCACGCTAAAACTAAACATATAGAAATTCGTCATCACTTCATCCAAGATTGTTTCGAGAAGAAGTTGATACGAATAGACAAAATCCACACCGACAAACAAAAGGCAGACTTACATACCAAATCTTTTGATAAATCACGTTTTCAATATCTTTTTAAATTAAATGGTATGAAGCTTTTGTCAGATGCGGAGAAAATACTTGGCGTTGATGAGAAAACCGAAGCAGAGGATGTTGAAAAGCAGACTGCATTGGTTTGTCGTCTTTTTAGTTGTTTTCGTATTTAGGGGGAGATAGATATATTTTCAGAAAATACAAAAACAATAAAAAAATGAAAAAATTCAAAAACATTAGATATTTTCAAAATACAAAAACAATAGAAAACCAAAAAGAGTTTGTGTAAAAAGAGGAAATGATAGTACATCAGCTAGACATTTACGGTATGCTAAAGAAATGTAATGTTTAAAAGCATTAAACGGTCTCGCTGATGATATGCCGATAGGTTTTTACACGGTTAGTAGACTTTTTCGGGATATAAACATAAAATCATTTCTTGCTTATTTCGTGGGGAACATCTCTCGGATATATAGGTAACCCCTGAAATCTTGTTTGAAAGATTTTCTATTTCTGACATACTAGGTCTATGTACTTGATGATATCTGGGGTATTATACCTGGACTTCTGATTTTGCGAAAGCAATAGCCTAATCCTCGTATAATACTCTGCACAGCTTTAATCTTAAAGCCTCCCCTCAGCATAAAAAATGATAAACATTGCAAAATGTGATTCATGTACTGTTGAAGAAAAGATCCCCAAGAGGGACACACCAAAAGACGAGCCATCATCTCTTTATCTGAACGAAAGTTCTAACCTGAGTTCTCATGGCCTCACACTACCCTTTACAGATATCATTATTGTACGTTCACCTGTAAGACTGAATATAGAGATCTGGATACGAGAGTATATTCTGAGGTGGGACACACGTATAAGTTAAGTGCTAAAAACACCTAAATCATATCCTGAATAGTTGAAATTTGTGTGAAAATTTAAAGGATCAGTATATCGGCAATCATGGTGAATCGTTTAATACTTAGTGTGAAATTAAGCTCAACGGTACCTGTAATTTGTCGGCAGCTGATATGATCCTCTAACACACTCACCAAAAATATGTTTGTAAATAGTTTACTGTTTACTTTACTGCATTTCATGTCAGTTTAGCATAAAAAACCCAAAAAAAATTTAGTATATTTTAGCTTTAAAACTTTCTTAAAATCCCAAAAAGATTTTGTCTTCTACTTTTGTTTTAAGACAAACCAATATGGAAAGCTGACCTTCAGAATCTGAGAAGTGAAGCGAAGTGTCACACCCCGGCCGCGTAAAACAACAAACCGCGACTGAAACGTCGGGGAGTGGAGCGACAGAATTATTGTTTCAACAACCATAGTAATTAAAGTTTTGTATTATTGATTAAAGAGTTTACATTGTCTTAGGAAATTAAGAAGAACATAACATAATTAACTGTCTTTTAAGTCACTAAGGCCCAAGTCCGCCTAAGTGTAGCACAAACATCATCATGCATTAGCACCTGAAACACATGTGAAAATAGGTACGTCAGCATAAAAATGCCTGTGAGATACATAGGTTTTGTTTATGCAGGATTCATGACTTGTAGTTAAAAGAAGTGTTTAACAAAAAGTAGTCATAAACCTTGTAAAGTGTTTTCTTTTATAAAATCATGTGAAAATTGATATGAAAATCAAATGATATAAAAGAACAATACATGGTTAAATAAATAACCAAGTGGAAATGAATTTGTTTAAAATATGTGATTTGTAAAACAATGTCGTGTTTTTGTATAAAATGTATCATGTCTTTGTTCCTGTCAAAGTGGCTTAGATAACGCTACAATATGTGATATAATAAAAGCACTTATATATAGGAAGTACCAGCGGCGTATCCACCATGCTTTTATCACATTACACATAGCCTCGTTATATAACTCACTTATCAATAATCAACCAAAATGTCTTGTTTAAAACAAATGTTTATGTGTAAACCATGTTCAATGTCATGTGTAAACTGTGTCATGTATATCCAAATGTAATGTAATGTATAGCAAGTAGAAAGTATCTACTCAAACTATATGATAATGTCTATGTGAAAACGAATGTCATGTACGGTGAATAAAAAGAATTTACTCAACCCTGTAGGAAAATGTACAAAACAAAGTCTTTGAATAAACCTAAGTTTAAATCAAATATTATGTTTTGTAGAAAACAATGCTTTATGATTACAAACATTTATGCAGTAAGGTTTATTCGCATACATTCAAGCCTTGCGACTGTGGCGACAAACCCTTAAACAAATTAAAGGTTTATCTAAATTATATATATCGGATTCTGTCATTCCCAGCTTCCAAACAAACCTTGGAAGTCGGAAACGGGATTTGTCAAGTCCTATGGTACCATTACATGCTACCGTGCGGCGTGATCAATGTTAATGAATGTATTATTGTCCCGATTAAACATACCAAATGTCATAACCAATGTAGCATGTGAAAACCATGTACTAAGTATGCTAAGTAAACATACATAGTAGAAATGTTCATGAAATCAATGTGCTAGCATGCTAAGTAAACATACATAGCAGAAATGTTTATGAATCAATGTGCTAGCATGCTAAGTAAACATACATAGCAAAAATGTTTATGAAATCAATGTGCTAGCATGCTCAGTAAACACACATAGCAAAACACAATGGGAAATCATGTACTATATGTTTACTAGGTGAAACTAGCATGTTTGTGTCACAAAAGCAATGAAAAGCACGAAAGTAACAAGTATGCACATGTGTATCACCTCAAAGTATTTGAAAGCGGTAAAAGAGGGGACTATGTACTCACTAGTCTTGAGAATAAGACCAAATTAAGCTCCAAGGATCACTGAATCAACAAGGCACCTAATATAGGTAACTACATTAATTAACAGATCCTAAATCGGGAGATAGGATAGAATGTGGTTCTATAAATCAAATGAGTATTTGAACTCATATGGTACGATTTAATAGAGCTAACATTTTGATTTGGAAATCTACCTAAGTGCTTTTGACCCATTTCGACCTGTTATGGTAGTTTAAGCTACTATAACGGGTCGTTTGTGTGAACCTAAGGTCGGATGGTTATTGATGAGCTATGTCAAGTTTTACATGCCCAATTATGCCTAAATATGTTACCATATCAGTTTAAATGTCAAAAACATGTTCACATATGCAAAATATGGATTTATGTTCAAAAAGGGCGTTTTGGTCATTTTCTATGGGCATATAATCTACTTAACAAATGACTAACCAATCCTATGTGATCATAAGGTATAACCACAGAGGTTATTCCCTATGCAACTATGATCACTAAACATGCTTGGTCGGATCCTAATGATCGACCAAACGGGTCGGGTTCGAAAGTCTAAGCGGTTGTCGAGACCGGTTAACTTATGACCCTAAACAAGCACTAAACTAGTAGTGACGAGTTAAACATGTCAAAACATGTTAACTAACTTAGAAAACTGATTTGGTATCAAAACAATGGGTTTTGATACCCGAAAATAGTTCCGTTGCAAAATGTGCGCAAATACGCATTTTGACCGAAACTTTGTCTCGTCACTACACCTAGTCAACGTGATAATCAGTAGGTATAATCGCTGAGGATTATAACCATCGTGATTACAATCACGTTGCAAAGTTCAATTGAACTTTGACTTGACCAATTGATGGTCAAAATCGAAAGTCAAACTGTTGGTCAAACAGTTTGACTTTCAGCTCTAAATAGCTGAAAATCACTACTAAGCCATGAAAGAACACTTATAAGGTGTTCAAGGGCTAGAAGGGTGATCTTAGAACTCAGGTAGGTGGCTCCTTTGCAGGGATTCCTCCACTTAGAGTTCCAAAATTAGAATGATGTAACACCTCGAAAATTCACGTCCTATAATGTATTGACACGTGTCATAAGCTTGAACGTGTGAAATTATATTTAGAGGGACTAAAGTTGACAAACATGGAAAGTATGTGAATATAAGGGTTCAAAATGTCAACAAGGGATAAATATACTTTACAGTAACCCTACATGATGTTCATAACCTCAACCGAATAAATCATGGATCGTACGAAGCCAATTGTGAAAGAAAGTGAGGAATTACAAACTACAGGGGTTAAATGTGTCAACATGTTTAAAGGTATACCTCTGAGTGACCTTTTAGCGAACCCGAAGCTTTGTAATGCTTAATTATACTCACAAGAATGTGTGATAAAAATTTCACAAGGTTTCGTTAAGGTATGAGAAAGTTATGGCAATATTCGTATACGAGGGGTTAAAACGTCAACGATTTAATTTCTCGCGATTTTTACGCAACCGACGAACGAACACGCAAACATCGACTACCGATCCTAATTTGCGTATTTTAGTATAAATATTATGCTCTACGATGCTTCCATGATGTTCGGGTGCGAAGACGGGCTTGTGGGCCTTGGGCCCTAGCCCACAAAACCTCCACTATATAAATAATTTCACCCAAAATCCATCATTTTCACTCTCTCTCTAACCTCCCAAACTCTCTCTACTCTCTCTCTCTCTAGAAACTATTCCGGCGAGCCCGTTTTGAACTTTTGACTTTGCAGATGCTTCGATCGGGACTTTAGGAGCATTCCTGCACAGTTTCGAGAAATTCTATTCTCCGGCGAAATCTCGACTTCTGACATGGTTCTGGCGAGTTCCAGCCATCAGTTTTCGTTGAAAAATATATTTTTGGGCTCCTAGTGACCTGTAGAGTCTATCGAACCACTTTCGACTCGGGTGAAAAATCTAAGTTCGGGACGCTCTCGGGCTCGACTTCTGACATGGTTCTGGCGAGTTCCAGCCATCAGTTTTCGATGAAAAATATATTTTTGGGCTCCTAGTGACCCGTAGAGTCCATCGAACCACTTTCGACTCGGGTGAAAAATTTAAGTTCGGGACGCTCTCGGGCTCGGTTCAACTTGGTCAACAGGTCAAACGTGGTCAAAACTGGTCAAGGGGAAGTTTTGGGTCATGTTAGTGCCTCGGTTCAGTTTTGGGTTCGGTCAAACCTGGTCAACATCGGTCAACCGTGGTCAACTGCTGGTCAACGCAGTCAACACGAGGCTCGGTAAAATTTTATCGATGCAAATTTTGTTATATTATGCGGGCATTAAACCCTTAAAAGGGCACTCTCTGATTCCCACTCTAACTAGGTCAAATGTCGGGTCAAACTTGTTATTAAAAAGTCAACAGGATAATTAATTTCTAATTTATCCATAATTAACAATGTAGAACACATACAACCTGTTTGATCATTAATATAACTTGGTAATTAGTGTAAGAACATGTCTAAACATGTTCAACCCGACAATTTCCTGTTTAGACCCGGTTCGGAACCGAAAGTCACATAGTTTGACTTATACTTTGACTTTCAGTTCTGACCCGTTTTGGTATGATTTAGAAATACCTTAGAGCTCTATTTGGACCAGGTTACATGCTAGTATAATCCTCTGTGATTATACACCATGGTTCATTAGTTAACCAATTAATATGCATGATTCCGTTAATTGCCCATATGTTGACCATTATGCCATTTTCACCACAAAACGTGATTTTTGGAAATGTAAAAGAGTAAAAACCTTAGTCACTGATATATAAACTTGTACCCAAAGTTAGACTTCAATTTTGAGCTTTTCGGCTTATGTGAAATTACCAAAATGCCCTACGGTGCATAGTTGGGTTATAATTGATAAATTTCACATATATACTTTACCCTACTGTTATAATTTTTAAATGGAGTATTTTTGCTGATTACATCAGACCTGTAACTCAGGTTAATACTTAAACTCTTTTATAAAGTTGAAAATGACCAAACTACCCCTACGGGGCATAGTTTGTATTTAAATTCGTTTCGGGCATAATGAAAGACATCCTACTGATGTCACAACATATTTGAAGCATATTAACTTAGGAAACCTGTATATGGCTCTTTCAAATACCCGTTACGCGTATTACGCGTTCGGTTCGGTTTATGTAGCGAGTTTACATAAAATAGCCGAAACGGGTCAAACCTTATCGGTTTTATCTCAAAATCCAGAATGTGCATGAAGGACCCATATTAAACAAGTCTCTGAACTTGTCGGGTCTAAATCACATTCTATCCGGTCCTCGCTTAATCGTGCGTACGAACCGTATCTTTGAAACTAGCCGGTCTAAGCTTAAGCTTAATTAAAGACCCGTTAGGATTCTAATAGGTTATTAAAAACCTTCGTTCCAGATTAGGAGCCCAGTAAAAGCTATCTGTACTTGCTGATTTGATATACGGCTGGGATTGAATTTATATTTAGCTCAGGTAAATACTTTTAACTTATTTTCCCTATACGGGCTTGGGTTACGGTACATAGCGTACCGCTTGATCGGGCATCAAATCTCCACGCTTAGTGGGTAGTTGAATAATTTGATCGGCTCGTTTTAAACAGTCTTGTTTACTTTACAGCCTTTGGGGGGTTAATGACCATGTCCCGGATATCCCTGGCATCATCTTACGAGATGGCCACGACCTGAGCACGGGGTGTAGGCGTACTCCCGTGTATAACTCATTGAAGTGGTGTGTTTATTGATCTTTAACCCGGACTAGATCCGGGCTACTGAACGCATAAGTAACATGTAATTCGTTCACAAGATTATAATATTAAATAATTCTCCCAAGTTAAAAAGATTAATTTTGCCTCTGTGCATTTTAATTAAATTATAAAAGATATTTTGTGCCACGTGCATCCAAATCAATTTTCTTAAAACCATTTTCAAAATGAGTCAGTTGAATGTATTTACCAGTGTAAACTGACGTATTTTCCAAAAAGGCTAAATGCAGGTACTATACGAAATTGGCTGGATATTTCTCCTTAGCATCAGTAGAAGTCTCGCAAGCTTAAGATGCCTAAAAGTCTGTTGAACTATTGTTTCCATTTTATGTTCGATCCTTCTGTGGATAAACTTCCGAGTATTGTGACAATTGATATTACAATATTAATTCGGTTGTATTATATCTTTTAATTTGCTTCCGCTGTGCATTATTATATTGTGTTGTTTGACTATATGTTGCCAACCATGACGTCACGATACTCCCCCACCGGGCCCACCGGTGACACGTGGAAAGTCGGGGTGTGACAGGTTGGTATCAGAGCCAACACTGAGTGAATTAAACACTAACCTTTCGTGTTTAATCTCAGTTACACAATTGCACATATCTAAACTTCTGAGTCTAGACTTAACTTAGGAATATTCTCAATCCTAATCTAGAAATTTTTACTTCCAAATTTTTATTGGATACGTCACCAAGCGAAGAAGCCGTAATAGGAGTTCTCCACACCCGGAGCCCTGAGATGCTGAGCTTCGTACCACGGCTAGAATGAAATGAGCATCTGAGGAGAAAGCATTCAGAAATAAAATGAAGAAGAAACTCCTTTTAATGAAGATCGTTTCCTTATTAGTCCTTATGAGGACATAATTATCCTTCAGTCCCTCCGAGGACAACATTATTTCTTTCAAGTCCCGCTTAGGGCGACTTTATACTTTTATTTTTATATAATGGAATGATTAAGTTTAAACTTTCATTCTAAACAAGAAATATTAAATAAATGGAAAATAACATTTCCTTTTTTTTGCAAGATCTACCATTATAATAAAATGGCAAAATCTTAAAGGACAAGACCTAGCTTCGGGTCATAATTAAGACCGGCCAAGATGGCAGTTCCTCAATTTAGATTCAGATCCTTATTAACATTTCCATTTAGAAATTGTTCTTCGATAAATATTAAAAGAATCTTAAAAGTGAAACCTAGCCTGAGTGTCATTATAAAGACCTGGCCAAGATGGTAAGACCTGTTTAAAAGATTCGTATCCCAGTTAACATCTGAAAACATGTTAACACTCCCGGCAGATGTGATTCGTTAGAAATCACACACGTTATTAAGGATTCTTCAAAAGATTCCTAACCCAGTTTAATGATCTCTAAATCCTGGGTTTACATCATCAATTAAGATGATCATATCTTAACCATACGTGGTAATATAGTGCCTACGGGCCTTGCTCATTCCCACATGAGCCAAAATACAGTGGTAGCTATGACTCCCTGTCAGAAAAAGGTAATGAACTAGGTTCAAACCTCAAATGCTTTGATTCTCTGAAATCATAGCATATAATTTATAAATGTCCTTGTGACTAAGCCTGTTGTGCTAATATATTTAAAGGCCTTGATTCTCTGAAATCATGGCTTATGATTTAAAATTGTCCTTGTGACTAGGCCTATTGTGCCAATATACTCAAATGCTTTGATTCTCTGAAATCCTAGCATATAATTTATAATTGTCCTTGTGACTAGGCCTATTGTGCCAATATACTCAAATGCTTTGATTCTCTGAAATCCTAGCATATAATTTATAATTGTCCTTGTGACTAGGCCTATTGTGCCAATATACTTTCA
This sequence comes from Helianthus tuberosus, assembly GCA_030545235.1. Taxonomy (NCBI): domain Eukaryota; kingdom Viridiplantae; phylum Streptophyta; class Magnoliopsida; order Asterales; family Asteraceae; genus Helianthus; species Helianthus tuberosus. The sequence continues at coordinate 197,855,874 of CM060363.1, read as the reverse complement.
TGCTTTGATTCTCTGAAATCATAAGCTTATAATCTATAAATGTCCATGTGACCAGGCCATTAGGTGCCACTAATAAAACTGTTAATGTTTTATAATTAGGATAAATTATAATAGAAATCCTAAACATAAATGATTAATAAATTAACCAAATACGGTCTCTGTTTACCATGGTTAATGAATTTCCCTAAGGGGCAATTCCGTAATAAACATCCCTTAGAAGGGAAGTACCTACGGGCTATAGTTAATGTCCTCTGAGACTAAAGACAGTGGTAGCCTACAACTCCCTGTCAGGAAAAGGTAATAAACTTTGATTCAAACCTTAATGCCGCGATTCTCTGAAATCATGGCTTATAAATTTAACTTGTCTACGCGACTAGGCCATTTGTGCTATTATTAACTTATGAATTAGGATTTATGATAAAAATCCTGAATAAAATAAATATCCTTCCTTCCCTGTCAATATGCATTTTAAAAAGAATCTTAAAGGTGAAACCTAGCCTACGCGGCCAAGATGGTGAAACCTACTCAAGGGATTCAGATCCTTGTTAACACCTAGGAACGTGTTAGCACTCTTGACAAATGTGATTCGAGAAAATCACAACAGTCATCCTTATATTGGATTCTTCCAATTCCCTTATCTAGCCTAGTGATTTAGGAATCATGGCTTATATCATCCTATAAGATGATCATATTATAAACATCCGTTAGTGATGAAGTGCCTACGGGCTAAACTTGTTGTCCGATAAGACAACGACAGTGGTGGTCTTTGACCTCCTGTCTAAAATGTTGGACTATGTCCAAACATAATAGTCTATATGATCAATGCGATCATGACTAATATCATCTCATACGATGATCATATTATTTAACATCCTTTAGTGATGTTTTGCCTACGGGCTATAATATATTGTCTATTTGAGACATTGACATTGTTATCTTTATGATTCCTTGTCTGAGGTGGTGAGCTATGCTCATGCCAAATAGTCAATATGATTAATGCAATCATGACTTATATCATCTAATAGGATGAAACAATTATAAACATCCATTAGTGATGTTTCGCCTATGGGCCATATTATATCGTCCATGTGTGACAAAGACATTGTGATCTTTACGATTCCCTGTCCAAGGTAGTGAGCTATGCTCAAGCCTAATAGCCTATATGATCAATGCCATCATGACAAAAATCATCAATACGATGATTAAAAATTTTAACATCCTTAATGATGTTTTGCCTAAGGGCTATATTATATTATCCAATTGAGACAAGGCAATTGTAATCTTTTGTGATTCTTTGCCCAAGGGGGTGAGCTATGCTCAAATCCCATAGCCTATACTATCATTGCGATCCTGACTAGTATCATCAGTATGATGATCACAATATTAACATCCCTCGTGATGAAATACCTACGGGCTATACTTTATTCTAGTGTCGGTAAGACAAAGATAGTAGTGATCTTTATGATCCCCTGTTCAAAATGGTGTGATTATACCCAAACCTAATAGTCAATATGATCGATGTGATCATGACTAATATCATTAAATACGATGGTTAAATATAAACATCCATTAGTGATGTTGATTTGGCTTACCTTTCTGCCAAAGGAATCGTCTTTCAAAGACGATGACAGTTGTAGTCTATGACTCCCTGTCCAAAGGTGAAGAACCACGTTCAAACCTTGAAGCCCTAATCTAATAAGATTACGGCTAATAAATTAAGGACCTTGGTGATAGACCATCGAGTTATGTTTTAAAGTCATTCATGACAAGCCTATGTGCTATAATTTGTCATTCGTGACAAGCTAACATATTAAATGTTAACATTCCTGGTGACATGCCTTGTGCCAGATTTGATAAATGTCCTTATGACAAGGCCGTTTGTGCCATATCTAAATGACCTTTGCGACAAGGCCTTCGTGCCGTATAATAAATTATGTCCTTCATGACTGGGCTTTATGCCATATCTTTCTACATCCATCGAGACAGGCTTCTATGCCATATATGTATACATATAATAAAAGTCTTGTAAGGCAAGCCTTTGAGCTATTTATAATCGTCCTTGTGACAAAGACAGTTGTGACATTATGGTCCCTGTCAAGCAGGTATTGGACTCGCTCCAAACCTTAAATGCCATTGATAGTCCTTTTGTGACCTAGGCTAAATATAATGGATATACATTCAAATAACATTCACTAGGAATGTTCGGAACAGAATAGCCCATACGGTTTATGAATGCCGTGGCTAATCTAAGTCGGGTCATCAGGATGATGACTAATAATTGTTAAATCTTGGTGATTGGTATCAAGTTTCGAGTATGGGAAACTCGGATGAGGTAGACGACAGTCGCAATACTATTAATGCGACGAAAGTTAATAAAACTACAAACGTAAACCTCAATATTAATGGAGTTAATCTCTAGGCTATGGTTGACGCAACAATTGAAAAGGTCATGAGACAATACAAAGAGCTGAATACTTCTCGCTCTAAATCTCATTCAAAACCATGTTAAATTACTCATGAGGAGAGCTATGTTCACACTTCAAATATGAAGGATGAACCAAAGAAGGAGGATAACTCCCAGAAATCTGAGAAAGAGAGCGAGTACAGGCTTAATAAAAAGCAACGAAAGTCAGTAAGAAGCCCGTATACCTCTGAGACTGCTTCAACATTATTAGATGGATGTTTTGTATCCATTAGGAATCATTTTTCCGATGTCCTAGTTCCGTTAAATATAAGGACTCAATAAAGTGATAAAAATCGATTGGTTGCCTTAAAAATCAAGCCCATATTGTGGGTGATAAGGAGCAATTAATTATCAAGACTCCTTATGAGACAACCCTCGTAATTACACGTATTCGTGCGATTAATAAATATTAAACATAAAAAAATGGTGGAATTGGCCATCCCCGGAATCGAACCTGGGTCTAGGCCGCACCCTTTCGCGCGCCTAGCCAACTGAGCTAGGTGCCTAGTTTGTGAAAACTTCCATTATTAATTTAATATAAGCACTTGTACAATAAACTTCCTTATCATTTATCAATGATAATTTCTGCTAAGTGTCCTGTTTTTAATACAGGCAATGATAAATCTTCATGAACCATAAACTTAGCAAATTTTTTTTTATTATTATCATCCACAAGGTACAACTACCAAGGAAACCATAGTAACTGATTCTTCTAGATCGGCAAGGAATCCTTCCGAAAATCAGAGTACTCTTTCTTTGCATAGAGTACGACAACATATGTTATTTTAATTATTTTCTCATTGTTCTTCTATCGCCTGCGAATGCCAAACTATGTTTGATAAAAGTGTCATATGAGGATTGGCGTATCCTAGTGTGTCCCATAGATTATTTCCATGTCTGATCAGCATGGAGGTTTAATGCATGGAACCCCTGAGATATCCCAATGGTCATATTGTACCAAAGTCGACTAGTAGTATTCAAAGAAGATATCCAGAATGGAACTATCCAAGTAAATGTTCCCGATTAAGGAATTCGTGGACTAGTAACATAAGTGTGTCACTTAATTGACACAAGCAATGATGGATAAGTTGGAGCCTGAGATTTGTAAAATCTCTGTAACCTCCTTGTACCTTAATTATCTTCTCCTAAGATTACCCTGTTTACCCCTGAGGGGCAGGTAGAGTTAAGGTTTATATCCCATTTAAGGCTGTATTATTATGAAATCTCCAAGACGGCTAGCACCATCATTGGAAGAATCGAAACCCTGATTAACTAAGTTTTAAAATAGAGGGTTCATATAGCCTAACTCAATATCCTGAGATTTCGGTATAGTTAATTATGTAAGACGGTTCTTTTTGCTTATGCATTTTTACCGCAACCCTAATTAGGCAACAATTAAGAATTTGCCATCAACTGCCCAGGATCGTCGATTTGTTCGACTAGCTGTAAGGATTAGCTATTCCTTAAAATTTGTTAAGCAGTGGTTGGAATAACCATCTCACCTTAAGATAAGCTTTCCTATAATAGTTGATATATAAGTATCAAGGCTACTCCTTTGGAGACCTTGTATAAATGGAATGTTAAACATCTATTGTTAGGACAATAGATTGGTAAGTCCAATTATCAGGATCTGAAAGTTGCATTGGAAACAACAAATAAGATCACGCAAATTCATAATCATCTGTAAGATGCCAGTATTCGGCAGAAAATCAAGGATTAATGAAAATAGCAAACCTCCTAAATTCTTGATTAAGGAATAAGGTTCAACAATAGATATCACCCAGGAAGGGTGTGCCAAATCTGTTAAATTATCAGGCTAGTTAAGCTCTGAATATATAGAATCATTCGAAGGAAATCGAATGTATCAAGATCAGGTAGCTTATAAGCTAAAACCTATTTAAGGGGCTTGGCGGAGCTCGCAATACATTACACACTAGTGACTGAAAGGTGTGTTTCGCCAATAAGTCAAGAAGCACTATCACATAATGTTATGCAAATTTATGATGTGATGAGCATCCTGTATCGATTAAGGATCGACAGGTTAAGAAGCTCCAAAAAGGATACATGTACCTAATATAGGAGTCACTTTAGGAGCTTGGAAAGACTCCAGATATGTTATGGAAGTTAAGTCTATTATGCGACAAAAAGTACTTCCATCATTTTAGCAAATCTCGAGGTCGAGATTTCTTTTAAGGGGGTGAGGATGTAACACCTCGAAAATTCACGTCCTATAATGTATTGACACGTGTCATAAGCTTGAACGTGTGAAATTATATTTAGAGGGACTAAAGTTGACAAACATGGAAAGTATGTGAATATAAGGGTTCAAAATGTCAACAAGGGATAAATATACTTTACAGTAACCCTACATGATGTTCATAACCTCAACCGAATAAATCATGGATCGTACGAAGCCAATTGTGAAAGAAAGTGAGGAATTACAAACTACAGGGGTTAAATGTGTCAACATGTTTAAAGGTATACCTCTGAGTGACCTTTTAGCGAACCCGAAGCTTTGTAATGCTTAATTATACTCACAAGAATGTGTGATAAAAATTTCACAAGGTTTCGTTAAGGTATGAGAAAGTTATGGCAATATTCGTATACGAGGGGTTAAAAACGTCAACGATTTAATTTCTCGCGATTTTTACGCAACCGACGAACGAACACGCAAACATCGACTACCGATCCTAATTTGCGTATTTTAGTATAAATATTATGCTCTACGATGCTTCCATGATGTTCGGGTGCGAAGACGGGCTTGTGGGCCTTGGGCCCTAGCCCACAAAACCTCCACTATATAAATAATTTCACCCAAAATCCATCATTTTCACTCTCTCTCTAACCTCCCAAACTCTCTCTACTCTCTCTCTCTAGAAACTATTCCGGCGAGCCCGTTTTGAACTTTTGACTTTGCAGATGCTTCGATCGGGACTTTAGGAGCATTCCTGCACAGTTTCGAGAAATTCTTTTCTCCGGCGAAATCTCGACTTCTGACATGGTTCTGGCGAGTTCCAGCCATCAGTTTTCGTTGAAAAATATATTTTTGGGCTCCTAGTGACCTGTAGAGTCTATCGAACCACTTTCGACTCGGGTGAAAAATCTAAGTTCGGGACGCTCTCGGGCTCGACTTCTGACATGGTTCTGGCGAGTTCCAGCCATCAGTTTTCGATGAAAAATATATTTTTGGGCTCCTAGTGACCCGTAGAGTCCATCGAACCACTTTCGACTCGGGTGAAAAATTTAAGTTCGGGACGCTCTCGGGCTCGGTTCAACTTGGTCAACAGGTCAAACGTGGTCAAAACTGGTCAAGGGGAAGTTTTGGGTCATGTTAGTGCCTCGGTTCAGTTTTGGGTTCGGTCAAACCTGGTCAACATCGGTCAACCGTGGTCAACTGCTGGTCAACGCAGTCAACACGAGGCTCGGTAAAATTTTATCGATGCAAATTTTGTTATATTATGTGGGCATTAAACCCTTAAAAGGGCACTCTCTGATTCCCACTCTAACTAGGTCAAATGTCGGGTCAAACTTGTTATTAAAAAGTCAACAGGATAATTAATTTCTAATTTATCCATAATTAACAATGTAGAACACATACAACCTGTTTGATCATTAATATAACTTGGTAATTAGTGTAAGAACATGTCTAAACATGTTCAACCCGACAATTTCCTGTTTAGACCCGGTTCGGAACCGAAAGTCACATAGTTTGACTTATACTTTGACTTTCAGTTCTGACCCGTTTTGGTATGATTTAGAAATACCTTAGAGCTCTATTTGGACCAGGTTACATGCTAGTATAATCCTCTGTGATTATACACCATGGTTCATTAGTTAACCAATTAATATGCATGATTCCGTTAATTGCCCATATGTTGACCATTATGCCATTTTCACCACAAAACGTGATTTTTGGAAATGTAAAAGAGTAAAAACCTTAGTCACTGATATATAAACTTGTACCCAAAGTTAGACTTCAATTTTGAGCTTTTCGGCTTATGTGAAATTACCAAAATGCCCTACGGTGCATAGTTGGGTTATAATTGATAAATTTCACATATATACTTTACCCTACTGTTATAATTTTTAAATGGAGTATTTTTGCTGATTACATCAGACCTGTAACTCAGGTTAATACTTAAACTCTTTTATAAAGTTGAAAATGACCAAACTACCCCTACGGGGCATAGTTTGTATTTAAATTCGTTTCGGGCATAATGAAAGACATCCTACTGATGTCACAACATATTTGAAGCATATTAACTTAGGAAACCTGTATATGGCTCTTTCAAATACCCGTTACGCGTATTACGCGTTCGGTTCGGTTTATGTAGCGAGTTTACATAAAATAGCCGAAACGGGTCAAACCTTATCGGTTTTATCTCAAAATCCAGAATGTGCATGAAGGACCCATATTAAACAAGTCTCTGAACTTGTCGGGTCTAAATCACATTCTATCCGGTCCTCGCTTAATCGTGCGTACGAACCGTATCTTTGAAACTAGCCGGTCTAAGCTTAAGCTTAATTAAAGACCCGTTAGGATTCTAATAGGTTATTAAAAACCTTCGTTCCAGATTAGGAGCCCAGTAAAAGCTATCTGTACTTGCTGATTTGATATACGGCTGGGATTGAATTTATATTTAGCTCAGGTAAATACTTTTAACTTATTTTCCCTATACGGGCTTGGGTTACGGTACATAGCGTACCGCTTGATCGGGCATCAAATCTCCACGCTTAGTGGGTAGTTGAATAATTTGATCGGCTCGTTTTAAACAGTCTTGTTTACTTTACAGCCTTTGGGGGGTTAATGACCATGTCCCGGATATCCCTGGCATCATCTTACGAGATGGCCACGACCTGAGCACGGGGTGTAGGCGTACTCCCGTGTATAACTCATTGAAGTGGTGTGTTTATTGATCTTTAACCCGGACTAGATCCGGGCTACTGAACGCATAAGTAACATGTAATTCGTTCACAAGATTATAATATTAAATAATTCTCCCAAGTTAAAAAGATTAATTTTGCCTCTGTGCATTTTAATTAAATTATAAAAGATATTTTGTGCCACGTGCATCCAAATCAATTTTCTTAAAACCATTTTCAAAATGAGTCAGTTGAATGTATTTACCAGTGTAAACTGACGTATTTTCCAAAAAGGCTAAATGCAGGTACTATACGAAATTGGCTGGATATTTCTCCTTAGCATCAGTAGAAGTCTCGCAAGCTTAAGATGCCTAAAAGTCTGTTGAACTATTGTTTCCATTTTATGTTCGATCCTTCTGTGGATAAACTTCCGAGTATTGTGACAATTGATATTACAATATTAATTCGGTTGTATTATATCTTTTAATTTGCTTCCGCTGTGCATTATTATATTGTGTTGTTTGACTATATGTTGCCAACCATGACGTCACGATACTCCCCCACCGGGCCCACCGGTGACACGTGGAAAGTCGGGGTGTGACAAATGAGCAATGAACAAGGAAGAAAGGGTAGGTATTTATAGTTGTGGTGATGCTCTAGGATCATTACAAGTGGTTTGTTTGGCCACCAAGCAATAAATCCTAGCCATACATGTGTAAATGACAGCTATCCTTTGCTTGGAGAGGTGTTAACTTGGCTACCACACAAAGAAATTGCAAGAATGGTCACTGAATTAACAAATTGTTGCTGAAACTGAAGTTTCTGTCCAGATCATGGGGTGGCGTGGCGCCATAGCACAGCCCCTAGGCTGTGGCGCTACGCGAGGGGTAGGCCTGAAGTTTCAGAAAATGACAGTTTCAGTCCCTACACACATATTCATGCATATTCGACGTATTTAACCTCCGTTAAGCCATTTTCAAGGCTCTACAAGGTCATCAAAGTATAGGGGACATGAAATATGCTCGGAAATATCACAGGTGTCGGTTCGTTTGGTCGTACGGTCACGTTGTTCGGTTCATTATGACGAAACTCGAACGGACGCGAAAACGATCCAAATTAAGCGACGAAAGGTATTTTTGCATTCCGATCACTAAAATAAAACATTTTAGTGTCTACAAAAATTTTTGGATGTCACACCCCGACCGCGTTAAAACAACAAACCGCGGCGGAAACGTCGGGGAGTGGAGTAACAGAATCATTGTTTCGCAACACATGGATAAAAGTTCTGTTTTATTGAATTAAGTGTATTACATTGTATTTGAAATTTGAAACAAAACATGAACAATTAACTATCATTGTTATTAAGTCACTAAGGCCTCGTCCATTCCTATGTGAGCATGCATCAATATCATCATCAACTATGGCACCTGAAACACATGTGAAAATACGTCAGCATAAAAATGCCGGCGCGTACATAGGTTTTATGTGAGCGTCAGATTCATGGCTCGTTTTACCTTTTGAAATAACTCAAACAACTTTGTTATTCGATATTATAAAACCATGTTTTGTGAAATGTTTATATTGTAAATTGAAATAACAGGTCAAAACAGATTAATTATAGTTTATAAAACCTCGATGCCATGAATCTTAACTCAAAAACATTTGTTTACGTAAACCCCTATTGTAAATCGTTTTTGTAATAAAACTCAAATGGTTTATATTGTTAGAAAAACCTTGTAATATAACTTTGTTTTGAAAACACTTGCCCAAGTGATCTAGATAACGCAACGATATATAATGTGATAAAAGCACTTATATATAGGAAGTACCAGCGGCGTATCTACCATGCTTTTAACACATTACACCCGCCCTGTTACCTAATCACTTCTCTAACCCAATGGTTCAAACAGTTCCAAACGGTTCCAACAGTTCAAAAATGTAAAACAATGTGTCCATATACTGGATGAGCATATGCAACAAAATGTAATGAAAAACAATGTGTCCATATACTGGATGAGCATATGCAACAATTTATGTAATGAAAAACAACGTGTCCATATACTGGATGAGCATATGCAGCAAAATGTAATGAAAAACAATGTGTCCATATACTGGATGAGCATATGCAACAATTTATGTAATGAAAAATAATGTGTACAATGTGTCCATGTACTGGATGAGCACATGCAACAAAATGTAATGAAAAACAATGTGTCCATATGCTGGATGAGCATATGCAACAATTTATGAAAATCAATGTGGTAGCATGCTAAGTAAACATACATAGCAAGAATAATGAAATCATGTACTGTAAGTGTACTAATGAACATAGCCAGTATATATTATGAAAGCATGAAAAGCATGAAAGTAACAAGCAGGCACATGTGTTTCACCCCAAAACATTTGAAAACATAAAAAAGGGGACTATATACTCACTTAAGGATGCTTAGAACTCTTGAATAACAACCAAGCCAAGCTATAGGGATCACGAAATCAAACGACACCTAATATAGGTAACTATGTAAGTAAACCGGACCTAAATCGGAAGATCGGATAGGATGAGGTCTCGTAAACCAAATGAGTATTGGAACTCATATGATATGGTTTAGCAAAGCCTACATTCTAAATCGAAACCTAACCTAAGTGCTTACGACCCATTACGACCCGTGTAGGTAGCTTACGCTACTTTAACGCGTCGTTCGCGTAAAACGCGTTCGGACCGCCTAACTAGTCCTATGATAAGTATTATATGCCTTAACATGTCTAATAATGTTGCCAAATCAGTTTAGATGTCAAAAATTAAGTTACATATGCTTAAAATGAATTTATGCGTAAAAAGGGCATTTTGGTCATTTTCCTAAGGCATATAAATTACCAATCATACAACTAACTAAACGAAGTGACCATAAGGTATAACCTCGGAAGGTTATTCCCTATACAACTATGGTCACCTAATGTGTTTGGTCGGATCATAATGATCGACCAAACGGGTCGGGTTCGGAAGTCTAAGCGGTTGTTTAGACCGCTTATCATACGACCCTATATAAGCACTAATCTAAAAGTGACGAGTTAAACATGTTAAAAAATGTTTAACGAAGTTAGAAAACAAGTTTGGTATCAAAACAAACGGTTTTGATACCCAAGAATAGCATGGTTGCAAAATACGCATAAATGCATATTTTGACCGAAACTATGACTCGTCACTAAGCCTAAATAACGTGGTAAAAAGTAGGTATAGTCACAAAGGACTATGACCATCGTGATTACACTCACGTTACGAAGTTCAAACGAACTTCATGTTGACTATAAACTGGTCAAAGCTGAAAGTCAAACACAGTTTGACTTTCGTGCTTAAAACGCGTAAAAGAACGAATGAATACTTACAAGAGGTCCAAGAAAAGGAGATTTGATCTGAAAATTCTCAGGTATGAAGTGTAGAAACTTCAACTTAGAGAATATAATCAGATTAAGGTGTGAGTTGCAAATGAATGGATGTGGGTATTTATAGATTTCGGGCCACCGTTAGGATCGTTCCTCGAAAACCGACCTTCAATCTGAGCCTTACATGTGTGCCCATTGTTTTAGAAAACCAGGGGAGTCCAAAACAAGTCCATAGACCCATTAAAACCATTTGCAAATCATGGGAACAGCTGGAAATCAATTTCTGCTGAACTGGGGGTCTCTCGTGCCCCGCGTAAGACTCAGAGAAGTCTTACGCGCCCCTCTTGCGCCAAAGTTTGGCAGATTGTCAGAAATGGTCCCTGCAGCCCAGAAACTTGGTTTTCGATGCATTTTTGACACGTTTAAGCCCCGTTAACCCCATTTCAAGGCTCTAAAATGAAGTTAAAGTATAGGGAACTTAAAATATGCTCAAAAATATGTTGGATGTCGGTTCGTTTGGTCGTACGGTTGCGTTGTTCGGTTAATTATGACGAAACACGAACGGACGCGAAAAACGATCCAAATTACACGATGAATGAAATTTTATCATGCCAATCACTAAAATAAAGTATTTTAATCATTACATAAATTTTTGGATGTCTGGATATATTCAGAACGTAAGTGTTAGTGCAGTATGTGTCTATCGCCTCCGTCAATCTAGTTCGTAGCAGAAACAAAAGAATTCTAGCGTTTTATTGTAATATCTAGTTAAAAAGGGCAAGGTGGCAAACTTGTAAATAAGGAGAAATCCTTATACCCCTTGTGCCTATATATAGGGCCTTAGACTTAAGATTTAAAACTTTTGCTCATTTGGTGTTTTAGAGACCTCTAGATCTAGAGAGAGAATCTAGAGAGAGAAAGTGATTCAAGGTTCTTGTACTTATCAAATTTTTCAATAGAATCACAATTATATTACGTCTCGTGTGTTCGGTCACGTTCGTGTACGGATTCCGCACGTTTCACGTTCGTTTTGCAATCGTTTCGGAGTCAAAACCGGTCCTACAAGTGGTATCAGAGCAGGAGCTCGATTGCACTGATCTATCACACGATTTCGCACAGGATTACATCGATTTCAGATCTGAATTTCATCTATTTCTTCATTTTTTCCATTTTTCACATTTTTTTCTGAAAAACATCAAATTGAACAGGTTTTTACGGTCCGAATCAGCTGATTTTTTGATATGTTGTGCGAAAACACTTGATTTACAACCCTACCAAATTTCAGATTCAAACTCCTAGCCGTTTAGGAGAAATCTCATTTTTTCTGTCCGAATTCGTGTCTACAGCCCTTGTCCGCTTGAAATACACCTATCCCGCTTGAAAAGTGCCTTTGTCCGCTTGAAAAACACCTAGTCCGCTTGAACATTATTGTCGTAGTTCGCTTGAATCAGTCAGAGTTCGGTATCTCGCTTGAAAATATAGATTAGTTCGCTTCAATTGCCTGTTCGCTTGAAAATATAGTGGTGTCCGCTTGAGTTGATTGCTTGAAGTGGAGTTCGCTTGAACTTGATTTTTGAGTTCGCTTGAACAGTGTCTTAAAGTGCTTCGACTGAATACAAAAACATCGGTTCACTTAAAATTCATTGAATATTGATATTCCATGTGATAATATAGTTTTGGTCTAATAGGCATTTAACGTTCATATTAGTTGTCAGCCACAATCTTATTGATAATATCAATTGCATGTGAAGACTATTGGCATGTGAAACAAAATTTGTGAGGTCCAATAGAATCAAAGTAGATTTTGAATTGCATGTGACAAACTAATCGGCCCAATCACTAATCATTTGCTAAAGTGGTTGTCGGCTCATGTGATACATATTAAATTTGCATGTGATCTGATTTGTGTTGAAAGTAATTGTCAGCCTTTATCAAAAGTTAAAATTGTCAGTCATTTTAATTGAGTATATCAGAGGTGCCAGGCCGCGTGAATCAGAATTGCAAGCCCATTAAATTCATGAGAATATAAGTGTTGTTTGGCCCAAGATTCTATTCAGAACGCATGTGATAAAATTAAAAGCCCAAGGTTTGAATAGTTCAAAGTCAATCGGCCCAATCATCATTAGTTTGTTATTGGCCCAAGTTTCATCATCATCATCGGCCCAAATCAGAAATTTGAAAGTTCTTTGGTCCAAATCATTTTCAGTCTCATTCATTCAGTGATCTCACTTCAACAAAATTGGAACGAATCCGCAAATCTTCGACAACGAGTCTTAGATTGATTTCATCAACACACATTTTTACGTATACAGTCCGTTTAAACTGATCGTTTATTTGTTTGTCTCAAGGTAATTGAAGATATACAAATTGTGAATTTCAAGAAACTATTTGAAGATGTCAAGCAATGAGGTTGATCCTGATAAATGGTGGAAAATAGATTATGCAAGACGGGAAATTGGAAAGTTCACAGAACCATTCAAAGAAGCCCAGAGAGCCAAAAGATGGAATGATGAATTGGAATGTTACATGGATCCACGGGGTAATCCAGTTGTTGACCCATCAAAGGTGGATTTTGAAGCTGTAACAAATGTGCTTCCAAGTCAGGCTACTTTCAACACAAGAAGGTTATCTGAAAAAGAATATTGGCCAGATTTGGTGAACAAAATCAAAGAAGTTTGTGAAGCAAGTCTACCAAAGGTGGTAGAAATGAAGAAGAGAAAAGAAGAAGAGTTGAAAAAGATGGTAAAGGAAGTGAAGATTACTGCAAAGCTTGCTGCTGAAGAAGAGCAGAAGATTGAAGAAAAACAGAAAGAAGAAAAAGAAGAGAACATAGAAAAAGATCAGACAAAAGAACCGGTGCTGAAAGAGACCGAGGTAAATGAATCTTCTGACTTGTCTAATGTTGAAATTGTTGATAAAAATGAGAACAAATGCAGGAATTGCATAGAAATGTGCAAAGCTTGTATTGAAAAAGATGAATTGATAAAAACAAAAGATAATGAATTAAGCAAACTTGAAAATGGTTTCACAACAAAATGTAAAGATATGATTGAAAAAGAAGAAATTTTGAAACTAAAAGTTGAAAAATTGACACAGAAATGTCAAGGTCTTGAAAAGGATAATGATGTTTATAAACAAATGTGTACAGCAAAATGTGTTGGTTGTGTTGAAAAAGAAACTAAATTTCAAGATTTTCAAAAAGAGTATGATTCTTTAAAATGGTCGAGTCAGAGAGTACAAGAAGCTTATGATACTTTGAAGAGCCAAGTCAAAAGTTTTGATCAAAGATTGTCTGAAACTTTAGTAACTAAAGAAATGTATGAGATACAGTTTAAAGAAAAGCAACTCGAATTAAACAAGTGTGTTGATGAAATTGCTAATCTCAAACAAGTTTTGGCTGAAAAAGAAAAGGTTGTTACCAAACTTCAAAGTTATCATAACTCTTCGTACATTCTCGAACGTATTTTCAACATCACACCAGATGACAAAGATACTGACAAGTGTAAAAAAGGTATTGGTTCAGAATTTCATCAGGTACCACCACCATTAAGAAACAAGTATACTTTTTATGATGAGGAAAAGGTGGCAAAAGGTCTGAACATAGTTGACCAATTACCTGAAAGTATCGATGTGACTTACACCAAATCTGATGAAGCTGATGATTCAGAGGTGGTAAGTAAGGTTGTTGATAGTGTTTTGAAAGATGAGTCTACAAAAGGTAAGTCTGAATCACAGGATGAAAATGAAGGTAATTTTCATGATAGATATCTGAAAAACACAAAATCAGAGAAAAGTTTGAATGATGATTCAAAGGGATTGGTTTATACCATGATTGGATCGGACAAATTATTCTTAGATATTGTATTCCCGATTCAGAATGTGATTGCAGATAAAATTGACAAAGTTTTTAAGATGGTTGAAATTGAAAAATCTGAGATTTCAAATTTTGCTGGTAAAGGTCACAAAACATCTTATAATAAACCTAGTTTCAAGAAGAAAAATATGAAGGCTGGGTTGGGTTATAAGAAGAAACAAAGTTGGAAGCAAAATGAAAAATCAAATTTTCAACAAAAGATGAGTTTTGTTCAAGGGAAAAGTTTGAAAGAAGAGGAAAAACTCAAATTTGGACAACAGTCCATTGAAGAGTTTTATGCTCAGAAAAAGAAACAACAACAGGCTAAGGATGTTTCAAAGAAAACTTGTTTTAAATGTGATCAAATTGGACATGTTGCATGCAAGTGTCCAAACACAAAGCCTGTTGATGTTGAAAAACAGAAGTCTGAGGATGTGAGACAGAAGTCTACCAGATTTGATTCAAAACAAACTTGGAGGTATAACACAAACAAGTTTGCTTCGAATCAAAATTTGAAATCAGACTCGAGTAAGTTTGGTTCAAAACAGACCTGGAATTCTCACACACCTAGAGTTAGAACAACACAAAGTTGGAAAACATCAGTTGATATGACAAAACCTCAAGAGTTTTGGAAACCAAAAGTTGTTGATCAAAAACAAAATGTTCAAAAAGAATCGCATTTTTACAAAAGAGGTACTCCAAAAGGACAAAATTGGGTGATTAAGAAACAAGTGATTTCTGTGAATGAAGAAAAAGTTGAAGTCAAAGATGAAAAAGTTTGTGTACAAAATGACAAAGATTTTGACAAAAATTTTCCATTATTAAATGAGTATTGTGTTGAAATGCCTAAGGTTAAACAGACCTGGGCTAAATTGTTCAAGTAATTAAGTTTGTGTAAACGTGCAGGTGCTCATGAAGTTTGATTATCAAGGAAGAGAATTGATGAGTAGCCTGGCACAACAGGAGGAGAAGGCTGCAGAACCCTGGTTTGGTTAAACAGGGAGTTTATCAATTTATGTACATAAATAAACCATATTCAAAAACCCTAAAAATTGAAAATGTTAAAAACCAAAAATATGTTTTTTATTTTGCAAAAATTTGAAAAATCAAAAATATGTTTGTTTTTAATTTTTGTCAAAAAATCAAAAATTAAAAAAATTATGTTGCTTGAATACGCCGAAACCCTCACGGCTGAACAAACATGATTAATTTCACAAGATTGAAAAACGGTTTTCAAACTGTAAAATATCAATGTGTTGTAAATCATGGGGGTACTTTATATTAGTTTTTCTGCAAAACAGAGCACATGAAGCAGAAAATGGATGGCGAGACAAAGCTATCAGTATTGGTTGTCAAATTTTCTTTAAATGATTTTGCATTTTAGGGGGAGAAAAATTTGTTAGAAAATCCAAAAACATTAGAAAATTTGAAAAAGCCAAAAACATGATAAAATTTAAAATTGAGTTTTGTGTAGAAAGAGGAAATGATAGTACATCAGTAGACTATCACAGTACGCTAAAGAATTGGAAAGTCAAAATGTGTTAAACGATCTCACCGTGGATGTGTCGGTAGGTTTTTGCACATTTAGTAAACTTTTTTGGGATATAAACCTAAATTCAAACTTGCTTATTTCGTGGGGAACACTACTTGGATATATAGGTAACCCCTGAAATCTCGTTTGAAAGGTCCTTCTTTCCGAGATACTAGGTCTTTATGCTTAAGTGATATCTGGGGTATTATTCCGGGACTTCTGCTGAATGGAAGTTCTGACCTAGTCCTCGAATAATACTTTTCGCATGCTTGAAATATAGCGCAGCCCTCAGCATAAACGATGGGACAATAAAATTGCTAATCAATGCTGTTGTAAAAAAGATCCTCTAAAGGGGACACACCAAAAGTCGAGTCATGATCTCTCTGCTGAACGGTAGTTCTGACCTGAGCTCTCATGATTCTTCATAATTTATAACCCCTTACAGATATCATCTAGGTATACTCACCTGTAAGACTGAATATTGGGATCTGGATACGGGAGTATATTCAAGAGGTGGGACACATGAATGAGTTTAAGTCTTTAATACACCTAAATCGTATCTCGAATCAGTTGAAGTTTGTGTGAAAATTTAAATGGATCAGTATATCGACAATCTAAGTGAATTGTTTAGAACTATCAGTGTTTTAAAGCTCAACGGTGCTAGTGATTTGTCATGAACTGATATGATCCTCTGACACGAACTCAAACAAAAATATTGTCTATATATATTTCTTTATTGCTTTATATTTCAGAAAACTACAAAAAGATTTTGATTTCTGCTTTATTTTCGACAACTGATGTCTGAGTGCTGAGTGTCAAAATCTAAGTATGTTGTTTGTGTTTTTGAAAATAAAACAAGTTCATTAATTTGAAACTTGAAAATTTTTAAACAAAAATCAAAAACAGTTTGTGATATCTCCAAGGTCATTAGTTTGGACTTGGATGATTAACTGTGGGGGATTTGGATGCTTATATTGTTAAAAGAGCCAGTTTCTGATCCGTTTCGCTGAAACTGATAAATTATAGAAGTTTGTTGATAAGAGAAGTGATTTTAGAAAATTTAAGTGAGTGAGCCAGGTTACAATTCCTGGATATGCTGAAATTTGAAATGATGTTACTTATAAATGTATGAGTGTTGCAGATATGATACCAGACTACGATCCCGACAGCTGAGTCTAAGGAGGAGTCTGAAGACGAGCTCAAAGCTAGGAGGAGCTTGTAACCGGAAAGCAAGGTGTCGATCCCTAAAGCACGGAAGCTTGACGAAAGGGGGAGCCTGAAGAAAGAGAGAGCCAGAGTTAGATCCTGGTACAACATTCAAGGAGACTCAAAAGAGAAAGACAAGACGCTACGAGATTGACTGCGGCAATATCCAAGGGGGAGTCTGTTAGTGCAGTATGTGTCTATCGCCTCCGTCAATCTAGTTCGTAGCAGAAACAGAAGAATTCTAGCGTTTTATTGTAATATCTAGTTAAAAAGGGCAAGGTGGCAAACTTGTAAATAAGGAGAAATCCTTATACCCCTTGTGCCTATATATAGAGCCTTAGACTTAAGATTTAAAACTTTTGCTCATTTGGTGTTTTAGAGACCTCTAGATCTAGAGAGAGAATCTAGAGAGAGAAAGTGATTCAAGGTTCTTGTACTTATCAAATTTTTCAATAGAATCACAATTATATTACGTCTCGTGTGTTCGGTCACGTTCGTGTACGGATTCCGCACGTTTCACGTTCGTTTCGCAATCGTTTCGGAGTCAAAACCGGTCCTACAGTAAGATATGCGCGAAAATGCAAACTTATGCACTTTTTGACGCTTTTAGTCCCTATTGATCAAAAAGTTTATTTTTGCGCACCAAACACCTCAAAGCCTATTTCTAAGCTATGTAAAGGATATTTAGGGGATATTTAACTTATGATCAAGTTCCGGAATGTTCATTACAGTATGAATCGGCATACTTTCACAGTTTGTCGAAATTAGTCCCTGTAAGCGAATAAACTTGATTTCGACACACCAAACCCTCCAAAACTTATTTCTAAGTTATGTAATGGTTATTTAAGGTATGTTAAGCATATGCCACTATTCTGGAGTGTTTGTTGCATTAAACTAATTACGTTTATGCATCAGATCGCGTATAACCTTCCAGAAAGCGATTTAAAGCTCGAAATCGAACAAGAATTGATATGTGCAAATGATACACATATTTATACAAATCCCAAATATGAAACACAATATTTTATTGATTTGGTAATTTTTTGATGGTCCCAAAGGCACAGATGTCACAGTGGATGTCTGGATGTGGTCAGAAAGTAAGATATGCGCGTAAATGCAAACTTACGCCGTTTTAGACACTTTTAGTCCCTGTATGATCAAATAAGCGTATTTTCGCACACCGAACCACTCAAAGATTATTTCTAAGCTATGTTAAGGTTATTTAAGGTATGTTTTGCTTATGATCATATTCCGGAATGTATGTTGCCATAAGAAATGACAGACTTTTGCAATTTAATGCAAATAGTCCCTGCGAGCGAATAAACTTGTTTTTGCCATACCAAACCCTTTAAAACTTATTTCTAAGTTATGTAAAGGTTATTTAAGGTATGTTAAGATTATGTTGCTATTCCAGAGTCTTTGTCACGTTAAACTGATTATGTTTACGCATCAGTTTACGTTTAACTTTCCAGAAAGCGATATAGAGTTTAAAATCGATCAAAAATCAAAACAAGCAAAATTTCAAACATAAATAACAAACATTGGGATCAAAACACATTGTTTTACTGATTATAAAATTGTTCCGAGTTGTACATTGATAACACAAGCACAGATGTTACAGTCTCCCTTACCTTAGGAAATTTCGTCCCGAAATTTATTTAGAGGAAACTTGTGAGAATAGATGTGGATATTTCGCTTTCATCTGATCTTCACGTTCCCAAGTAAATTCTTGGCCACGTTTAGATTCCCAGCGAACTTTGACAATAGGTATGCGCTTTCATTTGAGCCTTTTGACTTCACGGTCCATGATTTCCACAGGTTTCTCAACGAAATGCATCGTGTCATCAACACGAATTTCATCAAGTGGTATGTGGAGGTTCTCATCAGCTAAAAACTTTTTGAGATTTGACACGTGGAAAGTTGGATGAACATTTCCAAGTTCAGGAGGTAGCTTAAGTCTGTAGGCTACTTTTTCGATTCTTTCAACGATCTTGAATGGTCCAACATAGTGTGGTGCAAGTTTTCCTTTCTTTCCAAATCAGATCACACCTTTCCAAGGGGATACCTTGAGTAGGACGTGATCACCAACTTGAAATTCTAAGGGCTTGCGTTGTCGATCCGCGTAACTCTTTTGACGGCTTCTAGCTGTCTGTAGGTTATCGTGAATCTTTTTGACTTTGTCTGTAGTCTCTAGATTGAGTTCAGGTCCAGTAAGCTGAGCTTCACCTATCTCATTCCAGCAGACCGGTGAATGACATTTTCGACCGTATAAAGCCTCGAAAGGAGCCATGTTGATGCTAGAGTGATAACTATTGTTGTAGGAGAATTCGATCAATGGTAGATGCGAATCCCAATTACCACCAAAATCGATCACACAAGCTCTAAGCATATCCTCCAGTGTCTGGATTGTTCTCTCAGATTGACCATCCGGTTGGGGATGATATGCTGTGCTCAAATTAAGTTGGGTTCCCATGGCAGATTGCATGGTTCTCCAAAAGCGAGACGAGAATAGAGCATCTGTCAGATATAATGTTCCAAGGAACACCATGTCGGGATACAATCTCATCCAAATAGATTTTGGCAAGCTTGTCAGCAGATAGATCCTCACGGATCGGCAAGAAATGTGCTGACTTTGTAAGGCGATCAACAACTACCCAAATGGCGTCATGACCTCTTTTAGTTCGAGGCAGTTTGGTTATGTGATCCATAGCAATGTTTTCCCATTTTCAAACTGGTATCTCTCGTTGCTCCAATAATCATGAGGGATATTGATGTTCTGCCTTAACCTTAAGACAAGTAAGGCATTTGGAAACATATAGGGCAATGTCTTTCTTCATACCCGGCCACCAGTACTGGGTTCGAAGATCCTTATACATTTTGTCTGCACCAGGATGAATAGAATAACTAGACTTATGAGCTTCATCCATTAGCAAGGTTCGAAGATTGTTTTGACTTGGGACCCACAAACGGCCCATGAAATAGAATAGTCCAAAGTCTCTCAGTTCAAGCTCAGGTTTAATATGACATGGTAATTCTTTACCCATCAAGTCTTGTGTAACACAAGTATGTTGAGCCTGAGAGATGCGGGTTTGAATGTCAGAACGAACCTGAATACAGTGAAGCTTGACACGTTCCTTACGACTCAATGCGTCAGCCACAACAATCGCCTTACCAGGATGGTAGCGAATTTCGCAATCGTAGTCATTTAGAAGTTCAACCCAACGTCTTTGCCTCATGTTTAGTTCTTTCTAATTGAAAATATGCTGGAGACTTTTGTGGTTAGTAAACACTACACACTTTATACCATACAGGTAGTGTCTCCAGATTTTGAGAGCGAAAACCACTGCACCTAATTCAAGATCATGAGTGGTGTAGTTCTTCTCGTGTACCTTCAGCTGTCTTGATGCATAAGCTATGACTTTGTTTCTTTGCATAAGAACGCAGCCAAGGCCTTAGTTAGACGCATCACAGTATACGACAAAATCGTCGTTGCCCTCAGGTAAAGATAGAATAGGTGCATTGCAGAGTTTCTGTTTCAAGGTCTGAAAGGCTTCTTCCTGTTTGGATCCCCACTCAAAAGGTTTATTCTTTTGAGTTAAAACAGTGAGAGGAACCGCAATCTTGGAGAAGTTTTCAATAAAACGGTGGTAATAACCCGCTAGACCAAGAAATGAACGAACCTCGGTAGGTGTAGTAGGTGTATCCCAATCCTTAATCGCACTGATTTTGGTGGGATCTACATGTATACCTTGTTCGTTAACGATGTGCCCCAAAAATTGAACTTCCTTAAGCCAAAATTCGCACTTGGAGAACTTGGCGAAAAGCTGTTCTTTCTTTAGGAGCTCCATTGTAAGGCGGAGATGTAGTTCATGACCAGCTCGCATCTTAGAATTGATCAAAATGTCATCAATGAAAACGATGATGAACTTGTCCAAGTAAGGCTTACAAACCCTATTCATCGAGTCCATGAAAACAGCAGGAGCATTTGTTAAACCGAAGGGCATAACAGTAAACTCATAATGACCATATCTTGTACGGAAAGCTGTCTTGGGAATATCTTCTTCAAGCACTCGAAGTTGATGATACCCAGAACGTAGATCAATCTTTGAAAAGCAAGTAGCACCCTGTAGCTGATCAAAGAGATCATCAATGCGAGGTAGGGATATCGATTCTTGATGGTAAGCTTGTTAAGCTCATGGTAATCGATACACATTCGGAAAGATCCATCTTTCTTTTTCACGAATAGGACAAGAGCGCCCCAAGGTGAAAAGCTCAGATGAATGAATCCTTTGTCTGAAAGTTCTTGAAGCTGCTTAGTCAACTCTTGCATTTCTGACGGTGCAAGACGGTAAGGGGATTT
Organism: Helianthus tuberosus; assembly: GCA_030545235.1. Lineage (NCBI taxonomy): Eukaryota > Viridiplantae > Streptophyta > Magnoliopsida > Asterales > Asteraceae > Helianthus > Helianthus tuberosus. Next base: position 197,834,216 of record CM060363.1, on the reverse strand, counting down.
ATCAATAGGATTTGCACCAGGTACAAGATCAATGCGGAACTCTACTTGGCGTACAAGGGGTAAACCAGGTAATTCCTCAGGAAATACCTCAAGATAATCCCGAACAATAGGGATATCTTGGATAGTCTTACCCTTTCCTTTCTCCTCTACGACATGTGCCAAGAAGGTGACATATTTCTTTCGTAGGTATTTTTGGGCTTGGGTACAAGACATGAGTTTAAGGCTACTAACGGGTTTCTCCCCATGACCTTCTAAGATCTCGCCAGTCGAAAGCGGTATACGAACAATCTTCTCGAAGCAAACCACCTCAGCATGGTATTTGGCTAACCAATCCATTCCTACTATAACATCGAAGCTCCCGAGTTGCATCGATGTGAGGTCAATAGGAAAAAGATGGTTACTAAGGTTCAACTGGCAATTTCGAAGGATGGAATCGAGTACAACGGGTTCACCACTAGCTACTTCTACTGTCAAGGGCTTTCCTAGTTTTGTTCTAGTCATCGAAAGCATAGGCTCAAAAGCAAAGGACACAAAACTCTTATCGGCACCTGAATCAAATAGAACAGAAGCAGGTTGGTTGTTAACAAAGAACGTACCGTTCACCTCGGGCAGTTGTTCCTGTAGTGGGTCAGATCTCCACAGTTGAAACACGAACCAGACGGGTAGTGTGGTCGAGTAGGATTCTGGGCAGGGTTTTGTGTAGCTTGGTTTTGAGCTGCCTGATTTTGGTTTGGAGCAAAGCGGTAGGTATTAATGAGATGACCAGATTTACCACAATTTGTGTAGATGCGGCATTGCACTTGCGACTGGTGGTGGCTGTTACACTTGTTACACAGAGGTGCATTACTAGCATATTGCCTCTTGGCGGCAGGTTGTGCAGGCTGGTTTGGAGCTGCCTGTTATGCCACCACAGCGAAATTCTTGGAAGCCTTACGCTTCCTCGATTTCTTTGAATAATCAACAGCCTTCTTACCCTTCTGTTTCTCACTCTTATCAGTCTGTTTCTTGTCACCTTTTCTGTGTAGTTTACCCTTTTTGACTTGAGAGTCTGTTAAGGTTGCAACTAGCTCAATGGCCTGTCGGACGGTAGTAGGGTTGCTGCCAGTGACAATATCCTGAATAGGATCTGGCAAACCGTCTATGTATTTCTCAATAGCCTTATCCAAAGGCGTGACCATTGTCGGACAGAGCAAGCTTAACTCCTCATATCTATCAGTGTACGCACGATGATCACCACTGTCTTATGTTAGGTCATGGAACTCATTTTCAAATGCCCTCTGCTCGTGATGAGGGCAGAACTCTCTCATCATAAGAGCTCTAAGTTCCTCCCATGTCTGACCCAAAGCAACATCAGCACCTCAGTCTCTCATTACCCCATTCCACCAGGTGAGAGCCCTCTTTTGGAATACGCTAGAAGCAAACTCGACCTTACGATTGTTCGGAAACTGAACATGGCGAAAGGTGCTCTCAAGACTCTCAAACCACTGTAGGAGCCCAGTTGCTCCTTCGGAACCACTAAACTTGAGCTGTTTAGCCGAGTTAAAACTTTTGAAATTGCACGGAGTTGGTGCATTATTGTTATTGTTGGCTTGGTTTATTTGAGTGATGAGATTCGGTAGCATAACAGCCATCTGCTGTGCTATAATAGCCGCCAGTTCGGCATTGGGTTGTTGAACGTTACGTCGAGGAGGCATTCTAAAAGAGGAAACATGAGAGAAAACGAGTGAGATAATGTGATGAAAAATGAGATGCCAATAAAAATCGACAAATTGCAAGGATGGTGGTCATTTGTTCATTACCACAAAGCAAACAAACGACACACAGTGACAAATCAAAGTAAATAGGTCATAATAATGTATCACCGAAGACATGCTCGCCTATAAGTGGACACTCACCCCAAGAGTTCCCAGGTAAGAGTGACTGGTCCGATACTGCAGATTTGTACGAACACTCTAGCCTTAGACAGAAAACTCAGGGTGCAGGCATCCACCCTTCCCGTTTGCACGTGTTCACATTATTTAGACCCAAACATTGACGAGAGTTTGAAATTCGGAAGGCATTAAGCCAAAAGAGATCATCTAAGGATAGATGATTGATTTCAAATTTATTTTGGAAATTTGGAGGGTTCAAAACCTTATAACAAATCGTCTAAGAGTAGATAATTGATTTTCAAAAATCGTTTTAGAAAATTGTGTTCATGTTTTGGTAATCACCTAAGGATAGGTGATGTGTATTGTTTTAAAATCTAAACACAAGAAAACTTGTGTTAGGGTCCTAGAAAGTTATAGTTTAGGTCAAAGCATTACTAATAACCTAATTCCCTATAACCATTGGCTCTGATACCAACTATTCTGTCACACCCCGACCGTGTAAAACAACAAACCGCGGCGGAAACGTCGGGGAGTGTAGCGACATAATTATTGTTTCAACAACCATGGTAATTAAAGTTTTGTATTATTGATTAAAGAGTTTACATTGTCTTAGGAAATTAAGAAGAACATACCATAATTAACTGTCTTTTAAGTCACCAAGGCCCAAGTCTGCCTAAGTGTAGCACAAACATCATCATGCATTAGCACCTGAAACACATGTGAAAATAGGTACTTCAGCATAAAAAAGCATGTGAGATACATAGGTTTTGTTTATGCAGGATTCATGACTTGTAGTTAAAAGAAGTGTTTAACAAAAAGTAGTCATGAACCTTGTAAAATGTTTTCTTTTATAAAATCATGTGATAATCGATATGAAAATCAAATGATATAAAAGAACAATGCATGGTAAAATAAATAACCAAGTGGAAATGAATTTGTATAAAATGTATCATGCCTTTATTCCTGTCAAAGTGGCTTAGATAATGCTACAATATGTGATATAATAAAAGCACTTATATATAGGAAGTACCAGCGGCGTATCCACCATGCTTTTATCACATTACACATAGCCTCGTTATATAAGTCACTTATCAATAATCAACCAAAATGTCTTGTTTAAAACAAAAGTTTATGTGTAAATCATGTTCAATGTCATGTGTAAACTGTGTAAACTGGGATTGCTTATTAGTCTTGAGAATAAGACAAAATTAAGCTCCAAGGATCACGGAATCAACAAGGCACCTAAAATAGGTAACTACGTTAATTAACGGATCCTAAATCGGGAGATAGAATAGAATGTGGTTCTATAAATCAAATGAGTATTTGAACTCATATGGTATGATTTAATAGAGCTAACATTCTGATTTGGAAGTCTACCTAAGTGCTTTTGACCCATTTCGACCCGTTATGGTAGTTTAAGCTACTATAACGCGTCGTTTGCGTAAACCTAAAGTCGGATGGTTATCGATGAGCTATGTCAAGTCTTACATGCCCAATTATGCCTAAATATGTTACCATATCAGTTTAGATGTCAAAAACATGTTCACATATGCAAAATATGGATTTATGTTCAAAAAGGGCGTTTTGGTCATTTTCTATGGGCATATAATCTACTTAACAAATGACTAACCAATCCTATGTGATCATAAGGTATAACCTCAGAGGTTATTCCCTATGCAACTATGATCACTAAACATGCTTGGTCGGATCCTAATGATCGACCAAACGGGTCGGGTTCGAAAGTCTAAGCGGTTGTCGAGACCGCTTAACTTACGACCCTAAACAAGCACTAAACTAGTAGTGACAAGTTAAACATGTCAAAACATGTTTAACTAACTTAGAAAACTGATTTGGTATCAAAACAATGGGTTTTGATACCCAAAAATAGTTTTGTTGCAAAATGCGCGCAAATACGCATTTTGACCGAAACTTTGTCTCGTCACTACACCTAGTCAACGTGGTAATCAGTAGGTATAATCGATGAGGATTATAACCATCGTGATTAAAATCACGTTGCAAAGTTCAATTGAACTTTGACTTGACCAATTGATGGTCAAAACCAAAAGTCAAACTGTTGGTCAAACAGTTTGACTTTCAGCTTTAAATAGCTGAAAATCACTAGTAAGCCATGAAAAAACACTTACAAGGTGTTCAAGGGCCAGAAAGATGATATTAGAACTCAGTTAGGTGGCTCCTTTGCAGGGATTCCTCCACTTAGAGTTCCAAAATTAGAATGAGCAATGAACAAGGAAGAAAGGGTGGGTGTTTATAGTTGTGGTGATGCTCTAGGATCATTACAAGTGGTTTGTTTGGCCACCAAGCAATAAATCCTAGCCATACATGTGTAAATGACAGCTATCCTTTTCTTGGAGATGTGTTAACTTGGCTACCACACAAAGAAATTTCAAGAATGGTCCCTGAATTAACAAACTGTTGCTGAAACTGAAGTTTCTGTCCAGGTCATGGGGTGGCGTGGCGCCACAGCACAGCCCCTAGGCTATGGCGCGATGCGAGGGGTGTGACACATGTGTCACTACGACCATCAAACAAATACCAAACCAATGAAATATTGTATTTCATACTTGGGATTTGTATAAATATGTGTATCATTTGCACATATCATTTCTTGTTCAATTCCGAGCTTTAAATCGCTTTCTGGAAGGTTATACGCGTACTGATGCGTAAATATAATCAGTTTAACACAACAAACACTTCAGAATAGTGACATAGGCTTAACATACCTTAGACAACCATTACATAACTTAGAAATAAGTTTTAAAGGGTTTGGTGTGGCAAAAAAAACAAGCTTATTCGCTCGCAGGGACTAATTGCGTCAAACTGCAAAAGTCTGCCGTTTCGTATGGCAACGTATAGTCCGGAACATGATCATAAGTTAAACATACCATAAATAACCTAAACATAGCTTAGAAATAAGCTTTGAGTGGTTCGGTGTGCAAAAATATGCTTATTTGATCCTACAGGGACTAAAAGTGTCAAAAACGGCGTAAGTTTGCATTTACACTCATATCTTACGTTCTGACCTCATCTGGACATCCAAAATTTTTGTAGACACTAAAATATATTTATTTTAGTGATCGGCATGCAAAAATACCACTCGTCGCTTAATTTGGATCGTTTTCGCATCCGTTCGAGTTTCGTCGTAATTAGACGAATAACGTGACCGTACGACCAAACGAACCGACATCCGTGGATTTTCCGAGCATATTTTGTGTCCTCTATACTTTGACTGTAGTGCCTTGAAAATGGTTTAACGGGGGTTAAAAGTGCCAAAAATGAGCTTATGCAAGTGCAGGGACCAAAACTGTAAAATACAAAACTGTTGCTGAATCGACCAGAGGTCGCGGGCCGCGTAAGCCCAGTCCCATTTCTTACGCGGGGCGCGATAGCATGCCCAGTATCAGAAAGTTGTTTTTCAGCAATCTGTTGCAACTTCAGGGGTTGTTCTTGCCATTTCTTTGTGTATTGGCCAAGTTTAAGTGATCACCAAGGCTTTAACTCATGTCCACACACTTGTAGGGTCATGATCTTTCCTTGGAGGTTACACAAACACTTGTCATCATCTTGTGATTTCATGATCACTATAAATAGCCAAGCTCTCATTCCATTTTTCCTCACCCTTGATCTGATTAATGCTCTAAGTTGAAGCCTTTGCTTCATACCTGAGTGTTATAGATCAAGCTCTCCCTAGCTTGGACCCTTTGTAAGCTGCTTGGACCCTTTGTAAGCTTCTTTCATGCTTTTATCGCTTTTCTAGCATGAAAGTCAAACAGTGTTTGACTTTCTGCTTTGACCAGTCAATGGTCAACGCAAAGTTCCTTTGAACTTTGCAACGTGATTGTAATCACGATGGTTATAATCCTTAGCGATTATACCTACTGATTACCACGTTAACTAGGTGTAGTGACGAGTCAAAGTTTCGGTCAAAATGCATTTTAGCATGCATTTTGCAACGGAACTACTTTTAGGTATCAAAACACTTTGTTTTGATACCAAATCAGTTTTTAAAGTTAGTTAAACATGTTTTGACATGTTTAACTGTCACTGCTAGTTTAGTGCTTGTTTAGGGTCGTAAGTTAAGCGGTCTAGACAACCGCTTAGACTTTCGAACCCGACCCGTTTGGTCGATCATTAGGATCCGACCAAGCATGTTTAGTGATCATAGTTGCATAGGGAATAACCTCTGAGGTTATACCTTATGATCACTTTGGATTGGTTAGTTATTTGCTAAATAGTTTATATGCCCATAGGAAATGACCAAAATGCCCTTTTGAAGCATAAATCCATATTTTGCATATGTGATCAACTTTTTGACATATAATCTGATTTAGTAACATGTTTAGGCATAATTGGGCATGTAAGACTTGACATAGCACATAGTTAACCATCCGACCTTAGTTTTACGCAAACGACGCGTTATAGTAGCTTATACTACCATAATGGGTCGAAACGGGTCAAAAGCACTTAAATAGACTTCCAAATCAGAATGTTAGGTCTATTAAATCATGCCATATGAATTCCAATACTCATTTGATTTATAGAACTTCATTTTATCTTATCTCCCGATTTAGGATCCGATTGTTTAACATAGTGATTCCATACTAGGTGCCACTTGATTCCTTGATTCCCGAGCTTCATTAGGACATTTAAATCAAGGATACTTGCAATCTCAAGTGAGTACATAGTCCCCTATTTTACCTCTTTCAAATATTTTGGGGTGAAACATATGTGCCTATTTGTTATTTTCCTGATTTCAACCGTATTATTTTACATGCTTGTATTTATCTTTTGACGAATTGAACAATTATCTATGGTTTAAACACAAATTTTCAAAGATTCTAAAACTAATTGTTGGATTGTACTTTCTTTATACATCCACTAAGCCGATTGGTAGTACGATATAGTGCTATAGGACTAGACACCCCATTCCTGTTGTATGGAATGTCAGAAACCAAATTTTAACCAAATAGAAATTGCCTTTGTGGTATTTCTATAGTCTCCAAGGTGTAGTTTGATACACTAAGGCTTGAATGAATACTAGATCACATTTTCTTTGTATATTTTGATATACTACCAAGGTACAGTTTGATGTGCTCCCAAATGTGATATTATTTACCAAAGTATATTTTGATATACTATGTACAAAATCCGACATATACTTTAATATACTACTGACCTTATTAATTACCAAAGCATAGTTGATATGCTATTTCCAAAACCAAAGCATAGTTGATATGTTATTTTCAAAACCAAAGCATAGTTGATATGTTATTTTCAAAATCAAAACATAGTTGATATGTTATTCTCAAATCCAAAGCATAATATGAGATCCTATTTACAAAACCAAAGCATATTTGTGATATACTACCAATGCTATTATTTCAGTAACAAAAGTATATTTTGAAATACTATATGTTTAACTATTTCCAAGCCAAAGTATATTTTTGTATATACTACAAACCTTTTATCAAAACAATGCATTTTTAGAAACAAAACTTTTACAAGGATTCATGGCTATTTTGTAAAACATAAACCTTTTTCTTATATTAACTAAAGCCATGAATATAAATCAACAAAACCTATGTTACTCATAGGCATTTTTATGCTGATGTACCTATTTTCATATATGTTTCAGGTGCTGCTATGAGATGATTGTTGATGCATGCTATACATAGGATGGACTCGTGCCTAAGTGACTTTAAAACTCGAAAGAAATTTTTTGTGTTTATCTCAATTGTAATAAAACAATGAGTTCAATAATTCAATAAAGCGAAACAATTTAATCCATGGTTGTGTCACACCCTGACTTTTGCGGAAGCGTGATTATGGTGTGACTTTCTTAATACCATAGCATTCAATCATAACAACAACTATATGATTAAACCATAAGATGTTCATCCATAAAATTTAGTTTGAAAGTACCACAACATACTTGTCTGAAACGTAGACTCCAAATTTAAGTTACAACCACAACATGTTTAAATGAGTTCACGAAGACTCAATAAAAGACCTTAAATAAAACCGAGTTTAGAACCATGTATCTCGTCCAGGATTAAGATACATCTCCTAAACCCTACGACATTGGATGACATCTTTTTATTCATAACGCAGCTTGAACATCCAAATACCCGCCAGATCCAGTTAATTTCCTGAAATACATGTAGTTTAAAAACATCAACAAAAGTTGAGCGAGTTCATGTGTTTGTGTAGATGTATGTATAAAACCTTTGTAAACAGTGTATGTATATTTGTAAATCCCGGTATGAAAGCAAACAAGGAAAAGATCACCAATGGTTTGCAAGGCCACTGATATGTGTGACGGCGTAGGAAGGCTCATACCTAGCAAATTTGTACCAGGCTTCCGGCTGGAAGACATAGTCACCCTATGGGCCACCCTGGTCCTCATGGGTGTGGGCTCGCTACACCCAAATAGATCTATCACTCATGCCCCTCGGTCCTTATGCGAGGATTAGTGGTCTCAAGTATGTGACTACCCATTCACATGATCTATGGTACTTTCCTAGGCTAACCATACCATTTGTATTGTATGTAATCCTTTTGTAACATGTATTTCACCCCCGAAGTTAATAAACAAAACAGTTTAAAGAAAAGGGGGACATGAACTCACAGTTTTGCATCTTCGGTACTCGTAACTCAAATCTCCCCAGCAAACACAACTACCTACAATGTACTAGGGTCTATTAGACGAACGGGCCGTGCCTTGCCTTAGAATTAACGTTTCTGAGTTACGTTTCTTTTATGTCCTCAATATTATTCCAAGTTATAATTACTTGTTAAAATAATAATTATTTTAACTTTAAATTATATTTAATTTTGGAATAATTGTTAAACAATATTTTTGTAATAATACTTCTCAAGTATTTATATTCGTATTTCCTTCCTAAGGATGGGGGTATCTCATACATGTATCTTCTTATTCTTGTATTTGTTAAGTATACTTATACTTAATTTTTAATTGATTATTCCGGAATAAATATCCAAATTAATGTATTTTCAAGTCTAAATTTAGAAAATACATGTAAACTCATTTTTATCCCAAAAATAATGTATTCCAAGTTTATCCAAGAAAATATATATTTTTTCCAAAAATCATATATCTTCTAAAAATTCCAAGAAAATATATTTTTACCTCCCAAAAATAATATATTTTATCCTTTTCGAAAATATGATATAACTTGGTAATATTTACAAAAATCATATTTTATTTCTTGTATCCAAAATATTATTTACCAAAAATATATTTATAACGGTATTTTCTGGAATATTTTGTAAGTTACCTTCTTTCGTTCGTTTTCCCAATATGTTGCATGTAACTTGTGTATTTATTTCTTGAGGTTTTTGGTAATATTTTGGATTGTAATTTCTTGGTATTTTTGTTATGTCATATTATTTTAACCCTAAAATAATATAACTATTACACAAAGTATACAAATATTCACACACATGTCTTTAATATATATCTAGCCATTCTTATTTATAAAAACCAACCTCCAATATTTTTATTTTTGTAACAAAAATTATGGCAAAGTTTATATTGAAAACTCATGATCAAAATACACTTGTAAATATTGGTTTGAAAATATTCTTCTAAGTGTTTATATTTTTAGAAAATTTTGCCATAGTTTCCCCTAAAAATGGAGGTGTCCATGCTATCAAAGCATATCATTTTCTTTTTAAAATCATCACAAACAATCAACAATCAATCTACACTTACCAAGTGCCAAAACAATACTATTTACATAACAATCATGAACTTGAACTTTCATAAAAACTTGTAGTAACTTACTAGTGCTTTTAGTAGGTTTCGTTAACCTTTAAAAAGTGGTTACTTCTTTAAAAGTTTCATTCTTGGAAGATTTAGGTGTTTACAACTTGTAAACATGTTTTACAAAAACATTTCTTTATGAAATCTTCTTGCTTCCCAAGTGTTTCTACACTAGTTTAGCCCTTAAAAATAGCGTTTGTTTATGTAAAAACCAAGTCTATGTAAATTTTGTTATTTAACTTAGTTTCTTTGGAAAACTATTTTGGAAATCTTCCACTTACAAGACTTGTATTTTGTTTAAATCATCATCACATATGAAAACAAATCTCATCATTCAAGTTCATGTCTACATAAAGTATGATCATCTTGGTCTTTCACAAGATCATCATCTTAACTCACTAGATCATGTGTTTAATCACAATCTAGTAGGTTCCATAGGATGTCTAACATCACTAACACAAATAATCAATCATCAAGAAGCAAATAAACACTAATCAACATGTATTCTTATGTTATTAAGCTTATCTTAAAGTTTCATGATTATGTTCTTTAGTGTTCTTGTGATTAACATCTTTTAACCAACTAAACATGAAGTAAAATCAAGTGACAAGAAGCTTACTACTAGCACAAGGGCTAGGGAAGAACACAAAATGTGATGGATAATAGCAAATGAGAAAGGTCCTTCAAGATCCACAAGCTCCACACTTCCTTAGACACCTTCTAGCACCTTGAGATGCCTTGAACTTGAATGAATGATGATGGTGGTGTGGGGGGTGATCTCGGCCGAGAGCCAAGAGAGGGAGAGGAGAAAGATGGTGGTGTGAAGTCTGTGTAAGAATGAGAGTTCAAGATCATCTTATAACCATGTTTATGCATTGTCCATTGGATAACATGTTCTTTAAGTACATGACATAATCTTCTAACAAATCTTATAAGATCAAATGATATCTAGTAAGATTAAGTAAAATCTTGATGGTGGGCCACCTTGTGACCGTCAACATGAGGGGGGGGGGGGGCTAGTTGTGTTTCAATGGTTAGTTATGCAATCTAGTTAGTTTACAAGTGCAATGTTTAGTGTTTAAGTGTATTATGGTGTTATATAGTGTGTTAGGGTGTTCGGGGATTATAACTAGCTCAGAAACATTAAAACAATGCTTCTAGTATTATTTTGATATTTCGAGTAGTGTCCGGTTGTTCGGTTAGATACCGGTTCGTTAAAGTGTCAAACTATACCGTTTAGAGTTCTTTGTGTACCCTTTTGTGACACTTTTAATTCCCGACACTTAGGAAAGCATTCAGGACCATTTAGTCATATTTTTGCATGTTTCTAACTTGTTAAAATGCTGAATTTGGCTGATTTATGCTGAATTCAGCACTTTATGTGGGTTTTAGGCAATTCCTGGCACTTAAACTATCACTTAAAAATGCAGTTTTGTGATCCTCACTTTCCTACACACTACCCTAGTGTAATGCTTGGTTTATGGCTCATACTGTGTCTCAAAACAATGTCTGTCTATGTGCTGAACCTCGTCAGTATTTTTCTGAGTTATCCGCTAACTGTGCTAGCTGTGCTTTGTGCATCATTTATGTCAATATGGTTTGCATGTAAATATGCTGTGACATTCTGAAATATGTGATGCACATGTAAGTATGATGCAGTAATCAGAAAGCAGTTAACTATAATTCAGCACAGTCATTAAGCACTAATCAAGATTATTTAATTGTACGGATGCATGCAAATTTGGCAGTTGTCACATTCTCCCCCTATTAAGAAAATTTCGTCCTCGAAATTTGTACTACCTTAACTCCTTAGGGTTTCATTATGCGTGTATGTATATGAATAATACTGGGGTAGACAACTACAAAACCGAATCTAATCTTATTCACATCAGGTGAATTCCAGGGATATATTTCAACAACAAGAACCCAATGGTTAAAAGGTATGTGTTCTAGCATTTGATGTCAAAGGACACGAGATGTATAGATGTATAATCTGGCGTAACTTAGTTAACAGGGGTGCAACGAAGGAGTTTTGACCAAAGGATTTTCAAGCAATCTGTCACAATATGCAAACGACTTTTCACAAACTATAGCATCCACTATATAAACTCAAAATCAACAACTTGAATATGAAAATGATCTGTCAATTTTCGAATAAATAAATGGTAGGGATTGGTGTGCTGACATTCTTGAATTGCGAGAATACATCGAATGAAATACAAGCGAATATGGTGTATCATTGTCTTAATTCGTAGTTGTATTAGGAATGTTTAGATGACAAGCCAAACAAAAGTATTTGTAGTTTTGTGTGAAACAGTTGACCATGATTAGCGCAAGCTACAAATTTGTAATGACACCACAAGGTGTCGTAATTGACATATTTCAATAATAGCGGTGACCGAACAAGTTCACCGTGTTTGAAATCAAAGGAAAGCGTACTGAAACAACTCCGAAAGTTTGATTTAAACTGCGTCATGGGGTTTTTAATTGGATATGGAACATCAAAGAACTACTGCTTCTGACTGAAGGTGGAAAGCAATAAACACTGCAGAGTGTTCAATTTATAACGAATGAATCATTAGGAGGTACACCGTGATATGAAATGAATCTGGGTACCATTGTCTTAACACACAACTGTGTTGAGACCGCTTTAATCGTGATGAACAAAACGAATTTAGAACAAATAAATAGACAATTAAATCCGTGTATGAGGTGCGTAACCAAATTAGCGCAAGCTTCAATTCTGTTAATGTGTCACCGCAAGGTATCGAAACCAACAAACGATTTAGTGGATTCGTAGACAACCAAGTCTACTACGACTCGAAACAAAAGAACCTTTGCAAAAATATTCGAATATGATGCTCTCAATACATCATATGACATCTTAAATTGAATATGCAAAATAGATAAGTTCAAGCAATTGATTCTGGTTTCAGCGTAACCCGACAATAAATGTGTGCATCAACAAGGGAAACTCAGCATGGTTACAAAGATAAGCCATGAATGTAACTTGAAAGAAAAGAAGTTTCAAGAAAGTGTGTTGACTTGATAGCAAAGGGGCCAACAAGTACAATAATGTAGGTTATTCGAATCATAAACCAATAGTTAGCTTTTTTTTTTTAAAATAATATTTGAACTTTAATGAAGCGTTTATTCGAAACGAAACCACATGCGTAGCAAATGGAGCATGTGTGACATATAAGTTTCCAAGTAATGAAACAATGAGTATTTGCTAATAATGAAGAAATGACCAAGTATCGAAGCAATGTGTGTTCGCACTCAGCGAAGAAAATTAACGCGATGCAACTACCATTAAGGGGGGGGGGGTAGAGATGCAAACATCCATTCGTTAGAAGCAAAAGTGGAGATTTCAACAAAAGAAATTTGAGTACTTTCTGTTTGCTTAACTGAAATAGCATATTTGTCAGGATAATGGGGTTTGCTTGAGTTAACAGGTGTGGTTCCTAAGTGACAACCTCTACGAGTTTTAACCTGGGTTCCCAAAGGATTAAGCACATGTTTTCTAGATTCTCCAAGTCTCGCATTCTGTGTAAAACTGTTTTGTGCATTGCGCAGGAAACACAAAGTTTTTGTGTACGTTTAAAACAAGTTAATGTCCCACAATTCCCCGGTATACTTTCTTCCTGAATTCACATATAATGACACTCAATCATCGATCAGTCTTAAAATAGTAGTTGGGTTCATCATAGTTAGTTAAATAAATAATTCTTTAATCCTCATCAAGAGTTACCGACTCTTGTTGGTTAGCTCGTTCGGCTCCTGGTAGTTGATGCTCATTTGAAAATCATAGTCTTTCTTTTTGATGAGCAGAACTGGTGTTACTCAAAATGGGAAGCTTGGTCTGTTAACTTCCTTCTCTGTCAACTACTGAAGCTATACTGACAATCCTTGCATCTCCGAAGGTGTAAGTCGCTAAGGTGCATTAACTACAGGCGCGGTGACTGGAATCAAATTGATGCGAAGTTCGACTTGTCGTTGAGGAGATAATTCAGGCAAGTCTTCGGGGGAAGACTTCAGGCTATTCTCTTATCACAGGGATATCTTCCAACTTCGGCTTAGCGGCTTCCTTGTCCATAATGTGTTCTAGGAAGGCAACGCATCCTTTGCGTGAAAACTCACGTGCCCTCAAGCACTAGTAATTTGTAGAGGCATATCCTGCTCATGAGTCGCGATTGCTTCGTCATTCGTCATTGGGATACGGATAAAAACCTCCGCTCGATTGCTCGACAACCGGTCCATCCCAATTACCACGTCGAGGCTTCCTATTAGCTAGTTCTATCGAGTGAGGTTTATCTAACTTACTCCTTTACTAAACCAAGTATATTCTTAAATTCATGAGATACGAAGCTATGGTCGGCACTAGTATTAAACAACATAGGTGCAAAATTTTTTGGTTGATAGAGAACGTACCAGCAACCACATCTGGATCCTGGCATGCTTCACGAGTTCCGATGTTGGATGCCCCTTCACGGTCTTGGTTAATCCTCCTTGGGCACTCTTTCCTAAAGTGCCCCACGTTCCCACATCTGTAGCAGCCCAGTATTTTATCATTGTTATTTCTGCCTTGGTTATTGTCATCATTTCCTCCTTTTATGGGACTCTTCGCCCAACAGGCATCCTTGTTGTGTCCTTTCTTTTCGCACCTGCCGCACTTAGGCTTCAGACATCGACATTTGTGGTGATACTTGCACTTATCACTTCTCGGCTTAGCTCCCAAGTAAATCTTAACATCGTCTTGATTGTTGTTAGGGCAATCTTTCTTGAAATGCGTCCTGTCCCCGCAGTCGAAACAACCTCGAGCAAGTTTTTGTTCATCATTGGTCCTACTTTGATAGTCGTTGTTGACGTTGCTTCCTCCGTGATCTCCGTTACCAACTTGTCCTTTGTTTCCATGTCCCGCTCCGATTTGACACGTCTCCTTGACATGCCCTACTTTATCGCAGACATCACTTCTTCCATACCTACATGGCCCAGCATGATGAAGTAGGCAGTCTTCGCACTTAGGTAGAGTGCCCATGTACTCCTTTCTCCATTTGGATTTGTTCATTCGAGTATCTTCCTGTAAGTCAGTGAGCTTCCTTTTGTCCTTTCCGGATGACTCTACCTAAGTTTCCTTCTTCTCGTCAGGGTTTGAAAGCTTTTTCAGTCTAACCGCTTCTTTACTGAGTGCCACACTTAATTCGACCGCATCGAGAGCTGTTGGCGGAGATGATACCGTCATTAAGTGCAGGATCTGAGGCGCCAGTCCCCAGATGAATGGCTCCATCCTTTTCAACTCTGGTTCCACTAGGTACGGAACAACTCGCGACAAATCTTGAAGTCTCTGCACGTACTCCACCACTTTTGGACCTTCCATCTTTAGCTTCCAGAATTCGAATTCTAGCTTCTGGATCGCCATCTGAGAGCAAAACTCCCTACGCATCATTTCCTTCAGCTCATTCCATGATAAAGAATTCGTAGCAGCTCTGCCCAATATTCGAACCTGAGAGTTCCACCATAACCAGGCCCCATCTTGAAACAAACCTGACACATATGGGACTTGTTGCTCTGGCGTACATCCGCTCATTCGCAAAACAGAATCCATATTTTCAGTCCATTTCACAAAGGCTATGGCACCTCCAGTGCCGTCGAAGTTCGAAGGCTTGCAGTCAAGGAACTGCCAGTAGGTACAGCCATGAGGTGGGTTGTTTTCTGAGGTACCCCCGCTATGTTCAGAGCGCAGGGCCTCGTGCTGTGCTATCGCTTGTTAAATCCGTTCCTAAGGAGTGAAGATACAAAAATACACATACAACATACTTAGACAAATACAAGATACTTATATTTATTTTTGAGAAAATAATATAAGTAAGACACATAGTTAAAAATATAAATTATTTTTAACACAAGAACACATATACAAAAGATAGTGACTTGAACTTGTGCGATACAAGTCTAGTGACTAACGTTAATAAAACACGTATAGGTCACGACGTTAATTAAGCAAATCCAGTGAAGTTTACGACGCAGGAACGCAAAGTTGTGAGTTCATGCTCCCCCTTTTCTTTTAACTGTTTTCAGTTTTATAACTTCGGGGGTGAAATACATGTTACAATATTTATAAATGGTATGATGGATACAAAAACAAGAAGCACTCTTGGTGATAACTAGTACCAAGTATGATGCGTTTTGAGGAATGATACGAGAAATCGTGTCACGAATAGGGTACCATAAGCACCATTAATCATGTACATACTTAGACCGCAGAACAAAAGGTTAGATCTAACGGGTGACCGGGCAGCCACATTCTTGGTGAAAACTAGTACCGAGTAGTGCTTTTGTGTCTTCGTCGTGAATCGACAACTAGAAAAATGCCTATGGTTTGGTGACTTCCTATGTCGTGCCACATGTTAATGGCCTTGCAACCCATTAACAACCCTGATATATACAAGAATACATTAAGGTTCATACCACGAGAATACTTTATTTATACAAGAATGCTTTATTTACACAAGAATACTTTATTTGTACGAGGTTCGTACACAAGAATACTTTATTTGGTTCATACCACAAGAATACTTTATTTATACAAGAAGGCCTTATTTACACAAGAATACTTTATTTTTACAAGACACATATCACGTTTTCATACAAATTATACTAGCGTGAAATACAAAAATTGCATGAATTCACACCAACATTATGTTGACGTTTTTCCAAAACTCACATGTATTTCAGGTAACTAAAGTGGATGTGCGCGCGGTCTTACTCATGCTCCTGGATGTCGTTTATGTTAACTATGAATAATGTTGTAAACTTTTCAGACAACGTTTTGTGAAGTGATGTAAACACTTAAACCATGTTTTCAGTTATGTTATGTTAATGGTGTTTGAAGTTATTTTTATGAGCATGTAGTATGTTTACCAATCGTATGCAATGAAAACCTTTCATGATCACACCTCGTGCTTCTGCCTTAGAAAGGGGTGTGACAGATTGGTATCAGAGCTGCGATTGTAGTGAACCAGGATTCCTTCTCGAGTCTAGTCTACAATCTCTAGGATCCTTTCACGAAAATAAATTTTCAAAGAGTTTTCATTGCATAAAACTTCCCGCAACATCCACTACCTGAAACTGTTTACAAAGTGTCAAGAAAAGACACTACGAGACTTAGGGTGCACTGGAGTAGCACTTATATGTGATTCAAAATTTCTTGCAATTATGTGTGATGATTGATATATACATATACATATACTAGAAGTAGAATGTCACAAGTACATGTGACTTTACCTGAAAACAATGGCCTATCTGAAGGAAGAGATACGGGGATGAAACAAACTGTGTAGACTGTGTAAGGAGTTACGTAATTATGGATGCATACGTAATTATGGAATTCAGTGCACAGGAACCACAGCAAGTCTTGTCACGTATAGATTCCCTCATTACAAGAAAAGGGCAAACGTGAACACCCCTCCTCCAGCCTATTAAGTACCCTGCTGGAGTAATAATTGTTTGATATCACTTATGTGGTATATGCCTGTGTATATATACTACTACTGTCTCATATGACGATATCAAACAAATGTCTAACCCTATTGTGTTGTGTTGTGTTCTGTCAGAACATGGCACCTAGAAGAATTGTGAATAATCGAGATTCGGATCAACCTCCTCCTCCCCCACTGCCAAAGACTGCTGAAGAGTTGAACGCTCTACTAGAGGAAAGGATCTCCGCAGCTATCGCCCAGTACGAGGCAAACCGAACCCAATACAGTGGAGGACCAAGCAATGCCAGGCGTAATGGGAATGGAGATTCGTCTGGAGGAAACGCAGCTCAAGGCTGCACTTTCAAGCAGTTCCTCGACTGCAAACCGCTAAACTATGATGGCACAGGAGGTGCAGTAGCGTTTGTACGCTGGACGGTGAAAACTGAAGCCACTATCCCTATGAGCAAGTGCACCGCGGATCAGCAAGTCACCTTTGCTACTGGGTTTTTTGTTGATGAAGCGCTGACTTGGTGGAACTTGCAAGTCCATACCCTGGGTGATGATGCCGCTTATGGCCTGACTTGGGAAGAACTAAAGGAACGTATGAGAGAGAAGTATTGCTCTCGTGCTGAACTCCAAAGGTTGGAGACTGAGTTCTGGCACTTGACCATGGAAGGTGCAGACATTACCGGGTATACTCGAAGGTTCCATGATCTGTCCATAGTGATTCCCTACATGGTAACTCCTGAATTTAAGCGCGTTGAACGCTACATTTGGGGATTGGCCTCAGAATTTCGTGGCATGGTAACTTCGGCCAAACCTCAAACAATCATTGAGACTGTAACTCTGGCTGTCAGCCTTACTGAAGATTGTGTTCGTATGAAGAAGTTGTCACTGAACCCAACCGAAAAGACCGAGACGCATGCTGAGTCATCTAGTGACAAGAAAATAAAGCATTCGAATCTGAACCAAGCAACCCGCAACAACAATAGGGGTTTCAACAACAAGAAACGAGACCCCAACCCGCCTCAATAGGCGAAAACTCTTGCAACCATGAATGACGCTCCAGCTAAGGGATACATGGGCACTCTGCCCAAATGCAATCAGTGCAAGCATCATCACGAAGGAGTTTGTCGCATTCCAAGATATGACAAGTGTGGAAAACTGGGTTACCATACTGACGACTTTTGGGGAAGAGGAAAGAACGGAAATGGAAACCGCAACGGTGCTGGTAATAGGAACAATGGTGGGAATGGTAATGGTAATGGTAACGGAAAGGGACAGAACCAAGGATGCTTCAGTTGTGGAAGCAGGGATCATTTCATGAAAGACTGCCCAAAGGGAAACAATGCTCAGGCTCGAGCATTTGTGATTGGAGCAAAGAACGCACGCGAGGACCCTAATGTGGTCACCGGTACGTTTCTCGTTAACAATCACTTTGCATCCATATTATTTGACACTGGTGCCGACTATAGCTTCATGTCTGTGGAATTTAAATGTATGCTTGGAATAGAATCTAGTAGATTAGATATTCCTTATTCTATAGAACTAGCCAATGGCAAACTTGTTGAATCGGGCGAAGTTGTTAGAGGCTGCACACTAGAACTTGGTGAACGGAGATTTAGCATCGACCTCTTACCTATTCAATTGGGTAGCTTCGATGTAGTGGTCGGAATGGACTGGTTGTCCAAGAACAAAGCTGAAGTTATCTGTCATGAGAAAATAATTCGCATCCCTTTAGCGAATGATGAAACTCTCGTTGTGCATGGAGAAAAACAAGACGCGCCTATGCGAATCATCAATTGTATGAAGGCACAGAAGTGCTTAAGGAAAGGATGTGTTGCTTTCCTAGCGCATGTTGTAGACAAGAAGGCTGAGGAGCCGAAACTCGAAGACATTCCTGTGGTGAAGGAATTCCCTGATGTTTTCCCGAAGATCTGCCAGGACTACCTCCGCAACGACAAGTCGAATTCCGTATAGACTTGGTTCCAGGAGCCGCTCCTGTAGCCAAGGCACCCTATCGGCTTGCACCATCCGAAATGCAAGAATTATCTACACAACTCCAGGAGTTGTTGGATAAAGGATTCATAAGGCCAAGCTTCTCACCCTGGGGAGCTCCAGTATTGTTCGTGAAGAAAAAGGATGGAACTCTGCGGATGTGTATCGATTACAGAGAACTGAACAAGCTCACAATCAAGAATCGGTACCCGCTACCGAGGATTGATGACTTATTTGATCAGTTGCAAGGATCAAGCTACTATTCCAAGATCGATCTTCGATCTGGATACCATCAGTTAAGGATACAAGAGGAAAGCGTGCCCAAGACTGCATTCAGAACACGTTATGGGCATTACGAGTTTCTTGTGATGCCATTCGGACTGACGAACGCACCAGCGGTATTTATGGATCTGATGAACCGCGTATGCAAACCATATCTCAATAAATTCGTGATTGTATTTGTCGATGATATCCTGATTTACTCACGAATGAAAGAAGAGCATGAGCAACACCTCAGAACCATTCTGGAACTACCGAAGAAGGAGAAACTTTATGCAAAATTCTCCAAGTGCGAATTTTGGATTCGCGAAATACAATTTCTTGGTCACGTTGTGAACGAGAAGGGCATTCATGTAGACCCATCCAAGATAGAAGCAATAAAGAATTGGAAAGCCCCCAAAACCCCAACTGAAGTTCGACAATTTTTGGGCTTAGCGGGCTATTACAGACGGTTTATTAGGAATTTCTCAAAGATAGCTCAACCGCTGACTACCCTCACACAGAAAGACAAGACGTACGACTGGGGTAACAAACAGGAAGAAGCCTTCCAGCTACTCAAAAATAAGCTATACGATGCACCGATACTATCCTTACCCGAATGCACTGAAGACTTCGTGGTATACTGCGACGCTTCACGACAAGGTTTGGGTTGCGTGCTTATGCAACGCTAAAAAGTCATCGCTTACGCTTCAAGACAATTGAAGGTACATGAAAAGAACTACACCACACATGACTTGGAAATCGGCGCGGTGGTATTCGCCTTGAAGATCTGGCGACACTATTTATATGGTACTCGATGTACAATCTTTACAGATCACAAAAGCTTACAACACATATTCGATCAGAAAGAATTAAACATGCGTCAGCGACGATGGGTCGAGCTGCTAAACGATTATGACTGTGAGATTAAGTACCATCCTGGAAAGGCAAACGTTGTAGCAGACGCGCTAAGTCGAAAAGAAAGGGTTAAGACCCTAAGGGTTTGGGCATTAGAAATGACTATTCGAACGAACCTCACTGCACGTATTCATGATGCACAACAAGAAGCTCTTAAGGGAGAAAACCGTAAAGATGAATACCTCCGGGGTGTGTTGAAATATATGGTGCCAAATGAAGAGGGAGCCTTATACTTTAAGAAGCGTATTTGGGTTCCGCTCTATGGCGGTATTCGAGAAGTCATCCTTGACGAAGCACACAAATCCAAATATTCGATCCATCCAGGATCGGACAAAATGTATCAAGACTTGAAAGAATATTATTGGTGGCCGAGACTCAAAAGCGATGTTGCTGTTTATGTTGGAAAATGCCTAACCTGTGCTAAGGTTAAGGCTGAATATCAGAAACCGTCTGGACTACTACAACAACCAGAGATACCCATGTGGAAGTGGGAGCAAATCTCGATGGACTTCATAACAAAATTACCTAGGACCCCTAGAGGGCACGATATGATATGGGTGATAGTCGATCGGTTGACGAAATCTGCGCATTTCCTACCGATCCGTGAAAAAGATAGCACTGGAAAGCTCGCAAAGATATACTTAAAAGAAATTGTGGCACGTCATGGAGTGCCAATCTCAATTATTTCAGACAGAGATGGACGCTTTGTCTCAAGAATCTGGCAATCCTTTCAGGAAGCCTTTGGATCTCATCTAGATCTAAGCACGGCATTCCATCCACAAACAGACGGTCAGAGCGAACGGACTATACAAACATTAGAAGATATGCTTTGCGCATGTGTCATGGACCTAGGTGGCAGCTGGGATACTCATCTACCTTTAGTTGAGTTTTCCTACAATAACAGTTATCATACAAGCATAAAAGCCGCACCGTTCGAAGCTCTGTGTGGCTGCAAGTGCCGATCGTCCTTATGTTGGGCAGACGCTGGAGATAAACGTATGGTTGGTCTTGAACTTGTACAAGAGACAACCGACAAGATTATGCAGATCCGAGAACGCATTAAGGCAGCTCGAGATCGACAAAAGAGCTACGCTGATCGAAGACGAAAACCATTAGAATTCGAGGTGGGAGACAAAGTGTTGTTAAAAGTCTCACCTTGGAAGGGCGTAGTAAGATTTGGAAAAAGTGGAAAGCTGAATCCACGATACATCGGACCATTCAAAATCTTGGAGAGAATTGGTACTGTAGCGTACAAGTTGGAATTACCGGAAGAACTTAATGGAGTACATGATACGTTTCATGTATCCAACCTCAAGAAGAGTCCAACACAAGAAAACGTGATCATCCCAGCGGATGAAGTGCATATTGATGATGCCCTCCAATTTACAGAACAACCCGTTGAGGTTACCGACTGGAAAGTCAACAAGACCAGTAGGAGCAGTGTGAAACTTGTCAAAGTACGTTGGAACTCTAAGCACGGAGTCGAGTACATGTGGGAACGTGAAGACCAGTTCAAAGAAAAGTACCCCCATCTGTTCAAGAAGACTCCTGCAAGAGTCAGCTCAGCCTGAATTTCGGGACGAAATTCTTTTAACGGGGGGAGACTGTGACAACTGGCACCAAACCGGTAATTTCCGTACACTTTAATTATTATTTAATGACTACAATTATGTGCTTAAATGTTAACATTATTTGATTACATGATATACTTGTGAATTCATGCACGTTTTATACTACAAGAATTACTTTATGATAGCATAGCGTCAGAAATACTAGTAAACTCACCGGTAAGACACACTGTGTTAACAATTCTACAGAAAGCAGTTAAACAATAGAATTGGAGCCTAGGTGTAGGTCCAACGACAAGAATGCATTAAAACCCAAGAGTACATACAAGGGTTAACATATAGACATTCCGAAAGCTAAAATACGCACTAAAAAGCACCCGAAACGCACTTTAAGTGCAGAATTTTATTAAATTCAGCTATAACCAGCCATAATTCAGCATTTTAACCTTAATATATTATGCAGAATTCATGGTTTATCATCCAGAATATTTCCCTAAGTGTCGGGAATTAAAAGGGTTACAAAAGGGGACATAAAGAACGCTAAATGATACAATTTGGCACTTTAATGAACCCGTATTTAACCGAACAACCGGACATTACCCGGAACATAAAAATATTGCTAGAAACATTGTTTCACTTTTGCTAAGCTAGTTATGGTCCCCGAGCACACTAACATATTACATAATTCAAATAATACATATACACAATACTTTCACCTAACACCCTCCACTAAAATCACCTACTTATCATTTTAATTTACATTTACCCCCCCCCCCCCCCTTATGGTGATTTACGGCTCATAGCCATGGCCCACCAAGGATTTGTTTAAATCTTCTAAAATCCCCATAATCTTCTCCTTGGGATTAGCTTTATTTTGCATGGTACTTTGGGAGACACAATACCCAAAGGACATTAGAACTTGTGCATATTAAAGATGCTTATCCTTTCCATTCAACACACCAACACAACAACTCCTTCTCCCTCTTACAAGGCTACGGCCGAACACCCAAGCACACCCACCACCATATTTCAATTTTATTCATTCAATCCAAGACCATCCTAAGGTGCACAAAGGTGATTTAGGAGGTGTGGAACTCACGGATCTTGAAGGACCTCTACCACAAGCTTTTATCCACTCATTTTCTCCATTGTTTCTCCCCTAGCTTTAAGCTAGTTGTAAGACTTCCTTGATCCTTGATTACTTCATGTTTTTAGTGGTTAAAAATTATATTATGATAAAATCATATGAACACTAAAAGAACACAAACATAAATCATGAACATTAAGCTTTACATAAGGATGAAACATGATGAAATAATGTTAAAATGTAGTTGTCTTGAATATGTTGATGATTACTTGTTGATTACTAGTAATATGATGATTGACCATCATATGGAACTTGTTAGAGTATGATTATAAACATGGTTTAACAAGTTAGAAATGATTATGTGCTCTCATAAAATAATCATCTTCTAATAAAAATATGAACTTGATAAATAAAGATGGTTTCTTGAAAAATAAGTAAACAAAGTGAGTTGGTGATCATGTAGATCCGAGATTTACAAATGATTTTCTAAAGAAAACCAAGTTTAAAAGACGGTTTTTTTGAAAGATCACGATTCTTACATATACTTACACTATTTTTGGAAATAAAATAAATATATGGATGCTAGTAAAACAAGAAGATGTGGTAAATAAATATTTTTGTAAAATGTGTTCACAAGTTGTGAACATCTAAAGATTTCGAGAATGAGATTTTAACAAAAGTAAGCACACTTTGGAGGGTAACTAAACCCACTAAACACCTCACCAAGTTACTACGCTTTTTTTATAAACCATCAAGTTCATGTTGTATATTAAATAGGAATAGTTTTGCACTTGGTAAGTGTAATATTGCTTAGTGATTTGTTGATGATTGTTTGGATGAATTTTCGAAAAGAAAATAAACACATGTTTTGAAAACATGGGAAACCTCCATTTTTAGGGGAAACCATGTCAAAATTTTTATAAATTTTGACACTTAGAAAAAAATATAAGTTTTTGAGAAACTTATTTCCTAAAAAATGTATCTAAAAATGATTACCAAGGTTTTCCTAATTTTTATGGTAAGAAATGATGATTTCTTCAAGATTAAAAATTGATATTAAGTATGTATATTTTTGAGAAAAATATATATATTTATTGATCGCCAAATTTTGTGCTAAGTGTATGTAGTATGTATTACATGAAATAGTGTATTAGGACTTGAAAATGCACTAAATACTCCTAAGGAGTGAAGATACAAAAATACACATACAACATACTTAGACAAATACAAGATACTTATATTTATTTTTGAGAAAATAATATAAGTAAGACACATAGTTAAAAATATAAATTATTTTTAACACAAGAACACATATACAAAAGATAGTAACTTGAACTTGTGCGATACAAGTCTAGTGACTAACGTTAATAAAACACGTATAGGTCACGACGTTAATTAAGCAAATCCGGTAAAGTTTACGACGCAGGAACGCAAAGTTGTGAGTTCATGCTCCCCCTTTTCTTTTAACTGTTTTCAGTTTTATAACTTCGGGGGTGAAATACATGTTACAATATTTATAAATGGTATGATGGATACAAAAACAAGAAGCACTCTTGGTGATAACTAGTACCAAGTATGATGCGTTTTGAGGAATGATACGAGAAATCGTGTCACGAATAGGGTACCATAAGCACCATTAATCGTGTACATACTTAGACCGCAGAACAAAAGGTTAGATCTAACGGGTGACCGGGCAGCCACACTCTTGGGTGAAAACTAGTACCGAGTAGTGCTTTTGTGTCTCCGTCGTGAATCGACAACTAGAAAAATGCCTATGGTTTGGTGACTTCCTATGTCGTGCCACATGTTAATGGCCTTGCAACCCATTAACAACCCTGATATATACAAGAATACATTAAGGTTCATACCACGAGAATACTTTATTTATACAAGAATGCTTTATTTACACAAGAATACTTTATTTGTACGAGGTTCGTACACAAGAATACTTTATTTGGTTCATACCACAAGAATACTTTATTTATACAAGAAGGCCTTATTTACACAAGAATACTTTATTTTTACAAGACACATATCACGTTTTCATACAAAGTATACTAGCGTGAAATACAAAAATTGCATGAATTCACACCAACATTATGTTGACGTTTTTCCAAAACTCACATGTATTTCAGGTAACTAAAGTGGATGTGCGTGCGGTCTTACTCATGCTCTTGGATGTCGTTTATGTTATATATGAATAATGTTGTAAACTTTTCAGACAACGTTTTGTGAAGTGATGTAAACACTTAAACCATGTTTTCAGTTATGTTATGTTAATGGTGTTTGAAGTTATTTTTATGAGCATGTAGTATGTTTACCAATCGTATGCAATGAAAACCTTTCATGATCACACCTCGTGCTTCCGCCTTAGAAAGGGGTGTGACATATGTAACCTAAATTTTGACATCTAAACTAATTAGGTAACATTATTAGACATGTTAAGGCATATAATACTTGTCATAGGACTAGTTAGGCGATCCAAACGCGTTTTACGTGAACGACGCGTTAAAGTAGCGTAAGCTACCTAAACGGGTCATAATGGGTCGTAAGCACTTAGGTTAGGTTTCCTTTTAGAATGTAGGCCTTGTTAAACCATATTACATGAGTTCCTATACTCATTTGGTTTACGAAACCTCATTCTATCCGATCTTCCGATTTAGGTCCGGTTATTAATGTAGTTACCTATATTAGGTGCCGTTTGATTTCCGTGATCCCTCTAGCTTGCTTGGTAGTTGTTCAAGACTTCTAAGCATCCTCAAGTGAGTACATAGACCCCTGTTTTACTGTTTTCCAAACGTTTTGGGGTGAAACACATGTGCCTACTTGTTACTTTCGTGTTTTCCATGTTTTCATATCATATACATGCTATGTTCATTAGTACACTATTAGTACATGATTTCATTATGTTTTGCTATGTATGTTCACTTAACATGCTAGCCCATTGTTTTACATTTTGAACTGGTTAAACCATTTGTAACCTTTGATTTATGAGAACCATTTGTAGCCACTCAATGATGTGAACCATTTGTAACCATTCGATGTATGGGAACCATTTGTAATCATGGGAGGTATGAGAACCATTTGTAATCATTGGATGTATGTGAACCATTTGTAATCATTTGATTGATATGAACCATCTGTAACCATTTGGCATATGTGAACCATTTGTAACTGTTTGAACCATTAGGATAGGGAAGTGTTTAGGTAACGGGGCGGGTGTAATGTGTTAAAAGCATGGTGGATAAGCCGCTGGTACTTCCTATATATAAGTGCTTTTAACACATTATATATCGTTGCGTTATCTAGATCACTTGGGTAAACGATTTTCAAACGATGTCACACAATGATGTTTTCTGAATAATATAAACCATACGAGTTTTATTAACGAGTTTCTATGAGATATTTTACAATTTGATTTAATAAAAACAAATGTTTTGGAGTTAAGAATCATGGCTACGAGATTTTATAAATTATAACCAACTTGATTTGAGTTGGTTAATTATGTCGCAATACTATACTTTTCAAAACAAGATTTTTAAATAAGTATTGCAACATGTAAAACGAGCCATGAATCTGACACTCATATAAAACCTATGTACTCGCCGGCATTTTTATGCTGACGTATTTTCACATGTGTTTCAGGTACCATAGTTGATGATGTTTGATGATGATATTTGTGTACGCTCACATAGGAATGGACGGGGCCTTAGTGACTTAATAACAATGAAAGTCTATTTGTACATGTTTTGTTTCTAATTTCAATTTAATGTAATAAATTTAATTCAATAAAACGAAACTGTTTAATCCATGGTTGTGAAACAATGATTCTGTTACAACACTCCCCGACGTTTCCGCCACGTTTTGTTGTTTTACGTGGTCGGGGTGTGACAGTGTATGTATATTTGTAAATCCCGGTATGAAAGCAAGCAAGGAAAAGATCACCAACGGTTTGCAAGGCCACTGATATGTGTGACGGCGTAGGAAGGCTCAAACCTAGAAAATTTGTACCGGGCTTCCGGCTGGAAGACATAGTCACCCCATGGGCCACCCTGGTCCTCATGGGTGTGGGCTCGCTACACCCAAATAGATCTATCACTCATACCCCTCGGTCCTTATACGAGGATTAATGGTCTCAAGTATGCGCCTACCCATTCACATGATTTATGGTACTTTCCTAGGCTAACCATACCATTTGTATTGTATGTAATCCTTTTGTAACATGTATTTCACCCCCGAAGTTAATAAACAAAACAATTTAAAGAAAAGGGGGACATGAAATCACAGTTTTGCGTCTTCGGTACTCGTAACTCAAATCTCCTCAGCAAACACAACTACCTACAATGTACTAGGGTCTATTAGACGAACGGGCCGTGCCTTGCCTTAGAATTAACGTTTCTGAGTTACGTTTCTTTTATGTCCTCAATATTATTCCAAGTTATAATTACTTGTTAAAATAATAATTATTTTAACTTTAAATTATATTAATTTTGGAATAATTGTTAAACAATATTTTTGTAATAATACTTCTCAAGTATTTATATTCGTATTTCCTTCCCAAGGATGGGGGTATGTCATACATGTATCTTCGTATTCTTGTATTTGTTAAGTATACTTATACTTAATTTTTAATTGATTATTCCGGAATAAATATCCAAATTAATGTATTTTCAAGTCTAAATTTAGAAAATACATGTAAACTCATTTTTATCCCAAAAATAATGTATTCCAAGTTTATCCAAGAAAATATATATTTTTCCAAAAATCATATATCTTCTAAAAATTCCAAGAAAATATATTTTTACCTCCCAAAAATAATATATTTTCTCCTTGTCGAAAATATGATATAACTTGGTAATATTTACAAAAATCATATTTTCATTTCTTGTATCCAAAATATTATTTACCAAAAATATATTTATAACGCTATTTTCCGGAATATTTTGTAAGTTACCTTCTTTCGTTCGTTTTCCCAATATGTTGCGTGTAACTTGTGTATTTATTTCTTGAAATTTTTGGTAATATTTTGGATTGCAATTTCTTGGTATTTTTGTTATGTCATATTATTTTAACCCTAAAATAATATAACTATTACACAAAGTATACAAATATTCACACACATGTCTTTAATATATATCTAGCCATTCTTATTTATAAAAACCAACCACCAATATTTGTATTTTTGTAACAAAAATTATGGCAAAGTTTATATTGAAAACTCATGATTAAAATACACTTGTAAATATTGGTTTGAAAATATTTTTCTAAGTGTTTATATTTTTAGAAAATTTTGCCATAGTTTCCCCTAAAAATGGAGGTGTCCATGCTATCAATGCATATCATTTTCTTTTTAAAATCATCACAAACAATCAACAATCAATCTACATTTACCAAGTGCCAAAACTATGTTATTTACATAACAATCATGAACTTGAACTTTCATAAAAACTTGTAGTAACTTACTAGTGCTTTTAGTCGGTTTAGTTAACCTTTAAAAAGTGGTTATTTCTTTAAAAGTTTCATTCTTGGAAGATTTAGGTGTTTACAACTTGTAAACATGTTTTACAAAAACATTTCTTTATGAAATCTTCTTGCTTCCCAAGTGTTTCTACACTAGTTTAGCCCTTAAAAATAGCGTTTGTTTATGTAAAAACCACTCTATGTAAATTTTGTTATTTAACTTAGTTTCTTTGGAAAACTATTTTGGAAATCTTCCACTTACAAGACTTGTATTTTGTTTAAATCATAGTCACATATGAAAACAAATCTCATCATTCAAATTCATATCTACATAAAGTATGATCATCTTGGTCTTTCACAAGATCATCATCTTAACTCACTAGATCATGTGTTTAATCACAATCTAGTAGGTTCCATATGATGTCTAACATCACTAACACAAATAATCAATCATCAAGAAGCAAAGCAACACTAATCAACATGTATTCTTATGTTATTAAGCTTATGTTAAAGTTTCATGATTATGTTCTTTAGCGTTCTTGTGATTAACATCTTTCATAACATTTTTTAACCAACTAAACATGAAGTAAAATCAAGTGACAAGAAGCTTACTACTAGCACAAGGGCTAGGGAAGAACACAAGAAGATGGAGGTGACAAATGTGATGGATAATAGCAAATGAGAAAGGTCCTTCAAGATCTACAAGCTCCACACTTCCTTAGACACCTTCTAGCACCTTGAGATGCCTTGAACTTGAATGAATGATGATGGTGGTGTGGGGGGTGATCTAGGCCGAGAGCCAAGAGAAGGAGAGGAGAAAGATGGTGGTGTGAAGTGTGTGTAAGAATGAGAGTTCAAGATCATCTTATAACCATGTTTATGCATTGTCCATTGGATAACATGTTCTTTAAGTACATGACATAATCTTCTAACAAATCTTATAAGATCAAATGATATCTAGTAAGATTAAGTAAAATCTTGATGGCGGGCCACCTTGTGACCGTCAACATGAGGGGGGGGGGGGTTCTAGTTGTGTTTCAATGGTTAGTTATGCAATCTAGTTAGTTTACAAGTGTAATGTTTAGTGTTTAAGTGTATTTTGGTGTTATATAGTGTGTTAGGGTGTTCGGGGATCATAACTAGCTCAGAAACATTAAAACAATGCTTCTAGTATTATTTTGACGTTTCAGGTAGTGTCCGATTGTTCGGTTAGATACCGGTTCGTTAAAGTGTCAAACTATACCGTTTAGTGTTCTTTATATACCCTTTTGTGACACTTTTAATTCCCGACACTTAGGAAAGCATTCAGGACCATTTAGTCATATTTTTGCATGTTTCTAACTTGTTAAAATGCTGAATTTTACTGATTTATGTTGAATTCAGCACTTTATGTGGGTTTTAGGCACTTCCCGGCACTTAAACTATCACTTAAAAATGCAGTTTTGTGATCCTCACTTTCCTACACACTACCCTAGTGTAATGCTTGGTTTATGGCTCATACTGTGTCTCAAAACAATGTCTGTCTATGTACTGAACCTCGTCAGTATTTTTCTGAGTTACCCGCTAACTGTGCTAGCTGTGCTTTGTGCATCATTTATGTCAATATGGTTTGCATGTAAATATGCTGTGACATTCTGAAATATGTGATGCACATGTAAGTATGATGCAGTAATCAGAAAGCAGTTAAGTATAATTCAGCACAGTCATTAAGCACTAATCAAGATTACTTAATTGTACGAATGCATGCAAATTTGGCAGTTGTCACAGGTTGTGAAACAATAATTCTGTTACAACACTCCCCGACGTTTCCGCCATGATTTTTTGTTTTACGTGGTCGGGGTGTGACAGAAAAGTTGGTATCAGAGCCAATGGTTATAGGGAATTAGGTTATTAGTAAATGCTTTGACCTAGACTATAACCTTCCTAGGACCCTAACACAAGATTCTTGTGTTTAGAATTCTAAAACAATACCGTCCCCTATCCTTAGGTGATAACCACAACGAGAACACAATAACAAATCCGCTTTGAAAACCAATCATCTCTTCGTAGAAGATTTGTTATAAGGTTTTGAACCTTCAAAGCTTCTGAATTGATTTTGAAAATGATCACCCACCCTTCTGGATGATTCATTTTTGGCTTAGTCCCTTCTGAGTTTTCAATATCTCATCAAAGTTTGGGTCTAAATAATGTGAACACGTGCAAACTGGAAGGGTGAATGCCTGTACCATGAGTTTTATGTCTAAGGCTAGAGTGTTCGTACAAATCTGTAGTATCGGACCAGTCACTCTTACCTGGGAACTCTTGGGGTGAGTGTTCACTTATAGGCGAGCATGTCTTCAGTGATACATTATATTGACCCATTTACTTTGATTAGTCACCGCGTGTCGTTTGTTTGTTCGAAGTAACAAACGAATGATCGCCTTCCTTGTGTTTTGTCGATGTTTTCAATACCTCTTTTGCTTTCCAATTGTCGAACTCACTCGTTTCTCATGTTCCTTGTTCCTTTTAGACAATGCCTCCTCGACGAGATGCACAACCTCTAACCAACGAAGATGTCGCAGCCCTTGTCTCTCAGCAAATGGCTGCAGTGCTTTCGAACATAGTAACCCATATCCATCAGTTATATAACAACAATAACAACAACAATGCTCAGTGTAGTTTCAAAACCTTCAATTCTGCTAAGCCTTTGAAGTTTTCTGGGTCTCAAGGAGCAACCGCGCTCCTGCAATGGTTTGAAAGTTTGGAGAGCACATTCAAACATGTGCAATGTCCGAATGAGCGTAAGGTTGAGTTTGCATCCAGTGTGTTCGAGAAGCGTGCTCTTATATGGTGGAACAGTGTGATGCGTGATAGGGGTTCCGATATGGCACTGGCTCAAACTTGGGAAGAGCTTCGAGCTCTAATGATGAAGGAGTTCTGTCCTCGTCATGAGCTTAGAGCATTAGAAAGGGAATTCGACGATCTAAAGCAAGACAGCGGTGAACATCGAGCCTACACTGACCGTTATGACGAACTGAGCCTATTATGTCCTGCCATGGTTACGCCTTTGGAAAAGGCGATCGAAAAGTACATTGATGGTCTCCCTAACCCGGTTCAGGACATTGTTACTGGTAGCAATCCTACTACCATCAGACAGGCCATCGAACTATCTGCTACCCTGAATAATCTCAAATCAGGAAGGGTAAGCTTTTCTGAAAAGGCGACCAGAAACCATATGACAAGTAAGGATAAACAGACCGAGTCCTGTAAGAAGTTGAAGAAGCGTAAGGCTTCACAAAACTTCGCAGTAGTTGCTCATAAGGATCAGGTTGCACCAAACTAGCTAGCACAACCTCGTGTAAGGAAAACCTATGTTGGTACTGCACCCCTGTGCAACAAATGCAACCGCCATCATCTGGAGCAAACACAGTGTCACAAATGTACCCACTGTGGGCGATTGGGACATTTGGTCAATACCTGCCGATATGCTAACTAAAACCAAGCTGCTGCAAATCCTGTTGCTGCTCAAGCACAGTTTCCACCTGGGTCGTGTTGTAACCGTGGTGACCTTACTCACTACCAAAACAATTGCCCAAGACTTGTTAACGCAAATCCAGCGTGTGGACGAGTGTTTAACATAAACGAGCCAAACGCAAACGACAATGCAGCAGTGAACAATTAGTCTTTTGTATTTCTTTGTTCGTTATCCTTTGGCATTCAAAACAATTCAGCCGTTATATAAATAAAAATTTGTTGTTTCAATTTTATTTTACAAAGCTGTTATGATTGTGTGTCTGCGTGACCTACCCCTACGATACCGACACCAAGGAACCGTTGCAGAACAAACTACTCGTGTGGTTCTTTCATTCTATGATCACTTGTTATCTCCCCTAAAATCCTAAGTACTCGTTTTTTTTAAGGAACAAAGTACAAGGTACAAATTTCAAGTTCTTAAACAAATATTTGAAGTACTATATCAAACTTGATTTGATATCTAAAGGTACTTTCATAAGTCCTTAACTGGACCCATGTTATGTGACTATGTAGACGATTATCAAGTACATCTTTGCTTCGTGTATCTTTATAAGGTCTTCCTATCTTCATAGTTAGATTCTTGAGGATACTTAAAGAACCAATTAAAGTCCGTGATTGGATTTCTGGTGTACTTTAAATGCATTAATTCAAATTAACGAACGAGCTAATAACTAAATCAATGAATACACGATTATGTGATTATGTGTTTATGTGTAATTCTAAAGCTCGCTATCTAAATCCTAGTAGAATCTTTCATATTTCCATACGATAGATTCTCAGAAGGATACTCAAAGTACTATCTTAAATCCTTAAGGAGCTTTCTATGCAAATAGTCAGACCCTTGGATTCCAAGTACTATTTCAAAACGATTATTTGGTTCAAAGTTAAAAAGACCTTTTGGTGGTCTATTTGAAGAGATCATACGACGATCTAGTTAAGGAGATCATGTGTTGATCTAGTTAAAAAGATCATTCGTTGATCTAGTTAAAAAGATCCCCTGGTGGTCTAGTCAAGTCATTTCATGTACGTCCGATTAATTTTTCCCTACACATTATAAAATGAACTATGCGGACTGTGCAAGGAAATACGTAATTATGGATG
This sequence comes from Helianthus tuberosus, assembly GCA_030545235.1. NCBI lineage: Eukaryota > Viridiplantae > Streptophyta > Magnoliopsida > Asterales > Asteraceae > Helianthus > Helianthus tuberosus. Next base: position 197,801,160 of record CM060363.1, on the reverse strand, counting down.
CATAGATAATTATGGGATCAGTGCACATAAACCACAGCAAGTTTTGTCATGTGTTAAGACCTATAGTGATGAGAATAACGAGACGGGAACAATGTAAAAAAGGCATGGTGGATACGCCGCTGGTACTTCCTATATATAAGTGTTCCTTATTAGATTGCAAGTGTAGCGTTATTTAAGTTACTAGAAGTCCTGGACATTGACCATTTTTATTTTTATCTTACACTCTCTGACTCTGATTTCGAGCACACACAAGTTTCCTATAATAGTCTTCATAGGAAACATTCTCCTACCCGTTGTTCAAAGCTCCATGCTTTTGTTACAACAACGGCAACATTTTGACAAATAACAAATTTGCTAAGAATCCAAACCTGACCTAGAGTTTTACTTGGGAAATGAAGGATTCATTCGAAAGCGAAACAATCACAGTTGTCTTTACAGGTTTCCTCTAAAATTAAATTTCGAGACGAAATTTCCTAAAGTAGGGGAGACTGTGACACCTGTGTCACTACGGCCATCAAACAAATACCAAACCAATGAAATATTGTATTTCATACTTGGGATTTGTACAAATATGTGTATCATTTGCACAAATCAATTCTTGTTCAATTCCGAGCTTTAAATCGCTTTCTGGAAGGTTATACGCGTACTGATGCTTAAATATAATAAGTTTAATGCAACAAACATTCCAAAATAGTGGCATAAGCTTAACATACCTTAGACAACCTTTACATAACTTAGAAATAAGTTTTAAAGGGTGTGGTGTGGCATAAAAACAAGTTTATTCGCTCGCAGGGACTAATTGCGTCAAACTGCAAAAGTCTGCCGTTTCGTATGGCAACGTACAGTCCAGAACATGATCATAAGTTAAACATACCACAAATAACCTAAACATAGCTTAGAAATAAGCTTTGAATGGTTCGGTGTGCAAAAATATGCTTATTTGATCTTACAGGGACTAAAAGTGTCAAAAAATGACGTAAGTTTGCATTTACACGCATATCTTACGTTCTGACCTCATCTGGACATCCAAAATTTTTGTAGACACTAAAATATTTTATTTTAGTGATCGGCATGCAAAAATACCACTCGTCGCTTAATTTGGACCGTTTTCGCATCCGTTCGAGTTTCGTCATAGTTAGACGAATAACGTGACCGTATGACCAAACGAACCGACATCCATGGATTTTCCGAGCACATTTTGTGTCCTCTATACTTTGAATACCTTGTAGAGCCTTAAAAATGGTTTAACGGGGGTTAAAAGTGCCAAAAATTAGCTTATGCAAATGCAGGGACCAAAACTGTAAAATACAAAATTGTTGCTGAATCGACCAGAGGTCGCGGGCCGCGTAAGCCCAGTCCTGTCACACCCTCAAAATACCACTTGCGGAAACACCACGGGGCGTGTGACGTACCAGGATCTTAGCCACCAATCACATTGAACTCCTAAATATATTTAAATAAAACTTTCATTCATTATCATAAAGTGATACAAAACGTTACATGTAATTTATTGTACACAGCGGAAGCATAACTCATTTGTTAAATGTTTCATAAACCACGCGTACGTAAACCATTAGACTTGTGTTGCGATTCCATGTATCTCGACCCATGACCACTCCAGCCTTCCAGACAGCAAGTTCCAAATGCTATAACTCTACAAACCTGCAAGCATGCAGACAAGTGTGTCAGACGACACTGCTGAGTTCAAAGTTTGTTAACGTGTTTAGTTACTAGTTACCAGATTAAAACGTTTCGTAGATTCGATGTTGTTAATCACACATTTACCGCCGATGGCTCCTGATTATTTTCCCTAAACCCCAATGCCTCTATCAAAGCAATGGTCAAGATGGGGGTCATTAGTTCACTCCCGACCTCCTCGATGCGGTATGAGGGTGCCAAACCTAAATAGCGCTATTAACTAATACCCCGTTGCCTCTCCGGTAATAATCGGTAGGAGGGACTTGAGTGATAGATATATGTGTATTAACCAACACCCCAGGTTTAACATTCCAGTCAAACCCAATTACCCAGCATTCCTCCCCGGAACGTTTACCAGATGTCCCTCCCTGGGACGCATGCTTGGAAAAAGAGCAGTGAACTCACCTTAGATTTGCTCGGTATGTTTCGATACATTACCCATTCCCAGTTGGTCAACCAAACCCTACCGTGGTTACTAAAGACAGTCAGTTTCGTAAATACACAGATCACGTATTCCTTATACAGACTACTCAATTAGTGTACACATATATTATCATGCCAATTGTAATAGTTGGTCATGAAGTCCAACAGTCTATATCACACATCACATTTCATTTTAACAGTTAGCATATGAGGTAAGTCATCCTTATAACATCTATCAAATAATTCGGCTCACACAAATAAACATGCAGGTTCATAATCATGTAACAACTTAACTAATTCAAGGTATCAAGCATTCAAGTGTGCGACCACGTAACTGGTCCTCCTACACAGTTTGGCCCAACCATACTTTATACATATGTGTGCGAGTCCAGTTGTTAAGTAGTCCAAATGATTGTGTGACTCTCTAAATAGTGTGCGACTCCCGGTTACGTGGCCCAACAGTCCTCGGCCACTATACCGGTGTACGATCAGTCTAAGTATAAGGCCTAAAGATATTGCCCGGCCCATAGTGAGTGTGTGATTGTGCATTACTATCAGGTCCAATATGCAGTTTACTAGTGTGCGATCAGTTCTTCAATGTCCGAATTCACAGCCAATCAGTTACAAAATCATACAACAACTTAACTGTTTATCTGTTCACAGCATTCCCACGAAAACTCTACCGACGAAAGTTCATTTTTCGTCGCGTATGAGGGTGAAGAAAAACCCCAAGGCCAGACGAAAGGCCTTCCCTGATGAATGATCATCTTTTGTCGTGGGTGTTTCATCGTTGGTCCTTCACAGCTGCCGATGATCCTCTGCAAACCCTAATCATGGCATTGTCTATCTCACATAATTGTTCTTAATCAACTTCAATACACATCATCAGCACATCCGGATCGTAAAACGATTTATCATTAAAACTTACAGAATCATCATTATCTATTAGTTAATCATGGATCGTAAAACGATTTATCATGGAACCCTAGTCTGTTAGTTAATCATCATGAATACAGTTCTTATCACACAACCCAATTCCTAAATTATTAACCGTTTGATTTAAGCCAATTCCAAACATTTGTTTATCAAGATCCTAGATTATAATATTCCTCACACATTAACATGCAACAACAACATAATCAAGTGCCAAATTTATGAAATCATGAAACAAATATGGCAGCACACTTCCAAGAAAATACATCTGGGATCCAACCAAACCGTGAACAAGTTTACTAACCGAGATGTGGGATTCGAAGATGAGCGATCGATCAAAAGATGATGAAGCTCCGGGTAGAGAGGCTGCCTTCGATTTCGAAGGAATGGTGAGAGGAGTTTAGGGTTTTGTTTCTATGTGTTTATAAGAGATGCATGAGGACCGTGTATAACCTTGTGTAGATTCGGAACAAGTGGGCCGAACCCACTTGAGTTTTTGGTTTCGTTTTGGTTCTAAGAAGCTGGGCCAAAGGTAACAAATTACACAAAGTAGATTCTCGGCCCGTAACGAAATGTAATCATATGCGACTAGACACTATCATCCAATAACTCTTGCACAATGATAACTATCAAATATGACTCAACAGATTTAATATGACGTGCACAAGATTTAGCGTAACAACACCAGTTAAACAATCATGGAGTTAGGTAACACTAACCTTAAAAGTTCGGGTTGTCACATCATCCCCAACTTGAAAGAAATTTCGTCCCGAAATTTGACAAGTAATCCAAGACGGCAGGATGTTAAATCAGGATGACTGTGGATTTTCCGCAGGTGGGTGCCACATCATCCCCAACTTGAAAGGGAATTTCGTCCCGAAATTCGTCAATGACAGTAAAAGTTGGTTCAACCATCTGAACAATTGAGGATATTAGAACTTTATCAGATCTTTACATTCCCACGTAAACTCCGGTCCACGTCTTGAGTTTCAACGAACTCTCCCGACTGTCATACGACTTACGCTATCGAACCTTGACTTCTTGGTCCATGTTTTCGATAGATTCCCTGATAAATACAACTGGTCAGTTAACCTTAGACTCTTGTAAAGGTATCACAAGTGTTTCATTGGACAAACACTGCCTTAGATTCGAGGCATAATATCATCGCGAACGTTATCCAATTCGTCAGTTAACCCGAGTTTGTGAGCCATGTCACCGATTCGTTCTAGAAATCCGAATGTCCCAATGTATCGTAAACTAAGCTTGCCACGTCTTCAAAAGCGTACCGCACCCTCCCAGGGTGAAACTTTCGATTATCACACGTTCGCCTACAGCGAACTCCCAGTGTTTCCTGACAGTCACGCGTTGCCGTCAAACAATTTCTGATCTAAGCAATCTTCAAGAGTTTCGAGTACAAGTCCTGGATCTGCGATTAGGTTGTCACCCACCTTAGTCCAACAAGAAGATTGGTATTATCGTCCATGCAATGCCCCCAAACAGAGCCGTCTGAATACTAGAATGGTAGTTGTTGCAGTAAATCCAACCAGAGGTAGGTGTCCTTCCAATGTTACTAAGTCAATCACACACATGCCCGTAGCATGTCTTCAAGTGTCAGGATGGTTCTTTTACTCTAACCATTTGTCCTATGATGTCAAGTAATGCTCCTGTCTATACGTGAGCCAAGAGGGTTGTGTAATGCCTGTCATAAATCAGGTATAGATCAAAATCAAAGATAACAGGAGTTGGCACCTCGTGCCTAAAAAGCCGCCTATCTCAAAGGAATATTCACAACTTGTGAAGGCTTGATAGTTTCCTTAATTGCAAGAAAGTGTGCCGGTAATGTGAGACAATCAACGATCACCCAGGTGATACTGTTCCTGCTTTGAGTGTTAGGTAGACCAGTGACAAAATCCGTGACAGTCTGTTTCAATTCTCCAAATGGGTGCTTCTGATTACTGACACAACCCAGAAGGTTTCTGATGTTCCACCTTTGCTTTCGCACAAGTCAAACGTCGTCCACGTGCTTTGCTGTGTAGGCCTTCAAGCCCAGTCGCCAGTACAAGATCCTTAGATCCTAACATCTTCCATCAAAATCCAGATGACTAGAATCTTGAGGCTGGTGTGTTTTCTCTCACAAGTTCCTTTGGATTGATGTACAGTGGGATCCATATTCGTTCCATGAAGTAGTGAATATCATTCGACTTGCCAAATCACTTCTCCATGCCCTGCATGGACCTAACTCAAAAATTCTCTTCCTTCAGTTCTCTAGTTAGAACAGAGCGAGTCGGATCAGGTGAGTTAGAGTCAATAATGAGCTGCAACGCTCGTGCACATTCAAGTTTCACAGTCATAATCATCCAAAAGTTCCATCCAGCGATATCATTACGTGTTCAGCTCCTCCGAAACAAAAATACACGGGAGGCCCTTGTGATCGGTCTAAGTAGTGCATTTGGTACCGTCCAAGTAATGCCTCCAACTCAAATCCGAGATCGTGGCTTCCACCCCAGGGTGTGAGTCGTGCAATTCTTCTTGTTAATCTACCACGTAAGCCATCACCCTCTCATGTTGAATCAACACGTAACTGAGACTCTGACTCGAACCATCATGGTATACTACTAGATCACCCGTACCCTGGGGTAAAGACAACACTCAGTGCATTATAGAGTTGGATTTCAGAAGCTGAAAAGACGTCCTCCTATTTTGTCTCCCAAGAATACACAGCACCCTACTGTGCTGAAGAGATTAAAGCTGCGCGATCTTCGAAAATCCCCTGATGAATCTGCGATAGTATCTAGCGAAACCAAGGAATTGCTGTATCCTCGAAGGAATCTTTGGTGTTGACCAGTTTCTAACAAAATGGGTCTTTAGCGAGATCAACATGTATTCCCACTTCGTTGTTTATATGCCCAAAAATGTACCTCTCGAATCCAGAAGTTACCTTTAACAAGACTTCGTGCGTAGTGGCTCCGCCCTCAGGAGCTCTAAAATAAGATACATATGCCACCCATGTTGTTCCTTTCTCCTGGTAATGATTCCAAACGTCATCAATAAACACGGTCGATTCATGGTCCATAAAGCTGCTGATGTGTTGATTAACCCAAAGGTCATGGATTACAAGGTTGCAATGGAAGCATTGCGTTCGATATACCGTTTTAGGGGCATTCTCCCCTTGGACTTCCATCTGATGATTGTTCGCTTGTTAGCCAATTCTCGAGTGGAAGCTTGACCCTCACAACTGGTCAACAGGTTATCAATACATGGACGAGGCAAACGGTTCTTGACCGTCACCTTGTTGAGTTCTCGGAGATCAGTACACATACAAAAAGGCTTATCTTCACAGATATAATTGGGGCTCCCCAAAGTGAAAAGATAGGTCCGACAAAACTCCTGTTCAACAGTTCCTGTAGTTGATTAGACAACCCTTGTAACCCTCCTGGTGCAAGATGGTAAGAGTACGAGCAATCAAGGCTGCCTCTAACTTGAGGTCAAATTGAAATTCTGCCTAACAGTTGTGGGAGTAAACCTGAAGGTTCCTCGATTAGCACACTGAGAAGTATCATGAACAATTGGTGGATCCTCGATCCTTTTTTACTTAACCTTAACATCTGTAACGGTTACTAACATAGTGAGGTAATTCCTCCATAGACATGTCTAGGCCTTCATTGCTGAAATGATGCTAACCTTTACATCACTCTGACACCTTAGGTCAGACGACGATTCCCCACTAGGGAGAGGGATACGCAAGATTTTCTCCTTACCGGGTGTATCCACGTAGAAACTGGATAACCAATCCATACTAACTACTGCGTCGAATCCATCAAAGATAGTAAAAGGAAGGTCAATGTCGAACACTTGTCCCACAAGGTCGAGTTTGCATCCCAACAACCGTATGCGGTTTTAATTAACTTGCCATCAGCCGTTTCCACAACAGGTTCGGTTTCAAGAAGCATCAGGGTTAAACAGAACAGAGACGAAGCGATTAGTTACCCGAAAACACACAAGCTACCATGTTGCTATAATGCCTGGCGTCACCTACGCCAATCCTAAATGTCCTCCCACGAGTACCACTTCCAGTGTTGTTGCTACTGCTACTAGCATTCCCAAAACTGTCATTGTTCCCTGGGTTGTTTGCATCTTGACTTAACATCGGCCATTCCTTGTTGAAGCCACCATCATTTCCATACCGAAAGTCATGATTTGCGAGTACCTTGATGTCATCGTGACTGTTGCTTCTAATGTCGTTGCTCGAAACGGAGTCCTACGATCTTTCCCCAACCAAGTCCAACTTTTCATATTCTGTGACACGTCCTATCGTGCTACTCACTGTGCTGGTGGTCACACATTCCCCACTATAATCTGTTGTCATCGCCTATGTCCCGATTGTTTCGTAAGAGTTGACTCCCATAAGTCACTGACTAGGGTTAGGGATTCGGTTGAAGTCAATCTGGTGGTGTTCGTTGCCGGTAACCAGGGTCGTCCTAATACTGAGATCGGTAAGGCACTACACTCATCCCCTTGTCCATCGTTCTTGCAAGTTGATTGGGTAATACACGGTATGTCGCTAGAGTGTTGCAGAAGTGATCGCACTTACGGAATCTAAGGCGTCAGCATGTTAAATTCCAGCAAATGAAGATGAGTAAGAAAGGTATAAACCAATCATTCGATGCTGCGACATTCAACTCAGAGACGTTCGTACTAGCACCTAATATGCTACATAATTCACTAGGCGTTCAGGTGGGTGTTCAGGTGATACTCGATAGCATTGAGGTTCACAAGGATTCAGTGAGAAGTGAAAAGATCATGTTCGAGTAGGAGACAATCACTGCTACGACTCCTATAGACTGTTGTGTTTCACATTAATCAAATAATGGAACGGAACCCCTTTTCACTTGTTAAGTCTCATTGGGACTCGCATGCGCCCCACATTATTATTATGTGTGCACCCATAATAATATTGTGATTTGCATGCTCATCTCAACTCCCCTTAACTCATGTCAAATGGTTCCTCAAACTCAAGTAGCAACCAAAGAACATCAAAAAACGTGAGTCATGAATGTCTAGGGAAATACCACACTATCAATCACATAACACGTGCAAGTAATACATGAATTCCTACTGTTGTGCTAACGCGCAATACCACGCAATTTCATATGTAAGTGTTCACTAGTTATGCAGTGAAATGAGTAAACGAGAGACAAACCTTGCAGTCTGGAGCTGAGTGTCATGTTCATATTCCTGTTTTTAGAACTGTTCGGTTATAGTTTGGTTTTATAAAAATGTTTTTAAAACCAAGTTCACTATAACCAGTGGCTCTGATACCAAACTGTCACACCCCCAAAATACCACTTGCGGAAACACCACGGGGCGTGTGACATACCAGGATCTTAGCCACCAATCACATTGAACTCATAAATATATTTAAATAAAACTTTCATTCATTATCGTAAAGTGATACAAAACGTTACATGTAATTTATTATACACAGCGGAAGCATAACTTGTGATACTTGTGCTCCGTAAACACACACAATGTAGGACACTATCTTTTATCAAAGAAACAATGTGTTTTGGTCTCAAAAATTTGTTTATTTTGGTTTTACAATTTCACATTTTGATTCTAGTTCATTTTCAAGCTTTAAATCGCTTTCTAGAAAGTTAAACGCGAACTGATGCGTAAACATAATCAGTTTAATGCGGAAAACACTCCAGAATAGTGACATAGGCTTAACATACCTTAAATAACCTCCACATAACTTAGAAATAAGTTTTGGATGGTTCGGTGTGTTGAAATCAACTTTATTCGCTTATAGGGACTAATTTCGACAAACTGCGAAAGTATGCCGATTCGTACTGTAACGAACCTTACAGAATATGATCATAATTTAAACATGCCCTAAATATCCTTTACAAAGCTTAGAAATAGGCTTTGAGGTGTTTGGTGCGCAAAAATAAACTTATTTGATCAACAGGGACTAAAAGCGTCAAAAAGTGCCCAAATGACCAGATTCATTGTATCTAGTCCAATTTTGATGCTTTGATGGTTTTTACCCCCTGATCTCAAATACCATTTGCTTGTTTTGAGTGTCCCATGGTTTAGAAATACCTTTTGCCCACATGTAAGGTCTAGATCAAGGCACGTTTTGCGAGAAACGATCCTAACGGTTCTCCAAAATCTATAAATACCCATGCTTTCATTCACTTCAACTCACACTTGATTCATTTTGCTCTAAGTTGAGGTTTAAACACTTCATACCTGAGCAAACTTGGATCAAACTTCCTAGCGTGGACCCTTTGTAAGTATTCTTTCGTGTTTTTATGCGTTTTTAGCACGAAAGTCAAACAATGTTTGACTTTCTGCTTTGACCACGAGTTGGTCAACAAGAAGTTCGTTGAACTTCACAATGTGAGCGTAATCATGATGGTTATAGTCCTGTGTGACTATACCTACTGATTACCACGTTGACTAGGCGTAGTGACGAGTCGTAGTTTCGGCCAAAATGCGTATTCATGCGTATTTTGCAACCAAACTATTCTTGGGTATCAAAACCGTTTGTTTTGATATCAAACTTGATTTCTAACTTAGTTAAACATGTTTTAACATGTCTAACTCGTCACTTTTAGGATAGTGCTTGTGTAGAGTCGTAAGTCAAGCGGTTTTGACAACGTCTTAGACTTTCGAACCCGACCCGTTTGGTCAATCATTAGGATCTGACCAAACATATAATGTGACCATAGTTGTATAGGGAATAACCTTTCGAGGTTATACCTTATGGTCACTTTGTTTAGTTAGTTGTATGATAGGTAGTTTATATGCCGTAGGAAAATGACCAAAATGCTCTTTTTCGCATAATTTCATTTTAAGCATATGTAACACATGTTTTGACATCTAAACTGATTATATAACATAATTAGACATGTTAAGGCATATAATACTTGTCATAGGACTAGTTAGGCGTCTCGAACGCGCTTTCGGGCGAACGACGCGTTAAAGTGGCGTAAGCTACCTTAATGGGTCGTAATGGGTCGTAAGCGCTTAGGATAGGTTCCGATTTAGAATATAGGCTTGTTAAACCATATCACATGAATTCCAACACTTATTTGGTTTACAAGACCTCATTCTACCCGATCTTCCGATTTAGGTGTCGATTCCCTAACATAGTATCTGTTACCCTAGGAACCGCTTCAACACTTGAACTCTTGGTCTTTTGAGCTTTGTTATACCCTTTGAACTGGGACTATACGCAACCCCATGCGAGTACATAGTTCCCCTCTTTTACCGTTTTCAAATGTTTTGGGGTGATTTATAAGTGTAATCGATCTGTTTTCAAAATGTATGGCATATGTGTGTTCACTAAGTGCTTTTATGTGTATTATTCCGATTATGCAAATGTAATGTTTTATCCTTAAGTGATCTACCTATCTTCACAGCTAGATTCATATAGGATATTTGAAGTACAGTCTTAGATCTTCCTATCTTCATAGTAAGGATTTTAAGAAGTACTTTACAACTCGATGGTTGGTTTTTGTGTAGTTTGTTGGTGATTTAGATAACGAAACTAGATAATACAATAAGCACATGGTGGATACGCCACTGGTACTTCCTATATATAAGTGTGCTTATTGTATTACCTTTCGTGGCGTTATCCTGAATCACCATTAGGATTTAGGATTGTTTTGATTCAATAATTCAATATGACAAGAACCCAGGATCCCTGTAGTATCTATCTATCTTCATAGTTAGACTTATATGGGATGTTTAGGGTACTAATATTGGAGTCCATGTTTGGATTCATTGTGTACTTTAATGCATGTAGATTAGACAATGTGACAGAACCCGAATCCTTATAACATCTATCTATCTATCTTCATAGGCTGATTCTTGTAGGATGTTTAAAGTACTGATATTGGAGTCCTTAATTGGATTCATTGTGTGCTTTAATCTGTGTTTACGAGTCAGTACAAGTTAACGATTTATGTGTTATGTGGTAGTTGTGATTTAGATAACGAAACGGGTACAATAAAATAAGAACATGGTGGATACGCCGTTGGTACTTCCTATATATAAGTGTTCTTATTTTATTATTCTTGTAGCGTTATCTGGATCACTTTAGGATTTTGTGTACTATGGTTTCAGTATTCGATTATCGAAATCCTTGTAGAATCTCCCATATCTTTATATGTTAGATTCTTAGAAGGATATTTAAAGTATTATCATAGATCATTGATTTGATTTATATAATACTTATATAGGTTTTGATTTATTTCAAAACATTTATTTTTAATCCTTGATTGGATTCCTAATAACATATTAACAAGTTTTTATGAAGGTTTAATCGAGATTTCAATGTAAGGCATAAAATGACTTAGTAAATATCATATTGCCATATGCAAACCTAATTTGTCACGAGTTTTCACAGTTAAGATTAAAATATTGCAATACCAATTTTTTTGCCATTTATTTGGCTAATAAAACCTATGTATTCGCCGGCATTTTTATGCTCACTGTTTTCGCATATGTTTCAGGTTTTCGACTGTTCAAGCATGCAACGCATAAGACTGCATACGGGCCTTAGACTTCTAAAACAAAAGAACAATTACATGTATTCTTTGTTTGTAAAACAATGTTAATGATATTGAAACAATTTAGTACCAGTAGTTGTGAGCAATTTGTAACGTGACTCCCCGATATTTCCGCCGCGTGTTGTTATATTACACGATTGGGGTGTTACAGATTGGTATCAGAGCACTGGTTATAGGGAATTAGGTTATTGGCATGCCTTAAACCTAGTCTATAACCTTCCTAGGACCCAAACATGAGTAGACTTAGGACTTCTTTCCTAATCCTCATCCTTATTCGTGCCAGAACTACTCTATGATTTGCGAATCATCTAACCTTAGATGATTTCTCCAAAAACCCTTAGGCTTTATGCCTTAAGGTATTCCTCAAAATATTTTTTTCTCAAAACGTTTTCATTAAAATATTTTTCAAAATGTTTTCTCAACCGTTTTTGTCAAAATATTTCGCCAACATGTTTTATCTCAAATGATTTGTATCAAAAGATTTCTCAAATGCTTTTCTCAAACGTTTTTCATCGAAATCTTGGGTTTTAATAATGTGAACACATGCAATCTGGAAGGGTGGATGCTTGTACCCCAAGTTTTCTGTCCAAGGCTAGAGTGTTCGTACCAATCCACATTATCGGACCAGTCACTCTTACCTGGGAATTCTTAGGGTGAGTGTCCACTTATAGGCTAAAACATGTCTTCGTGAAGCATTATAAAAACCTATCCATCTTGACCCTACTGAATGATTTTTAAACAACCTTTGTGACCCTACTTATTCATGTTACCCTCGGTAATGTGTTTGCTCTTCATGACAAGCGAAGCATCCTTCCTTTCCCAATACCATTTCATCATATTACCTTCGGTGATATGTTTGGTTCGATACAGTTGAAATGAATCTCATTTAATTTCACGACTCTACGAGATCTTATTTTATTTTCAAAATACCACCTTTGTCTTTTAAAATTTCAAATTTTTACCATTTGGATGAGAATTTTCAAAATTTCAACACAAAGTTTCTTTATTTTAAAATTTTAATTTAAAAACATTTTGTATTATAAATTTTTAACAGGTAAAGAATTTATGATACAAACCATTAACCCGGTTTGTATTTTGTCATCCAAAAATATTACAAAAGTTTATTTTCAAACAACTCTTGTTTCAAGACAATAATGTTACAAACTCATAACAATTGGATAAATCTAACTTTTGGTTTTCTCTATAGCTGTACTTTCGAAATGCCTACTCGACGAGATGCACAACCTCAAACCAACGAAGAAATCGCAACCTTTGTCACTCAGCAGATGGCTGCTGTGCTTCCGAACGTAGTAACCCAGATTCATCAGATATACAACAACAATGACAACAACAACGCCCAGCGTAATTTCAAGACCTTTAATTCAGCCAAACCGCTAAAATTTTATGGGTCTGAAGGAGCAACCACACTCTTGCAATGGTTCGAAAGTATAGAAAGCACATTCCGCCATGTTCAGTGTCCCAATGAGCACAAGGTAGATTTCGCTTCGAGTGTCTTTCAAAGGAGAGCACTCACTTGGTGGAATGGTATTATGAGAGATCGAGGTGCCGATGTAGCAATGGAACTGACGTGGGAGGAATTTAAGGATCTTATGAAGAAGGAATTCTGCCCATGAAGTGAAATAAGGGCACTTGAAAATGAGTCCTATTATTTAAAATAAGATAGTGGGGAAAACCGTGCCTACACTGACCGATTTGAACAGTTAAGCCTACTTTGCCCCACTATGGTCACACCTTTGGATCGGGCCATTGAGAAATACATCGATGGTTTACCTAACCCTGTCCAAGACATTGTCACTGGCAGCCAACCTGCAACGCTTAGGGAGGCTAAGGAATTAGCTGCTATCTTGACTGACTCTCAGGTTAGAAAAGGTAAGTTATTTCGACAAGGAGACAAGAAACAAGACACCGAATCCGTTACCGAGAATTTGAAAAGATCAAAGGCCGAATCTTCTAAGGGTTCTAGGAAGCGCAAGGCTTCAAAGAATTTTGCAATTCCTGCACCTGCTCCACTGAACTCAGTACCCATTAAGGGATTTTATCGTGGGAAGCAACCTCGGTGAAATCTTTGCAATTATCATCATGCGTCAAATTCCCCTTGTCGCCAGTGTACAATTTGTGGTTTATTTGGACATCTAGCTGTGACCTGTCGTATCCAGAACCGAGCAACCCCTACTCAGACTCGCCCAAGAGCATGTTTCAATTGTGGTGACTTAAATCATTTCAAGTGAAACTGCCCCAAGCTTGCCAGTGCTAATGGACGAGTATTCAACATCAACGAGGCTAAAGCTAATGATTAAGCGCTTATGATCATTTGAACCTCTAAATTTCCAGTTTATTTTCAAGATCAATGTACATATTTTAACTATGTTTGTAATGAAAAAATAAATTTCAAGAAGTTTATCTTTATCTCTGTTATTCAATTTTCAATTTCAAACTCTAATATGATTGCACTATATGTGATTTCAAATTTCATGCAAATTTTGGGGATTCCGTTCTTTAGGAACTAAAAATTTTGGGGATTCCGTTCTTTAGGAACTAAATCTTATAATTTAGTATAATGTGATTGTACTCTGGTGCATTCGTACAAACTTGGTAACACGATCAATACAAGTTAATACTGTTTTATGATCATAGCATTATATATATGATTTGTTTATCTAATACGTATAGCACATGATTATAAATTCAATTTGCTTCGTATGTTGATTTAACGTACTTAGTTTGTTAACTTAGCATACCTAGCACATGAATTGAGAACATTTTCTTGATATGCTTACATTATGATGATAATGTATGAATTATATATGTTGCATTCTACCTGTTTGGTTAAGTATGAAACATATATAAATATTCGTACTAGAATAAAATACCTACTACCCAATTTGTTGTATGCAGAATAAGTAGTGCTATTATTACTAGTATGAAATGCAATTTGATTTGACAGATATATTATGGTGACAATATTTAGTTGATAGTTCGACCTTATTATTTGTTTACCCTTGCTTAACAAGAGGAGCTATGTGGACCATGTGACGAAACGAGTAATAATGGGTGCACACTTAATTATGAGTTTCGACGCATGAGAATCATAGTAAGCCTTGTTAAGTATGGTGGCATAAAATTTAGAGTGATTAAGGTAACGGGAGGAGTATGATGCGATAAGAACACGGTGGATACGCCGATGGTACTTCCTATATATAAGTGTTCTTATTGTGTTATTCTTCAGAACGTTGCTGAAATCATTTAGTGATTTTATGTTATCTTGGACCATTATGTGATTATGTGTTTTAGTGTTATTTGTGTGGTTATTTTCGATGGAAGATGACGAGTACATTCATTAACTCAAATCGAGCCGACCGGTAGTATATTATGGTGTTAAAGGTGACGATCTTGATGCCATTGGTATGTTGACCCGTCTCCTATGCATGAGATGCTCATGGTGCATTGGATGTACCTCGTGGGACGATAGAAACCGTGTACGTGTAGGGCTTGAATGTACACCCTTTTGTTTGCTAGGAATTACACTATGAGCTTAGTATAACATAGTGCCATACTTAAATGATTTTTGAATACTAGTCGACTATCACAAGTTTCAAAGGGTTGGATACCATGAGATACTTTGAATATCCCAAATCACATTTTGAATTCCCTTCCAAGTGATGCTCCGCATCTTTGGGATCTAGCAATCTGCTCATCCATTAATTGCTTCAATTCCACTCTACGGTCTCCTTCGAATAAATATCGGGACGCAATTTCCTGAAGTAGGGGAGACTGTGACACTTATGCTCCGTAAACACACACAATGTAGGACACTATCTTTTATCAAAGAAACAATGTGTTTTGGTCACAAAATTTGTTTATTTTGGTTTTACAGTTTCACATTTTGATTCTAGTTCATTTTCAAGCTTTAAATCGCTTTCTGGAAAGTTAAACGCGAACTGATGCGTAAACGTAATCAGTTTAATGCGGCAAACACTCCGGAATAGTGACATAGGGTTAACATACCTGAAATAACCTCCACATAACTTAGAAATAAGTTTTGGATGGTTCAGTGTGTTGAAATCAAGTTTATTCGCTTACATGGACTAATTTCGACAAACTGCGAAAGTATGCCGATTCGTACTGTAACGAACCTTCTGGAATATGATCAAAAGTTAAACATGACCTAAATATCCTTTACAAAGCTTAGAAATAGGCTTTGAGGTGTTTGGTGCGCAAAAATAAACTTATTTGATCAACAGGGACTAAAAGCGTCAAAAAGTGCCCAAATGACCAGATTCATTGTATCTAGTCAAATTTTGATGCTTTGATGGTTTTTACCCCCTGATTTCAAATAGCATTTGCTTGTTTTGAGTGTTCCATGGTTTAGAAATACCTTGTGCCCACATGTAAGGTCTAGATCAAGGCACGTTTTGCGAGGAACGATCCTAACGGTTCTCCAAAATCTATAAATACCCATGCTTTCATTCACTTCAACTCACACTTGATTCATTTTGCTCTAAGTTGAGGTTTAAACACTTCATACCTAAGCAAACTTGGATCAAACTTCCTAGCATGGACCCTTTGTAAGTATTCTATCGTGTTTTTATGCGTTTTTAGCACGAATGTCAACCAGCATTTGACTTTCTGCTTTGACCACGAGTTGGTCAACACGAAGTTCGTTGAACTTTGCAATGTGAGCGTAATCACGATGGTTATAGTCCCGTGTGACTATACCTACTGATTACCACGTTGACTAGGCGTAGTGACGAGTCGTAGTTTCGGCCAAAATGCGTATTTATGCGTATTTTGCAACCAAACTATTCTTGGGTATCAAAACCGTTTGTTTTGATATCAAACTTGATTTCTAACTTAGTTAAACATGTTTTAACATGTTTAACTCGTCACTTTTAGGATAGTGCTTGTGTAGAGTCGTAAGTCAAGCGGTTTTGACAACGTCTTAGACTTTCGAACCCGACCCGTTTGGTCAATCATTAGGATCCGACCAAACATATAATGTGACCATAGTTGTATAGGGAATAACCTTCCGAGGTTATACCTTATGGTCACTTCGTTTAGTAAGTTGTATGATAGGTAGTTTATATGCCTTAGGAAAATGACCAAAATGCCCTTTTTCGCATAATTTCATTTTAAGCATATGTAACACATGTTTTGACATCTAAACTGATTATAAAACATAATTAGATATGTTAAGGCATATAATACTTGTCATAGGCCTACTTAGGCGTCTCGAACGCGCTTTAATGGGCCGTAATGGGTCGTAAGCGCTTAGGATAGGTTTCGATTTAGAATATAGGCTTGTTAAACCATATCACATGGATTCCAACACTCATTTGGTTTACAAGACCTCATTCTACCCGATCTTCCGATTTAGGTGTCTTTTCCCTAACATAGTATCTGTTACCCTAGTAACCGCTTCAACACTTGAACTCTTGGTCTTTTGAGCTTTGTTATACCTTTGAACCAGGACTATACGCAACCCCAGGTGAGTACATAGTTCCCCTCTTTTACCGTTTTCAAATGTTTTGGGGTGATTCATATGTTTAATCGATTTGTTTTCAAAATGTATGGCATATGTGTGTTCACTAAGTGCTTTTATGTGTATTATTCCGATTATGCAAATGTAATGTTTTATCCTTAAGTAATCTACCTATCTTCATAGCTAGATTCATATAGGATATTTGAAGTACAGTCTTAGATCTTCCTATCTTCATAGTAAGGATTTTAAGAAGTACTGTACAACTCGATGGTTGGTTTTTGTGTAGTTTGTTGGTGATTTAGATAACGAAACTAGATAATACAATAAGCACATGGTGGATACGCCGCTGGTACTTCCTATATATAAGTGTGCTTATTGTATTACCTTTCATGGCGTTATCCCGAATCACCATTAGGATTTAGGATTGTTTAGATTCAATAATTCAATATGACAAGAACCCAGGATCCCTGTAGTATCTATCTATCTTCATAGTTAGACTTATATGGGATGTTTAGAGTACTAATATTGGAGTCCATGTTTGGATTCATTGTGTACTTTAATGCATGTTAGATTAGACAATGTGACAGAACCCGAATCCTTATAGCATCTATCTATCTTCATAGGCTGATTCTTGTAGGATGTTTAAAGTACTGATATTGGAGTCCTTGATTGGATTCATTGTGTGCTTTAATGCGTGTTTACGAGTCGGTACAAGTTGACGATTTATGTGTTATGTGGTAGTTGTGATTTAGATAACGAAACGGGTACAATAAAATAAGAACATGGTGGATACGCCGCTGGTACTTCCTATATATAAGTGTTCTTATTTTATTATTCTTGTAGCGTTATCTGGATCACTTTAGGATTTTGTGTACTATGGTTTCAGTATTCGATTATCGAAATCCTTGTAGAATCTCCCATATCTTTATATGTTAGATTCTTAGAAGGATATTTAAAGTATTATCATAGATCATTGATTTGATTTTATATAATACTTATATAAGTTTTGATTTATTTCAAAACAGTTATTATTAATCCTTGATTGGATTCCTACTAACATATTAACAAGTTTTTATGAAGGTTTAATTGAGATTTCAATGTAAGGCATAAAATGACTTAGTAAATATCATATTGCCATATACAAACCTATTTTGTCACGAGTTTTCACAGTTAAGATTAAAATATTGCAATACCAAATGTTTTGCCATTTATTTGGCTAATAAAACCTATGTATTCGCCGGCATTTTTATGCTGACTGTTTTCGCATATGTTTCAGGTTTTCGACTGTTCAAGCATGCAATGCATAGGACTGCATACGGGCCTTAGACTTCTAAAACAAAAGAAGAATTACATATATTCTTTGTTTGTAAAACAATGTTAATGATATTGAAACAATTTAGTACCAGTAGTTGTGAGCAATTTGTAACGTGACTCCCCGATATTTCCGCTGTGTGTTGTTATATTACGCGATTGGGGCGTTACATAACTCATTTGTTAAATGTTTCATAAACCACGCGTACGTAAACCATTAGACTTGTCTTGCGATTCCATGTATCTCGACCCATGACCACTCCAGCCTTCCAGACAGCAAGTTCCCAATGCTATAACTCTACAAACCTGCAAGCATGCAGACAAGTGTGTTAGGCGACGCTGGTGAGTTCAAAGTTTGTTAACGTGTTTAGTTACTAGTTACCAGATTAAAATGTTTCACAGATTCGATGTTGTTAATCACACGCTTACCGCCGATGGCTCCAGATTACTTGCCCTAAACCCCAATGCCTCTATCAAAGCAAAGGTCAAGATGGGGGGTTATTAGTTCACTCCCGACCTCCTCGGTGCGGTGTGAGGGTGCCAAACCTAAATAGCGCTATTAACTAATACCCCGTTGCCTCTCCGGCAACAATCGGTAGGAGGGACTTGAGTGATAGATATACGAGTATTAACCAACACCCCAGGTTTAACATTCCAGTCAAACCCAATTACCCAGCATTCCTCCCCGGGACGCATGCTTGGAAAAAGAGCAGTGAACTCACCTTAGATTTGCTCGGTATGTTTCGATACATTACCCGTTCCCAGTTGGTCAACCAAACCCTACCGTGGTTACCAAAGACAATAAGTTTCGTAAATACACAGATCACGTATTCCTTATACAGACTACTCAATTAGTGTACACATATATTATCATGCAAATTGTAATAGTTGGTCATGAAGTCCAACAGTCTATATCACACATCACATTTCATTTTAACAGTTAGCATATGAGGTAAGTCATCCTTATAACATCTATCAAATAATTCGGCTCACACAAATAAACATGCAGGTTCACAATCATGTAACAACTTAACTAATTCAAGGTATCAAGCATTCAAGTGTCCGACCACGTAACTGGTCCTCCTACACAGTTCGGCCCAACCATACTTTATACATATGTGTGCGAGTCCAGTTGTTAAGTAGTCTAAATGATTGTGTGACTCTCTAAATAGTGTGTGACTCCCGGTTATATGGCCCAATAGTCCTCGGCCCACTATACCGGTGTACGATCAGTCCAAGCATGAGGCCTAAAGATATTGCCCGGCCCATAGTGAGTGTGTGATCGTGCATTACTATCAGGTCCAATATGCAGTTTACTAGTGTGCGATCAGTTGTTCAATGTCCGAATTCACAGCCAATCAGTTACAAAATCATACAACAACTTAACTGTTTGTCTGTTCACAGCATTCCCATGAAAAACTCTACCAAACGAACTGACATCCGTGGATTTTCCGAGCATATTTTGTGTCCTCTATACTTTGACTACCTTGTAGAGCCTTGAAAATGGTTTAACGGGGGTTAAAAGTGCCAAAAATGAGCTTATGCAAGTGAAGGGACCAAAACTGTAAAATACAAAACTGTTGCTGAATCGGCCAGAGGTCGCGGGCCGCGTAAGCCGAGTCCCATTTCTCACGCAGGGCGCGACAGCATGCCCAGTAACAGAAAGTTGTTTTTCAGCAATCTATTGCAACTTCAGGGGCTGTTCTTGCCATTTCTTTGTGTATTGGCCAAGTTTAAGTGATCACCAAGGCTTTAACTCATCTCCACACACTTGTAGGATCATGATCTTGTCACACCCTATCTTTTGCGGAAGCGTATGATGTGTGAATAGCTTGTTATCATTGCATTCAATAATAATAAACAACTACATGATTAAAACGATGTTCATCCATTCAGAAAATTTTGATTATTACAAACACTTAATTATTTAAGTTTTAAGACATAACCTTCATCTAGGTTACAATTTGACAAAAGTGGATGACATCTATGCTTGTAGTCTACTTCTAGTTACGACACTTGCGCCCAAGATCCATCCTGTCACCTGAAATACATGTAATTTTGGAAAACATCAACATAAAGTTGAGCGAGTTCATGCGTTTTGTATATCTTGTATGAAAACATAGTTTGTAACTTTTACAAATCAAGTATTCATTGTATAAATCAAGTTTTCTTGTGTACACCATGTACTAAATGAATGTTTGTGCAAGGACATTAAGGCATGTGAGGACATAGGGAGCATTAGTATTTTCTCCCTCAAGGCATGTGAGGACATAGGGAGCATTAGTATTTTCTCCCCCAAGGCATGTGAGGATATATGGAGCATTAGTATTTTCTCCTTTAACTGTGTCGATTCCCCTCGACTGTGTCGATTAACCTCGACTGTGTCAATTTCCCTTGACTGTGTTGATTACCCTCGACTACTGTGTCGATTAACCTCGACTGTGTCGATTAACCTCGACTGGGACACCGAAGCACTCAAGAGGTCACATAAGGACCATGAGTGGGGCTCGGCCGTACCCGTTAGATCTAACCCTCGTCCCTAATTAAGTTTTAATGGCATCTCAATATCTAGTCTATGCTCACATGATCTAGTATTTTCTAGGCATTTCTTAAAGCACATCATACTCGGTTCTCGTTCTCACCAAGTGTGCTTCTCGAATTTTTACCACTTGTAAAAATTGTAAGATTTGCAACATGTATTTCACCCCCGAGAGTTATAAAACCAAAAACAGTTAAGAGAAAAGGGGGAGCATGAAATCACAACTTTGCGTTCCTGCGTCTTAAACTTCACCGGATTTGCTTATCTAGCGTCGTGACCTAAACGTGTTTTATTAACGTTAGTCACTAGACTTGTATCACACAAGTACAAGTCACTATCTTTTGTGCACGTATTCTTGTGTTAAAAATAGCTTATTTTTTTTAACTAAGTGTCTTACTTATATTATTTTCTCGAAAATAATTATAAGTTTCTTGTATTTTGCACTTTGCACCCGAATTATGTATTTTTGTATTTTTACTTCATAAGAGCACCTAGTGTATTTTCAAGTCCTAATACACTATCAAGTATAGCACATACTTCATATACTTAGCACAAAATTTGGTGATCAAATAATATATATATTTTTATCAAAAATATACATACTTAGTATCAATTTTTATTCTTGAAGAAATCATCATTTCTTAGTACAAAAAATTGGGGAAACCTTGGTAAATGTTTTTAGACACATTTTTAGGGAATAAGTTCCTCAAAACTTATATTTTTCTAAGTGTCAAAATTTATAAAAATTTTGGCAGAGTTTCCCCTAAAAATGGAGGTTTCCCATGTTTTCAAAACATGTGTTTATTTTCTTTTAAAACATCATCAACAATCAATTTCAACAACAATCACCAACAATATACATTAATTTCTCCATTTCAATTTTAATATACACAACTGGGCTGTTTTCGGGGATTTTAATAAAATGGTTAACTTATTTAAAACATTCCCAAATTTTTACAGAATGTCTTAAACGATCCAAAACTTATTGTGTAAAAATCTCGGGAGTAAATTCATTACCAATATTTTATAAAAATTCATTTTCCGGACTGAAATCAGATTTATCCTTTTTCTGACCGCAGTCCACGAAATAATTTATTTAAAATTCCTCGAGAGTCCGATTTACAAAATTCCAGTGAGAGAATTATAAATACATCGGTGGTCATCTGTAGTACAAATATCATGATCTAACTCTACGCAGAGTTCAAGTTATGACAGAAAACAAAACGCATATTTTCAGCAGTCAAAATGCAGCTTTAGCTGCTGTTACAAAACGACATTTTAAAAATAGTAAACGAAGTCTAAAAATTATGATTCCAGTGCCATTAGAACCGTATTTCATAATACATAATTCTAGACTTCAGAAAATACATTTTTCGTTTTATTAAGGTCCTGTTACAGCCTGTTGAAGTTGGCTGAAAATACAACTCAGCATGCTGTTTTTAGCCTAAATGTTACTAAAACGCGCCCATACGATCACCATACTTTCTAATAACGATTAACAACAGGTCATAAGTTATTTACAGCAGATCATTGTTTGTATTACTCAGATTTATCATGATTACTTCATTACTTTAACAATACTTCATCACTAGACTAGTTTATGTTCAAGACTTGTTTATGTTTTAGTGTTCCTTATCATTTTGCTCTTTAAACATCATTAACCACTCTAATTAACATGAAAATACAAGGATCTAAGTTCTTACCACTAGTTCAAGACTAGGGAAGTTCAAGTGAAGAAATGTGGTGGTTAATGGCGAATAGAGAAGGTCCTTCCACTTTCGAGAGCACCAAGCTTCGTTGTATGACCCGTAGCACCTTTGTATGTATGTAGATTGCTTGGAAAATGAAGTGAGGGTGGTGGTATGGTGGTGGTTGATGGCTGCCGAACACAAGGAAGAGAGGGAGAGAAGAGTTGAGTGAATTGTGATGTTGGTGATAAGCGTAGTCAAGTTCCTTTGGTCATTCTTATAATCCCCCAACATGTGATGGACCAAAGGGTCTTGTGTTTGCTTAGTACATGACATATCCTATTAAACAAGTCAATAAAATCTCCCTATTTGCACATGTGGGCCGATTTTATTCATGGGGGGAGGGGGTCTATATGTAAATATGAACCATGTAGTTGGATGATAGTTCATTTCCAAACATATAGTTAGTCATGATAGTTACAATATATTTTAGTGGGTGTTAGGGTGTTCGGGGACCCTAACTATCTCTGAAAAATAAAAACAATGCTTCTAGCATTATTTTTGTGTTCCGGGTAACGACTGGTTGTTCGGTTAAATACCGGTTCGTTTAGTGTCTTTCAAGTATTCTTTTGTAACACTTTCAATTCCCGACAATTAGGGAAGTATTCTGGATGATAAAATGAAATTTCTGCATGAAATTTATGTGTTAAAAGCTGATTTATAGCTGAAATTTATAAATTTTGCACTTAAAGTGCGTTTCGGGTGCTTTTTAGTGCGTATTTTAGCTTTCGTGATGTCTATGTATAAACCCTTGTATGTACTCTTGGGTTTTAATGCATTCTTGACGTTGGACCTACACCTAGGTTCCAATTCTAATGTCTGACAGCTTTCTGCAGTTCTGTTGACACGATGTGTCTTACCGGTGAGTTTACTAATATTTTTGACGCAACGCTATCATAAAGTAATTCTTGTAGCACATATCATGCATGAATTCTCTTGCATGGAATTCAAAATTTTATTTGTCTGGTAAACCAGATCATGCTCAGTCATTTAGGCACAAATTACTGTTCATTTCGTGTACGGAATGTACGGAAAAGTGACGGTTGTCACAGTCTCCCCCCGTTAAAAGAATTTCGTCCCAAAATTCAAGCGATGCCATCGGTCGCAGGGGAGTTGTGAAACCAATATGGCCACTTAGATTCATGATTTGTCTTTATGTTCCCATAAAATCTCTGGGTCATGTCATGAATTCTATCGTATTCAAGTGAATCAATCCTGTCTTTTTTTTTTTGTATCTTGTGGACTCTTGGTCCGTAACCTTAGCAGGTTTCTATAGTATTGTGGACTCTTGGTCCAAAACCTCAACAAGTTTCTATAGCATTGTGGAATCTTGGTCCAAGACCTCAACAGGTTTCTATAGCATTGTGGACTCTTGGTCCAAGACCTCAACAGGTTTCTATAGCATTTCTTGTCGTTTGTCATTGACGTGAATCTTATTTGTGGGAACAACGACTGTTCCTTGAGTCAGACTCCTTTAACGACTAGACACATGAATGTGCCGCGATCACTACTGATCTTTTTCTGGGAGTTTCATCTTATGAGCAATGGTTCTGATCCCTACACCGGGGATTCAACCTTTTCGTTTTCCAAATCACACTACGCCTTCTCTAGGCAAGGCTCTCATTTTAGTCATACATCTTGTCTCATATTCTTATGATTTCTACCGCTCATAGGCGTAATCTTTCTGTATTCTGCGGGCTGTCCTGATATGGTCACATATCTGAACGATCTTGCCTCTAGTTTTCCTAGGCCATCTCGGGCCAGTTGATTGTTTATTCCCGGTCTCTGTTCAACATGGCGGGAATTGACTCATTATGTTCCATCTAAAGCTTCACACGAAGCGGTTTAGACGGCGGTGTGATAAATACTGTTGCAGGAAGACTCCACTAAAGGCAAGTGAGTGTTCCAACTTTTTATCAAAGTTTATCACACAAGCACGTATCGTGTTCATACAGTATGCATCGCTCAACAGCTCAGTTCATATTCGAGTTCTTATGCTCATCGGTGTGTTGTAACCCTTGTGATTAGTAAAGATCGTGCAGCGTTTTCTTTCAGGTAATGACGTCCAGTTTGCGGCGCGCAATTGCTGTATCTATCTCAAGGTCTCTTCTCATGATTCCTTAATCAATGTGTCGCGCATGCAATGTTGTGGTCTCGTTGCATTTGACGTACAATCGAGACTTTGTTGAGAAGCGTCACATAATTGCAACTCTAGCTCTTTAGCTCTTGGTTGCAGGGTTGGCAACTGTTCTTATCCATCATGGATCTGAAAGTTCTCACTCTGCGAATTCGAAATTCGTTTTTCGTCATCACAGCACATAACTGTTCTTTTCTCTAAGAGTTGCAAGATAAATTACAGCTGTTGCTCATGACCTTCTTTGGTCGTTGGCCAACTAAGAATGTAGTCAGTAAGTATATGACTTCTCTAGGTATGGCTTACACGTTCGATTCATGAGGTCCATGAACATTGTCGATGCATGTGTTAAGCCAAATGATACAACAAGGAACTGGTAATGCTTGAAGCGAGTCTTGAAGGTCGTTTCAGGGATATTTCCTTCTTGTATTCACAGTTGAGGACATCCTGTCCACAAGTTAATCCTTGAGTGGTAACTAGGATCTTGTGATTTTGTCTGTTCATGTCATCAGTCCTTGACAAAGGATTCTGCTTCTTAATTCTATGGAGTTTATGCGAAGTGGAGTCTATCAACTTTTTCCTTCTGTCCTTAACTAAGGATGTTATGTCCTTAATTTTTCCCCTGTCTAGCCGCTCTTGCGGTTATATCAGAGGTTCATGCTTTCGCTGATGAAGTCAGTCGGGAAGACGTTATTTGGCACTGGTGCCATATCTGGCACGAGGCTCATTTTAAACTTCTCTTGTTGCTGCGGAGGGGCGTTCCTGGCAAGTCTTCAGAAAAGGCTTCTGGAACCTCTTCCGTCACGAGAATGTTCTCAGGCTCTGTAGTCTACTCGGAGGAGTTTCTATGCCTCTTCGACCAATGAGGGATGTCGTAGATCTGCTGCCTTGTGGGGTCTAGCATCCTTGCACCTATTGCAGGAAGTTTGGGTTTCATCATTCGCAAGAGGGATGCGACTGATTTTCTCATATTAACGACGTCAGCTGTATACTTGGATTTCCGATCCATGCTGACTATCATATTATGACTTCGCGAGTCAAGGGTAACAGAAGGTTCAGGCCTTCTGAGTCCCTAAAATATAATTCCTTACTTGCTTCATCTGCTTTAACTAGCCTTCTATATGCCTATTTCGACAGAATATGGGACGTCTATTTTATTTGAAACTAGGCCAAGCAGTCTCTTATGTTTTAAGCATGCAAGGTTAAAGTTGGTGCCAGTATTAATTAAAAGTAGATGCATTAGGTTGGTTAATAGGGAACATACCCATAACCGCATCTGGACCCTGGCGTGCTTCACGAGTTTCGGTCGTGAAAACCCTTCCTTGCTTGTTTCTTCTCAGGGCAATCTTTTCTAAAGTGTCCTGCTTCACCACATTTGTAGCAACCTGGTATTTTCTTATCTCTTCCATCTGGGTCCCTTGCCCAACAGGCATCCTTGCCGTGTCCTTCTTTTCCACACTTTCCGCACTTAGGCCTCAGACATCGGCCTTTATGGAGAAAAGTGCATTTCCCATACCTTGGCTTAGTCCCCGAGTAAACTTTACCTCCGGCCTTATTAGTGGCTCCAACAGTTTTCCTGCCATGTGGCGAATTCACTTTCTTTCTTTTGTTTGCCTTAAAGCTTCCATAGATGACTCGGGTGCTCGATTTTAGGCTTGAAGACTTCCTTTTCTTGTTGCTTGATGACTCCACATGAGTCTCTTTCTTGTTATCCTCAGATTCTGAAAACTTTCCCGCAACGTAGTGCTTCTTCAGTAAGCTTAACGCTTAAATCGATAGCCTCTGCGATAGTTGGAGTCCTTGAGGTAGTAACCAAGCTCCTGATCTAAGGTGCAAGTCCCCAAATGAATCGTTCAACCCTCTTGAATTCCGGTTTGACTAAGTAGGGGACGACCCTAGACAAGTCGTGAAATCGTTGGACGTATTCAGGAATCTTCGGTCCGTCCATTTTCAAGTTCCAGAACTCCACCTCAAGCTTCTGGATTTCAGCCCTAGAACAGTATTTCTTTTCCATCATTTCCTTGAGCTCGTCCCAGCTTAGTGCATAAGCAACATCTGTGCCAAGGGTTTGAACCTGAAGGTTCCACCAGGAGAGTGCGCCATCTAGAAATAACCCTGAGATATAGGTAACACTCTGTTGGGGTGAACAGTTACTCATTCTTAGAACTGAGTCAGTCTTTTCTGTCCAACGAACAAATGCAACGGCACCTCCTGTGCCATCAAATTCAAAGGCTTGCAGTCCAGGAACTGTTTATAGGTGCAGCCAGTCGGAGGGTTATTTCCAGTAGTGCCATCGTTGTGCTTAGAGCGGAGGGCTTCATGTCGTGCAATGGCCTGTGAGATGCGTTCTTGCAGCTCGGCTTCTGTTCTTGGTAGCATACTGGTGTTTGTGCCTTGCCTGGGCGGCATTCTCTTCTGTCAAAATGGTATGAAGTAGGTTAGACAACATTTCAATTGTCTATGAGATACATAGCACCATAAGCCATTATGT
Organism: Helianthus tuberosus; assembly: GCA_030545235.1. Lineage (NCBI taxonomy): Eukaryota > Viridiplantae > Streptophyta > Magnoliopsida > Asterales > Asteraceae > Helianthus > Helianthus tuberosus. Next base: position 197,773,804 of record CM060363.1, on the reverse strand, counting down.
AATCACCCAATTTCACACGTATATATAATTAGTGTATAAGCGAGGAAACAGTTACTAAGCCTTCACATAGGCTTGCCAACTTGGCTTATTGTTCGTCATGAAATGAACTCGAGGCTACATCGCCTTGGTCATTCAAGTTGTTTCCTGCTACATTGGTTTTTCTTAGGTCTTTGGCTTTACTGGTGCGTATATTTTCCCTTAGATAGGGTTGTTCGTGTCGAGGTGGTAGAGAGTGTATCATCACTGATTCTTTCTGAATGTCATTCCACCTCTCTTGCTTAAATATCGTTTTCTCAAACGTCTCGTATGCAGGTAGAAGTGTCAGTCACGAAGTAGGCTAAGATATGCTTCCTACTTTCTAACGTGCTAAAGCACTGATCTATGTGTTGTTCTACCAGATGAAGGTGAGGACACCTATAGATAAATTTTGTGTGGTTTTCATTAGCTCGACCCGCAGAGTCCACCAGGATTTCTGTGCACTACAAGTCGTTATTACGTGGGCCCCCGTAATAATAAATTGTCTTGCACAGTTACCCTAATTTTCTCTCGTCCAAGCAGATGATCAATCAAGGAGGGGACACTACTGTCCTTATACCTCTTGTCATGGAAAGGACCTCTGCGATGGTCCACGCGCTAACATTCGTTATCGTTACGCGCGTATAGGCACGATGATTAGATGGAATAGGAATAGAGAGAATTCCTAGTGGTTGGAGGGGCACCTTCGAGATGAATACTTCATCTTCCTTTTCTGGTCAAGTATGTCGTCAATCTTGCTTCACATAAGCCGCAGGGATCTCGTCTCGTTGATTGAGAATTCGTTCAAGGTTGCTGCCTCTGCCTCCTCATCATCACCGTAGTCAGGCACCTTCGCGATCGAGAGAGAAGAGCAGCCATTTCCTACGGAAGCAAGCTCAGAATCTTGTTTGGTAATCACTCCCAGCCATGAGCTTTGCAAAGGACGCGAGGTCGGTAGCTTCATCGTGCGAGTTATGTACAGTAATAGGAGTCGGAGTCGAAAGTATCTTATTCACGTCAATAATCATTCCGTACACTTATTTGTATATATGTATATCAATAACATATATGCTACTTAGCATAATCAAACAATTTAATGCATTATATCACGTATAACTCTCGTTTTTGGGGGGTCATTTTGTTTTTGGTAAGTCTAACTCGTGTAGACTATGCTTTGGTTGACACCTTATTTTAAGGGTATTCCTCACTAATGTCCTTGCCTTGTCACTTTTTTTAAAAGTGTCTGACTTGTGGATCTTGGCGCTTTCATGAATGCAATGAAAACCTTTTTGTAAAAATGTTTTCGTGAAAGAACTCTAGTAATTGTAGTCTAGACTCGAGAAAGAATCCTAGTTCACTACAATCGAAGCTCTGATACCAAACTGTCACACCCTGTCTTTTGCGGAAGCGTATGATGTGTGACTAGCTTGTTATCATTGCATTCAATCATAATAAACAACTACATGATTAAACGATGTTCATCCATTCAGAAAATTTTGATTATTACAAACACTTAATTATTTAAGTTTTAAGACACAACCTTCATCTAGGTTACAATTTGACAAAAGTGGATGACATCTATGCTTGTAGACTACTTCTAGTTACGACACTTGCGCCCAAGATCCATCCTGTCACCTGAAATACATGTAAATTTGGAAAACATCAACATAAAGTTGAGCGAGTTCATGCGTTTTGTATATCTTGTATGAAAACATAGTTTGTAACTTTTACAAATCAAGTATTCATTGTATAAATCAAGTTTTCTTGTGTACACCATGTACTAAATGAATGTTTGTGCAAGGACATTAAGGCATGTGAGGACATAGGGAGCATTAGTATTTTCTCCCTCAATGCATGTAAGGACATAGGGAGCATTAGTATTTTCTCCCCCAAGGCATGTGAGGATATAGGGAGCATTAGTATTTTCTCCTTTAACTGTGTCGATTCCCCTCGACTGTGTCGAGTAACCTCGAGTGTGTCAATTTCCCTTGACTGTGTCGATTACCCTCGACTGTGTCGATTAACCTCGACTGTGTCGATTTACCTTGACTGTCTCGATTAACCTCGACTGGGACACCGAAGCACTCAAGAGGTCACATAAGGACCATGAGTGGGGCTCGGCCGTACCCGTTAGATCTAACCCTCGTCCCTAATTAAGTTTTAATGGCATCTCAATATCTAGTCTATGCTCACATGATCTAGTATTTTCTAGGCATTTCTTAAAGCACATCATACTCGGTTCTCGTTCTCACCAAGTGTGCTTCTCGCATTTTTACCATTTGTAAAAATTGTAAGATTTGCAACATGTATTTCACCCCCGAGAGTTATAAAACCAAAAACAGTTAAGAGAAAAGGGGGAGCATGAACTCACAACTTTGCGTTCCTGCGTCGTAAACTTCACCGGATTTGCTTATCTAGCGTCGTGACCTAAACGTGTTTTATTAACGTTAGTCACTAGACTTGTATCACACAAGTACAAGTCACTATCTTTTGTGTACGTATTCTTGTGTTAAAAATAGCTATTTTTTTTAACTAAGTGTCTTACTTATATTATTTTCTCGAAAATAATTATAAGTTTCTTGTATTTTGCACTTTGCACCCGAATTATGTATTTTTGTATTTTTACTTCCTAAGAGCACCTAGTGTATTTTCAAGTCCTAATACACTATCAAGTATAGCACATACTTCATATACTTAGCACAAAATTTGGTGATCAAATAATATATATATTTTTCTCAAAAATATACATACTTAGTATCAATTTTTATTCTTGAAGAAATCATCATTTCTTAGTACAAAAAATTGGGGAAACCTTGGTAAATGTTTTTAGACACATTTTTAGGGAATAAGTTCCTCAAAACTTATATTTTTCTAAGTGTCAAAATTTATAAAAATTTTGGCAGAGTTTCCCCTAAAAAATGGAGGTTTCCCATGTTTTCAAAACATGTGTTTATTTTCTTTTAAAACATCATCAACAATCAATTTCAACAACAATCACCAACAATTTACATTAATTTCTCCATTTCAGTTTTAATATACACAACTGGGCTGTTTTCGGGGATTTTAATAAAATGGTTAACTTATTTAAAAAATTCCCAAATTTTTACAGAATGTCTTAAACGATCCAAAAATTAAAGTCCTGTTACACCCTGTTGAAGTTGGCTGAAAATACAACTCAGCATGCTGTTTTTAGCCTAAATGTTACTAAAACGCGCCCATACGATCACCATACTTTCTAATAACGATTAACAACAGGTCATAAGTTATTTACAGCAGATCATTGTTTGTATTACTCAGATTTATCATGATTACTTCATTACTTTAACAATACTTCATCACTAGACTAGTTTATGTTCAAGACTTGTTTATGTTTTTGTGTTCCTTATCATTTTGCTCTTTAAACATCATTAACCACTCTAAATAACATGAAAATACAAGGATCTAAGTTCTTACCACTAGTTCAAGACTAGGGAAGTTCAAGTGAAGAAATGTGGTGGTTAATGGCGAATAGAGAAGGTCCTTCCACTTTCGAGAGCACCAAGCTTCGTTGTATGACCCGTAGCACCTTTGTATGTATGTAGATTGCTTGGAAAATGAAGTGAGGGTGGTGGTATGGTGGTGGTTGATGGCTGCCGAACAAAAGGAAGAGAGGGAGAGAAGAGTTGAGTGAATTGTGATGTTGGTGATAAGTGTAGTCAAGTTCCTTTGGTCATTCTTATAATCCCCCAACATGTGATGGACCAAAGGGTCTTGTGTTTGCTTAGTACATGACATATCCTATTAAACAATTCAATAAAATCTCCCTATTTGCACATGTGGGCCGATTTTATTCATGGGGGGGGGAGGGGGTCTATATGTAAATATGAACCATGTAGTTGGATGATAGTTCATTTCCAAACATATAGTTAGTCATGATAGTTACAATATATTTTAGTGGGTGTTAGGGTGTTCGGGGACCCTAACTAGCTCTGAAAAATAAAAACAATGCTTCTAGCATTATTTTTGTGTTCCAGGTAACGTCCGGTTGTTCGGTTAAATACTGGTTCGTTTAAGTGCTAAATTGCACCGTTTAGTGTCTTTCAAGTATTCTTTTGTAACACTTTCAATTCCTGACACTTGGGGAAGTATTCTGGATGATAAAATGAAATTTCTGCATGAAATTTATGTGTTAAAAGCTGATTTATAGCTGAAATTTATAAATTCTGCACTTAAAGTGCGTTTCGGGTGCTTTTTAGTGCGTATTTTAGCTTTCGTGATGTCTATGTATAAACCCTTGTATGTACTCTTGGGTTTTAATGCATTCTTGACGTTGGACCTACACCTAGGTTCCAATTCTAATGTCTGACTGCTTTCTGCAGTTCTGTTGACACGATGTGTCTTACCGGTGAGTTTACTAATATTTTTGACGCAACGCTATCATATAGTAATTCTTGTAGCACATATCATGCATGAATTCTCTTGCATGGAATTCAAAATTTTATTTGTCTGGTAAACCAGATCATGCTCAGTCATTTAGGCACAAATTACTGTTCATTTCGTGTACGGAATGTACGAAAAAGTGACGGTTGTCACAGATCTTTCTTTGGAGGTTACACAAACACTTGTCATCATCTTGTGATTTCATGATCAGTATAAATAGCCAAGCTCTCATTCCATTTTTCCTCACCCTTGATCTGATTAATGCTTTAAGTTGAAGCCTTTGCTTCATACCTGAGTGTTATAGATCAAGTTCTCCCTAGCTTGGACCCTTTGTAAGCTTCTTTCGTGCTTTTATCGCTTTTCTAGCGTGAAAGTCAAACAGTGTTTGACTTTATGCTTTGACCAGTCAATGGTCAACGCAAAGTTCGTTTGAACTTTGCAACGTGATTGTAATCACGATGGTTATAATCCTTAGCGATTATACCTACTAATTACCACGTTAACTAGGTGTAGTGGCTAGTCAAAGTTTCGGTCAAAATGCGTTTTAGCACGCATTTTGCAACGGAACTACTTTTAGGTATCAAAACACTTTGTTTTGATACCAAATCAGTTTTTAAAGTTAGTTAAACACGTTTTGACATGTTTAACTCGTCACTACTAGTTTAGTGCTTGTTTATGGTCGTATGTTAAGCGGTCTAGACAATCGCTTAGACTTTCGAACCCGACCCGTTTGGTGGATCATTAGGATCCGACCAAGCATGTTTAGTGATCATAGTTGCATAGGGAATAACCTCTGAGGTTATACCTTATGATCACTTAGGATTGGTTAGTTATTTGCTAAATAGTTTATATGCCCATAGGAAATGACCAAAATGTCCTTTTGAAGCATAAATCCATATTTTTCATATGTGATCAACTTTTTGACATATAATCTGATTTAGTAACATGTTTAGGCATAATTGGGCATGTAAGAATTGACATAGCACATAGTTAACCATCCGACCTTAGTTTTACGCAAATGACGCGTTATAGTAGCTTATACTACCATAATGGGTCGAAACGGGTCAAAAGCACTTAGATAGACTTCCAAATCAGAATGTTAGGTCTATTAATTCATGCCATATGAGTTCCAATACTCATTTGATTTATAGAACTTCATTCTAGCTTATCTCCCGATTTAGGATCCGATTGTTTAACATAGTGATTCCATACTAGGTGCCACTTGATTCCTTGATTCCCGAGCTTCATTAGGACACTTAAATCAAGGATACTAGCAATCTCAAGTGAGTACATAGTCCCCTCTTTTACCGCTTTAAAATATTTTGGGGTGAAACATATGTGCCTATTTGTTATTTTCCTGATTTCAACCGTATGATTTTACATGCTAGTATTTATCTTTTGATGAATTGAACAATTATCTATGGTTTAAACACAAATTTTCAAAGATTCTAAAACTAATTGTTGGATTGTACTAGACACCCCATTCCCGTTGTATGTAATGTCAGAAACCAAATTTTAACCAAATAGAAATTGCCTTTGTGGTATTTCTATAGTCTCCAAGGTGTAGTTTGATACACTAAGGCTTGAATGAATACTAAATCACGCTTTCTTTGTATATTTTGATATACTACCAAGGTACAGTTTGATGTGCTCCCAAATGTGATATTATTTACCAAAGTATATTTTGATATACTATGTACAAAATCCGACATATACTTTAATATACTACTGACCTTATTAATTACCAAAGCATAGTTGATATGCTATTTCCAAAAACCAAAGCATCGTTGATATGTTATTTTCAAAACCAAAGCATAGTTGATATGTTATTTTCAAAACCAAAACATAGTTGATATGTTATTCTCAAATCCAAAGCATAGTATGAGATGCTATTTACAAAACCAAAGCATATTTGTGATATACTACCAACGCTATTATTTCAGTAACAAAAGTATATTTTGATATACTATATGTTTAACTATTTCTAAACCAAAGTATATTTTTGTATATACTACAAACCTTTTATCAAAACAATGCATTTTTAGAAACAAAACTTTTACAAGGATTCATGGCTATTTTTGTAAAACATAAACCTTTTTCTTATATTAACTAAAGCCATGAATCTAAATCAACAAAACCTATGTTACTCATAGGGATTTTTATGCTGACGTACCTATTTTCATATATGTTTCAGGTGCTGCTATGAGATGATTGTTGATGCATGCTATACATAGGATGGACTCGTGCCTTAGTGACTTTAAAACTCGAAAGACAATATTTGTATTTATCTCAATTGTAATAAAACAATGAGTTCAATAATTCAATAAAACGAAACAATTTAATCCATGGTTGTGAAACAATGATTCTGTTACAACACTCCCCGACGTTTCCGCCACGATTTGTTGTTTTACGTGGTCGGGGTGTGACAAGGAGTAGGCCAGAAGTTTCAGAAAATGACAGTTTCAGTCCCTGCACACATATTCATGCATATTTGACATATTTAACCTCCGTTAAGCCATTTTCAAGGCTCTACAAGGTCGTAAAAGTATAGGGGACATGAAATATGCTCGGAAATATCACGGATGTCGGTTCATTTGGTCGTACGGTCACGTTGTTCGGTTAATTACGACGAAACTTGAATGGACACGAAAACGATCCAAATTAAGCGACGAAAGGTATTTTTGCATTCCGATCACTAAAATAAAATATTTTAGTGTCTACAAAAATTTTTGGATGTCCGGATGTGGTCAGAACGTAAGATATGCGCGTAAATGCAAACTTACACCGTTTTTGACACTTTTAGTCCCTGTGTGATCAAATAGGCGTATTTTCACACACCGAACCACTCAAAGCTTATTTCTAAGCTGTGTTAAGGTTATTTATGGTATGTTTAGCTTATGATCATATTCTGGAATCTATGTTGCCATACGAAACGGCAGACTTTTGTAGTTTGACGCAAATAGTCCCTGCGAGCGAATAAACTTGTTTTTGCCATACCAAACCCTTTAAAACTTATTTATAAGTTATGTAAAGGTTATTTAAGGTATGTTAAGCATATGTTGCTATTCCAGAGTGTTTGTCACTTTAAACTGATTAGGTTTACGCATCAGTTTGCGTTTAACTTTCCAGAAAGCGATATAGAGTTTAAAATCGATCAAAAATCAAAATGTGCAAAATGTCAAACATAAATAAAAAACATTAGGATCAAAACACATTGTTTTACTGATTATAAAATTGTTCAGAGTTGCACATTGATAACACAAGCACGGATGTCACACGAAGCAGGAAGTTTCTAGGCTGAACAACTGGGTTAGGAGCTAATCTTGAATGTTTGAAAATTTCAACGTTTAAACAAGTTCATTAACTTGATACTTGTACAGTTTTTAGAAAAAAATATTGAAAAAGTTTGAACAAATGTCAGTTGTTTTGTTTTGGGCCAACCAAGGTCATTAACTTGGACTTGGTAGGCAAACTGAGTATCTAGGGTCATTAGTTTGGACCTAAATACTTAAGTGGATTTCTAAAACTGACCAAAACAAATAAAATTGGAAAAATGTGAAAATGTTAAAATTTGAAAAAGGAGGAGTTTGAATCGGATGACAATCCGATCGTATGGCCATCCGAGTGGTGGTCAAAGGTTATAAAAGGGGGTCAAAGTCTTTCAGTCAACTTCATTCGATCGGACCGCCCTTCGCACCACACTCAAAACTCTCTCAACTGTACTTGTTTGTTTTCTCAAATTCTTGCTTTCCAAGACACATAGGATTGTTGGCTTACTCAACCTTCACTATGGGAAAGGTAAATTTACTAACTTTCACCGTTAAAATTCAAAGATTTTGATGTTTTTAGAGGTGTCGGTGACTGTTAGAATGAAAATCTTAGATCTAGGCTCTGTTAGTGAATTTTGTTAGAATCCAAACATAGGGTTTTGTAGATCGGCCTTAGATCTATGAGTTTACCGAGCCAATTTCATGAAAAACATCTTAGATTTGATGATTAGATTGATAGAGGGTGTCGGTAGCCGAGAGACATTAAGTGAAATTAAACCCAATCTGTTGACTTTTGAGGAAATCTGAACATAGGGTTTTGTTAATCGGCCAATTCTCTACGTGTAAATGTATCCAATTTTATCAAAATGTTAGAAAATTTTTTATGTTCATGTGGGGAATCAAACTGTTCTTCATGAGCAATGGAACGAATGGCAATCCGATCGGATGACCATCTGATCGGAGGGCCATCCGATCCATGACACCATTATGTGTTTGAAAATTTGCTAAGTGTTTGATCTTTGTTAAACTATTATACATGCTTATCTGCTATGTGTTTTCAAACGAATGGCAATCCGATTGGAGGGCCATCCAATCCAAAACACTCTTTCACATGATTGATCTTTCATTGTGCCTAACTGATTAATCATTTGGAAAGAATGTAATCCGATCGGATGACCATCCGATCGGAGGGCCATCCGATCCAAATGCACATGCTTTAAACTGATGTTCTTTAATGGTTTGACTCATCGATCGGATGACCATCCGATCGGATGGCCATTCGATCTTCAGTACTGAGCAGAATGTATAGAGTGAGGTTTTAAGTGTTAGAAAAATTTTTGAGTTTTTCAAATTTTTTGTCATCTTTCATCTTATGTCTCGAAGTACGTGCAGATTTTAACGTTGATATTTTTGCAGGCAAGAGCTACTGACTGGCATCCAAACCACAACATCTACTGTATCTTAGATGAAAATTATTGGAATATGGCACCATTTGCAAAGATAGTAAAATTCTTGAAAGAAATTAAAATAGCTAAGGCATTGACTGATAAGACGAAATGTTATGAATCACATTTAAGGATGTTTTGGAAGTCTGTGAGGTATGAAGAAAAAGAAAAGATGATATACTCGGCAGTACAAAAGAAGGACGAGAATGATAAGGATATTGATATTGAAGTTAAGTTCAATGTGGCAGACGTGAGGAGGGTATTGGACTTGAGAGATAGTGATGATGACCCAATCATTGTTCCAGGAAGATTATGCAAGGGTTTGTGGTATAGAATGGGTTACACAGGTCATGTAAATGACAAGTATCTTATGTCTAGATTCTGTTGTCCATACAAGTTCATGGTTCATTGTGTAGTGCATGCATTGTCACACCGAAAGGGAGCCTATGATGAAACCTCAGACTACATCATGAATATTATTACATGTCTAGTGTTGAATAGGCCTTACAACATTTCACAAGTGTTGTTCAACCACATGATTGACAACATCAAAGGCGAAAAATACATCAGGTATCCAAGATTCATTCAGATGTTAATAGATGATCAAGTGCCTGATCTTTCGAAGGATTCAGATGATGAGTTGAAGTTGCATCACATGACCCGTGAGACTTTGAATAGATTAAATCAATATAAAGGTTTGAAAGAAGTTAAGAGCCACGGGTGAAAGGAATGATATGTAAGATTTCAAATCCAAACTATGTGGCACCTGAGAATGATGCATGGAGGCATGAAAATAGCGATTCTGAAGATGAGATGGATAAGTTGAGTTAAATGCATGAAAAGAAGCTAAGATATTGGTTTGTGAAAGATGGAAAAAGGAAAAGAACACCAAAGGCTTCTCCGACAGTGACTAAACCAAAAGTTTCTACTCCAAAGAAGACTGTTACTAAGGGTATAGTTGAAAGGGGGAGTCACATAAGAGGTTGATAGATTGTTCTTATGAAATGCTATACTTATGAGTGTTGTTATTTTTCTTGCAGAGCCAGCTAAGAAGAAATCACCACCGAGGCTTGTGGATGAACAAGTAATTCCTCCAACAGATCTAGTGCAGCAAGGTGTTGACTTAATGAAAATGACACTAGACGACTTCGTAAAGAGAAATGAGGAAGCTAAAGCTGCAAAGGAAGCTAAACATCTTCAAAGAATGTTGGTGGTGAAAGATTGAAAGAAAAGGAAGTTGAAGGAGTTGCTCACACAGACTCCAGTGCAACTATTAGTGATTCAAGTGATACTGAGCATGAAATTGATACATCAAAGATTGGCGTTGGAAAGATAAGATTGAAAGTGAAGCCTCAAAAGAAGAAGAAGGGCTCAGATGAAGAAGATTCTACTTACATTCCAACACCTGAAGAGAAAAAGAAAGGTACAAGGAAGCGTAAAGCTAGACCTACGGGTGTTATTCCAAGAAATGTTAGAGCAAGAAAAGGAGCAGCAACAATGCCTGAGATGCAAAGTAGTAAAGCTCCAGAAGTGCAACAAGCTCAAAGTATTCCAGAGGTTGAAGTTGAAAGTGTTAAAGCACCTGAGGTTCAAATGACAGAGGGTCCAAAAGCTGAAAAGAAAAAAGCCTGAAAGTCCTATCTTTGAGAAAGTTGAAAAGAATGTTGAAACAGGGAAATATGATGAAGATGAAGTTCAATTCATAGGTGAAAGAGAGTTTACACCACCACCTCCACCAGAAAATCCAACCATTCACATTCATGATGATGCAGAACAGTCACAGCCAAAAGATACTTCTTCTGGTTTATTTCCTGATTTCCGGAGGTTCATGGTAACTTTCCATATGATCTTCCTGAAGGTGATTTCGACGTATTCAATGAAGGTTAAATAAATGTGCTCACAAAGAAAGTCAACCTGTTAGAAAAAGCAAAAGCAAAAGCAGATTCTAAACATGATGACTTGAAAAAGAAGCTTGCAAAGGCATTAAAAGTGAATGAAGAGTTGAAGAAAGCTATGAATGATCATGCTGAAAGAATCGATGAATTAACAGATGATATTGGAGAACAAGCTAAACTCATTGATCAACTCACTGCAGAGCTTGCATAAGTAAATGCAAAACATGAGAATATGAATGAAGTGAACAAGACACTGCATCAGATGATAGGTGAGTTGCATGAGTCATCTTCTAATGAAAGTAAAGTTGTAAGACAAGAGATTGAAGCTCTGAGGGCAGATAAAGTTGTTAAGGATGAGCAGCTGAATATATTGTATGTTGTGATGTAACACAAGCTTGGAATCAACATCCAAGCTGTGTACAATGACTTGGAGATTCAAAGAGTTGAAGAATGTAGAGTGCAAAGAGAGAAGGAGTTGGCTAAGGAGACAACTAAAAGGAAGAAAGGGTTGGTGGTTGATAATGAAGAGATACTTGGATCTTCTAGCCAACAAGTTCAATCTGAAGCTGAAGGTATTGATGCTGAAATGGAAGATGCAGAGGTGAATAAGGAAGAAAACATGGAGGTTGATCCACAACAAGGTTTTGTTCTTATTGGCGAATCATTGTTACTTCCTTATAGCTTGAAAGGGGTAATTCGTCTTGTGAAAGCTGATCAAAGAAAACAAAAGGCGAGGAGACCTCAAGGTGAAATTGATCCTGATACAAAGTTATTGAGTTATAAAGTAGGAAAAGAGGATCATGAAGAAGAGGAAGAGGAAGAAGATCCTAAATTGAAAGATATTCTAGATGCTGTGGATAATTATGACCCCTCATGGGATGATTATGAAGACAATGATGATCAAGGAGCATCAGGTTCATTGTCAAAGCCTCCAGCTCAACATACGCTTGATGATTTTCTCAATGATGAACTGAATGAGCAAGAGGATGATCAGCATATTGAGTCTTCTTCTTCTGGTAAACAACACGCTGATCAAGTATTTCTAACTCAACCAAAAGTTATTTACTTGCATTCTGCATCTGAGGGGGAGTTAGAGGTTCCTAGAACCAGAGAAGAGATGTTAGAGGAATTGGGTTTAGATGATGGGAATCTGAAGTTTGACATAGAAGATGAGATTCCACCATCGCCAGAGAGAGAGTATGAGTTTAAGTTTCCAAATGAGGCCGATAACTTTAATGATGTCATAGTTGAATAAGATTCTGATATATCTGAAGAAGATACACCATTTCACTACTCTGGGGTTGATGATACTTTTCCAACGTTTGCTGAAATGTTCAAATCTCATAATGAAGATGAAGTGCATAGGAAAGTGGTGGAAAGGATAAGCACTGAGGGTATTCCAGAGATAGTTCCACGGGAAGAGTTGCTGGAAGGTCGAAAGAATTGGTTCAAGGTTATGCCTAAGGAGAGGAAGTATAAAAGGCCACTGCAATACTTTACGGATCATCCAGATAAATCTTTGGGTGATATACTTTCTTGGGGATATCTTGAAGACCTTTAGTTGTATGCAATTAGAAGGGAGCACGGAGTACAGTACTTTGAGTTCTTGTCTGATATAAAGACACTCCCATGGTGGGATGTGGAGGAGCTAGTGCAAACTAAGAATATCAAACAGTTCTATTACGGTCCAGAAGTAAAGATGCATGATTAGAAATTATGGAACTACATCAAGCTCCAGGCACAGAACAAATTTCCTGATTGGAAGCCGCATTTTCCAAAGCAAGACATAAAGATTGATCCAATCACGAGAGAGAAAGACATTACACTGAAGATAAAGCCGCCGGGATGTCTAAAGAATATGCCACTGCATGCAATGGAACAAGACTTCTATGAAGACTTTCAGGATTGGATGTATAACCAAAGCACAGCAAAAGCGGTAATATCTCTATTTGATAAGAAAATTGGAGAATTAAGGGGCATAAATGTGTTAGACCCAATGTGGTTGGTGAATTGTTCGAAAAAGGACAATGAATGTCAATTTTTCAACAAGATTGTTTATGATGCTCCTGACAAAGCACAAGCGCAAAAATATCAGAAGATGGCGAACTTATGCTTTGCGAAGGATATCAACTCTGATAGATATTGGGAGACTAAGCTCAGAGACTTAGAGTTGGAGGAGTTTCTAAAGAAAGAGAAGGAAGCGAGAAGTTTAAAGAGATAGCTGAAAGAGCAGCAATTCTTGGTAAAAGAAAACTCTTCAGGCCTCCACCAATGGATCAAACGCCAATTGAATCTGAGGAGAACAAGATACCGAGGTGGGATAGAAAGCGAGATGGAGATACTGAATATAGAAAGAACTGGAATGAGATTGGTAGGCCTCTAAGGCGCAAGATGCTTGCTGAACGTGAAGAAAAGAGGAGAGAGAAAGCCAGAGCTAAGAGACGCAGCAGGAAGGTGAACTAAAGACTATGCAGGAAGGAAGACTACAACTACATCCAAGGGGGGGTCTGTTAGCGCATTATGTCTGTAGCTTCCGTCTGTATCGAGTCTATGTATTTTGTCCTGTAATGTGTCGTTGTACATTTGTCTATGTATGTATTTTGTGTCTAGATGAACGGGAGACGGAAAGTTAAAGTGTCAAGTGTGATCCGGTCGGATGACATAGGTCATCTGGACGGATGGCCATCCGGACTGATGACCATCCGACCGGATGACACCTTCACTCCCAAGATTCTCTATAAATAGGTGTCCAGGGACTTAGTCTAGAACCTTTTTTGCCATTTCTGTCATAGCAAAGCTCTGTCCAGTTTGCATCCGGATCTTTTATACTTTCATACCAGCTAATGAAATTGGACAAGTTAATCGTTGATATCGTTGTTGATGATTCTCTGACGAAGCCGAGGGATTCCGCACCTCGTTATTGATCGATTCGCACCACGTTCATCTAGAACCGACTCCTACGTACACTCACATCCTCCTCTTCGACAAGTTGGCCGATTTCGTCCTCCATATCGGGTGGTTCAACTTCATCTTCAATCAAGGGGTCATCGTTGCCGAATGGGTATTTTGTGGTTTGGTCAACATTGACATACCTTTTGTAGGTCCCTAATTGAATTGGTAGGTTGTTTTGCTTCCGATTGATCAACGCTTGGTGGGTTTTCACAAAAGGTTGTCCCAACACAAGTGGAGCATCATCAAGAATGACGAAGTCAGTTGGGACCATCGTTTGGTTTGTTTGTACTAACACATCCTCAACTACTCCCATTGATTTTATTACTTTCCGATTAGAAAGAAAATTGGGGATTTGAAGTGGAGAAAAAATCACTAATATTTAATTTTTCAAAAATATAGTTAGGAATTATATTAACACAAAGATCCTTATCAATTGTAATGTTACTAATAAAGGTGTTTTGAAAGAAACATGGAACCGGTGTTATTTTAATTTCAATTTGCCCATCTTTTATTTGCGTAGTTTAATCGTTTGTTAATTCAATGCTAACCATTTCGGTAATTTTAGTGTTAGCTTTTAGCCCTTTTAAAAACTTAGCATGAGTAGGTACCAAACAATGATTTTCGAAAGAGGGGGGCAAAAGGTTAATTTCTCGAAAATTTGATTCTTTTTGAAAATTATCGTTTTCAGACTTACCTCTTTTGTCGTTTGGTTCATGCTTTGGTTTTTCACTTAGTTGTTCTTCCATTTTTACTTCTTTAATCATCACTTCCTTAGTACAAATAGCCTCTTCCCTTTCGTGGGAATTTCTTATTAAGCGTTCAAGATTTTTTAGACTTTGTATAAGGATTTCAGCTTTGGGGATGATAGTTAGTGGTGCTTCATGAAGGTTAGAGGGATAAGTGTCCCAATCAAAACTTGGTTTTGGAAGTTCAAACCTTGGTTCCTCATAGCAAGCGTATGAGGTGGATGGTTGGAAAAGATCATAATATTGTACCGAGTGAGGATTACCACAAATGGTACAATATTCTTCCTCGTAATCATCCTCTATGTAGTAGTAAGTGTAATCTCCTGAGTATTGATCCATGAGAACACACTCAGCAGATTACAGAGTCTCGGGACCAGAAAATAAAATTAAAAAGTTGAAACAGAAGTTCACCACCGCCCCGTGCTGAGCAGACATGGCCAGTGGTCAAATTCAGTATCTGGGCGTTTGAAAACTGTTATCGGTTACTTGCAACACGAGGGCATGTCCAATGGGCACGGCCATGTGTTCAACTTGCTTTTTTTTTTCTAAAAATTCCTAAAAAAATAAAAACAAACAAGCGCACAGTTTCGAAAATGTTTTGAAAAATGATTAGGCCGTCGATTTTAAACTTTCTTAAAATCCTTGTGTCCCCGGCAACGACGCCAAAAACTTGGTGTGCGTGAAGCGTGATATGATTTTATTAATTTTTAAGTTCGTTTTACGCATTAGTCAAGTTTTAAATTTATAAAACACGATATTACACTAACACTAAACACACACTAGGGCGAGTGCACCCATTGCGAGCATAGTATAGTGTTGGTAAGATACCGAGGTCGTCCAAGGACACAAGAGCTTTTAATACCGGTTTATTGTCAACGTCTAATCGATCTAAATTTTTTATAAAAGTTTTTAGACATGAAAGTAAATCTAAAAATAAAAGATAAATAAAATGAAAAACAAATAGACAAGATATAATCACTTGGATCCAACTCCTCTTTAATGTACCCTTTAATGATTATCAGGCTTTCGGACTTTTTAAGAGATTATCTTGGTTATAGTAGTAGGCCCCTCTTTTGAAGGTGGCGTTACCCTCAACCCGGTGGTTTGAGTCAGCAGGGATACAATCCCAAAGGGTCAGAATATTGAAAGATAATTAAATAAGTTATTAATGTGAAAAGTGGTAGGCCCCTCTTTTGAAGGTGACGTTACCCTCGGCTAAGTGGTTTGCGTCAGCTAGGATACAATCCCAAGATGCCGGTTTAATGTTTTATTAGTAGTTTACATATGAGAGGTTCGAGCTATTCGCATCCCCTCCATCCAATACCTTTGGGCATCGAAGGAGGTCCTAGTAAGCTTGAACCAAGTCCTCGCAGGATCTATACATTGAACGAGACAAGAACTTTACCAAACCACCCTTCTAACCCCCTTCCAAGTTGTTAACACGCTTTATATAGAACGTAAAGACACGAATGAGGAAATCAATGACATCATGATAAAATGGTAAAGAAAATTCACTTTCAACATAAGAAACTAGTTATTAAAGTCATTAATACATACCCAATTAAAAAGTGCCGAAAGATTAAAAATCAAAAGTAATACATTAAAGACTTGTCTTCACCAAGTGATGTAAGAGATTAGCCAAGCATGGCCTTTGATTGATAAGAACTCTTACTATCAATTTTGGATCCCGAGACTACTACACACTCTAAAGATGAAAGATGGATGATGGTGGTGGGTGGTGGGTGTTGGTGTTGTAGTGGTGGTGGAGAGGTGGCAAAGTGAGAGAGAAGTGGTTTGCCAAGGGATGCCTTTAAAGTGAACCAAGCACCCCTATTTATAGTCAGAACAGTACCCCAGTGACGACCCCGTGTCCATTGGGCACGACCCATGGCCAGCTTCTTCTCTTCCTTCATTTATTGCAGCTGTCAGTAGAGGGCCCCACACGACCCTGTGGCTTCTGGACACGGCCCCGTTGTTAACTCTTCATTGTACTATCAAGATTCTACAAATCCAAGAGTTGACCATGCCCCATGGTGAGCTGGGCACGACCCCGTGGTGGGCGTAGAAGCTTTTGCAGTCTTTGTCTTTATGTGTGAGATCTAACCACGGCCCATGCCTGGCTGGGCGCGGCCCCGTGGTCAGCTTCTGTTTTCTTCTTTTTGTCTTGGGAGATGCTGCCGAGGGGTCGAGCATGTCACGTTATTCCTTCTTCTTGTAATTATGTTGGTTTTTGGCTGCTTATTTGTTCCTTTTTTTCTTTTAAGCTCATTTGGTACTGTTAATTCAAAAGGAAGAAAGAAACGCTTTTTTTCCAACATTAGTACTAAAAAAGTGTTGGTTTTATGCCTCTATTGATGTAATTTACATGTTGCATTTTGTACACATCAGTTGTCAACTAAGGAAGTCTCGAAAGCAATAAGCTTAAATGAAATAGAAGCACGAAAATGATTTCTCAAGTATCGAATCATGACATAAGGAAAAATCAGTGTGTTGATATCATTGAATTTGCAAGGATACACCGAAATACCACAAAGTTTAGTGTGTCATTGTCTTAATACATAATTGTATTAAGACTTTTTTTAGACGATGAGTCAAACAAAAGACATATGTAGTTTTACCTCATTTGTATGATTATGATTAGCCCAAGCTGCATATTTATAATGACATCACAAGGTGTCGTAATGATTGAAATAGTTCAATAATTATGGTGATCAAACAATTCACCGTGTTCGTAATCAATTGAAAGTTTTAATGAATTAAGTTTGGATATTCATTTCAAATAAATATTGTAGGATTTTCAATTGATGATGAAAGATTAAATAAATATCATAGAAATTTTTTATTAATGATGAAAGAAATGTTAGAGGTATACCGAAATATAACATGAATTTTATGTACCCTTATCTTAACAAATAATTGTATTAAGACTGTTTTAAAGATAATGAACCAATAGAAATCACTGAAATAAATAAATCCGTACATCAGGTGTGAAAATGAGATTAGCTCAAGCTTCAAGTTAATGAGAATACCACCACAAGATGTGGTAATCAATAAATGATTTAATGAAGGTGAAAATTAAACAAGTCTACTATGACTCAAAACAAATGAAGTGCTTGTTGAGATTACTTGGAATATGATTATCTAAATTCATCATATGGAACCTTGAATTGAATATATATATTGCGAGCAAGTTCAAACAATTGAGCTTGGTTTGGACATATTCCAACAATGCATACATGTATTGACAAGAGAAATTTCGATATGGTTACAATGAAAAACCAGGTATGTAAAGGAGTTTTCCAAGAATTCATTGACTCGATATCAAGAAGTCAATATATTTTTTTTTTCAATAATGCAGTTTATCTAGATTACAAGGCCGAGATTGAGTATAGTGAAATAATATTTGAATTATTGATAAAATAACCATTAGAAGTGAAATCACATGTGTAACAAACAATGCACGTGTAACATATGAATTTGTCAAGAGATGAGGCAAATGAGTGTTTGATTCCATGAAAGAAATCCTTATGATACAAAGACCATTATTTATAAAACTTTGATTAGAACCAGAGTCAAATAATATCTTAGCAAGAACGTACTGATGCTTACATCGGAATTTATTGCTGCCTCCTACGTTATAAGTATGAATGTTCATGCGTTTCTCTTAGCTTCGTCTAATGCTTTTGCCTTGTTGAAGGGTACCTTTATTAGCTTTGGGCAGTATGGTTTGATGTGTCTTGTTTCTCTGCAGTTGAAACATATATTGGTTTTTCTTCTACATTCTTCCTCTATATGCCCGGTCTTCTTGCAGAAGATACAGAAGAGTGTTTTCCTAAAATGGCATTTTCCTGACTGCTTTTTATTACAGTTTCTGCAGGTATGTTGTGCGGTTGACTGTCCAATTCTTTTCTTCTTATAAGATTTATTAGAGCGGAATTAGTTATAAGAACAACCATAGGCTGTGGCTTTCTTTCTTTTGGGAAATGGAGTTTTGACAAGAATATTATTGTCTCTATTATCGGTAGGTTTGAAGTGATGAGTATGCTTACAACTTATAGTAGTATTATTTTTTATAGGTACAGAAATTTTAATAGCTTCAATAATCGAGGGTATTGCACTAGCTCTTCCTTGAGTTACTATATTTTCTATAGTACTTTTATCCAAAGAATTTCCATTATTAGCATGAATTTCTTGATTACGTGATACTTCATTCGACATCTGAATTGTAAACAGTTTCAGGTATTAATTTCACAGAATAATTAAAACAAAACAATTATTCACACATTTTGTTGACCATATTTTATCAGTAAAAATTATAGTCACACCTATCAGTATTTTAGTTGTTAGCATGCATAGATATACATATACATATATATGTTATATATTATATATTATAAAAAGTATATATATATATATATATATATATATATATATATATATATATATACAGAGAGTGAATTTCAAATTTTTTCCTTTATATTTATACCCAATTTCAGGCGTTGTCCTTTATCTTTAAAATTGATGACTTTTGTACTTTATGTTTCAGATTGTTGCACGGTTTTTCCTTTAGCACTAACCTAGTTTATTTTTTCAGTTAAATCTTGTCATGTGCCTTGCACATGGGGGCATTTTTACCATTTTACCTTTTCAGGGACTAAATGTGTAAATAACTCAAGTACCTAGCCATTTAAAAAAAAATTAACCCACTATATCTCTCTCACTTACCATCACCATCAACCACTACCATTCAGAAACCATTGTCTTTCCTACAAGATATATTACACTGTCATAAGTTATTGTAATTAAATATTGTGGCACACTCAGTTTTTTTGTCATATAATGAAGAATTTACACTTGAGTCTGACAAATTCAAAATGTTCAATGGGTCCCATACGATTGCACCTTACAGAATAGTAATTAGGATTCCATCAATGGCTGGGGCAGGGGGCACTCCGACACCTTCTCAGCTCAGCTACCTCATCCTTCACAACCCCACCATAATCACCAACACCATCACCACCATGATAAGCACCTGCCACCTTCACCATCAAAACATTCCTCTCACCTTTACCTGTCTTCACCTCTGCAACTAATAACAATCACGGTTGTCACTTCGCCCAACCCCAAATCATGATTTCACCGCCAGATTATCATTCCGCCCAATTTCAATGGTGGTGGGAAGATGGTGCAAGAGGTGGTTTTGAGACGGGTTTGCGATGAGGTTGGAGGTGGTTTTGAGATGGGTGTTTGGAGGAGATGGCAGTGCAGGAGTGGTTTTAAGATGGATATGATTTTGATTAGTTTCAACTTGGGGGTTAAATGTAAAAGAAAAAGACTTGTGATGGTGGTGGATGGTGGCAGGTGTTGATGGTGGCGGTTGTTGGTGGTGAAGAGAAAGAGGGATAGAGATGTAATGACGGGGTAGAGAGAGATGAGCAGATAATATATATATAATATTAATTTTTAATTTATTTTTGTTTTATTTGTTTAAACATTTTTATATAACTGGGTAAAAGGACTAAAGTACCCTTCTATGATCTAATTTAACTGAAAAAATAAACTGGGTTAGTGACAAAGGACAAGTCGTGCAATAATCTGAAACATAAAGTACAAAAATCATAAATTTTAAAGATAAAGGACACCGCCTAAAATCGGGTATAAAGATAAAGGACAAAATTTGAAATTCACTCATATATATAGATATATATATATATATTTGGTGTGTCTTGTCTTTAGAATTGCAGTTCCTTCTTATCGTACCTCCAGATAAGCTTTTCACCTATATCACAGACTCGGTGTCCTGCTGACAACAGTTCCTCTCCATATTGTCTCAGTTCAACTATATTCTCGGAGCTCATGGTTGGATATGCGTTTGGGATGTATGGTAGAAATTGTGGATGTGGCTGAGGATAAGGGTCTTGTATGAGGTTCTGAAATTCCCTGTCACTGGTCCGCCATTGTTCCATTGGATTTGGTGCTGGTGCGGGTGCATGAATCCTTAAGATTTCCTCTGAGTTAAATGCGGGTATTGGTTGAGCAATCATTTGGATAGGTTCTGGGTAAACATGTAGGTTTGGGTTTGGTTCTTCAGCTATAGGTTGAAACATATCATAGTTTGCTAATCTACGGTCAAGTTCCTACCACAGTCGTTTAGTTAATGGGAATTAAGTGGTTCCTTTAGATAAGGTTATAGTAGCTACTGTGGTTTTCTTCCTATTTTTTTCTTTTCTTATTATTAAACCATTCCCTTTTCTTAGGTGGAAAGGCTTCATCAGATTTGGCTCTACAACAAAAGTTTCTTCAGAATCAGCTACGCATCCGAATGCTAACTTGGATGGTCTTTCATCCATTGGATAGTGGGACAGGTGACGATAGGTGTCAGATGTATTTTAATCACTCATACTGTGGACTCACGAATTATCAAAAAATAACATAAAATCATAATATACATTAAGATAGAATGACACATAAGTTATTTACAGAAATTTCCTAACATAATTGTTTAAAATTTAGGCATTAAAAGAACACCTGAATAGCTTAAACCAGTGGCTCTGATACCACCTATTGTCACAACCCCCAACCCCACCCTCGGAGTGTGAGCCACGAATCAGTCAAGTGGTACCAGTGTTTATTAAATACGCAGTGGAATTTAAAACATCAGGATCGTAGTTAGGAAATAATATCAGAGTTTGCAAAATACCAAACTTTTTATATTAAACAAATGGGATAAAACCCATATTTCATTGAAAATGTATTTATAGGGATAAATCCTCATTGATAAAACATAAATTTCTTCTTTTATTTAGGTAACTTATAGCCACTTTATTTAAGCCTTCAGTGCTCCATATCTGGCTTCTAATAGCTTCACATCAAGTTACCTGAAACGCGTTTTTTTTTTAAATATTTTATTAGCAAGAAATACTGGCGAGTTCATTCCATTTTATAAAAACATAATGTTATACTTTACAGTATTAAGAAGGATATTACAATGTTTTTGTCTACCAAAAACTTAATTAATATTTGTCAAATTGGCAGTTACAATGACTGTAGTCATATTACTATTGGTTAACCCTTTGTCCAATAGCAACGCTTGACAAGTAGTGTATACAAAACCCCACATACTGGCAGTAATTATAGAATACAAAGACTTAACTACTGTAAGTATAATTGAAAAACATTTAGGGTTTTGTAAAGCAATTTGGTAAAAATAGAGAATGACTCACAAACGGTGAGAAAAAGAGAAATGACTCACATTGTAAACTTAGGTTCTTCTACAGGCTTCCTTGTAATAGTTTCTGATTATTTTTGTGAGTTCTTTTTAAAAAATATACAATGCACGTGTGACACCTGTGTCACTACGACCATCATACAAATACAAAACCAAGGAAATATTGTGTTTCATACTTGGAATTTGTATAAATATGTGTATCATCTGCTCATATCAATTCTTGTTCGATTTCGAGCTTTTAATCGCTTTCTAGAAAGTTATACGCAAACTGGTGAGTAGTAATTAGTTTAACGCGACAAACACTCCGGAATAGTGACATAGGCTTAACATACCTTAAATAACCTTTACATAACTTAGAAATAAGTTTTGGATGGTTTGGTGTGTCGAAATCAAGTTTGTTTGATCGCTGGGACTATTTGTGTCAAACTGCGAAAGTATACTGATTTGTATAGTAACGAACATTCCGGAATATGATCATAAGATAAACATACCATAAAAAACCTAAACATAGCTTAGAAATAAGCTTTGAGTGGTTCGGTGTGTGAAAATATGCTTATTTGATCTTACAGGGACTAAAAGTGTCAAAAACGGTGTAAGTTTTCATGTACGCGCATATCTTACGTTCTGACCACCTCCGGCCACCCAAAATTTTTGTAGACACTAAAATATTTTTATTTTAGTGATCGGCATGCAAGAATACCATTCGTCGCTTAATTTGGATCGTTTTCGCGTCCGTTCGAGTTTCGTCGTAATTAGACGAATAACGTGACCGTACGACCAAACGAACCGACATCCGAGATATTTTCGAGCATATTTTGTGTCCTCTATACTATGAATACCTTGTAGAGCCTCGAAAATGGCTTAGCGGGGGTCAAAAGTGCCAAAAATAAGCCTATGCATGTGTAGGGACCAAACCTGTCAAAAAACAAAACTGTGGCTGATCTGCAGGGAGGTCACGGGCCGCGTAAGCCCAGATCCAATCCTACGCGGGGCACGACAGAAGGCCCAGTTCCAGAATGTTGATTTTCAGCAACTGTTTGCAACTTCAGGGGTTGTTATTGCAAGTTATTTGTGTATTGGCCAAGTTAACACCTCTCCAAGGCATATTAGCTGGCCCTTAACACTTGTATGGCTGTGATTTCTTCCTTGATGGCCAAACAAACACTTGTAAAGATCCTACAAGATCACCACAAGTATAAATAGCCTTGCCATTCATTTTTTTTCCTCACCCTTGATCTGAATAATGCTCTAAGTTGAAGCCTTTGCTTCATACCTGAGTGTTATAGATCAAGTTCTCCCTAGGTTGGACCCTTTGTAAGTTTCTTTCGTGCTTTTATCGCTTTTCTAGCGTTAAAGTCAAACAGTGTTTGACTTTCGGCTTTGACCAGTCAATGGCGAACACAAAGTTCGTTTGAACTTTGCAACGTGATTGTAATCACGATGGTTATAATCCTTAGCGATTATACCTACTGATTACCACGTTAACTAGGTGTAGTGACGAGCCAAAGTTTCGGTCAAAATGCGTTTTAGCACGCATTTTGCAACGGAACTACTTTTAGGTATCAAAACACTTTGTTTTGATACCAAATCAGTTTTAAAGTTAGTTAAACATGTTTTGACATGTTTAACTTGTCACTACTAGTTTAGTGCTTGTTTAGGGTCGTAAGTTAAGCGGTCTAGACAACCGCTTAAACTTTCGAACCCGACCCGTTTAGTCGATCATTAGGATCCAACCAAGCATGTTTAGTGATCATAGTTGCATAGGGAATAACCTCTGAGGTTATACCTTATGATCACTTAGGATTGGTTAGTTATTTGTTAAGTAGTTTATATGCCCATAGGAAATGACCAAAGTGCCCTTTTGAAGCATAAATCCATATTTTGCATATGTGATCAACTTTTTGACATATAATCTGATTTAGTAACATGTTTAGGCATTATTGGGCATGTAAGACTTGGCATAGCACATAGTTAACAATCCGACCATAGTTTTACGCAAACGACGCGTTATAGTAGCCTATACTACCATAATGAGTCGAAACGGGTCAAAAGCACATAGGTAGACTTCCAAATTAGAATGTGTTGGTGCATGTTTTGTGACAACAGCTTAATAGTTTGATTATTTAGTCTTTGGATATTTTGTATTGGGCTTAGCATTATTGGTTAGGGAGTTATTTAGTGTTATGGGCTTGGAGAATGGCCTGGCCCAGACCAAAGCCCATGTGCAAACCTTGTCCTATATAAACAAGGCTTGGCATAAGGGTTTAGGTTGGACATTTGATAGACATTGGAGACATTGAGAGAGAGTTAGAGAAATCTGCAGAGAGTGGCTGAGAGATTTCTAGGGGGTCTTGAATTGATTGTAAACTTCGTGTTGGATAATCAATAGAAGACCGGATTGAAAGTGTATCGTGTTCATGATTCTGTTTCTACTCGTTTTTCTGTGAAATCTGATCTAGAGGATTCCGCACTCTAGGTTAGATCGACGATTCTGTTACGATCCGCACGGCTCACGGGACCTACAATTGGTATCAGAGCTTTTGGCTCTCGATTGGCTTGGTTCAGAATCGTTTTTGCAGAAATCTGGGTTGTTGGACGTGTTTTTGAAGGCTGTTCTTGAGTTCTGCTGCTGATTTCGGATAGAAAACAAGCATTTCGGATCATTACTGATCAAAAAGCTTGCATTTCAAACCAAAAATCAGTCATTTCGGACAAAACAACATCTATTTCGAACCCATTTCGGATAGATAACTTGTATTTCGGATCCATTTCGGACAAGATACTTGCATTTCGGATCTTCAAGTCTGCATTTCGGATCCTCATACTGCATTTCGGATTCAGACTGTTGCATTTCGGACTAGATAAGCTTGCATTTCGGATCAGACTAAAGAATTTCGGAGGATTTCGGATAGGAGAGTGTCCATTTCGGATCAGACTGGTTCATTACAGATCAGCAGGAGCTGATTTCGGGTTATAATAGACCATTTCGAATCAGAGGTTGCTGATTTCGGATAAAGGTGTTCATTTCGGATGTGAGCAGTTCTATACGGACCATTTCGGACAATTTCGGGCCATTACGGACAAGGTGGAATTTTTCTTGGCTTGTGTGAGAAAAGTTACACTGTTTCGCGTTTAGAAAATCATCCGTAACTCGTCACAGGAAACCGTTTGCACCGTTGGAATCCTTGGATTTTTAAGGCAAAAAAAAAAAAAAAAACTCTGGAAAATCCGGAAATAGGTTTTTGACATTATATATCATTGGAATCGTAATTTCGAGACGAATCTAACGGTATAATTTGGTAAAAACAGTTTTCGGATAATTTTTGTACGGTTTTATCAGTTCGCTTACGGTAAAAGCTAGATAAGGACCAGTATAGGTGAAGGTTGAGCTGCGTGATGGCTAAGATGGATAATGGAAGTGAGGTTGTTAAGAACTGGCCAAAGCTTATAAATGTCAAAGAATATGCTGACTGGAAAAAGAAGGTTGAGGCATATGTTCAGAGTAAGGATACGAGAATGTGGAGCTGTATGATTGATGGATACGTTGCTCCCACACGTCGTGTTGAAGGAAGGTTAAAAGTAATTTCTTATGAGAATATGGATGAATCTGAGAAACAGTTGGTTGATGCTGAGAAGAAAGCTTTCGCAGCAATAAAGATGTCCTTGCCTGCGAGTGTTAAACATACTTTCAAGACCTATGGGACTTCTAGAGAGCTATGGGAAGCTTTGGAAAAATGATATCAGATCTCTTCACAAGTAACTACTTGTGATCAAGCATTGGTAGCTGAGCTTGCAGCTGTGAAGATTGGAGAGGAAGCTGCTGAGGTAGAAGAGGAGAAGGAAGCAGATGAGAAGAATGCTGAAAAGGTTGAGGCAGAAGTTTCAAAGGGCTTGAAGGATTTGAACGGACTTACAGCAGAGGTAAAGGTATCATCAGAATCTGTAAGTCATACATGTCTTAATTGCACTGAACTACAGGTTAAAGTTGATAGACTATCGGAGCAAAACAAAATTCTGTTAGCTGATTTGGAAAACCAAAAAGCGTTAAATGTTCTTTTGATTAAAAAAGAGTCAAATTCTTTAGAAAAACTCAAATCAAATGAACAAGAAATTAGCAGTTTAACAAGCAAAGTCAATGAACAATTACAGATCATTGATTTGGCTCGTGAAACTCTGAAAGAAAAGACTAACGAACTTTCAGAAAAGTGCACAGAATTGGCTGATGCACAAGCCAAAATTGTTGAACTTCAGGGGAAGTTAAATAATTTTGGGAATTCTTCGTTAGTCAGGACTAAAATTCAAAAAGGTTTAAAAAGAAGTAATGATAAAACAGGGGTGGGGTTTACTAAAGCTTCATCTTCTGAAAATCAAGACTGCCCTTTTCTACCTAATGAAGAAGAGCTAATTGATTTTGTAACCACTGCACAAGTAGTAGTGGATCCGATAGCTGTGGACTTGCCAAATAGTCCAGTTTCTTTGAAAGAATCTGTTGGGTCTAACAGTACACCTCATAAAGTGGATAAGGATACTGAAGACAAAAAGGCCAAAACATTTAAAAAGGGATCGAATAAAAAGAAAAAGTATAAGAAAAGATCCTGTTTTAAATGTCACAACAAAGGGCACGTGGCGAGTTGTTGTCCTTTGAAGAAAGGTAAACAAAAGGTTGATGAGGTTAAGGACGGGAATCAGGTTGGGTCAAGCAATAGTGTAAAAACAAGTTGTCAGACAAAGAAACCTGAATCTCAATCAAAACCCTCAACTTCAAAAAGATTTGATAGACCAAGAAGTATTTCTCCAAAATTTAGTCATCATAATGGTAAATCAAATCAATTTCAAAGTCAAAATAGAAATTTTGGATATCAAACTCGATACCAAACTGCTGGTAATCGAAATTTTCAAAGAAGAAATGAACATAGGAGTTTCAGTAACTCAAATGTTCAACAACATCCAATTTTTTTTCAAAATTCATGGTATAATAATGGGAGAAGCAGGTATCAAGATAATAATTTTCAAAGGTCAGAAAATCCGAGAGTTTATTGGAACTCTCGCAATCAAAGACCTAGTGAAAATTATCAATCTTGTTCATTAATGGGTAAAACATCCAAGACACCAGTAAGGTGTGATGGATATTGGATAGAAGCATCTTATACGGATTTGCATGGTCGACCCAAAACCGGTAAGGTTTGGGTTCTAAAGTCTAACTGAGTTGTTGAGTGATTGCAGGATGACCAAGAAGGACTGTTGATGTGTTCGACAGTGGTTATTCCTGTAAAGCATCTGAGGTGAATAGTAGGTTAACTTGGGTAACGAACTATTTACTTCTGTGATCATTTTGATTGTTTTTAAACTTAAAACGTGAAAAACTGTAGTCATGTTAAGGTGGGAGTTTGTTTGTGTTTTTAAATTTATGTTTTTAAAACTTACTCCATAAAAACAAAAATTTAGGGGGAGAAATCACCCTAAGCCAAAAAGAGTTTTAGTTAGTGCGTGTGTTTAGGGGGAGTAAGTTATAAAATTTTAAAAATCCAAAAACATTGAAAAATTGAAAAATGAGTTTTCATGGTGTGAAAAAGAAGAAATGATAGTACATCAGCAAGTTAGACTGTCACATTCAAACTGAATTAAATTGCTTAAGTGTGATAGCAGTTTCATCATATGATGTACCAGTAGGCAAAGGCATGAAATAATCAACTTACCAATGTGATATAAACCTAAATGCATTGAGTATGAGTGGGGAACACATCAGTGGTGTATGGTTTAATGACCTTAAATCTTGCGTTGATAGATTGCCAAAATCTGAAGTTTTGGGTCTTTATACTGTTATATCATCCGGGGATATCAGGGGTGTCCTTCTGCTGCATCCAGATACATGCTGACCTAGACACACCCAGGATATCTTAAAAGAGCTAAATGCCAAAACCCTAAAAATAAAGAAGCTCTCATAGAGAGTCATTCAATAAGTGCTAAATGCACAAATCGTACCAAAAATGGTATTTGTCTTAGCCCTCGTTAGATATTTTGGTCTCTCTGCTGTACGGAAGTACTGACCTGTTCACCAATTATCTAAACGTTGAAAAACAAAACGGATGAATTCAGTATACTCACCTACTACGATGAATCTTTGTGCATACCTTGATCGCGGGGGTATATCCTGAAGTGGGACACACTAATATATCAGAATTAATATTACCTTAACGTATCATACGGTAATGGTACTTGAAATGTTCATGCATTTTGTTTAAGTGGACAAACATACTGGTAATCGTATTGAACTGCTTTTCATGAAAAAAGATAAAGAATTAACTATAGTCTGAAAACAGTTTGATTTTGCTGATATGATCTTCTTGCACATGATACTCACAAAAAGAAGTATTGTAAATATTTTTGAGTTTAGTTTAGTTAGTTAAGTTTGTGTTGAAAAATATCAAAAATACCAAAAATATTTCCTTTTAAAAGATCTCCCATTTTGAACTGGCAGGTAGTTGTTTTTGCAAACTAAGATAAAATATTGGTTTATCTTTAAATGTGAAAAAGACTAATGGTTTTTCGAGATACTTGCTTGTGTTGCTAAACAGATTGATGCAGTTATCAAAATGAAGTGCAGAATACAAGTAAAGTGCAGATTGAGAGTGAAGTGAAGATGTGTGAAGATGCATGGTAGGATCCTTCTACTACATTGCAGAAAGAGAGAGATATGGAAGAGTTGGAGATACTTGCTTAACCAAAGATTACTAGTTCGCTGATCTACAACGAAGGAAAGTTTGGGAGATTGGAAGCATCAGCTAAGGGGGAGTTTGTTGATGTCAGAAACTGTGTAGCTGACGCTATCCAAAGAACAAAAGACTGCAAGATGTTTGAAGACAAAGTTACACTATGAAGCTATTGTCAAGGGGGAGTTTGTTGGTGCATGTTTTGTGACAATAGCTTAATAGTTTGTTTATTTAGTCTTTGGATATTTTGTATTGGGCTTAGCATTATTGGTTAGGGAGTTAATTAGTGTAATGGGCTTGGAGAATGGCCTGGCCCAGGCCAAAGCCCATGTGCAAACCTTGTCCTATATAAACAAGGCTTGGCATAAGGGTTTAGGTTAGAAAGTTTGGGGAGTTAGAGAAATCTATAGAGAGTGGCTAGGAGATTTCTAGTGGGTCTTGAATTGATTGTAAACTTCGTGTTGGATAATCAATAGAAGACCGGATTGAAAGTGTATCGTGTTCGTGATTCTGTTTCTACTCGTTTTTCTGTGAAATCTGATCTAGAGGATTCCGCACTCTAGGTTAGATCGACGATTCTGTTACGATCCGCATGGCTCACGGGACCTACAGAATGTTAGGTCTGTTAAATCATGTCATATGAGTTCTAATACTCATTTGATTTATAGAAATTCATTCTATCATGTGTCCCGATTTAGGATCCGATTATTTAACATAGTGATTCCATACTAGGTGCCACTTGATTCTTTGATTTCCCTAGCTTCGTTAGGAAACTTAATCAAGGATACTTGCAATCTCAAGTGAGTACATAGTCCCCTCTTTTACTGGTTTCAAATGTTTTGGGGTGAAACATTGTAACACCTCGAAAATTCACGTCCTATAATGTGTAGACACGTGTCAAATGTTTAAACGTGTGAAAGAATATTATAGAAGGACTAAAGTCGACAATCATGGAAAGTATGTGGATATACGTATTCTAAATGTCAACAAGTGAATAAATATATTGTATATTAACCCGACAAGGTGCTCATACCTTCAAACGAATAAATCATGGATCATACGGAGCTAAAAGTGGGAGATTACAAACTACAGGGGCTAAATGTGTCAACATGTTTAAGTTATATCTCTGAGTGACCTTTTGACAAACCTGAAGCTTTGTAACGGTTAATTATTCTCACTAGAATACACGATTTAAATTTCGTAAAGTTTCGTTATCGTATGAGAAAGTTATGACCAAATTCGTGTGCGAAGGGTTAAAGCGCAAACGTTGAAAGTTAGGACTTTTCGGGTAACAATTAAGTTAACCGGGGACTTAACAAAGTGGGTATATGGTTTAAATCCCTTATAGATCAATTGTGAGGGTTCATAATGCAAGAAACAAGTGCCTAATCGAATTTTGAAGAGCCAAGGATCAAAATGAAATAAATCAAAAATTCCGATCATAGTAGGCCTAGCGCGACGCGAGGGGGGCTTAGCGTCACGCTAGGGGTCCCCAGCTCCGACTTCTTTGGGATTTTGCCTACTGAGTGCAATCTGATCGATTTCAACCGATTTTTCACACTTCTCTTGACCCCTAGGCACTCCCTAAGCACTAGGAACATGTGTTGATCAGTTATGGTGGGTTGTAGACACATGTGTCAAAGATTTGTGGTGATTAAAATGCTATATAAAGCCCATGATATGCAACATTGTTCTTCACACCTTCACTTGCATTCCTGATCATTTCTGGAGCTCAAGTCTGCTCTCAAGTGTTCACATTTCGTGCATAGGACCTTTGTAAGTTGGCTTAACCTTTCTTAATTAAGTTTTAGCTTAGTTTTAGCTTAAAAGTCAAACCGTCGTAATTAACGGTTGACTTTAAGATTAATCACTAATGGTCCAGTGATTTGTCGAATCAAAAATACCTTTAAGTAGGTAATTATGTGGGTAATAAAACCTCAAAAGGGTTCCCCCTGATTCCCACTCTAACTAGGTCAAATGTCGGGTCAAACTTACTAACAAAAAGTCAACAGAAAGTTTAAAATGCGATTTATGCATGATTAGCAATGTAGAACACTTATAACCTGTTTGATCATTATTATAACTTGGTAATGAATGTAAGAACATGTCTAAACATGTTCAACCCGACAATTTCCTGTTTAGACCCGGTTCGGAACCGAAAGTCTCATAGTTTGACTTATACTTTGACTTTCAGTTCTGACCCGTTATGGTATGTTTTAGAAATACCTAGGAGCTTTATTTGGACCAGGTTACATGCAAGTATAACCCTCTGTGATTATACACCACGGATCATTAGTTATCCGATTAATATGCATGATTCCGTTAATTGCTCATATGTTGACCATTATGCCCTTTTCACCTTAAAACGTGATTTTTGAAAATGTAAGAGTGTAGAAACCTTAGTTACTGATATATAAACTTGTATGCAAAGTTTGACATCAGTTTGAGGTGTAGATTAAGAGTTATGCTCGTTAGCGTAAAATTAAAGCTTTATGTTAATTAAACGGCGTATTTAGCGTATAGCCTACTTAAACATACTTTTTGATATCAAACTCTTTACCCACTGATGTAATATATTATTTTGGGATTTTTAAAGATTTTTAATTAATTTTAGGCTGAGCATAACTTATAGTCGTAGGCTTAATCCGGTAATTGTCGGTTTTGCCCTTACGGGCCATAAAATGAGTTTTACATATCTAAACGACTCCAAACCTTTTGCTACTGATCACATATGATAAATAAATTATTTTAAGCCTTCTGGAAATATAAAAAATATCAGATTTATGTATCAAACCCGAAAATGGCTTTTAATCGCCTTAGTTAGCGTTTTAGCGCATAGTATGTACTAAGAGTATTTTTAAACATACAAGGGTGATACCTACTGATATTTGAGGCAAATTATAATATTTTAACAGTAAGCAAAAGGGGTTAAAATCAGACTTCAGTTTTGAGCCTTTCGGCTTATGTGAAATTACCAAAATACCCCTACGGGGCATAGTTTGGTTATAATTGATAAATTTCACATATATACCTTACCCTACTGTTATAACTCATTAATTTGAGTATGTTTGCTGATTACATCAGACCTGTAACTCAGTTAAACACTTAAACTCTTTTATAACCTTGTAAATGACCAAACTACCCCTACGGGGCATAGTTTGTGTTTAAACTCGTTTCGGGCATAATAGATGATATCTTACTGATGTCACAACATATATGAAGCATATTAACTTAGGAAACCTGTAAATAGCTCTCATGAATACCCGTTACGCTTATAACGCGTTCGGTTCGGTTTATGTAACTAGTTTACATAAATTAGCCTAAACGGGTCAAACCTTATCGGTTTTATCTCAAAAATCCAGAATGTGTATGAAATACCCATATTAAACAAGTCTCTGAACTTGTTGGGTCTAAATCACATTCTATCCGGTCTTCGCTTAATCGTGCGTACGAACCGTATCTTTGAAACTAACCGGTCAAAGCTTAAGCTTAATTAAAGACCCGTTAGGATTCTAATAGGTTATTATAAACCTTCGTTCCAGATTAGGAGGACCAGTAAAAGCTACTTGCAATTTGCTTATTGTGATATATACTTTACCAAGGTAAATACTTTTAACTTATTTTCCCTATACGGGCTTGGGTTACGGTATATAGCATACCGCTTGATCGGGCATCAAATCCTCCACCGTTGGGTGGGTAATTGAATAATTTATGGGCTCGTTTAAATAGTCTTGTTACTTAAAGCCTTTGGGGGGTTAATGACCATGTCCCGGATATCCTTGGCATCATTTTACGAAATGGCCACGACTTAAGCGCGGGGTGTAGGCGTACACCCGTCAGTGCTGTGACAACCCGCACTAAACCAGGTATCCGTACGACTTAACTAATGATTAATTACTGCTTAATTACTGTGCTTGTTTGAACTAGCTGATGAACTGCTACTTGATATCTGATACATGTACTTACTTGCATCATACTTTACTTATCGTCACTACATTATCTACATGCTGAACCCTAGTGACAACCATGATGCACAAAAAGCACAGTAGCACTATAACGGATAACCTATTGAACATGCTGATAAAGCCAGCATCAGGCAAACACTGCCTCTAAGGCCTGTATGAGCCAGAAACGTTTTGCTACACTAGTAGTGAGTGTAGGGATATAAGGGTTGTGGAACTGCGTCTCTAGGAATAAGTCACAATGACTGGATGTGCCTAAAACGTACTCTAAGTACAAAACTCAGCACTTTACACAATAATTCAGCTTTTAGCTAACTAATAAAGTGCCAAAACATGAGAAAAATATTGCTAGACACTTTCCAAAGTGTCAGGAATGAGTCGTGTCACTAAAAAGAGTATTAACGACACTTTAAAGCTTTAGTAACGCTTTAACGGATTACTATCCAACCAAACAACCGGACTATACCCGGAACATGAAAATATTGTTATTTCCATTATTTGTCTTTTTCTGAGCCAGTTAGGGTCCCCGTATACCCTAACACCCGTCATAACACACTGCACATTAGTAACTGAGTTAAACACTAAACTTAACTTAGTTAACCTAACTAAGTAACCAACTAATGGTTAGAATCGAACTAAACCCCCCCCTCCTAACCGTCCCCAACCATGGGGGAACACACTTGTACAAAACTTGATTATTATAATCTAAAGTGTTTAATATCTAGCTTACATAAGATCTATTGGGTAATACCCTTGTTAATTGTCTATAAGTTAGATGCAAGACCCAACATAACTCACACACTTAACAACATCACACAAACTCTCTCCTCTCTTGCTCTCCACACTCACGGCCGAACACACACATCCACAACCATCCATCCTTGGATTTTGATCTTCACATTCCATCATCATACAAGCATCAAGGGTCGTATACAAGGAGTCTTGGAGCAAACGGAACGCGAAGGACCTCTTTCCCTAGCTTTTATCCACCTCGTTTGCGCGTAGATTCTTCCCTAGCCTCGAGCTAGAGGTATAATGCTTAAAACACCTTCTTGAACTAATCTAAAGTGGTTAAAAGGATTTTTATCGGTTAAAATCGGAATCTTGCATTTTGAAGCATTAAAGTTTACTAAAAACACTAATAATAGTGGTTAAAAGCTTATATGTCGTGTAAATGATGTAGTATTCGAAATGTATGATTATTTAGGCCTGATCTATGATGTGGTAGCTCGGATCATCGTTTAACCCGGTTTGGTAAGATCATGGATCTTAACATAAGCTTGTTTTGAATGATACAAGGGTTAAAAGGTGAAACTCTACCACACGCGAATCATGAACTTGTGTAAAAGAGTTTTACTTGTGAAATTGTGTTTAAAACTAGCAGATCTACGTATCTGCAAGTGGTATTTTCAAAGAACCACGTATTAACAAAATCATGTATTTTAAAAGATGGATCTTACACTAACAAGCATGATTTTTATAAACCACAAGTGTGTAAACACTTGTGAAATGAAAAGATCCGACAAAATAACAGCTTTTGTAAAAAGATGACGGGAAGTTGTAAAGATGGATTTTCTCTAAAAACGAGGTTTTTACAAGATCAAATTACCTTATATGAGGATCTACTAAATTTAAGGAGATTTACACCACAGTTTTGGGAAAAACTACAAGTTCATGTAATTTTTGGCAAGTTACACATATGTTGATTAATTGTTGTGAGAAAAGTTGTTCTGATCAAATAAAGAAAATTGTTGAGTTGATTTGATAAAGAAAATGATACGCTTGAAAGCGTGGCCACCTCCAGTTACAGAGGAAACTCTGGCGAAATTTTTCTAAAAACCTAACACTTAGAACTATTTACACTACAAGTGTTAGAAATATTTTTGACATGTTTTCGAAATATAAATTTCGCCATGACTTTATTTACTAAATATTCGGAGGTAGGATTTTCACAAAGTTTAACGTGATAAATATATATATTTTTCACACACTGTTTATGATTATTTTGTGAAAACACATAGATATTATTTTTAGAGTAAAAATAATATTTACGAACGTTAACGAATCCAAAATAATACGAACGCTTTCACCATAAATATATAAGTTACACCGGTAAGTATATTACCACTCGATTGTTAAAACGTAACTTACGCACTTACGGAAATATTTATGAACGCGTATTTTAACAACGTATTATTGGAGAAAAATTATGTGAAATGAAAATATAATATTTTTTTGAGAAAAATACTTATATTTTGGAATTGGAAATATATATATATTAAGTGAGACTTAATGATATAATTTGAACGCACATGTATTGAATCCCCCATCCTTGGGAAGGAGATTAACTACCAAGTATATACAGAATGTAAACACGAAATAGTTGTCTAACTATTTCCCAAAGACTTAAACTATAAAGCTAAGGCACGGCCGTCCGTCTAATAGAAATTAGCACCTGTAGGTCGTCGCACAGCTGCGTGAGCAGGAGATACTTGGTAGAGACGCTTCACTGTGAGTTCATGTCCCCCTTTTCTCTAACTGTTTTCAGTTTTCTTAACTACGGGGGTGAAATACATGTTACTTTGATTACAAGTACTTTATACATGGTATGGTTAGCGTAAGGAGGTTTACTACTTAGATCATGTGAGTGGGTAGGCAGAAACACCGAGGGACGTAAGCGGTAGATCTATCTGGGTGTAGCGAGCCCAACTCTAGGCCCAACAGAACGGACCTCTGAGAGGCCCAACAGAACGGACCTTGGAGTGACTTTGTACCCGACGCGAAATCTGCTAGGTTGAGTCTTCCTACTTGCACTTCACACATACTAATGGCCTTGCAAACCATTGGTGATCTCTTTTTCCTTACACTGCTACATACCAGGGAACTTTTATACTTACAAGTGTTTTACATACTCACTTACACATGAACTCGCTCAACATTATTGTTGATTTTTCAACTTACATGTATTTCAGGAAATTAAAGATCTGGCATGGTATGTTATGTTTTCCCGCTGCATAAGGGTTCCAAGGTCATCCCAGTTTAGGAAATGTGACTCTTTCCTGGACAAGTCACAACTCTTAAACTGCGCTTATTTCATGTTACTGTTTATGTTTTTCAAGACAATGTTTTATGTTATGATGTTGTAAGTCTCTAAGACAATGGTATGTTACTCTGGTTTTTAAAACTTAATCAAATGGATGATCTTGCATGATTTTATTTCATATAGCTTTGTTATGGTTAAGCTATGGTATTAAGAAGTCACACCAAAATTATCCACGCTTCCGTAAAGCCAGGGTGTGACAGCTTGGTATCAGAGCTCTGATCATAGCGAACTAGGATTCTTTCTCGAGTCTAGACTATGATCACTAGGGCTCTCACGAAAACATTTTACTGCATACCACTTAAGTCCAGATCCAAAACTTTTTACAAACAAATGTTGAGCACATTTTATTATTTATAGGCTCAGCCTGGAGGGCTGAGGCTCGGTCTGGAGGATCGAGGCTCGGTCTAGGTGACCGAGGTAGTTGAGCACGTTGATTTATTATAGGCTCAGCCTGGAGGGCTGAGGCTCGGTCTGGAGGATCGAGGCTCGGTCTAGGTGACCGAGGTAGTTGGCTAGTGAGGCTAGGAAGAGTAGGCTCAGTCATGAAGGCTGAGGCTCGGTCAAGGGGACCGAGGCTCGATCTAAGAGGTCGAGGTGGAGGATAGAGCAGTCTTAGAGACTGGGAGAAATTGGCTAGTGAGACTAGGAGAATGATTTGAATGTTTGCTTGGTGACTATGTGATTAACTGATTGTATGATTGATTATTTGAGCATATTTGTGTTTATGTTACAGACTCATGGACTCAGCCGGTACTGGCGATTCGGACACCACTGGACCCATACCTATCGTATCTGATGACCTCACATCCTCCGAGCATGAGGTGTACACATCTGACTATACCAGTACTGACGAGGATGATTTCCAGCCTTTCGCACTACCCGATGGTGCTGATGAGCCTGCAGATGACCCTCCCGCTGAGTACCTACCTCTAGTAGAGATTCCGGCCCCTATACCCTTAGTCGTTTATCCAGCATATGATTTCCTTCTTGACGCCGAGGCTGACGGCGATGTTGACCTATTTGAGGAGGAGCCCTTTGAGGATGAGATCCAGGGCGAGGCCCTTCTTCCTGCGGACGATCTTCTGATGATCGCTGACGTTCCCACTGAGGATTCGCCTGCACATTCTCCTGCCCCAGACTCCTTCGAGTCTGTGGCATCCGCACCTTCTCACACATTGAGCGCACAGCACTTTGCGCATGATTCTGATCCTGACCAGGCATCCTCTGTTGCACCTATTCCCAGTTTTGCGTTTGACCATGATGACATAGAGGATTCTGATCCTATCTTTCCCCCGGGATACGACCCGGATCGTGATATCGAGTTTATACCTATGGATCAGCCCATGGAGGATCCAGCTGACCCAGTAGATCCTATCGACCCCGAGTTTGACTTCGAGATAGCTTTTGATGATCCCGAGCCTGCCGTCGCCCCTGAGCAGGCAGCCGCTCTAGACCCTATACTTGAGCATGACCCCGTACATGCTGGCATCCCTATTGAGCCTGTTATAGCAGACCCACCTGTTGATGATCTCCCCGTGGATGTTCCTTTGTTAGAGGGCGATCATGTTGTTGTTGATCCTGTTGTTCCTCTACCTGTTGTTGATATACTTGTTGACCATCCTGTTGAGCACATTGCACCTGTTCACCCTTTTGTTGCTCCCCCACCTGATCCCATTCCACTAGAGCCCGAGCATGCACTGTTCGCGGCACACATGGATCCACCAGATGAGCATGCACAGCACGGTTGGATACCTGCTGATGAGGATGTTCCACCTTTTCCCCCTCAGATCCCTGATACACGACATGTTGATTCTTCTTTTCAGGTTCCTCAGTTTACACCTCCAGCACGAGCTGGAGAAGGTTCTTCGGCACACCCTTTTGGGCATGTACCGATGTCTATCCCCTTCATGCCCCAGATGTCATCTGTTCCACCCTCTGTTGCTCCATTTCATGTGGCACCTTTTGATCCCACCAGTGAGCCGTTCCTTTGGGCACCAGACTCTGCTATGCCACCTACTGACCCCTACCATTCTTTCCACATGGGGTATACTATCGAGGACGTTTTGATGTCTTTTGTCGCCCAGCACGAGTCACACACGCAGCGCATCCAGGAGCTTGAGAGAGCTCAGCTGCCACCATGCCAGTGCCATGGTCAGACACACTCTCCTCTGCAGCCATTTCGACCCTTACCTCCAGATTATGCTGCCCGTCTCTTTACACTAGAGCAGCAGGTTGCTTCTATCATTCGTACCCAGCGAGCCATGGAGGAGGACTGGCTCCAGTTACGTCGTTTGTTTTACACCCACTTTCCCCCTCCTCCACCGCCATCTGTATAGAGCTCATCAGTGATGTTTGGGTAGACGTTGGTGAGAAGACGGCGAATGCTTTTGACTGCACAGCATTTTTGGAGACCACTTTATGATCCTGACTTTTGTTGACATGTACTTGACGTATTTGACACTGACATGATATAGTTTTTGGACAGGGGTGATGTAGCCCCTAGTTGATTGATGGTTGTATGACACAAGGATGTACTGATACACTTACTATGTGGTCTCGATATATGGCAATCGCAGTATGCTCATCATGTTTGATTCGCTTGATTGCTTATTTATAATTTTATGACATGGGATGTTGTGTGATTGATATTTGTGATGTATTGATAACATGAGATGTTATGTGCTATTACTATTACTATGTATGTACGCCTCACTATGGCCTGACCAACGTAAACCATCTTTTAGAAGATGCCGCCGAGACGTGAGACACGCATGCCTACCAATGAGGTAGAACTCCAGCAAATTATCACTGCTGCCATCGCACAATACGCCGCTTCACAAGGAGGACCTAGCGGAAGCAGCACGAATAACAATGGCAACAATAATCCACCTCATGGGTGCACCTACAAGCAGTTCTTAGACTGCAAGCCCGTAAACTTTGATGGCACAAGAGGTGCTGTCGCCTTCGTTCGTTGGGCTGAGAAAACCGAATCTGTTCTTCGCATGAGCAAATGCGCACTGGATCAGCAAGTCACCTATATCTCAGGGCTATTCTTGGATGGAGCCCTCTCTTGGTGGAATCTGCAAGTACAGACACTTGGCGAAGCTGCTGCCTACGCGCTGACCTGGACCGAACTGAAGGAACTTATGCGCAAAAAGTACTGTTCCCGCGCAGAAATCCAGCGATTGGAGACCGAGTTCTGGCACTTGAAAATGGACGGTCCAAATATAGCAGAATACGTTCAAAGGTTCCACGACTTATCGCATGTGGTACCCTACATGGTCACTCCTGAGTTCAAGAGAATTGAACGTTTCATTTGGGGACTAGCTCCTCAAATCATAAGCATGGTAACCTCATCCAAGCCTGCGACCATTACTGAGGCGATCGATTTGAGCGTAGCTCTCACTGAGGAGGCTATTCGCCTTAACAAGTTTGACGAGATCAAGACCAAGAAGGCAGAGACTCACGTCGAGTCATCAGGAGGTAACAAACGGAAGTTCCCGAACTTCAAGCAGGGCACCAGTGTGGTGGTTAAGAAAGGAGGATCAGACACGCCAGCTCAGGTTACAACTGGTAGGGGAAGGAAAGGAAAAGGGTATATGGGCACCCAGCCCAAATGCAACACCTGCCAGCGCCACCATTCTGGTCATTGCGGGCCACAAGTATGCGAAGCATGTGGGAAACGTGGCCACTCGAAGGACACTTGTTGGGCCACTGCTGGTCAGGGAGGCCAGGGAGGATTCGGAAACAGAAATTACAACCGGGGTGGGAATGGAAATCGCCCACAAGGAAACTATGGAGGTAACGGGAATCGAGGCAACTTTGCGAACCAAGCTGGCAATGCAAACCAAAACAATAACCAAGCTGGAAATGGAGGTGGAAACGGGCAAAGACTTGGATGTTATAACTGCGGTGATATCGGGCATTTTAAGAAGAACTGCCCAGACTTAAACCAAGCCCGTGGAAGAGTGTTTCAAATCGAAGCAAGGGAAGCGCGCCAGGACCCCAATGTCGTTACTGGTACGTTCCCTGTGAACCAACGCTATGCATCCGTTTTATTTGATACTGGTGCCGATTATAGCTTCGTATAGTTAGAATTTAAGAATATGCTTGGTCTAGCTGCTAATAAGTTAGATATTCCCTACTCGATCGAATTGGCCAATTGGAAGTTAGTAGAAGCCAATGAAGTTGTCAGAGGTTGTGTGATTGAATTGGGAGAGCGTGAGTTTGCTTTAGATCTACTACCAGTCCAGATGGGAAGCTTCGACGTGGTGGTAGGAATGGATTGGTTATCAGGCAACAGAGCTAAGATAGTTTGTCACGAAAAGGTTGTTCGTATCCCAACCGATGATGGTGAGACCATTGTTGTTCATGGAGAGAAGCGTGAGACGCCGTTGAGGATTATCAGCTGCCTGAAAGCGCGAAAGTGTTTGCAGAAAGGATGTGTTGCCTTCCTGGCACACATTGTGGATAAAAAGGCTGCTGAGCCAAAGATCGAAGACATCCCTGTCGTGAGGGAGTATCCAGAAGTTTTCCCAGAAGACTTGCCTGGACTGCCACCTCAGAGGCAAGTAGAGTTTCGCATCGACTTAGTTCCAGGCGCCGCGCCTGTGGCTAAGGCACCGTATAGACTTGCTCCGTCTGAGATGCAGGAACTGTCGACACAACTTCAAGAGTTGTTAGACAAGGGTTTTATCCGACCAAGCTTCTCGCCTTGGGGAGCTCCGGTCCTGTTTGTCAAGAAGAAGGACGGTAGTTTCCGTATGTGTATTGACTACCGGGAATTAAACAAGCTGACGATCAAGAATAGGTATCCTCTGCCAAGAATTGATGATCTGTTCGACCAACTTCAAGGTTCAAGCTTTTATTCAAAGATCGATCTTCAATCTAGATACCATCAGTTAAGGATACAAGAGGAAAGCATTCCGAAGACAGCCTTCAGAACTCGTTATGGGCACTACGAGTTCCTCGTTATGCCATTTGGTTTGACAAACGCACCGGCGGTATTCATGGATCTAATGAATAGAGTTTGCAAGCCGTACTTGGATAAGTTCGTGATTGTATTCATCGATGACATTTTAATTTATTCAAAGACGAAGGCTGAACACGAGCAGCATCTTAGAGCCATTCTAGAGCTGCTGAAGAAGGAACAACTGTATGCCAAATTCTCTAAGTGCGAGTTTTGGCTACGAGAGGTGCAATTCCTTGGGCACGTGGTAAATGGAGATGGAATCCACGTGGATCCAACCAAGATCGAGGCGATCAAGGATTGGGAAACGCCAAAGACGCCAACCGAGATTCGGCAATTCTTGGGTTTGGCTGGCTATTATCGAAGATTCATTGAGAATTTTTCGAAGATCGCTCAACCATTGACGCTCCTCACGCAGAAGGATAAGAAGTTTGATTGGGGAATCAAACAGGATGAAGCGTTTCAGATATTGAAGGATAAGCTTTGTAACGCGCCAATTTTAGCTCTACCAGAAGGTACTGATGATTTTGTGGTATACTACGACGCATCGCGTCAAGGATTGGGTTGTGTGTTGATGCAACGCCAAAAGGTTATTGCTTACGCATCGCGTCAGTTGAAAGTGCATGAAAAGAACTATACCACACACGATTTGGAGCTCGGCGCAGTGGTTTTTGCTTTAAAAATCTGGAGACACTACCTTTATGGTACGAAGTGTACAATCTTTACAGATCACAAGAGCCTACAGCATATATTCAACCAGAAGGAGTTGAATATGAGGCAAAGACGATGGGTTGAATTGCTGAACGACTACGACTGCGAGATAAAGTATCATCCAGGGAAGGCGAATGTAGTCGCCGATGCCCTAAGTCGTAAAGAGAGAATCAAGCCCATAAGGGTTAGGGCCTTAGAAATGATTAT
Source organism: Helianthus tuberosus (assembly GCA_030545235.1). Taxonomy (NCBI): domain Eukaryota; kingdom Viridiplantae; phylum Streptophyta; class Magnoliopsida; order Asterales; family Asteraceae; genus Helianthus; species Helianthus tuberosus. Next base: position 197,732,173 of record CM060363.1, on the reverse strand, counting down.
ACGAACCGATCTTTCCTTGCGCATTCGTACCGCGCAGAAAGAAGCTCTCAAGGAAGGAAACCTTGAAGAAGAATATCTCCGTGGGATGGAGAAGCTTCTGTTACCAAACGAAGAAGGAACATTATGTTTTGAGAAAAGGATTTGGGTTCCCCTGTTTGGTGATTTAAGGAAGGTTATTTTCGATGAAGCTCACAAGTCGCGGTACTCTATCCATCCAGGAGCGGATAAGATGTACCAGGATCTCAAAGATTATTATTGGTGGCCTAGGATGAAAGGCGATGTTGCTGTTTACGTGAGCAAATGTTTAACGTGCGCTAAGGTTAAAGCGGAATACCAGAAGCCTTCAGGACTTCTGCAACAACCTGAGATTCCCAAGTGGAAATGGGAACAAATCTCAATGGATTTTGTTACAAAATTGCCGAGAACGCCAAGAGGCCATGACACTATCTGGGTGATAGTGGATCGATTAACAAAGTCAGCGCACTTCTTACCTATCAGAGAGAAGGATAATACGAGCAAATTGGCTGAAATTTACATGAGAGAGATCGTCGCGCGCCATGGAGTACCTATCTCAATCATTTCTGATAGAGACAGAAGGTTTGTGTCAAGGATATGGCAATCCTTCCAAGAAGCCTTTGGCTCACAATTGAATCTAAGCACTGCGTTTCATCCGCAAACTGATGGCCAGAGCGAGCGAACGATACAGACTTTGGAAGACATGCTGAGAGCATGTGTTATGGATTTGGGCGGTAGCCGGGATAAGCATTTGCCTTTGGTCGAATTTTCATACAACAACAGCTACCACACCAGTATTGGTGTCGCGCCATTCGAAGCCCTTTACGGACGCAAGTGCCGATCACCCCTATGCTGGGCTGACGCAGGTGATAGGCAGCTTGCTGGTCCCGAAATCGTCCAAGAGACGACAGACAAGATCGCGCAGATTCTTAAACGCATCGAAGCAGCTCGCCACAGACAGAAGGCCTATGCGGATCCAAACCGAAAGCATGTGGATTTCCAAGTTGGAGAAATGGTGTTATTGAAAGTCTCACCCTGGAAGGGTGTGGCACGCTTCGGGAAGCGTGGGAAGTTAAATCCGCGCTACATTGGTCCCTTCAGAATTCTGGAAAGAATAGGACTAGTAGCATACAAGTTGGACCTACCTGCTGAACTCCATTCTGTTCACGATACATTTCATGTATCCAACCTGAAGAAAAGTCCAACTCAATATGACATTGCCATTCCCATCGACAAGATTCATGTTGACGACACGCTCCACTTCGTTGAAGAACCGGTTGAGGTTACGGATTGGAAAGTAAACAAGACCCGCCGGAGCAATGTCAAGCTCGTCAAAGTTCGTTGGAATGCCAGACATGGTCCTGAATACACCTGGGAACGTGAGGACCGGATGAAAGAGAAATACCCCCACCTTTTTCCTAAGAACCCTGCGTCTACAAGCAGAACTTAAATTTCGGGACGAAATTTATTTAACGGGGGGAGAATGTGACAACCCGCACTAAACCAGGTATCCGTACGACTTAACTAATGATTAATTACTGCTTAATTACTGTGCTTGTTTGAACTAGCTGATGAACTGCTACTTGATATCTGATACATGTACTTACTTGCATCATACTTTACTTATCGTCACTACATTATCTACATGCTGAACCCTAGTGACAACCATGATGCACAAAAAGCACAGTAGCACTATAACGGATAACCTATTGAACATGCTGATAAAGCCAGCATCAGGCAAACACTGCCTCTAAGGCCTGTATGAGCCAGAAACGTTTTGCTACACTAGTAGTGAGTGTAGGGATATAAGGGTTGTGGAACTGCGTCTCTAGGAATAAGTCACAATGACTGGATGTGCCTAAAACGTACTCTAAGTACAAAACTCAGCACTTTACACAATAATTCAGCTTTTAGCTAACTAATAAAGTGCCAAAACATGAGAAAAATATTGCTAGACACTTTCCAAAGTGTCAGGAATGAGTCGTGTCACTAAAAAGAGTATTAACGACACTTTAAAGCTTTAGTAACGCTTTAACGGATTACTATCCAACCAAACAACCGGACTATACCCGGAACATGAAAATATTGTTATTTCCATTATTTGTCTTTTTCTGAGCCAGTTAGGGTCCCCGTATACCCTAACACCCGTCATAACACACTGCACATTAGTAACTGAGTTAAACACTAAACTTAACTTAGTTAACCTAACTAAGTAACCAACTAATGGTTAGAATCGAACTAAACCCCCCCCCCTCCTAACCGTCCCCAACCATGGGGGAACACACTTGTACAAAACTTGATTATTATAATCTAAAGTGTTTAATATCTAGCTTACATAAGATCTATTGGGTAATACCCTTGTTAATTGTCTATAAGTTAGATGCAAGACCCAACATAACTCACACACTTAACAACATCACACAAACTCTCTCCTCTCTTGCTCTCCACACTCACGGCCGAACACACACATCCACAACCATCCATCCTTGGATTTTGATCTTCACATTCCATCATCATACAAGCATCAAGGGTCGTATACAAGGAGTCTTGGAGCAAACGGAACGCGAAGGACCTCTTTCCCTAGCTTTTATCCACCTCGTTTGCGCGTAGATTCTTCCCTAGCCTCGAGCTAGAGGTATAATGCTTAAAACACCTTCTTGAACTAATCTAAAGTGGTTAAAAGGATTTTTATCGGTTAAAATCGGAATCTTGCATTTTGAAGCATTAAAGTTTACTAAAAACACTAATAATAGTGGTTAAAAGCTTATATGTCGTGTAAATGATGTAGTATTCGAAATGTATGATTATTTAGGCCTGATCTATGATGTGGTAGCTCGGATCATCGTTTAACCCGGTTTGGTAAGATCATGGATCTTAACATAAGCTTGTTTTGAATGATACAAGGGTTAAAAGGTGAAACTCTACCACACGCGAATCATGAACTTGTGTAAAAGAGTTTTACTTGTGAAATTGTGTTTAAAACTAGCAGATCTACGTATCTGCAAGTGGTATTTTCAAAGAACCACGTATTAACAAAATCATGTATTTTAAAAGATGGATCTTACACTAACAAGCATGATTTTTATAAACCACAAGTGTGTAAACACTTGTGAAATGAAAAGATCCGACAAAATAACAGCTTTTGTAAAAAGATGACGGGAAGTTGTAAAGATGGATTTTCTCTAAAAACGAGGTTTTTACAAGATCAAATTACCTTATATGAGGATCTACTAAATTTAAGGAGATTTACACCACAGTTTTGGGAAAAACTACAAGTTCATGTAATTTTTGGCAAGTTACACATATGTTGATTAATTGTTGTGAGAAAAGTTGTTCTGATCAAATAAAGAAAATTGTTGAGTTGATTTGATAAAGAAAATGATACGCTTGAAAGCGTGGCCACCTCCAGTTACAGAGGAAACTCTGGCGAAATTTTTCTAAAAACCTAACACTTAGAACTATTTACACTACAAGTGTTAGAAATATTTTTGACATGTTTTCGAAATATAAATTTCGCCATGACTTTATTTACTAAATATTCGGAGGTGGGATTTTCACACAGTTTAACGTGATAAATATATATATTTTTCACACACTGTTTATGATTATTTTGTGAAAACACATAGATATTATTTTTAGAGTAAAAATAATATTTACGACCGTTAACGAATCCAAAATAATACGAACGCTTTCACCATAAATATATAAGTTACACCGGTAAGTATATTACCACTCGATTGTTAAAACGTAACTTACGCACTTATGAAAATATTTATGAACGCGTATTTTAACAACGTATTATTGGAGAAAAATTATGTGAAATGAAAATATAATATTTTTTTGAGAAAAATACTTATATTTTGGAATTGGAAATATATATATATTAAGTGAGACTTAATGATATAATTTGAACGCACATGTATTGAATCCCCCATCCTTGGGAAGGAGATTAACTACCAAGTATATACAGAATGTAAACACGAAATAGTTGTCTAACTAGTTCCCAAAGACTTAAACTATAAAGCTAAGGCACGGCCGTCCGTCTAATAGAAATTAGCACCTGTAGGTCGTCGCACAGCTGCGTGAGCAGGAGATACTTGGTAGAGACGCTTCACTGTGAGTTCATGTCCCCCTTTTCTCTAACTGTTTTCAGTTTTCTTAACTACGGGGGTGAAATACATGTTACTTTGATTACAAGTACTTTATACATGGTATGGTTAGCGTAAGGAGGTTTACTACTTAGATCATGTGAGTGGGTAGGCAGAAACACCGAGGGACGTAAGCGGTAGATCTATCTGGGTGTAGCGAGCCCAACTCTAGGCCCAACAGAACGGACCTCTGAGAGGCCCAACAGAACGGACCTTGGAGTGACTTTGTACCCGACGCGAAATCTGCTAGGTTGAGTCTTCCTACTTGCACTTCACACATACTAATGGCCTTGCAAACCATTGGTGATCTCTTTTTCCTTACACTGCTACATACCAGGGAACTTTTATACTTACAAGTGTTTTACATACTCACTTACACATGAACTCGCTCAACATTATTGTTGATTTTTCAACTTACATGTATTTCAGGAAATTAAAGATCTGGCACGGTATGTTATGTTTTCCCGCTGCATAAGGGTTCCAAGGTCATCCCAGTTTAGGAAATGTGACTCTTTCCTGGACAAGTCACAACTCTTAAACTGCGCTTATTTCATGTTACTGTTTATGTTTTTCAAGACAATGTTTTATGTTATGATGTTGTAAGTCTCTAAGACAATGGTATGTTACTCTGGTTTTTAAAACTTAATCAAATGGATGATCTTGCATGATTTTATTTCATATAGCTTTGTTATGGTTAAGCTATGGTATTAAGAAGTCACACCAAAATTATCCACGCTTCCGCAAAGCCAGGGTGTGACAAGTGCACAAAAGAATATTGTGGTGTGTCTATTGATCTTTAACCCGGACAAGATCCGGGCTACTGAACGCACAAGGAACATGTAATTCGTTCACAAGATTATATATTTAAATAATTCTCCCAAGTTAAAATAAAATGTTTATGCCATGTGCATCCAAACAAATTTTCAATCATTTTCCAAAATGAGTCAGTTGATTGTATTTACCAGTGTAAACTGACGTATTTTCCCAAAAAGATTAAATGCAGGTACTAAGCGTAATTGGCTGGATTGTCTCCTTAGCATCAATAAAGAGTCTCGCAAACTTAAGATGCCTGAAGTCTGTTGAACTATTATTTCCATTTTGTTTCCGATCCATCTGTGGATAAACTTCCGAATATTGTGACATTTGATATTACAATATTAAATTCGGTTGTATTATATATTTTAAATTGCTTCCGCTGTGCATATTATATATTGTGTTGTTTGACTATTATGTTGCCAACCATCGTCACGATACTCCCCACCGGGCCCACCGGTGACACGTGGAAATCGGGGTGTGACAGGTTGGTATCAGAGCCAACACTGAGTGAATTAAACACTAGCCTTTTGTGTTTAATCTCAGTTACACAATTGCACATTCTAAACTTTTGAGTCTAGACATATAACATAGGACAAATTCTACCTTGTTTGGTTTTTGTTTTGTCCTTTACTTTACATATATTTTTCTTGTCGTTATCTTATGTTGTATTGACAGGATAAAAATGCCGCCAAGATTCTTTAGAAGAAGAGGAAGAGGCAAGGGGCCAGTTACCGCCCCCAATGACAACGAAGCTGGACCTTCGCATATGCGAGCTCCATCTACCACGGAAAGTGACGATCCCCGGCAGAACCGGAGGAACCTCTTTGAACCGGCTAGATGGTCGGTCTCACACAGTTCAACACCTCCCGTCCATAACCCTTACGGGCCACAGCCGGAGTATGAGCCCAACAACCCTCAACCGTCCTACATACCGTTACAGCGATCTCTATCACACAACTCCTTTGGTGACCCTACACCAGTTTTTAGGGGCCGGTTTAAGCCGGCAAATTTCATACAAGAACCAGTGGGTTTCAACCCATTGGGACCGGATGACCATTTCTCGGGAGATAACGCGGAGGATATGGACAAGGACACGGATCCCGTCGAACCCGCCAGTGGTACACCGAACCATCCAATTGAGATTTCGGATGGCTCTTCTTTCCACGGATCACCCTACGGTGGTCCAGACAGCTTCCAAGCTATGTTTACCCGGCACGAATGGTACTATACACCCTCCTCACCATTTGTCACCTCAGCAGCAGCAACAACAGGATCCCTCCAAGGATTCAAGATTTGTGGCAGTCACGCCACCACCTCCACCGCCACCAGTTCAACCGGCACCTCCGCAACCGCCGAGGCGTAGGAGATCTGGACCGCGTATGTCTACAAGGGGAGGAGATTTCCATTTCAGCTCTCCTCGTCAATCCAGTAGCAGTCACTATCCGCCACATCAGGAGGACCCACAAATGGGTGGACCTTCTAACCCAGCTGTACCGCAGCCACCGCCGATGGGTTTTGATAACCCAATTCCAGCATATACGGGTTCTATGGCGTATAACCCGTTTGAGCAGCCAGTGCACACCAACTACAACTACGCCGAAGCCGACCCGTACATGGTAGCGGCTAACTATAACACCCAAGGACCATATGGAGATCCATGGGGAATGGGGTACCCAACTCATGGGTACCAGATACCTGCCAGACCGATAATACGGACGCAATCGCAGCCGCCACGATTTTCTCCCCCAGAAAGGGAGGAAATTCTACAGAGACTGGATCAGGTCGAGCGAGACTTCCACCGAGAACGTAGGGAGCGGCAGACTTTCTTCCAAGGATTGACAAGCTTGATCAAAGGGAAGAGCAAGAAGGACCACTGAATCCTTCCACTGTTGTTGTACTTCCTTGTATCAATAAGCCCCTGCGTGGGCATGTCTTACTGTATTAGCCCCTGTGTGGGCATGTATGTTTGTTTGTTTTGACCCCTGCGTGGGTCTATCTTTCTATTTACCCCTACGAGGGTATATTGTATGTTTAAGTCCCTGCGTGGACTATTATTCTAGTTTGACCCCTGCGTGGGTATGCTTGTTGTTAAACCCCTGCGTGGGTGATTTGTCTATTTGAAAAGACCCGTTTAGGGCAACGTGTAATCTTTTAAATAATTAATGGAATGTAAGTTTATAAATTTCATTTTTGCCATATTATGCATAATTATTATATATGAAATAAATAAATCTGAATCATTCCATTTTAAAAGATAATCTGCCTATTAAATATTGAATAAGAATCTTAAGAGTGAAACCTAGCCTGTGTGTCATTATAAAAACCTGGTCGTGATGGTAAGACCTGTTTAAAAGATTCAAATCCCTGTTAACATCTGAAAACATGTTAACACTCCTGGCAGATGTGATTCATTTAAAATCACACACGCTATTATTATATAAGGATCTTTTCAAAGATTCCAAACCCAACTAAATGATCTCTGAATCATGGGTTAAATCATCAATTGAGGTGATCATATTTTGACCATATGTGGTAATATGGTGCCTACGGGCCCTGCTCATTTCCATATTAGCCAAAAGACAGTGGTAGCGATGACTCCCTGTCCGAAAAAGGTAATAAACTATGTTTAAACCTTAAAAGCCTTGATTCTCTGAAATCATAGCTTATAATTTAAATTGTCCATGTGACTAGGCCTTTTGGTGCTATTAATAAAACTAATATTGTTTTATAATTAGGATAAGTTATATTGAAATCCTAAATAAATATGATTTATAAATTAACCAAATATGGTCTCTGTTTACCATGGTTAATGAATTACCCTAAGGGACAATTCCATAATGAACTCCCAAATAAACTATTGCCCTTGTTTTCTGTAACAGTTCAATTAAAATGGCTAACTCAGACGAGATTAATAGCCATCCAGTGGAAAACATTGATAACGCCCGGATTAATTTAACGGGTGCTGAATTGAAAGCGTTGGTCGACGACGCAGTTACTAAGGCATTGGAACGGCAGTACGAAGAGTATAGTGGGACTCGTAGTAGGACCCTATCTACACAGCCATCAAAGCCACCATCCAAGAAGGACGAACCGAAGAAAGATGATGATCGACACTCCTCGAACCACCACAGTGCTCCATCTTAGCAGGTTGTACTAAACCAGGGACCCCGTGACAAGGGTTGCTCTTATAAATATTTCGTTTCCTGCAAACCCCGGGATTTCACTAGGGAGAAGGGAGCCATTGACTGTATGACGTGGCTGGATGAGATGGATACGGTTGTGGATAACAGCGGATGCGCTGAGAAAGATGTGGTCAAGTTTGTGTCGCAGTCTTTTAAGGGTGAAGCTTTAGCATGGTGGAGATCACTGATTCAAGCCACCGGGAAAATCCCATTGTACAACATGTCTTGGGATCAATTTGTTGCCCTTATCAGGGAAAATTACTGCCCTCAACATGAGGTGGAGAAGATAGAGTCTGATTTTCTATCCTTGGTGATGACAAACCTTGACTGTCAAGCTTACCTAACGAGCTTCAACATGATGTCTCGGTTGGTTCCATATCTGGTAACCCCGGAACCAAAAAGGATAGCTCGTTTTATCGGTGGTTTAGCCCCTGAGATCAAGGCAAGCGTTAAGGCTTCTCGGCCAGCTACTTTTAGATCCGTAGCTGACATTTCCTTGTCCCTCACTTTGGATGCGGTCAGGCAGAGATCGCTGAGGAATAAGGAGGCTGAGAAGAGAAAGCGTGAAGATGATAGTTCACGAAGGTCGAACAAAAAGCACCGTGGGAACGGTGACAACAAGAAAGGACCTGAGTCAAGGAAAGATGGGCATAATTCTGGTGAGAAGCCCAAATGCAAAATTTGCAAGAAGCAGCACTTTGGAAAGTGCAGACTTGAGTCGAACTCACAGACTCAATCAAAAACCTATGCTTGTGGTATTTGCAAGTCCACGGATCACAAAACCTTGGATTGCAAGAAGATGAAAGACGCAACGTGCTACCGTTGCAATGAAAAGGGGCACATTAAGACCAACTGCCCTAAATACAACAAGAAGCCTGAAGAGCCCAAGAAGACTAATGCTAGAGTCTTCAGAATGGACGCAAAGGAAGCGGTTCTAGACGACAACGTTATTACAGGTGCCTTCCTTGTAAATGACGTCTATGCTAGAGTACTATTTGATTCAGGCGCTGATAAGTCTTTCGTAGATCATAAATTTTGTGAATTACTGAATTTACCTGTCAAAACCTTGAGTATAAATTATGAGGTAGAGTTAGCATATGGCACCCTAGAAACCGTCTCTACTGTGTTAGATGGATGTGTTATATCCATTAAGAACCACTATTTTCCTCTGTCTCTACTTCCCTTTAAGTTGGCCGGTTTTGACATAGTTTTGGGTATGGACTGGTTATCTCATAACCAGGCCCAAATTGTCTGTAACATGAAGCAAGTGGTAATAAAGACTCTGTCTGGTGAATCACTTACCATTCGGGGAGATACCCAGTATGGATTGCCTGAGCAAGTGACAATGCTCAAGGCTTCAAAATGTTTAAAGAAGGGTTGTGTCATCTACATGGCACAAGTGATTATTGATGAGCCTAAACCGAAGATAGAAGACATCCCTATCATTTCCGAATACCCAGAAGTTTTTCCGGAAGAACTACCTGGTTTGCCACCAGATAGGCAAGTGGAATTCAGGATTGATATCATCCCCGGAGCAGCACCAGTTGCTAGAGCACCTTATAGGTTGGCGCGCACAGAGATGAAAGAATTGAGGACACAGCTAGACGAATTACTAGCCAAGGGTTTCATTAAGCCTAGTTCGTCTCCTTGGGGAGCGCCAGTCCTGTTTGTAAAGAAGAAGGATGGGTCGATGCGTCTGTGCATCGATTATCGTGAGCTTAATAAGGTCACGATCAAGAATAGGTATCCTTTGCCTAGGATCGACGATTTGTTCGATCAATTGCAAGGAGCAAGTTATTTTTCGAAGATTGATTTGAGGTCAGGTTACCATCAACTGAAGGTTAGAGATGAAGACGTGCATAAGACAGCATTTAGGACTCGTTATGGTCATTACGAGTTCCTAGTGATGCCTTTTGGCTCACTAATGCACCTGCCGCGTTCATGGATCTCATGAATCGCGTTTGCAAGCCTTACTTAGATAAATTCGTCATCGTTTTCATCGACGACATTCTTATCTATTCGAAAAGCCAAGCTGACCACGAGAAACACCTTCGCTGTATTCTCAAACTCCTACATCATGAGAAACTCTATGCCAAATTCTCTAAGTGTGAATTCTGGCTTCGAGAAGTCCAATTCCTTGGACATGTGGTGAGTGAGCGTGGTATCCAAGTGGATCCCGCTAAGGTTGAAGCAGTCATGAACTGGCAAGAGCCAAAGACGCCTACAGAGATTCGTAGCTTCCTGGGATTGGCAGGATATTACAGGCGTTTCATTGAAAAATTTTCAAGGATTGCTGCACCCCTAACTTCCTTGACTAAGAAGAAAGTAAAGTTCGTTTGGGGCCCTAAGTAGCAAGAGTCCTTTGATATTTTGAAGCAGAAGTTGAGCAACGCTCCTGTGCTGACATTACCTGAAGGCACTGAAGAATTCGTAGTTTACTGCGATGCTTCACACACCGGCATGGGGTGTGTGCTTATGCAGAAAGGCAAGGTTATTGCCTATGCATCACGACAGTTAAAAGTGCATGAAAAGAATTACACCACCCATGAATTGGAGTTGGGTGCCGTTGTATTCGCACTAAAACTGTGGAGGCATTATCTTTATGGAATCAAGTGTGTGATCTATTCTGATCACAAGAGCCTCCAGCATCTGTTTAATCAGAAGGAAGTAAACATGAGGCAACGCCGTTGGATGGAAACTTTAAATGATTATGATTGTGAAATCAATTATCATCCCGGCAAAGGGAATGTAGTCGCCGATGCCTTGAGCAGAAAGGAAAGGGTGAAATCCATCCGAATCAATGCCAAGCGCATGGAAATAAAGAACAATTTAATTGAAAGGTTGTTAGCTGCACAGAAGGAAGCTGTGTTGGAAGCTAACTATCCTAATGAAAAGTTAGGAGTAACTGAGAAGCAGTTAACTCTTAGCAAGGACAGAATTCTAAGATTGAATGGACGAATATGGGTTCCAATTTATGGAGGACTTCGTGATGTTATCCTCCAGGAAGCCCATAGTTCCAAATACTCCGTTCATCCTGGAGCTGATAAGATGTACCAGGATCTAAGGGCAAATTATTGGTGGATAGGCTTGAAAAAGTCTGTAGCCGCCCATGTAGCAAAATGCTTGACATGTGCGCAAGTCAAAGCCGAGCATCAGAAACCATCAGGTTTGCTACAACAGCCTGAACTTCCTACGTGGAAGTGGGAAATGGTAACTATGGATTTTATTACCAAGTTACCCAAGACAAGGAAAGGAAATGATACAATATGGGTTATAGTTGATAGACTGACTAAGTCAGCACATTTCTTACCCATCAAGGAGACTTATAGCTCCGACATGTTAGCCCAGTTATACGTTGATAAAATTGTAGCCTTACATGGCATACCTGTGTCTATTATCTCTGACCGAGATACTAGATACACGTCACATTTTTGGAAGAGTTTCCAACAATCTTTGGGCACACGTTTGAATTTTAGTACGGCTTATCATCCTCAGACTGACGGTCAGAGTGAGCGTACTATTCAAACGTTGGAAGACATGCTACGTGCATGTGCGATCGATTTGGGTGGTAGTTGGGATAAGAACCTACCATTGATCGAGTTCTCCTACAACAATAGCTACCACACCAGCATAAAAGCTGCGCCTTTTGAGGCCTTATACGGTAGAAAGTGTAGATCGCCCGTTTGTTGGGCGGAAGTTGGAGATGTCCAATTGTCAGGACCAGAGATAGTCTTTGAAACGACGGACAAGATTGTCCAGATTCGTGACCGTCTCAAAGCTGCCCGGGATAGGCAGAAGAGTTACGCAGACCCAAAGCGTAAAGCTTTTCACTTCGAAGTAGGTGATAAAGTGCTGCTTAAGGTATCACCCTGGAAGGGGGTGATGCGATTTGGTAAGAAAGGCAAGCTAAGCCCGAGATACATAGGACCTTTCGAGGTTATCGAACGTATCGGATCAGTTGCCTATAAGTTAAACTTACCGAAAGAGCTCAGTGGAATTCACAATGTGTTCCACATCTGCAATCTGAAGAAGTGTTTCGCTGACGAATCACTGGTAATACCACATACAGATGTGCATATAGATGAGAGCTTAAAATTTGTGGAAAAACCTTTGTCGATTGAAGATCGACAGGTAAAGAAGCTTCAAAGGAAGCATGTACCTATTGTAAAGGTCAAATGGGATGCCCGTAGAGGACCCGAATATACGTGGGAAGTTGAATCCACGATGAAAGAAAAGTACCCTTATTTATTTCAGTAAATCTCGGGTCGAGATTTATTTTAAGGGGGTGAGGATGTAACACCTCGAAAATTCACGTCCTATAATGTGTAGACACGTGTCAAATGTTTAAACATGTGAAAGAATATTATAGAAGGACTAAAGTTGACAATCATGGAAAGTATGTGGATATACGTATTCTAAATGTCAACAAGTGAATAAATATATTGTATATTAACCCGATAAGGTGCTCATACCTTCAAACGAATAAATCATGGATCATACGGAGCTAAAAGTGGGAGATTACAAACTACAGGGGCTAAATGTGTCAACATGTTTAAGTTATATCTCTGAGTGACCTTTTAACAAACCCGAAGCTTTGTAACGGTTAATTATGCTCACTAGAATACACGATTTAAATTTCGTAAAGTTTCGTTATCGTATGAGAAAGTTATGATCAAATTCGTGTGCGAAGGGTTAAAGCGTAAACGTTGAAAGTTAGGACTTTTCGGGTAACAATTAAGTTAACCGGGGACTTAACAAAGTGGGTATATGGTTTAAAGCCCTTATAGATCAATTGTGAGGGTTCATAATGCAAGAAACAAGTGCCTAATCGAATTTTGAAGAGCCAAGGATCAAAATGAAATAAATAAAAAATTCTAATCAGAGTAGGCCTAGCGCGACGCGAGGGGGGCTTAGCGTCACGCTAGGGGTCCCCAGCTCCGAATTCTTTGGGTTTTTGCCTGCTGAGTGCAATCTGATCGATTTCAACCGATTTTTCACACTTCTCTTGACCCCTAGGCACCCCCTAAGCACTAGGAACATGTGTTGATCAGTTATGGTGGGTTGTAGACACATGTGTCAAAGATTTGTGGTGATTAAAATGCTATATAAAGCCCATGATATGCAACATTGTTCTTCACACCTTCACTTCCATTCCTGATCATTTCTGGAGCTCAAGTCTGCTCTCAAGTGTTCACATTTCGTGCATAGGACCTTTGTAAGTTGGCTTAACCTTTCTTAATTAAGTTTTAGCTTAGTTTTAGCTTAAAAGTCAAACCGTCGTAATTAACGGTTGACTTTAAGATTAATCACTAATGGTCCAGTGATTTGTCGAATCAAAAATACCTTTAAGTAGGTAATTATGTGGGTAATAAAACCTCAAAAGGGTTCCCCCTGATTCCCACTCTAACTAGGTCAAATGTCGGGTCAAACTTACTAATAAAAAGTCAACAGAAAGTTTAAAATGCGATTTATGCATGATTAGCAATGTAGAACACTTATAACCTGTTTGATCATTATTATAACTTGGTAATGAATGTAAGAACATGTCTAAACATGTTCAACCCGGCAATTTCCTGTTTAGACCCGGTTCGGAACCGAAAGTCTCATAGTTTGACTTATACTTTGACTTTCAGTTCTGACCCGTTATGGTATGTTTTAGAAATACCTAGGAGCTTTATTTGGTCCAGGTTACATGCTAGTATAACCCTCTGTGATTATACACCACGGATCATTAGTTATCCGATTAATATGCATGATTCCGTTAATTGCTCATATGTTGACCATTATGCCCTTTTCACCTTAAAACGTGATTTTTGAAAATGTAAGAGTGTAGAAACCTTAGTTACTGATATATAAACTTGTATGCAAAGTTTGATATCAGTTTGAGGTGTAGATTAAGAGTTATGCTCGTTAGCGTAAAATTAAAGCTTTATGTTAATTAAACGGCGTATTTAGCGTATAGCCTACTTAAACATACTTTTTGATATCAAACTCTTTACCCACTGATGTAATATATTATTTTGGGATTTTTAAAGATTTTTAATTAATTTTAGGCTGAGCATAACTTATAGTCGTAGGCTTAATCCGGTAATTGTCGGTTTTGCCCTTACGGGCCATAAAATGAGTTTTACATATCTAAATGACTCCAAACCTTTTTCTACTGATCACATATGATAAATAAATTATTTTAAGCCTTCTGGAAATATAAAAAATATCAGATTTATGTATCAAATCCGAAAATGGCTTTTAATCGCCTTATTTAGCGTTTTAGCGCATAGTATGTACTAAGAGTATTTTTAAACATACAAGGGTGATACCTACTGATATTTGAGGCAAATTATAATATTTTAACAGTAAGCAAAAGGGGTTAAACTCAGACTTCAGTTTTGAGCTTTTCGGCTTATGTGAAATTACCAAAATACCCCTACGGGGCATAGTTTGGTTATAATTGATAAATTTCACATATATACCTTACCCTACTGTTATAACTCATTAATTTGAGTATGTTTGCTGATTACATCAGACCTGTAACTCAGTTAAACACATAAACTCTTTTATAACCTTGTAAATGACCAAACTACCCCTACGGGGCATAGTTTGTGTTTAAACTCGTTTCGGGCATAATAAATGATATCTTACTGATGTCACAACATATATGAAGCATATTAACTTAGGAAACCTGTAAATAGCTCTTATGAATACCCGTTACGCTTATAACGCGTTCGGTTCGGTTTATGTAACTAGTTTACATAAATTAGCCTAAACGGGTCAAACCTTATCGGTTTTATCTCAAAAATCCAGAATGTGTATGAAATACCCATATTAAACAAGTCTCTGAACTTGTCGGGTCTAAATCACATTCTATCCGGTCTTCGCTTAATCGTGCGTACGAACCGTATCTTTGAAACTAACCGGTCAAAGCTTAAGCTTAATTAAAGACCCGTTAGGATTCTAATAGGTTATTATAAACCTTCGTTCTAGATTAGGAGGACAAGTAAAAGCTACTTGCAATTTGCTTATTGTGATATATACTTTGCTCAGGTAAATACTTTTAACTTATTTTCCCTATACGGGCTTGGGTAACGGTATATAGCATACCGCTTGATCGGGCATCAAATCCTCCACCGTTGGGTGGGTAATTGAATAATTTGATGGGCTCGTTTAAACAGTCTTGTTACTTAAAGCCTTTGGGGGGTTAATGACCATGTCCCGGATATCCTTGGCATCATTTTACGAAATGGCCACGACTTAAGCGCGGGGTGTAGGCGTACACCCGTCAGTGCACAAAAGAATATTGTGGTGTGTCTATTGATCTTTAACCCGGACAAGATCCGGGCTACTGAACGCACAAGGAACATGTAATTCGTTCACAAGATTATATATTTAAATAATTCTCCCAAGTTAAAATAAAATGTTTATGCCATGTGCATCCAAACAAATTTTCAATCATTTTCCAAAATGAGTCAGTTGATTGTATTTACCAGTGTAAACTGACGTATTTTCCCAAAAAGATTAAATGCAGGTGCTAAGCGTAATTGGCTGGATTGTCTCCTTAGCATCAATAAAGTGTCTCGCAAACTTAAGATGCCTGAAGTCTGTTGAACTATTATTTCCATTTTGTTTCCGATCCATCTGTGGATAAACTTCCGAATATTGTGACATTTGATATTACAATATTAAATTCAGTTGTATTATATATTTTAAATTGCTTCCGCTGTGCATATTATATATTGTGTTGTTTGACTATTATGTTGCCAACCATCGTCACGATACTCCCCACCGGGCCCACCGGTGACACATGGAAATCGGGGTGTGACAAACATATGTGCCTATTTGTTATTTTCATGATTTCAACTATATGACTATACATGTTAGCACTTATCTTTTGATGAATTGAACAATTATCTATGGTTTAAACACAAATTTTCAAAGATTTTAAAACTAATCGTTGGATTGTACTTTCTTTATACATTCACCAAGCCGATTGGTAGTATGATATAGCGCTATAGGACTAGACACCCCATTCCTGTTGTATGGAATGTCAGAAACCAAATTTTAACCAAATAGAAATTGCCTTTGTGGTATTTCTATAGTCTCCAAGGTGTAGTTTGATACACTAAGGCTTGAATGAATACTAAATCACAGTTTCTTTTGTATATTTTGATATACTACCAAAGTACAGTTTGATGTTCTCCCAAATGTGATATTATTTACCAAAGTATAATTTG
Organism: Helianthus tuberosus; assembly: GCA_030545235.1. NCBI lineage: Eukaryota > Viridiplantae > Streptophyta > Magnoliopsida > Asterales > Asteraceae > Helianthus > Helianthus tuberosus. The sequence goes on along the minus strand of CM060363.1, from coordinate 197,715,784 downwards.
ATATACTATGTACAAAATCCAACATATATTTCAATATACTACTGATCTTGTAATTTTACCAAAGCATACTTGATATGCTATTTTCAAACCAAAGCATAGTTGATATGCTATTATCAAACCAAAACACAGTTGATATATTATTTTCAAAACCAAAACATAGTTGATATGTTATTGTCAAAACCAAAGCATAGTTGATATGTTATTTCCAAACCAAAGCATAGTTTGAGATGCTATTTACAAAACCAAAGTATACTTTAGATATACTAACTAACCTACTATTTCATTAACCAAAGTATATTTTGATATACTATCTATTTAACTATTTCAAAACTAAAGTATACTTTAATATACTATTTATCCGATCTTTTCAAAACCAAAGTATATTTCTGCATATACTACAAACCTTTTTTTTATCAAAGCAATGTCTTTTCGAAACCAAACTTTTTACAAGGATTCATGTCTATTTTTGTAAAACATAAAATCTTTTTCTTATATTAACTAAAGCCATGAATCTAAATCAACAAAACCTATGTTACTCACAGGCATTTTTATGCCGACGTACCTTTTTACATATATGTTTCAGGTGCTGCTATGAGATGATTGTTGATGCATGCTATACATAGGAGGGACTCGTGCCTTAGTGACTTTAAAACTCGAAAGGCAATATTTGTATTTATCTCAATTGTAATAAAACAATGAGTTCAATAATTCAATAAAACGAAACAATTTAATCCATGGTTGTGAAACAATGATTCTGTTACAACACTCCCCGACGTTTCTGCCACGATTTGTTGTTTTACGTGGTCGGGGTGTGACATAAAAGTTGGTATCAGAGCTAATGGTTATAGGGAATTAGGTTATTAGTAAATGCTTTGACCTAGACTATAACCTTCCTAGGACCCTAACACAAGATTCTTGTGTTTAGATTCTAAAACAATACCGTCACCTATCCTTAGGTGATAACCACAACAAGAACACAATAACAAATCCGCTTAGAAAACCAATCATCTCTTCGTAGATGATTTGTTATAAGGTTTTGAACCTTCAAAGCTTCCGAATTGATTTTGAAAATGATCACCCACCCTTCTGGATGATTCATTTTTGGCTTAGTGCCTTCTGAGTTTTCAAAATCTCGTCAAAGTTTGGGTCTAAATAATGTGAACACGTGCAAACTGGAAGGGTGAATGCCTGTACCCTGAGTTTTCTGTCTAAGGCTAGAATGTTTGTACAAATCCGCAGTATCGGACCAGTCACTCTTACCTGGGAACTCTTGGGGTGAGTGTTCACTTATAGGCGAGCATGTCTTCAGTGATACATTATATTGACCCATTTACTTTGATTAGTCACTGCGTGTCGTTTGTTTGTTCGAAGTAACAAATGAATGATCGCCTTCCTTGTTTTTTGTCGATGTTTTCAATACCTCTTTTGCTTTTCCAATTGTCGACCTCACTCACTTCTCATGTTCCTATGTTCCTTTTAGATAATGCCTCCTTGACGAGATACACAACCTCTAACCAACGAAGAAGTCGCATCCCTTGTCACTCAGCAAAAGGCTACAGTGCTTCCGAACATAGTAACCCAGATCCATCAGTTATACAACAACAATAACAACAACAATGCTCAGTGTAGCTTCAAAACTTTCAATTCTGCTAAACCTTTGAAGTTTTCTGGGTCTCAAGGAGAACCGCGCTCCTGCAATGGTTCGAAAGTTTGGAGAGCACATTCAGACATGTGCAATGCCCGAATGAGCGCTAGGTTGAGTTTGCATCCAGTACGTTCGAGAAGCGTGCTCTTACATGGTGGAACGGTGTGATGCGTGATTGGGGTGCCGATGTGGCAATGGCACAAACCTGGGAAGAGCTTCGAGCTCTAATGATGAAGGAATTCTGTCCTCGTCATGAGCTCAGGGCTCTGGAATGGGAATTTGACGATCTTAAACAAGACAGTGGTGAACATCGAGCCTACACTGATCGTTATGAGGAGTTAAGTCTTTTATGTCCTACCATGGTTACGCCTTTGGAGAAGGGGATTGAAAAGTACATCGATGGCCTCCCTGACCCAGTTCAGGACATTGTTAATGGTAGTAACCCCACTACTATCAGACAAGCCATCGAACTATCTGCTACCCTGACTGAATCTCAAATCAGGAAAGGTAAGCTTTTCCGAAAAGGCGACAGAAACCATCTGACAAGTTAGCGCAAGAAAAACCAAAGGATAAATAGACTGAGTCCTCTAAGAAGTCGAAGAAGCGTAAGGCTTCACAAAACTTAGCAGTAGTTGCTCAGAATGATCAGGTTGCACCAAACCAGCCAGCACAGCCTCGTACTAGGAAAAACTATATTGGTACTACACCCTTGTGCAACAAATGCAACCGTCATCATGTGAATCAGACACCGTGTCACAAATGTACCCACTGTGGACGATTGGGACATTTGGTCAATACATGCCGTCATGCTACCCAAAATCAAAATGCTAGACATCCTGCTGCTGTTCAAGCACCATATCCACATGGATCGTGCTACAACTGTGGTGATCTCACTAACTACCGAAACAATTGCCCAAGACTTGTTAACGCAAATCCAGCGCGTGGAAGAGTGTTTAACATAAAGGAGGCAAACGCAAACGACAATGCAGCAGTGAACAACTAGACCATATATTTTCCTTTGTTGTTATCTTTTGGAACAATTCAGCTATTATATAAATAAAATTGTTATTCCAATTTTATTTTACGAAGCTGTTATGATTGTGTGTCTGCATGACATACCCCTACGATACCGACACCAAGGAACCGTGTTCCTTGCAGAACAAACTTCTCGTGTGGTTCTTTCATTCTATGATCACTTGTGATCTCCCCTAAAATCCTAAGTACTCGTTTCTTTTAAAGGAACAAAGTACAAGGTACAAATTACAAGTTCTTAAGCAATTATTTGAAGTACCATTTCATATCCTTGATTTGATATCTAAAGGTACTTTCATAAGTCCTTAACTGAACCCATGTTATGTGACTATGTACACGACTATCAAGTACATCTTTGCTTTGTGTATCTTTATAAGGTCTTCCTATCTTCATAGTTAGATTCTTGAGGATACTTAAAGTACCAATTAAAGTCCGTGATTGGATTTCTGGTGTACTTTAAATGCATTAATTCGAATTAACGAACGAGCTAATAACTAAATTAACGAATACACGATTATGTGATTATGTGTTTATGTGTAATTCTAAAGCTCGCTATCTAAGTCCTAGTAGAATCTTTCATATTTCCATACGATAGATTCTCAGAAGGATACTCAAAGTACTATCTTAAATCCTTAAGGAGCTTTCTATGCAAATAGTCAGACCCTTGGATTCCAAGTGCTGTTTCAAAACGATTATTTGGTTCAAAGTTAAAAAGATCCCTTAAGTGGTCTATTTAAAGAGATCGTACGACGATCTAGTTAAGGAGATCATGTGTTGATCTAGTTAAAAAGATCGTTCGTTGATCTAGTTAAAAAGATCCTTTGGTGGTCTAGTCAAGTCATTACCTGTTTGTTCAATTGATTTTCCCCTACACATTATAAAATGAACTGTGCGGACTATGCAAGGAATTACGTAATTATGGATGCATACATAATTATGGAATTCAGTGCACGAAAACCACAGCAAGTTTTGTCATGTGTTAAGACCTATAGTGATAAGAATAACGAGACGGGAACAATGTAAAAAGGGCATGGTGGGTACGCCGCTGGTACTTCCTATATATAAGTGTTCCTTATTACATTGCAAGCGTAGCGTTATTTAAGTTACTAGAAGTCCTATACCTTGACCATTGTTATTTTTATCTTACACTCTCCGACTCTGATCTCGAGCACACACAAGTTTCCTATAATAGCCTTCATAGGAAACATTCTCCTATCCGTTGTTCAAAGCTCCATGCTTTTGTTACAATAATGACATCATTTTGGCAATTAACAAATTCACTAAGAATCCAAACATGACCTATATTTTTACTTGGGAAACGGAGGATTCATTCGAAAGCGAAACAATCACAGTTGTCTTCACAGGTTTCCTCAAAAATTAAATTTCGGGATGAAATTTCCTAAAGTATGGGAGACTGTGACACCTGTGTCACTACAACCATCATACAAATACAAAACCAAGGAAATATTGTGTTTCATACTTGGGATGTGTATAAATATGTGTATCATCTGCTCATATCAATCCTTGTTCGATTTTGAGCTTTAAATCGCTTTCTGGAAAGTTATACGCAAACTGGTGAGTAAACGTAATCAGTTTAATGTGAAAAACACTCCAGAATAGTGACATAGGCTTAACATACCTTAAATAACCTTTACATAACTTAGAAATAAGTTTTGGATGGTTTGGTGTGTCGAAATCAAGTTTGTTCGATCGCAGGGACTATTTGTGTCAAACTGCGCAACTATACTGATTTGTATAGTAACGAACATTCTGAAATATGATCATAAGCTAAACATACCATAAATAACCTAAACATATCTTAGAAATAAGCTTTGAGTGGTTCGGTGTGCAAAAACGGCGTAAATTTGCATTTGCGCGCATATCTTACGTTCTGACCACCTCCGGACACCCAAAATTTTTGTAGACACTAAAATATTTTTATTTTAGTGATCGGCATGCAAAAATACCATTCGTCGCTTAATTTGGATCGTTTTAGCATCCGTTCGAGTTTCGTCGTAATTAGACGAATAACGTGACCGTACGACCAAACGAACCGACATCCGAGATATTTCCGAGCATATTTTGTGTCCTCTATACTTTTACTACCTTGTAGAGCCTTGAAAATGGCTTAACGGGGGTTAAAAGTGCCAAAAATAAGCCTATGCATGTGCAGGGACCAAACCGGTCAAAAACAAAACTGTGGCTGATCTGCAGGGAGGTCGCGGGCCGCGTAAGCCCAGACCCAATCCTACACGGGGTGCGACAGAAGGCCCAGTTCCAGAATGTTGATTTTCAGTAACTGTTTGAAACTTCAGGGGCTGTTCTTACAAGTTCTTTGTGTATTGGCCAAGTTAACACCTCTCCAAGGCATATTAGCTGGCCCTTAACACTTGTATGGCTATGATTTCTTCCTTGATGGCCAAACAAACACTTCTAAAGATCCTACAAGATCACCACAAGTATAAATAGCCTTGCCATTCATTTGTTTTCCTCACCCTTGATCTGAATAATGCTCTAAGTTGAAGTCTTTGCTTCATACCTGAGTGTCATAGATCAAGTTCTCCCTAGGTTGGACCTTTTGTAAGCTTCTTTCGTGCTTTTATCGCTTTTCTAGCGTGAAAGTCAAACAGTGTTTGACTTTCAGCTTTGACAAGTCAATAGTCAATGCAAAGTTCGTTGGAACTTTGCAACGTGATTGTAATCACGACGGTTATAATCCTTAGCGATTATACCTACTGATTACCACGTTAACTAGGTGTAGTGACGAGTCAAAGTTTCGGTCAAAATGCGTTTTAGCACGCATTTAGAAACGGAACTACTTTTAGGTATCAAAGCACTTTGTTTTGATACCAAATCAGTTTTAAAATTAGTTAAACATGGTTTGACATGTTTAACTCGTCACTACTAGTTTAGTGCTTGTTTAGGGTTGTAAGTTAAGCGGTCTAGACAACCGCTTAGACTTTCGAACCAGACCCGTTTGGTCGATCATAAGGATCCGACCAAGCATGTTTAGTGATCATAGTTGCATAGGGAATAACCTCTGAGGTTATACCTTTTGATCACTTAGGATTGGTTAGTTATTTGTTAAGTAGTTTATATGCCCATAGGAAATGACCAAAATGCCCTTTTGAAGCATAAATCTATATTTTGCATATGTGATCAACTTTTTGACATATAATCTGATTTAGTAACATATTTAGGCATTATTGGGCATGTAAGACTTGACATAGCACATAGTTAACCATCCGACCATAGTTTTACGCAAACGACGCGTTATAGTTGCTTATACTACCATAATGAGTCGAAACGGGTCAAAAGCACTTAGGTAGACTTCCAAATCAGAATGTTAGGTCTATTAAATCATGTCATATGAGTTCCAATACTCATTTGATTTATAGAACTTCATTCTATCCTATCTCCCGATTTAGGATCCGATTATTTAACATAGTGATTCCATACTAGGTGCCACTTGATCCCTTGATTTTCCGAGCTTCGTTAGGACACTTAATCAAGGATACTTGCAATCTCAAGTGAGTACATAGTCCCCTCTTTTACTGCTTTCAAATGTTTTGGGTGAAACATATGTGCCTATTTGTTATTTTCATGATTTCAACTATATGACTATACAAGTTAGTACTTATCTTTTGATGAATTGAACAATTATCTATGGTTTAAACACAAATTTTCAAGGATTTTAAAACTAATCGTCGGATTGTACTTTCTTTACACATTCACTAAGCCGATTGGTAGTACGATATAGCGCTATAGGACTAGGCACCCCATTCCTGTTGTATGGAATGTCAGAAACCAAATTTTAACCAAATAGAAATTGCCTTTGTGGTATTTCTATAGTCTCCAAGGTGTAGTTTGATACACTAAGGCTTGAATGAATACTAAATCACAGTTTATTTTGTATATTTTGATATACTTCCAAAGTACAGTTTGTTGTGCTCCCAAATGTGATATTATTTACCAAAGTATAATTTGATATACTATGTACAAAATCCAACATATATTTCAATATACTACTGATCTTGTAATGTTACCAAAGCATAGTTGATATGCTATTTTCAAACCAAAGCATAGTTGATATGCTATTATCAAACCAAAACATAGTTGATATGTTATTTTCAAAACCAAAACATAGTTGATATGTTATTTTCAAAACCAAAACATAGTTGATATGTTATTTTCAAAACCAAAGCATAGTTGATATGTTATTTCCAAACCAAAGCATAGTTTGAGATGCTATTTACAAAACCAAAGTATACTTGAGATATACTACCTAACCTACTATTTCATTAACCAAAGTATATTTTGATATACTATCTATTTAACTATTTCAAAACTAAAGTATACTTTAATATACTATTTATCTGATCTTTTCGAAACCAAAGTATATTTCTGCATATACTACAAACCTTTTTTTTTTTTATCAAAGCAATGTGTTTTCGAAACCAAACTTTTTACAAGGATTCATGGCTATTTTTGTAAAACATAAAACCTTTTTTCTTATATTAACTAAAGCCATGAATCTAAATCAACAAAACCTATGTTACCCACATGCATTTTTATGCTGACGTACCTATTTTCATATATGTTTCTGGTGCTGCTATGAGATGATTGTTGATGCATGCTATACATTGGATGGACTCGTGCCTTAGTGACTTTAAAACTCGAAAGACAATATTTGTGTTTATCTCAATTTTAATAAAACAATGAGTTCAATAATTCAATAAAACGAAACAATTTCATCCATGGTTGTGAAACAATGATTCTGTTACAACACTCCCCGACGTTTCCGTCACGATTTGTTGTTTTACGTGGTCGGGGTGTGACAGTACGCGTGTCAGTATAATAAATCAATTCAACTTTATCAGTACATCACGAGACAGAACCCCAACTTAGTTTACAAAGCATAGCCTTTATCAGGCAGCGCTTTGGTAACAGTTGCTAGGTTCCAGATTAATCGGACAGGGTATCAAACCAGTGATCGGGGGTTAAAATACTTACAATGGGGCAGAGCTTTGTGATTTAGGGGGTATTTTAGCTATGATTTTCGTATTATAGAAGTTGAATGAGAAAGAGACATGAACGATTTGAAATGGCAAACTGAAGCTCAATTTATAGGTTTTTTGGGAGTTTCTCGCGCCCCGCGACCGGCCAAGGGCCATCCTTTCGCGCCCCGCGAGGGTACTCTAGCTACGGCTAGGGTTGATGTGTCATGGGGTAGCTTTAACACGTGGATGACATGTGGCGCCAAACGTTTCCGACAAGCAATACTCCGTCGCGCCCCGTGACCCACATGGGCATAGCCCGTCGCGACCCGCGACCAAACAAAATCAATATTTTATTTGTTTTTTTTTTTATAAAAATAAGGTTATACGGGTTCGGTTTTGCGATTATGGGGTCTTATAGGGTGTTTTTAAGGGTTGTTATACAACACTCGTATAAGCCTATAGGCATATACAAGAGTTATAGGAAACCTATACGATACTTATACTACACTATACGATACGGTACTATACTATACTATACTATACGATATGATATAACACCCGTATAGGCCTATATGTGTGGTATAGGTCTCCTATAGTACTATAGGCGTGGTTTAGGTTTCGTATAGGCCTATAGGAATATACAAGACCTAGGAACCTACACGAGACTTATACTATACACTATACCATAAGATACAATGCAATACGATACGATACTACATGATACCATACAACACCCGTATAAGCCTATAGATGTAGTATAGGTCCTTTATAGGCCTATAGGTGTGGTTTAGGTCCCGTGTATGCCTATAGGTGTGGTTTAGGTGCCGTATAGGCCTATAGGTGTGGTTTAGGTGCCGTATAGGCCTATAGGTGTGGTTTAGGTCCCGTATAAGCCTATAGGCATATACGAGACCTATAGGAACTCTATACGAGACTTATACTTCACTATATGATGCAATACGATACCATACTATAGGATACCATAGAACACCTGTATAGGCCTATAGGCATATATAAGTCCTATATGAGACTTATATAAGGTTTATATAAGACTTATATTATACCATACTTAAAAATGTTTTTTTTTAAATACATCCTTTATATACGCTGCGTATAGGCCTATACGCGGCGTATATAAAGGGTCAAAAAGATAATTTTACCACAGGTTTGAGGTTAAAAATAAAAACTAACATTTATATACGCTGCGTATAGGTCTATACGCAACGTATATAACGAGTCAAAAAGACAATGTTTATAGCCCCCAATCCAGGGGAAAATGATCTTTTTTTACTATACGCCACGTATAGCCCTGTATGTGGTGTATATATGGGGTAAGTTTGGTAAAAAAGACAATTTTACCCCTGGCTTAGGTGCTATACGGAGCCTAAACCAGGGGTAAAATTGTCTTTTTGACCCTTTATATACGCTGCGTATATGTCTATACGCAGAGTATATAAAGCTTTTTTTTAGAAACATTTATACATTATTGATGGTTTTAGTGAAGTTTTATAAAAAAAGTGTTCTATTTTAAATAAATAAAAAATTAAGTATTTCTTACAAGTTTTTGTATACAACATTAATCGTTTTTATACGATAAATATCGTATCGTATCGTATAGGTGTAGTATAGGCCACGTATTGACCTCGTATAAGCCTATAAGTGTGATATCGTATCGTATAGGTGTAGCATAGGTCACGTATTGACCTCGTATAAGCCTATAAATGTGATATCATATCGTAAAGCGTAGTATATGTCCCGTATAGCGCCCTATTGATGTGGTTTAGGTCCCGTATAGGCCTATAGGCATATACAAGACCTATAGGGAACCTATACGAGACTTAGACTATACACTATACCATACGATACGATATATTACGATACGATACTATATAGAATACCATACAACACCTGAATCACACCGAGACTTGGTATAATAATTTAATTTAAAAGGAATATTATTGAAACGTTATAATATATTCGAACCGTACCCGGATATTTCAGAATATTTAACGGTTTTAATTTAAATGGTATAGTATGGAAATGGTATAATATATTCGAACTACACACAAGTATTTAAAAATAATTAACAGTATGATATTTAAACGTTTATAGCATTCGAACCGCACTAGACATGGTATAATAATTTAATTTAAACGATACCAATATAATATATTCGAACCGTATATACGTTTTCCAAAAAAAATTATTATATATTTTGAGCGATTTAACGTTGGAACCGGATGAGAATTCATACCACAAATACATCAAAATAACCAAAAAAGATTTGTTGGGCTATATACGCTGCGTATATAAACCTTGGTTGTCTGTGCCAATGATTGCTGGGTAGACTCTGAATTCCATGCAACTTATACGCTGCGTATAGCTCTATGCACAACGTATATAAACCCTAAGTCTGCAAATAGGCAGCCTTGGTGTGTGAATAGTCTGTGCCATCTGAATATAAGATCTTGTTATTCTTTGGTTGATACCTGTTTTTTGACAAAACTTCTCACTAACTCTTTTATATATTACTAAAGCACAAAGCAAACATCCAAAAAAATTACATAACTTAACCCATCTATTTATCACCAATACCAACTCTAATACTTAATTAATCAAATTCATAAAATAACTACATAAACATATCAATTCAAACTATTAATTATCCCTGTACCCATTTATATATTACTTGGTAAACCGACGTCATCCAGTTAATCTTTGGTACAACAGTTATATCAAAAACAAATATAACATAGTTTCAATAATCGTTATTAAATACACAAAACTTCAAAGAAAATATATAACATTGTTTCGATAATCGTTATTACAATATATAACATAGTTTCGATAGTCGTTATTAAATACACAATACTTCAACGAACATAGAAACACAAAGTTTACCCAATACTTCAAAGAAAATAGAAACACAAAGTTATAACCATAAGTAGACCGAGGACTGAAAATATTACACATAAAGGCTTGCATCTGGAAACCTTTGATATGGGATAGCAATGAGTGGTTTAGTTTTTTTTAACGCAAGACCAAAACTACCAGTAAGGTCATGCTCTACACCCTCCGGCAAGCTCCAGTTAAAAGAGTGCAAGAGAGAAGCCAAGATTAGCTTTTGCATTTTCTCGGTCAATGAAATGCCAGGGCAGATTCTTCTTCCCGATCCAAAAGGGACGTACTTCAAATTGTTCCCATGATAATCCAATATGTCTGTCCCTTCATTCGCCAAGAACCTATCCGGGTTAAACTCCATGGGATTGTCCCAGTATTTAGGATTCCGATGGATTGAATAAACATTTATAAAGACGGTAGAACCCTTCGGAATTGCATATCCACCTACCACACAATCCTTGCTCGGTACCCGTGGGACTAGGATAGGAGCTATAGGATGCAACCGGAGTGTTTCCTTAATCGTTGCGTCTAAGTATTGTAGCTTTGGAAGATGCGATTCTTCGACTATGTTGTTTGGTCCAACCATCTCTACTAATTCATCTTGAACTTTTTTCATTACTTCATTATTTCTCATAATATTTGCCAGCGCCCATTCTATGAGTGAGGTCGTTGTTTCTGTTCCTCCAAGCATTACGTCCTGATACAACATACAACAAATTAAGGTTAACGATGTTGTCCTTGCAACTGGACTAAACTCAACATTACATACACTTTTTTTACACAGTTTTTGTTAACCATGTAAACAGGTGTAGATGTGTCTATTTGAATGTAAGAGTAAATCTTACCAAGAGAAGTCCTTTTACTTGGGTGTTGTTGAGATCTTGTTGGTCCTCGAGATCTAATAAGATCTGTAAAAAGTCTTTCTTTCCTTCATCTTCATGTGATATTTTGGAGTTAGATATGATTCGATCTTCGATGATGCTTGCAAAAATTTGTTCCAGCTTCTTAAGTTCCTTCTTCATGCTCCTCTCAACACCTTGTAGATCGAACCAAGCAAGAGTAGGGAAGAAATCTGACAAGTTTGGTTGCCCCAAAAGATTGACGGTGTTCGTTGCCACCCTCTGTAAATCGGCTGCAAGATCGACACCCTTTTCACCTGTATATGATGTTTCATCCCAAACCATTCTTCTTATGACATTTGCTCCAGTAAAGAAAGAAATATCACGAATCTTCACATTGGTCCCGACTTTACTATAAACATTCTTGATAGTTTTTCTAACCTCATCCGTTCGGAAATAACTACTTTTGTTAAGACTCTTGCTGCTTAACATCTGATGGACAAAGATCTTACGAAGTTTACGCCAGTTTGCACTGTACTCGGTAAACCCCAAATCTTGGCCTCCGTAGGTAATAATCGAGGCCGCGGTTGTTAGGTCATGGTTAGCAAAAGTCTCATCATGGTCACGAAACACCTCCTTTGCTAGCTCCGGGGTGTCTATAACCATGTGAAGCTTGCTTCCCAAATAGAACTTGAAAATGGGTCCGTAGGTGTGCGCCATGTTTTTGAGATGGATGTGAAGATCACGACCAAGAAATGGAAGGTACCCAACAACCGGCAATGACCAAGGACCTGGAGGTAACCGTGGTGATCGCGAGGAGGTCGAAAGTGTCAACTTGTACCATAGAACACCCAGGATCACAACTGAAATGGTGGTCATTACTTCCCATTGCCACCACCATGATGCAAGGTTGATTTGTGTCATTTTGGGAATTGAAAAATGTAAGTATGTCGATAATGGAAGTCGAGGGCTGCATTTATAGCTCAAGGCTGTATGCTAAACGATGGATTTTTTGTGGTTGGATTTCTTTACATAAATGTTAATGTTAATGGATTTTTTGTGGTTGATTTTTTTTTCATATAATATACATATAAGATTTTTTTAATTTTTTCTAGTGTATCGCTATTTATAAAATAGCCGCCCGCAATTTATCGTTATTTGCTATGTAGCGTATAGGTATCTTATCTCTATTTGTCGCTATTCGCCATCAACAACTATGTACAGCACCGCGCCACCCTTTTGTTCGTCACTGTCGCCGTGGTATACCGCCGTTTCGATCAAATTATAGTTTTATAACTGATTCATAGAGATTTTTCTTATTAGGTCAGTAGAATTTGGCCATGTACTCCACCGTGGCAAAGCTTGAGATTTCCGACCGGGGGGTCGAAAAAATATATACCAAAAAATTCTATAAAACCGGGGATAAAAAACGTATATACACAAAAATTTCTAAACGAAAACTACATACTCTCCACTAACGAGCGAAAAGTTCGGAGGGTCGGCTGCCCCCACAAAGCTACACCCTTGGCACTCCATGATAGTAGGGGATTAACTGACATATGATATAAAAGGACCACATCTGTTTGTTTGCGCTTTTTAGATTTAATTTTTCTATTTTTGGCTTGTGATTTAACTCTATTTAAGAGAGTAATTATGTTCAATTGATGATCCATGAACTGGTGCACATCAAATATGTATGGTTTTTTTATAGTTTAATCAATCAAAAGATAAAACTTTTGTATGATTCATGTCAACTTTTGTGAATGGGAATGATGCTGGTGGCGTAAGTTAGAATGCCGTTGGCTCATATGATGTTCATATGGTTATGCAGAGATTTACATCGACCCAATAGTATGCCACATGATATATATATATATATGGGAAGGTTATCTTGAAAACGCTAAATATTAAAAGTGTCATATATATATATATAGGGTAGTGTTCTTACGAGGACCACCTTTATTGCGAGAACCGCGATAACCAATGTGAACACAAAAAAAATACCTAAAAACATCCAAAAAACATACAATTTTTTTTAATATTTTTCTAAAAAAATTTGCTATATTTCGTTACAAAAAAAAAAAAAAAAAAAACTATTTTTTTTTCGAGTAAGAGTTATAGTTGCACATGTGCAAATGTATCATTTCTTGGACAAATTCCGATATATAATACCAATAGTAGAAAATGCACTTTTATTTACATTACCATTCGCAATACACTTCTTTTTACATTACCAATATTAAGGGTATTGATGTACATGTAATAAAGTGAAATATTGGTAATGGTATTGTATTATGGATGGTAGGAGACAATGGTATTGTATTACAGATGGTAGTAGGTAATGGTAGTGTATTATGGATGGTATGATAGATGAAAGGGAAAGTGTATTCAAAGTGGTGTACCAAAACACGTTATAACATGTTCATACATATAGATTCACATGTGCATTTCTAATATTGTTAATGTTATAACAAGTTCATACATATAGATGCACATGTACATTTCTAATATTGTTAATGTAAAAAGTAGTGTATTATGAATGGTGGTGTAAATGAAAGTACAATTGTCTAATATAAGTAATGTATCAAGGAATTTGTTAAAGAAATGATACATATGCACATGTGCATGGATAATTGTTACTCGAAAAAAAAAATTGTTTTTTTTTTTGTGACGAAATATAACGATTTTTTTTTTAAATATTAAAAAAAATAAATTTTGTGAGTGTTTTTTTTATTTTTTAGGTATCTTTTGATTGCGTTCACCCTTGATTCTCGCAGTTTCTCGCAATAAATGGTGGTTGCTAATGGATCTTTCTCCTATATATATATATATATATATATATATGGTAGGGTTATTGCGAAAACCGCAAGAAACAATGTGAACACAACAAAATAAACCCACTAAACCACCAAAAACCTAAACAAAAATCTAGCCGCCTACCCCCCCCCCCCCCCCCCCAAAAAAAAAAACTAAACCCCCCACCCAAGCTAAATGCAAAAAAAACTAAACCATAAAGCTAAACCCCAAAAACCTAAACAAAATCTAAAAACACACAAAAAAAAATTAATTTTTTATCAACGAAAAGTAGAGATTTTAAAAAAAAATATATTAAAAAAATTGTATGTTTTTTAGATTTTTTTAGGTATTTTTTATTGTGTTCACACTGGTTCTCGTGGTTCTCGCAATAAAGTATGGTTATTGCGAGAACCGCAAGAACCAATGTGAACACAACAAAATAAACTCATTACACCACCAAAAACCTAACCCCCCCCCCCCCCTAAGTTAAATGCTAAAAACTAAATCATAAATCTAAACCCCCAAAAAACCTAAAAAATCTTTAAAAAATCTAAAAAACACACAAATTTTTTTTAATATTTTTTTTATAGAAAGCGCTACTTTCCGTTAAAAACACACAAAACTAAATCATTAATTCTTTTTTTTAAAACCTAACCCCCCCCCCCCCCCCCATCCAAGCTAAATGCTAAAAACTAAAACCCAAAAAAACTAAAAAAAAAATTGGATACTAAAAGTAGCGAATTTTATAAAAAAAATATTAAAAAAAATTATGTGTTTTTCAGATTTTTTATGTATTTTTTATTGTGTTCACAGTAGTTCTTGCGGTTCTCACAATAAATGGTGGTTTATAACGGATCCTTCTCAAATATATATATATATATATATAGGGAGGAGCTCATGCGAGAACCACCTTTATTGTGAGAATCGCGAGAACCAATGTGAACACAACCTAAAATAGCTAAAAAAACCTAAAAAAAACATAAACCCCCCCCCCCCCCCAAGCTAAATGCTAAAAACGAAAACCTAAAAAAAACTAATCCCCCCCCTCAAAAACCTAAACCCCCCTCCCCCACCCCCCAAAAACCTAAACCCCCCCCCCCCCCCAAGCTAAAATGCTAAAAACTAAACCCACAAAAAACCTAAAAAAACCTAAAAAAATCTAAAAAAAAATCTAAAAATTTTTTTTTTAATATTTTTTATGTTAAAATCGCTACTTTTAGAAACAAAAAAAAAAATTAATTTAAAAAAAAAAAATTTTTTTGGCTTCGAAAAGTAGCGATTTTTTTATAAAAAATATTAAAAAAAAAAAAATTTGTGTGATTTTTAGCTATTTTTAGGCATTTTTGGTTGTGTTCACATTGGTTCTCGCGGTTCTCACAATAAGAGGTGGTTCTCGCATGATCTTCTACCTATATATATATATATATATATATATATATATAGGTGAAGGTTCAAATGAAAACCACTAGTTATTGTGAAAACTCGAAAACTAATTTAAAAAGCCAAAAAAACAAAACAATTTTTTTTTTTTTTTGCATAATAATTTTCGCAGGTTTTTTTATATAAGAAAATTTAAAAAAAAAAATTTGTGTAGTGCACATGTGTATTATTACACATGTGTACTACAAAAAAAATTTTTTTTTTTTTTTTTTGAAAATTTTTTTTTTTTTTCATATATAAAAACTAGCGATTTTTATTAAAAAAATTGAAAGAAAAAAAATAAATTTTTTTTGTGTGTTTTTTAGGCTTTTTTTAGTTAGTTTTCGAGTTTTCACAATAAAAGTGGTTTTCATTTGAACCATCCCCTATATATATATATATATATATACATATATATATATAAGTATCCGCTAAAATGAGAACCACCTCGAGTTGTAAGAACCGCGAGAACTTTTTGATCCGGGGCGAGGTGGACCAAGATTTTTTTTCAAAAACGTAGATGCATGTATAAAAACAACATTTGTAAAAAAAAAAAAATTTAAAAAAATGTCGTGGGTGTAGTTTTGAGCACCACAAGTTTGTGTTTACGGGACCCGTAAATTTTCCGGCCAGATTTACGGGTCCCGTAAACACAAACTTGTGGCGCTCAAAACTACACACACGACATTTTTTCTTTTTGAAATTTTTTTTTACAAATGTTGTTTTTATACATGCATCTACGTTTATGAAAAAAAAAATTTGGTCCACCACGCCCCCTACGGTGTAGTTCTCACGGTTCTTACAACTCGAGGTGGTTCTCATTTTAGCATTCCCCTATATATATATATAGGGTGGGGTTCTAGAGTGAATACTAATGTATTTGCGAACTGAGTGAACAAATCTTGGTCATTGATTTACACACGTGGATGGTTAGGATTTCATTATCAAATCGTAAAATACACTAGTGTATTTCATCATCAAATCCTGGCCATTGATCTACACACATGTATGGCCATTATTAGTTCGCTCAGTTCGCAAACTACACTAGTGTTCACTCTTAAACCTAATCCTATATATATTGTTTATTTATCAATGAAGTTGGTTTTATGCTTTATCAAGTGGCACTGAAAATATATATGCATTCATTCCTGTTGCGTTTACAAGTCCATGGCAAAAAGGAACCTTTAGTCAACAATTAAGATGTTTTTGTTTTTTACCACAAAAATTTTATCCCCTGATAAGGGTTGGGCCTATCTTTCTCATTAGCCATTCATTTTATGGTCCTACTTAAAATCTCTCAATGTATCAAATCCATTCAGTTCTTTGTTATCGGAATTAATTTTTATCATTGAACTATGCTACTTAACTTAATCGATATTTGGAATTCTGGATGACGCTCATGTAGGTTTTAATCACAGTCACTGTCTTACTATTTATACTCAAAATGAAGATATAACGGATCGAGAGGATGATGAGAATTTCGGAGTTAAACGGGCTAGAGGATAAGCATAATTTGCAGTTTATACGTGACACAAACGAGTTGTTAGTTTTAATTATGATGGAGATAAACATTTACGAAAAAAAACAAGTTAAACATACAATTTTTACGAATCCGATATGGCCGGAATCCGGCGACTTTGCCGGAGAAGATCCCCGAAAGGCGGACATTCTTTTTGTTTGATTTAACAAGTTTGGTTATTTAACACATATAGATCTTGTGTTTCTAAGTTTTGCAAAATGACTAAAAAGTTTAATTATAAAAGGGCATTTTATGTTGGAAATTTTGAGAAAATGACATTTTTCACAAATATAGGAAAAACATTTTTCCTAATTTTGGACTAGAAATAAATTTAAGAAACTAAGTGGGTTTTACATATTTATTCGTGGGTTTGTGTTCTATGTTGGAAGAGCTTCGCAACGAACTAAACCACGTCCAAAACGGAGCTAAAATGAATGAGATATCGATGCTCAAAGTTTGGTGTTTGAAACATGGAATGCTGAAATAATGGGAAAGTGACACCTTGTCCCACATAGGAGGAGAGTTGAAACTTAAAGGAGTATTTAAGGAGGAACTCTCATTCCTTATTGTTTAATGGAAGCACACACTAAGTGTACTTGCGAAGGGTCGCGCTCGCACACGCGCGCGTGGCGTGGGCGACGGGCGCAATTTGGCGCTTTGTGTCTTGCGCGCGCACAGAAACTTCTAGGCATTTATGACAAAGCAGTTTCGGTTGAGCATTCGAAACTGACGAGTCAACGATTTTGAATGAGAATTAAATGAAAAATTAAAGTGCCTTGAAGACGTTCAATGCAATTTAATTCTCTCATTTAATTCGTTTTATCTGTTTCATTTCAGATGTTGTATAAATAAAGCATCATAGTCACTGCAGTAGGACACCAGCAACTACACAGCTAGTGCAATCAACTTTCTTCCAACATCTGATCTTCTTCTTATTTTTCTCACGGTAGACTTCGGGTTCCTGTGCCAGCTCCGGCAGTACACATTGTTTCGGCTGTTGTACACTGGGAAACAAAACGAGTTCTCCTAGGAGACTCGGAATTTGTTTTAAGGGCTCTGTGTCAAACACAACCCTCAGCCACACCTTTTTGTAATTCATCTTCATCTTGTATTTCTTTTATTTCAATTATAATTGTACATGTTATTTCCAGCTTTCTTTGTTTCTGTGCTGTAATCTCTTAATAAAATTGTTTTTATTTTATTTATTTACGCGAACGGTTCCTACAATCTTAAAACAAGTTTTTAAAACACCGTTCGTGTACTGAAAACCATTATGTTTGTGATTCAAACCAGTTTTGTTTCACACATTTTGTGTTTTAAAAACATACTTTATTTCTGTTTTCATCTTCAAATGAGCGACTTTGCTTGAAAACGGTGCTGGTTACTTTCAGATTCGGTCCTAAAAACTGTTATAAACTTTTTGTTTTGGTCTTCAAAGTTGGACTTAGAAGCCAAAGAGTAAGTTTTAAATACTTCAAAAAAAATGAAATTGGTCTGTAATAATCACACCTAGACGTTATTGGCCATTAATAATCCCACCTCAGAATATTCCCCATACCAGTCCCACCTTTCACCTATTTTTCCTACAATGGTCCCCCGTTAAAAAAACTTAACGGAGTTAAGCTTTTTTTCCAAATTACAAACAGATTTTTTAGGGCTTTTAATTTGAACGATGATACGAGTCCATTGATGTAAAACTTACCTCGAAAACGGTGCACCAAACGATGAAAACGGCGCTTCAATTCGTGTGTTTAAATTTCCAATTAACAAAAATCAAGTCACTTGGAGCACCGTTTCGAGGCAAGTTTTACATCAATGGACTCGTATCGTCGTTCTGATCAAAAGCCCTAAAAAATCTATTTGTAATTTGGAAAAAAACTTAACTCCTTTAAGTTTTTTTAACCGGAGACTATTGTAGGAAAATAGGTGAAAGGTGGGACTGGTGGGAGGAATATTCTGATGTGGGATTGTTAATAGCCAAGAAGGTCTAGGTGGGATTATTACAGGCCAATTCTCCTAAAAAAAATAAAATTTTGTTTTAGTCTTCAAAGTTGGACTTAGAAGCCGAACAGTAAATTTGTGGTAAATTAAAATTAATAGTTTACTACTATTTTTAACTGCTTAAAACAGAAATTTTGGACTAAAATTGGTAATTTTAATTTTGTTTTTCAGAACGTCGACTGAAAACTCCATTGTCAACAACACGAATGTTGTGACGGGAACCCCTTTGAATGCCACCACTGTGGGAGCGTCCACAGTGGCCAATCATGCTGAGAGACCCGAGAAGTTCTCGGGTTTACACTTCAAAAGGTGGCAACAGAAGACGTTCTTCTACCTGACCACCATGAACCTTGCGAGGTTCTTGACTGAAACCGCTCCCCAACCTGCGGAAGGGGAGACCAACGTACAAAGACAGTGTGCGGTTGATGGGTGGAAGCATTCAGATTTCATATGTCGTGGCTATGTGTTAAACGACCTTTCGAATGTGTTGTGTAATGTGTACTACAATGTCAAGATTTCCAAAGATTTATGGGATGTCTAGGACATGAAGTACAAAACAGAGGATGCTGGCACAAAGAAATTTGTGGTAGCCCGTTTCTTGGAATACAAAATGGTTGATTCTATAACCGTTATGAATCAAGTCCAAGAATTGCAAATTATACTACATGACATCCTCGCGGAAGGCATGAGACTTAGTGAGACATTTCAAGTGGCAGCGGTGATAGAAAAGTTACCTCCTAGTTGGGTGGATTTTAAAAATTATCTTAAATACAAACGGAAGGAGATGACTATAGAGGATCTTATTGTTCGTCTTCGGATTTAGGAGGACAATAGAATTGCCCAAAATGGCAGCCTTGCGCAACCTAGTGTTAGCGCAAATATGGTTGAACATGGGCAATCCTCTAAGGGCAACAAGGGTAAAGGGAAAAAAGGACAAAGAGAAAGCAAAGGCTAGCAAGCTTGGACCAAAGAAAGGGGTTGTGAAAAAGAAACCTCAAGCGTTCCAAGGGACTTGTTACAACTGTGACGAGCCGGGGCATCGGGCTAACCAATGCAAGAAACCAAAGCGTGATCGCGCACACATGGTGGATAAAGACGGAATGCCTTTGGTGGCAATGATTTCCAACAAAACCGAAATGATGGATGAGGTCAATATTGTAACCAACACTCCAAAAGGATGGTGGGTTGATACGGGCGCGACCCGTCATGTCTGCACAGACAGGAGCCTATTTACCACATTCAAGGAGCTTGCGGGAGATGAGAAGTTGTACATGGGAAATGCAGCCACCGCCGACATCAAGGGTGAAGGCACGGTGATTTTGAAGTGGACTTTGGGGAAGGAGCTCACTCTAAGAAATATGTTGTACATTCAGACTTGTGCAAGAACCTAGTCTCGGGATGGTTTCTTAATATGTTTGGATTTCGTTTAGTATTTGAAAGTGACAACTTTGTTCTTACTAAACGAGGAATGTATGTTGGTAAGGGTTATGCCCAAAATGGTATGTTCAAATTGAATGTAGTGGCTGTCAAAAAGAACATGAATAAAATTGCTACTACTTCTACTTATATGCTTGGGTTTTCTGATTCGAATAAATGGCATGGTCGATTAGGTCACGTACATTTTAATTCAATACGCCGTTTAATCAATTTAAAATGTATACCAACATTCCATATCGATTCACATTCAAAATGTGAAACATGCGTAGAATCCAAACTTACAAGATCATCATCAAAATCGGTTGAACGAATAACCGAACCCCTTGATTTAATTCACACCGATATTTATGATTTAGAATCGGTACCCACAAGAGGAGGAAATAAGTACTTCATCATGTTTATTGATGATTGTACTAAACATTGCTATGTATATTTACTTAAAAGTAAAGATGAAGCAATAAGTAAATTTATCTTGTATAAAAATGAAGTTGAGAATCAACTTCAAAAGAAGATAAAAACTTTGAGAAGCGATCGAGGAGACGAATATGTTGCACCTTTTGCTGATTTATGCGCAAAAAGTGGCATTGTACATGAGTGTACACCTCCTTATTCTCCACAATCAAATGGCGTGGCGGAACGAAAGAACCGTACATTGAAAGAAATGATGAATGCCATGTTGATCAGTTCTGGGGTGATCCATGACATGTGGAGGAAGCCATTCTCTCAGCCAATTATCTTTTAAATAAGATACCACTAAAAAAGATGGACGAAGCTCCATATGAGTTATGGAAAAGAAGAAAACCTTCATGGTTATGCACATCAAAGTAGCGCACACCGCTTTCTTGTACATGAGTCCAAGAATCCAGATGTACACGAACACACTATCATGGAGGTGAATCCTAATGTTGTGTCCTACTTTGAGAATGTGTTTCCTTTGAGAGGACAAACACATGCAACGTCATCAAAACCCAATTTTGAAGTAGGTGAAAGCTCATCTACACCAGTTGATGAGGTAATTCATGATAAGACTCATGAACGACCTGAGGTTGATGTAGGTGATCGTAGGCGAAGCAAAAGGCCAAGGGTTGAAAAATCCTTCGGTCCGGACTTCGTTAGCTATATGGTTGAGGGCGAGCCCAATACATATCGCGAAGCGGTTTCTTCTTCAGAAGGGCCTCAATAGAAAGAAGCAATAAAGAATGAAATTGATTCTATATTGCAAAATCATAATTGGGAGTTAGTAGATCTTCCACCCGGTTTCAAACCACTTGGATATCATTGGATATTCAAAAGGAAGATGAAAACTGATGGAAGTATTGATAAATACAAGGCTAGGTTGGTGATTAAAGGATTTAGACAAAAAGAAGGTTTAGATTACTTTGATACCTACTCGTCTGTGACACGCATAACCTCCATAAGATTGGTTCTTGCTATAGCGGCTTTAAGAAATTTGGAAGTTCACCAAATGGATGTTAAAAACCGGATTTCTAAATGGCGATTTAGAAGAAGAGATTTACATGGAGCAACCTGAAGGTTTCTCCACCCTAGGTCAAGAGGGTAAAGTATGTAAACTCGTCAAGTATTTGTATGGCTTGAAGCAAGCTCCAAAACAGTGGCACCAAAAATTTGATTATGTCATGATTGACAATGGTTTCAAAATAAATGAGTGCGACAAATGTGTTTATTTCAAAAACACAAATGAAGGTTATGTAATTTTATGTCTTTATGTAGACGATATGCTTATCATTGGGAGTAATGATAAAATTATCAAAGCTACGAAAAACATGTTGAAAGCGAGATTTGATATGAAAGACATGGGTTTAGTGGATGTGATTTTTGGAGTAAAGATTATAAGAACCCAAGATTGTCTTGTGTTAAGTCAATCTCACTATGTGGATAAGATTCTTGAAAAATTCAACTCGGGAGATACGAGTGTAGCTCGAACTCTAGTTGATACCTCCCAACATCTAATGAAAAAATAGAGGAGAGGGAGTTGCTCAGTTAGAGTACTCAAGAATTATTGGCAGTCTAATGTATCTAATGACATGTACTAGACCCGACTTGGCTTACGCTGTGAGTAGGCTAAGTAGATATACTAGCAATCCAAGTCATGAACATTGGAAAAGTATAACAAGGGTGCTTAGATACATAAAATACACAAGGGATTATGGACTGCATTATACCGGACAACCAGCAGTGATCGGAGGATACACTGATTCAAACTGGATATCGGATAATAAATATTACAAATCAACAAGTGGTTATGTGTTTACACTTGGAGGAGCGGCTATTGCTTGGAAGTCTTATAAGCAAACTGTCATAGCAAGATCCACAATGGAATCCGAATTTATCGCCTTGGATAAGTCAGGAGAGGAGGCGGAATGGCTACGTCAATTCGTGGAATATATTCCAAGATGGCCAAAGCCTTTGCCAGCCATATGTATACATTATGATAGCCAATCAGCGACTTGTAGAGCTCAAATCTCGATGTACAATGGCCAATCAGCCATATGAACTCTAACATGACCTTGCATCCCTTGACTCGTACCCTGACTTTGCACAAAAGTATACTCCCTTTGATCTCCATCTCCTCCATACATGTTCCACTCTTCGTCATCATATCCCCCAAAATCGTCATCATACCCGTCATCGAACCCATCTTGTCTTACTCCCGAAGTATGTTGAAATTGCACTCCCGGTTGAAATGGAGTAGAATGTATAATAGATGGACCGGTTTGGAATAAATTAGGTGGTGGTATTTGTGATGATGATAGCTGGCCGGATGTTGAGAAAAATGATGAAAAAGATGGAACGGCTGATGATGTAGGAGTATAGCTAAAAGAATACTCTGTTTGGGTGTGTTCAGGTAATGTGGTATTGGTTGGTTTAATTTCATGTGTAGATGCGGGAATGGTAGTATTCGGTGCGGGCATGGATGGTGTAGGTGTAAAGATGGTGTAGGTTGACCCATAGTGGGTGGTAGTGGATTGGCCATGTATCTTATTGGTGTAACTGGTGTAGTAGGTGTTGTTGGTGAACCAGTGATTTTGTTTTCTCGTAGCAAAATTCTGTTTCTTCTCAAAGTACGTTCAATTTCTGGATCAAATGCCAATGGTGATAGCATGTGAGAGCTCCTAGTACGCATGCACCTGTCAATACCTGCACACTACCACACCCAGCGTAAACCAGAAAAATAACAAACTTAAAAAGATCAAAATTAACACACGTTGCGCACTACTCCCCGGCAACGCCACCAAAATTGGACGTGATGTCGTGGTCACAATCAAATTTAATCCAATTACTACTAATAGCTAGCGGTAAGTAGGTATCGAACACAGGGAGTTTGTGGAATGTATGTTATCTAAATGTATAGCTACGTTAACTAAATTTAAACTAATTGCAATAAAAGTAAATTCAAAGAGTTGGATTGTTTGATTTTAAAACTAAGATTACTAATTAAATTGCGAATTGAGAATTGGTTTTGTAAACAATTTAGAGACAAATGACCATCCTAAGTTTCCGGTTTGCTTTGACATTCATGCTAATATTCAACTAGAAAGAACCACATAGACATGGTTCGTGTGTTGTTACTTGTTGTGATGAAAGGGAACTAAGTACTCGGATTAGAAGTATGCGAGGTTGTTACCCGATGACCAATTAATCAATACCCAATCCTAATCCCGCCCATGATATCTCGATTGCCAACGGCAACAAGAACGTATGGTTTAGACTAAGATTAACATACAAATTAACAATTTACAAACAAGCAAACAACACACCATAATAAACCAACAAAAGTTGCAAGTCTATTATTCTAGAAATAAGAATCAAAACACAAATGTCTTATACAAACCTTCAACCTAGGATGATCACCATAAGTTTAGCCACTCATGACTTGGACAATCATCATCACATACATATCAATGTTCATAGGAATTAAAAACACTCACAAGATGTTTAGAAATTGTTTCAAGCACTCAAGAACACCCAAAAATCGCCCCTAGACTGCTGGTAACCGAATGGGATTGATTGCATTTGAAAAGACACAATAAAACTTCATAAAATAGGGCAGTTACACATTTCTCGTTGGCCTCCACCGTAAGCTACGGTGGCCACCGTAGCTTACGGTGGCTTGGAATGGCTTACGGTGGGTCTCTACTGCCTTACGGTGGAAGAAAAATGCTGGGGGCTACCGTAAGCTACGGTAGCTACCGTAAGCTACGGTAGCCTTCAGCATTCAATTTTGTTTTCTTCATAACTTTTTCGTTTCAACTCCGTTTTCTTCACCGTTTTCCCCTTTGTTCTCGTAATTTCATCCTCTATAATGCTACCTTCTTAATTATTCAATTCCAAAAAAATTATTTTCTTCATTTATGCTCCATCTTTCAATTCTCCAATCCAGTCGCGCCTATTTGAAGCTTAATTTCCACACATTTAAGCCCAAAATGTACCTGAAACACAAGCAAACGTAGTCATCTAATTCTAGACAATTACCCGATTAAATGTAGGATTTTAATATCGTTTATACCACTTAAGGGTTGTCCTACGGACTAACCGTCAGCCACCACAACAGTCATCGACGCCCCACCCCGCTGAACCCTAACCAAACACTCAACCATCATCGTCCACCCAACCACTACATCGTCGGCCACCCCACCCCTAACCAAACACCCAACCACTACATCACCGGCCACCCAACCGCCCAACATTATCATCGTCGTCGATTTCTTTATGCATATTCTTCATCTCTGCCACTTGTGCCTTTAAAACTATTTTCCCCATTTTTTCTAGCTTCAATTTGTATTCGTTTATATATGCAGAATTAAAACATTTATAACAAATTAAATCCCAAATGATATGCATGCCTTCTTTATTGTTCAGATTGTAGAGAGAGAGAGAGAGATAAAAGAGAGGAGAGAGAGGGGTAGACTTTAGAGAGAGAGAAAGGATTTATTTTTTTATTTATATATTTATTTATAAAATAGTTCCTTAATATAAAATATTTACACAATAGTTCTTGGGATGGTGAAATGACAAGAATTCCCTCATGTGAAAGGTACATCAACCCAATAGCAGCAAAATACTGAGAAGACGCCTAATAGTATGCCACATGATATATATATATATATACATATATATATATAGGGAGAAGATCATGCGAGAACCACCTCTTATTGCGAGAACCAATGTGAACACAACCAAAAATGCCTAAAAATAAATAAAAATCACACAAAATTTTTTTTTTTGATTTTTTTAATATTTTTTAGGTTAAAATCGCTACTTTTCGAATCCAAAAATTTTTTTTAAATTTAAAAAAAAAAAAAAAAATTTTATTCGAAAAGTAGCGATTTTAACCTAAAAATTATTAAAAAAATCAAAAAAAAAATTTAGATTTTTTTTAGAGTTTTTTTAGGTTTTTTGGGGGTTTAGTTTTTAGCATTTTAGCTGGGGGGGGGGGTTAGGTTTTTGGGGGGTGGGGGTGGGGGGTTTAGGTTTTTTTTTTGTGGGGGGGGGGGGGGGGTGGGGGGTTAGTTTTTTTTTAGGTTTTTTGGAGGTTTTAGTTTTTAGAATTTAGCTTGGGGGGGGGGGGTTAGGTTTTTTTTTGGGGGGGGGGGGGGTTAGGTTTTTTTAGGTTTTTTTTAGCTATTTTAGGTTGTGTTCACATTGGTTCTCGCGGTTCTCACAATAAAGGTGGTTCTCGCATGAGTTCCTCCCTATATATATATATATAGTGTCAGGATTTAGGGAAAACGGTGAAAAGTGTGAGAATGGCGAGAACGCTTATGGATCGTCAGATCAAAACAATCTATGGAATAGATTGGCGCGGTGGCGTTTTCGTAAATAATATCAATTTTATTACTTGGAACGTGCTTCATTAAGGGTAAAAGAGTAAACATTGTTTCTTACATAAAACGCCATAAAGATAAAACGCCAACTAAATATTCTAAGTCATACGAAATTTTGGGATGTTACAAGTCTACCCCTCTTATAGAAGGTTTCGTCCCCGAAACCTGAATACATACATTCTGACGAGTTTATTTGTATCCCTTCGTGATTACATACGTCGAACTTCGTTAACATGCTTTCATTCGATCATCCCTCGTGATGAATCGGTTGTTACTATTCTAAACTTGTCTAATACATTTGGTAATTCAATCTTGTATGAATCAAAGAAATCCAATTACATTATTTCATGATTATCATTCAATTGTTCAAGCTGATTTCTTAAAACTTAACTGTCAGATTATTCATTCCCTCATACCCCTAACATCTACTTAGGGGATGTGTAAGTATAAATATAAATGTAGACATAAGATGTATAAATACGAATATAGATATGATTATGATAAGTAATGATTTTGTATATGGTATTAATCGTAATATACGAATTTAAGCATGTAAAAGGTCAAGAAGTTTTGAGTATGAAAACAAAATGAGGGGTATATGTGAAGTTGTCGTGAGATATAAACTAAAACACGTAAGATGATATGCATATATAGTTGTTTGAGCAAAATGTGAAGTTAAAATAGATTGAGTTGTCATGGAACGTAGAATCTAGTTTGTGAATGTAAAGAGAATATAAAACATCTTTGGATTATGCGAAAGGGTACTTTGTAAAAGAATGTAAATGCTACTATGGTTTTTAAAAGAATTGATATGGTTGAAATTTATTGGTTTCTATGAAGTTTCCTTGCCCACGTGTTTTGAATTTAATTGACATATCGAGTGAGGTTTTGAAAAGTTCTAGGGATTAATAAGTTTGCACCCTTTTAAATAACTTTGTATAAAAATTTTGAAGTTTATAGATTCTTGCGAAAAGTTGATCCTTAGAAAATGAATTTGATATATGAACTTAGTGTTTGTCGAAAAGCGTCTTTTAATAAGATGTTTTATTGAATTTTGAAAGAAGTTTTAGTAAATGTTTGAATAAAATTTGTAATATTTTATAGACGTGTGCGAAAAAAGGTTGGTTGATTCCCAACTGAAAATAAAAATCTCTAGTTTAATGTTGTGAGGTGATCGTGTCTTAATAATTACGTTGAATACGAAATTTCGTGGGCAATGGATTTATTAGACTGACCAAGTTGATGAGTAGCATTTCGTGAAATTTTAAATATTGAAGAACAAGCGTCTACGAAAAAGTTAAGAATTTTGTGTATGTGAGCTATATGAAAATAGATGGTATATATATATATATATAGGGAGACGATCATGCGAGAACCACCTCTTATTGCGAGAACCGCGAGAACCAATGTTAACACAACCAAAAATGCCTAAAAATAGCTAAAAATCACACAAATTTTTTTTTTAATATTTTTTTATAAAAAAAATCGCTACTTTTCGAAGCCAAAAAAAAAAAAATTTAAATATATTTTTTTTTTTTGGCTTCTAAAAGTAGCGATTTTAACATAAAAAATATTTAAAAAAAAAATTTAGACTTTTTTTTTATTTTTATAGATTTTTTTTAGATTTTTTTAGGTTTTTTGGGGGTTTAATTTTTAGCATTTTAGCTTGGAGGTGGGGGGGGGGGGGGGGTTTAGGTTTTTTTTTTTTGGGGGGGGGGGGTTAGGTTTTTTTTAGGTTTTAGTTTTTAGCATTTAGCTTGGGGGGGGGGGGGTGGGGGGTTTAGGTTTTGGGGGGGGGGGGGGGGTTAGGTTTTTTTATGTTTTTTTTTAGGTTTTTTTAGCTATTTTAGGTTGTGTTCACATTGGTTTTCGCGGTTCTCACAATAAAGGTGGTTCTCGCATGAGCTCCTCCCTATATATATATATATATAGATATATACCACCATTTATTGCGAGAACCGCGAGAACCAATGTGAACACAACCAAAAATAGCTAAAAACACACATTTTTTTTTAATATTTTTATAAAAAACACTGGATTTCGTTACCAAATTTTTTTTTTTTTTAATTTGGCTACTAAAAGTAGTGATTTTAATGTAAGAAATATTAAAAAAAAACATTTTTGTGTGTTTTTTAGAATTTTTAGGTTTTTTGAGGGTTTAGTTTTTAGCATTTTATCTTGGTTGGGGGTTGGGGGGGATTGGGGGAGGGGGTTTAGGTTTTTTTTTTTTTTTTTTTTTGGTGGGGGGTGGGGGTAGGGGGTTAGTTATTTTTAGGTTTTTTGGGGGGGTTTAGTTTTTAACATTTAGCTTGAGGTGGGTGGGGGGTGTGGAGGGTTTGGTTTTTTTAGGTATTTTTTGTTGTGTTCACATTGGTTCTCATGGTTCTCGCAATAAAGGCGGTTCTCGCATGAACCTCACCCTATATATATATATATATATATAGGAGAAGTATCCGTTAGGAACCACCCTTTATTGCGAGACCAATGTGAACACAATCAAAAATACTTAAAAATAGCTAAAAAAAACACACAATTTTTTTAATATTATTTATAAAAAATCGCTATACTTCGTTACAAAAAAAAAATTTAATTTTTTGGTTACTAAAAGTAGTGATTTTAATGTAAAAAATATTAAAAAAAAATCTGTGTGTTTTTTAGATTTTTTTTACGTTTTTTGGGGATTTAGTTTTTAGCATTTTAGCTTGGGTGGGGGGTTAGGTTTTGGGGGGGGGGGGGTGCGGGAGGGGGTGGGGGTTAGGTTTTTTTGGGGGGTTGAGTTTTTAGCATTTAGCTTGGGGGGTTAGGTTTTTTTTTTTTTTTTTTTTTTGAGGGGGGGGGGGGGGGTTACGTTTTTTGGTGGGGGGTGTGGGGGTTAGGTTTTTTGGTGGGGGGTGTGGGGGTTAGGTTTTTTTAGGTTATTTTGTTGTGTTTACATTGGTTCTCACGGTTCTCACAATAAAGATGCAATATAGCCTGATACAGAGACAATTCTCTAAGATGAGGTCTAATAAACGAAGGGGGTGTGGGGGTTAGGTTTTTTTAGGTTATTTTGTTGTGTTTACATTGGTTCTCACGGTTCTCACAATAAAGATGCAATATAGCCTGATACAGAGACAATTCTCTAAGATGAGGTCTAATAAACGAATCACCGGACAACTTCAACGGCTGTGTGACACCTGCAGCGCTAGAAATGGAAGAACTAGACGCCATACAACTGAACTTACACTGATATCTTGAAATTGAGCGACTGATCTTATTCAACGATGGTGAAAAGCTAAGTTCATCATTAAATTTGATCATACGAAGAGATGAACCGGTAATTGCGTCCATTTGTTTGCTGCATTTTGAGTAGAATGATTCAAAAACAGTAGGATGATGATAGTATAAGTTAATCGAAGAGAACTAACATGAAGAAGAGATTATTCTAAGGTTGTAGAACCCTAACTCCTAACCTGCAACGAGTGATATACAAAACAAACAGCAAATTGGATGGATTTTCCAAGGCCCCCTTTACTATGTTTTTTCTCCACATTACCCCTCAAACTATCACAGACACGGAATTTTGTTATCCTCATAACAATAGAGGGACCCAGGGGTTGGGGGGATTAGATTTTTAGGGGGTGGGGGAGGGAAGTTTAGGTTTTTTTTAGTAAACTTCCGTTTTGCTCCCTGTGGTTTGGTCACTTTAACGGTTTTGCCCCAAACCTTTAAAAATAGCCTGTTTACTCCTTGATCTATGAAATCGTTTATGATTTCACTCCTCGCCTCTAACTCCATCCAAAATGTTTATTAACTGAAAGGGTATTTTGGTAACTTCAAATATAAAATTGAGGGTAATTTAGTAAAACTACAAATAAAAGATTATATTATATATAATAATAAAAAATAGAGTAAATTGCCATTTTAGTCTCTGAGGTTTGACTAAAATTGCCACTTTAGTCCAAATAGTTTTTTTCTTGACATTTTAGTCGAAATAGTTTTGTTTTCTGTCATTTTAGTCCCTGACTTTTGTCATTTTTTGCCATTTTCATCTAACCCACTAACTCCATTCAAAAATTTTAGTTACCTTAGGTGAATTTTGGTCAAACCATATTTTTCTTTTTTTGTTTTCTGTCATTTTAGTCCCTGACTTTTGTCATTTTTTGCCATTTTCATCTAACCCACTAACTCCATTCAAAAATTTTAGTTACCTTAGGTGAATTTTGGTCAAACCATATTTTTCTTTTCTTTTTTTGCAGGTGCGATGGTATGGGAATGATGTTGTGCCAGTTTATAGTGAAGATGAGGGTAGTGGTTGTTGGTTTTACGATGATGGCAGTGGTGTTCGTTGATGACATGGGTGGCGAAAAAGTGACCGGTGGTGGTGTAAATGGTGGGTGGTGATGATGGTGGGGTGGGTGGTTGTGTGGTGACGGTGCAGGTAGGTGGTGGCGATGACAGAAGGTTGTGATGGGGTGGGTGGTGGGAGGTGGTGGTGGTGGTCGATGAAAATGGCAAAAAATGACAAAAGTAGGGGACTAAAATGGCAAGAAAAAAATTATTTGGACTAAAGTGGCAATTTTAGTCCAACCTCAGGGACTAAAATGGTAATTTACTCTAAAAAATAACAAAATAATCATCACTTCTCTCTCTCTACCCTGCACTCTCTTCTCTTCTCTCTCAACACTACCTAGCCCCATCATCACCGCCCGCGACAGCCCACCGCCGGCGACCGCCACCGCCATCACCCCCAATCGCCACCACCTCACCACCACCTGAATCGAAATCGAAATCAGAAGCCCAAGTTGTGTCGCCGTCATCTATACCCTCTTGCCATTTGGATACCTGAAATAAATCATATTCCACCCCATTCATCATCTTCTTCAAAACCCCCAAAATTAGCATAAATCAGAAAACCATCAAGAACAGAAATCTCTTCCTTGTGTTAAGCATAAATCTGAGTTATCGTCATCTGCCAGTAAAATTCAACTACATAAAAATTATAAAAACTAAAAAAAACATAAAACCAAAATATCTTATCTTTATTAATTAGCTTTATGCATAAGTTATATCTCCTTATATAATACAAAATTCATAACAATGAGAGGGTAAAACAGATGCAAAATCGGATCTTAAAACACATATAAAAAGATCGGAACATACAGGTCAATGAAACTAAGGTAGGTTTGATGCCTCTTTTCAGATCTAAGCTAGGCCGACTAAGAGATGGTGTTTGTGGTGGTGGTAATGGCGGCGGCGGCGACTATGGTGGTGGTGCGGGTGGTAATGGCGGCGTCGGTGGTGGTGAGAGCAGGTGTGAGGTGGTGGCGGTGTCTAATGTATGTTACAGAAGTTAGAGAGAGAAGGAGATATAGAGAGAGAAAGTGAGTGATGAATTGAGGAAGAGGAAGAAAGGGATCTGATTGTTAGAGCATTCTCATCCACTCCATCATCTTTAACCCTATAATTTAACTAAAAATCACAACTTTTTAAAATTTATCTCACATTTTAAAAAATCTCCTACAACCAACTCCTCATACCTATCTCTATATTCTTTTTTTATTATTATTTCTTCTCTTTCTTCCACTTACAATTTTTACTACTATCTATTTTCTCTTATTATATTTTTTATTCTAAAATTGATTCTAATAACTTTGTTTATAGAAATTATACTACTAATTATTATTTTTGGGTTTTTCGGGTCGGGTTACTTTAAATACTAATTATATCATCATAAACCAACAAGAAAAAATTGCCGACACATAGACACCATGTTTGCCGATATACATACAAGGACTATGTTAAAGATGGAAATAAAACATCCCCAAACCATGGTTATCATTGCCTATTGCAATACCGGTACAATTGAAATTCAAGACGAAATAAAATAAAGTAATAAGATCAATATCAAATATCATACCATCCATTTTCACTACCATCAGACTACAAACAACAGTTTAAGATCAATACCAAATCATGCCAAGTTTGACCTATTTAACAGCCTACACAATGGATTTACACGTAACACCAAAAACGCATAAGTAGGAGGTTAGACAAAGCTACAAAACAATCTAATATAGCGCGACATTGTTTATTGTTGGGAATAGAGTAGCCATTGATGTTCAATTAGGTCTTCTTGAAGCTGATGATGTGCCGAGCTATCTTTAATATGAAGACGACGTTGGACGAAGTCCATAAACTCATTTGTTTGAGTGCGCGACAATTCAGGGAGATCATCGTCAAGTTGATCATACTCAATGTTAAGACTATCACCATCATCACGTTCGTCTTCAATGATCATGTTATGAAGAATAACACATGCTTTAATTATATTTGTTAGTACCTTCAATTTGAACATTCGTGAAGGTCCTCGAATGATTTCAAATCGTTGTTGAAGTACACCAAATGCTCGCTCGACATCTTTTCTTGCAGATTCTTGTGCTTTTGCAAAATGTTTATTCTTGTTCCCTCTTGGTGATGGAATCGTTTTTACAAAAGTTTGCCACTTAGGATAAATACCATCTGCAAGGTAATACCCCATAGTATAGTCATGGCCGTTGACTGTGTAATTGACCGGTGGAGCACGCCCTTGTGCAAGTTCCGTGAAAACAAAAGATCTCTCTAACACATTAATGTCGTTATGTGAACCGGGCATACCAAAAAATGCATGCCATATCCAGAGATCGTATGAAGCAACCGCCTCCAAAATAATAGTAGGTTCACGAATGTGGCCAGAGTACATACCTTTCCAGGCTGTGGGACAATTTTTCCACTTCCAATGCATGCAGTCGATGCTTCCGAGCATTCCGGGGAATCCTCGTTGGTCCGCAACAACAAGTAATCGGGTAATATCATTTGTGTTTGGTGACCGTAGATATTCAGATCAAAAAATACTTACCATCGTCTCACAGAATTTTTTAAGACTCTCCATTGCAGTGCTTTCACCGATGCGTATGTATTCATCCATAAAATCAGCACTAACCCCATAGGCCAACATTCTAAGTGCCGCTGTTATCTTTTGCATAGAAGATAAACCGAGTCTTTCGATATTATCTCTTCTTTGGACGAAGTATGGCTCGTTAGCCACTACCTCATTTAGAATACGGAGAAATAGAGGACGTCTCATCCGAAATCTTCGTCGAAATAGATTCGAGGGATATACTGGATTTTCTGCAAAATAATCACGATATAAACGCTCATGTCCCTGAATATGATTGCGTCGAATAAATTTACGACTTTTGCGAGTACATTGTTCTTCGACATCCTCATAAAGATCATCATCGCTATCAACATCCAAAGATAGGTATCTCAACAACTTGCGAAAGAATGTACGAACCATTTGATCAAACGTGTAATTAACTCAATCTGTCATCATATATGTTATAAGTAAAAAATTGTTATAAATGCCAAAAAGTGCTGGTTTTTCAGCGAAAAACATAAAAAAAAAAGGCAGCGTTCTGCGTCGTTTTCCAGCATTGCCAAAAAGTGCCGGTTTTTCAGCAATAAAACGCCACAAAACTGTGTGTTTTTTCAGCATAAAAACTATAAAACTGCAGCGTTTTTCGATACTGTAGGCTGCAGCGTTTTTGCAGGTTGCTGGCCATTTTTTTGGACTGGTTATTAATAACCAGTTATCACATACATGTTATAAGTCAAAAACTATTATAAACGCCAAAAAGTGTTGGTTTTTCAGTGAAAAATGTCAAAAACAGGTTGAGAGATGAACGAGAAAAGAAGAAACCAATTGAAACTTTAGATTCAAGTGATATACCGGTTTTTTGGACTTTTTCAACAAAAAACGACAAAAAACACAAGATTTTAAAAAAATCGATTAAT
Source organism: Helianthus tuberosus (assembly GCA_030545235.1). Classification (NCBI taxonomy): domain Eukaryota; kingdom Viridiplantae; phylum Streptophyta; class Magnoliopsida; order Asterales; family Asteraceae; genus Helianthus; species Helianthus tuberosus. Next base: position 197,681,534 of record CM060363.1, on the reverse strand, counting down.
TGAATAAGCGATTAACATTATTAAGTCAAGAAGGTTCGCGGCACTAACCAGAGCTTCATCGTCGAAGACAAACCTCACTCTAGTTGTCTGTATTATAAAAAAAGAGTAACTTTTTAGTAAATAAAAGGGTTTAAAATATTAAGTTGAAAGTGTCCAAAATGTACCTGGAAAAGTAGAAGTAAACCTAGGAGACGAACAGGAGCAGCTGCTAATAGATTATCTTCATACACTAAACCGCCAGCTAAACCTGTTTAATCATCAATCTAAATTAATTATCAGAATTACTTATCTCTAATTACGCAATCATTTAAAAAAAACAAAGGTTAAAGATAAAGGGGGTGTTAAAATCAGAGTGTTTTTCAAACCACAAATAAAACTGATCTTCATTGTTTTATCTTGCATAACTTGTAAGATTTAGACTGTGGGGTATGGGGCTTGAGTTGGGGCGTGGGTTGGGGGGAAACGCCCAAGTCACCATCCCTTGGGGCTTGGGTTGGGGCGTGGCCCTTGGGGCTTGGGTTTGAAGCCGGGCGTGGGGCGGGCTAGCGGTCTGATGTGGCGGCCTCCTATTCGCTTTGTTGGCCATGTCATAGCGGGGTCTTTGAGTTTGAATTTTAATTTTTTTTAATAAACTGCCAAGCCACGCCCCAACCCAAGCCCCGCCATACCCCACGGACACGTCACTCACCGGTGGGGGGGCTCCAATTCCACGTGTCAACTCATGCCCCCAACTCAAGCCCCACCATACCCCACGGTCTTAAGCAAGAAAAATTATTTATTTAGATAAATGTCACATTACCAGATTACCTTACCATCCATAACCTAATTATCTTCTTCAAATAATCACTTATTAAAACTAATGAAAACATGCATTATGAAAAGAATATGGAATGATTACAAACCAAGAAGAACAACAGGTATTCTGTAATCTGGATCTGGGACAACAGTCTCTCTCTTGGTTGCCTTCACCTTCTTCTTGCCAATTGAAAACTTAAAAAAAAAAACACACACAAAAACACTAAAAATTAAAAAAAAAAAAAAAAGAAAAAGAAGATTTTTTCAACAAAGCAACCAAAATATCTAAAATTCCCATGTTAGCAGCAACACATGTGAGGAACAAAAAGTGAAGTAATCTTTACCAATAATGTAATCTTGAAGCTACTTCTGTGGTTTATATATGCATCATTTCTTCTTGCAAACTGAGTGTTAGCAACCAATTTCCCACAAAATGAGGACTGAAATTGCCTCACGTTGGCACTAAATTCTCTGCCTAATTGGAAAACAATAACTTAAAACCAACATTATAGACTCCATATGATAGGACCATAACTGTATAAAATAAAACACACACACACAGAGTTGCAGGACTAGGGTTCATCAAACATACAATAAAATAAAAACATAAAATAAATTACTGATTGATGTTGTAATGATGAAGGGGAATGACGCACGCACCGTATCTATCCCACAGCTGAGGGTCGGTGCCGCTGCACTCACGGATGAGAATGGGAAACCTGGGGTTTACTTTCTTCGGTTCCTTTTCTGAACAAAAGCCCTAATGAATTTGGGGTTAGAGTTCGAATTAGGGCACGTAATCTGAGATAAAATTGTAAACCATACCTGGCGGAAAGGAAAAGAACTAGGGCAGGAGAAGATGAGATGGGCGGGAGAAGAGATGATATGGGCGGGAGTGATGAGATGGTTGAAGATGAGGGGACTACTGTAGCTTTTCATACATGAAAAGTTACTGTACAATCTTTTTAGAATTTAGGGTTAGAAAAATGAAATAGGGGATAGGATGGAGTGAATATTTAGAAGATTTTTTTAAAATTTAGAGGTAGGGGTTGAGATGGTGGATTGGATGTGAATGCTCTTATACATAATTATAAATTTTTTTATTTTTATATCAATAAAAAGACAACAAAGATTTTGAAAATCAATCAAAAATACATATTTATAGAATTACCATAATACCCTTATTTTTAACAAACATTTTAGACAGAGTTAGAGACGGGGAATGAAATGGAGATAAGTTAAATAGATCAGGGAGTAAACTGGCTATTTTTAAAGGTTTGGGGCAAAACCGTTAAAGTGACCAAACCACATGGAGCAAAACGGAAGTTTACTCTTTTTTTTGGGGGGGGTGGTGGGGTTTACGTTTTTGGGTTGGGGGGGGGGGGGGGGTGTGGGGGTTAGGTTTTTTTAGGTTATTTTGTTGTGTTCACATTGGTTCTCACGGTTCTCACAATAAAGGTGGTTCTCAAATGAACCTTACCCTATATATATAGTATATGTAAGGTTCATTTGAGAACCACCTTTATTGTAAGAACCGCGAGAACTATATATATATATAGGGGAAGCTTCAAATAAAAACCACTAGTTAACTCGAAAACTAACTAAAAAAGCCTAAAAAACATATAAAAAAATTATTATTTTTTTTTTGTATACCAATTTTCACTATTTTAGATATATAAAAAAACTTTTTTTTTTCAAAAAAAAAAATTTGTAGTGCACCTGCGTAATAGTACACATGTGTATGTGTACTACACATAAGAATTATTACAGATTTGAATTATTACACATGTGCACTACAATTTTTTTTTTTTGAAAATTTTTTTTTTTATATACAAAACCTAGCGATTTTTTATAAAAAAATTTGAAAAAAAAGTTGTGTGTTTTTTTAGGCTTTTTTAGTTAGTTTTTGAGTTTTCGCGTTAAAAGTGGTTTTTCATTTGAACCATCCCCTATATAAATAGGTTAAGGTTCATTTGATACATTTACTGTGAGAACCGAGTGAATCAATGTGAATACAACAAAATAACATAAGAAAAACCTAAAAATACCTAAAAAAACCTGCCCCCACCTCCTACCCCCAAAAACCTAAACCCCCCCATCCCCCTCCACCCAAGCTAAATGCTAAAAACTAAACCCCCAAAACAATCTAAAAAACTTACAAAAAAAATTATTTTAATATTTTTTACTTAAAAAATCGCTACTTTTAGTAGCCAAAAATTTTTTAATAACGAAATATAGCGAATTTAACGTAAAAAAAAACATTAAAAAAATTTGTGTGATTTTTAGCTATTTTTGGTTGTGTTCACATTGGTTCTCTTGGTTCTCGCAATAAAGGGTGGTTTCTAACAGATCATTTTCCTATATATATATATATATATATATATAATATATATAGGGAGAAGATCATGCAAGAACCACCTCTTATTGCGAGAACCGCGAGAACCAATGTGAACACAACAAAAAATGCCTAAAAATAGCTAAAAATCACACAAAATTTTTGTTTTAATATTTTTTATATAAAAATCGCTACTTTTCGAAGCAAAAAAAAAATTAAAAAAATATTTTTTTTTTTTTTAAAAAATAAAAAAAAATTTTCCACTAAAAGTAGCGATTTGAGCATAAAAAATATTAAAAAAAAATTTAGATTTTTTTTTTGATTTTTTTAGATTTTTTTAAGTTTTTTTTAGGTTTTTTGGGGGTTTAGTTTTTAGCATTTTAGCTTTGGGGGGGGGGGGGGGTGGGGGGGTTTAGGTTTTTGGGGGGTGGGGGAGGGGGGGTTTAGGTTTTGGGGGGGGGGGGGGGGGGTTAGGTTTTTTTTTTAGGTTTTTTGAAAGTTTTAGTTTTTAGCATTTTGCTTGGGGGGGGGGGGGGGGGTTAGTTTTTTTTTAGTTTTTTTAGCTATTTTAGGTTGTGTTCACTTTGGGTTCTCGCGGTTCTCGCAATAAATGGAGTTCTCGCATGAGCCCCTCCCTATATATATATAAAGAAGGTAGGGTTAATGCGAGAACCACCTTTATTGTGAGAATCAATGTAAACACAACAAAATAAACGCACTACACCACCAAAAACCTAAAAAATCCCTAACCCCCCCCCCCCCCCCCCCCCCCAAAACACACACACACACACACAAGCTAAATGATAAAAACTAAAACATAAAACTAAACCCTAAAAAAAACCTTAAAAAATCTAAAAAAATCTAAAAAACACATAAAAATTTTCTTTTTTTAATAGTTTTTTTTTTATAAAAATCGCTACTTTTATTAACGAAAAGTAGCGATTTTTTTAATTAACGAAAAGTAGGGATTTTTTTAAAAATTTTTTATTAAGGAAAAGTAGTGATTTTTATAAAAAATATTAAAAAAATTGTGTGTTTTTTAATTTTTTTTAGGTATTTTTTTTGTTGTGTTCACACTGGTTCTCGCGGTTCTCGCAATAAAGGGTGGTTTCTAACAGATCCTTCTTGTTATATATATATATATATATATATATATATATATATAGAGTAGAGATCCTAAGAGAAGTCCACCCTATTTGAGAAACTTGAGAAGCAATCTGGACCACACATTTTCACTCAGCAAAAAATGCAAAAAAAATAGATGACAAAAATGCAATTTTTTTTTTTTTTTTTTTTGGAAAAATCGGAGCTTTTTCTTTAAGGTTTTAATTTCTTATTATTATTAAAATTTTTTTTTTAGATTTATACGCATGTGTATATTGTTAATCTTTTAACTATACATATGTGCATATTGTCAATTATACATATATGTATATACATGTTTAAAATTGAAAAATAAGTATTATAAAACTCTAAACCCTAAATCTAAACCCCAATTCTAAACCCTAAAGCTAAACCCTCATGCTAAACTCTAATTCTAAACCCTAAAGCTAAACCCTAAAGCTAACCCTAAAGCTAAAGCTAAACCCTAATGCTAAACCCAAAAGCTAAACCCTAATGTTAAACCCTAAATACTATTGCTAAACCCTAATGCTAAATCCTAATGCTAAACCCTAAAGCTAAACCCTAAATATTAATGCTAAACCCTAAATACTAATGATGAACCCTAAATAACACTTATTTTTCAATTTTAAACATGTGTATACATATATGTATATTTGACAATATACACATATGTATAAATCCAAAAACAAATTAAAAAAAAAAACAAAAAAACAAAACTTTAAAGAAAAAACTTTGATTTTTTCAAAAAAATTTTTTTTGTATTTTTTTACATATTTTTTGCATTTTTTTGCTTAGGGAAAATGTATGCTCTAGAATGCTTCTCAAGTTTCTCAATTAGCCTACTACTTCTCACATGATCCTTATCATATATATATATATAGGGAGAAGATCATGCGAGAACCACCTCTTTACATATTTTTTGCTTAGGGAAAATGTATGCTCCAGAATGCTTCTCAAGTTTCTCAATTAGCCTACTTACTTCTCACATGATCCTTATCATATATATATATATATATAGGGAGAAGATCATGCGAGAACCACCTCTTATTGCGAGAACCGCGAGAACCAATGTGAACACAACCAAAAATGCCTAAAAATAGTTAAAAATCACACAATTTTTTTTTTAATATTTTTTATATAAAAATCGCTACTTTTCGAAGCCAAAAAATAAAAATAATTTTTTTTTTAAAAAAAAAAATTTTTTTTTGGCCACTAAAAGTAGCGATTTGAGCATAAAAAATATTAAAAAAAAAAATAAAAATTTTTAGATTTTTTTTAGATTTTTTAAGGTTTTTTGGGGGTTTAGTTTTTAGCATTTTAGCTTTGGGGGGGGGGGGGGGTGGGGGGGTTTTAGGTTTTTGGGGGGTGGGGGAGGGGGGTAAGGTTTTTTTTTTTAGGTTTTTTGGGGGTTTTAGTTTTTAGCATTTAGCTTGGGGGGGGGGGGTGGGGGTTAGGTTTTTGGGGGTTTTTTTTAGCTATTTTAGGTTGTGTTCACATTGGTTCTCGCGGTTCTCACAATAAGGGTGGTTCTCGCATGAGCCCCTCCCTATATATATATATTGTTTATTTATCAATGAAGTGTGGTTTTATGCTTTATCAAGTGGTACTGAAAATATATATGCATTCATTCCTATTGCGTTTACAAGTCCATGGCAGAGAGGAACCTTTAATTATAAAAAACAATTAAGCCATTCATTTATGGTCCTACTCAAAATCTCTCAATGTATCAAACCACTTCAGTTCTTTGTTATCGTAATTAATTTTTATAATTGAACTATGCTACTTAAGTTAATCGATATTTGGAATTCTGGATGACGCTCATGTAGGTTTTAATCACAGTCACTGTCTTACTATTTATACTCGAAATGAAGATATAACGGATCAAGAGGATGATGAGAATTTCGGAGTTAAACGGGTTAGCGGATAAGCATAATTTGCAGTTTATACGTGACACAAACGAGTTGTTAGTTTTGATTATGATAGAGATAAACATTTATGGAAAAAAAAAACTAGTTAAACAGGCAATTTTTACGAATCCGATATGGTTGGAATCCAGCGACTTTGCCGGAGAAGACCCCCGATAGGCGGACTTTCTTTTTCTTTTATTTAACAAGTTTGGTTATTTAACACATATGGTTCTTGCGTTTCTGAGTTTTACAAAATGACTAAAAACTTTAATTATAAAAGGGCATTTTAATCACTTTAGTAAGACTTAACAAAAAGTTAACAATGTTTGTTCTTAGTACTTAAAATTGTGACAAATTAAAACGTTAATACCTGATTTTGCAATAAAAACTATTAATACCCGACATTGAAATTTGAAAGAAACCACAAGTACCAATGGTGTGATTTTTTCATAGATTTTAAATAATGTTATTGTTATTTAATTAAAGGTACAAGGAGAATTAAAAAAAACAAAAACATATAAGTAAAATGTTTAGACCCCTGAGTTAACATTAAAAATAGACAGGGTTAGCCAATTGGATGAAATTGACAAGATATTACAAACCTCAAAGGACCAGTTGTAAAAATAATTTATATTTATACTTTGTAACTGGTGTAATCTTTTTGTTAAATGTTAAATAATTTTAAATTAATTAAAATCTTTTTGTTAAATACTAAATAATTTTAAATTAATTAAATTACACTATACTAGTCAAAGGTTTGATATTTCTATAAGGTACTAGTCAAGGGTTTGATATTTCTATAGGGTATTACTGGTGAAGTCTAAAATCAAAGGTTTAAACAAGTGAAGTCGACTAAAACTAATAAGACTAAAGGGTGTGGAGGTTATGGTTAAGACATGTTTCGTCACGTAAAAACATGAATGGAAGGCTATACCACCCTCTTTCCTAATCCATCATGGTTTACATGGATTAAACCATCACAACCATGGTCATACTTTCCATTTTTCAAATAATCATTTATTTTTTCTTTAGACAAAGATAAATTAAAATAAATAAGAGAATAGTGGTTTGGGTCATGACCACACCATTATTAGGGTGGTGGTTTTGGATTGTAGATTAGAGGTGAGTGACATGACACTGACGTGGAGGAACATGGTGGTCATGAGGGTCATGACCACACCCTATAGCCTCGTATAAGTTATCATTAAATAAAGGAAAAATTACATATTTTGTTCTTTATCTTGATACCTTTTTCAGACGGTGACATTTTCAACGAATTTTGACAAGTTTTACCCTTTATAGGAAATATTCTTGCACATTACGTCCTTTAGCCGTAACCAAGTTATTTTTTCTATTACATCAAATCACACAAAGGCAGTTTAGTCATTTCACCTATTTATTTGATAGATTTTAATTAATAAAACAAAACAATAATTAACACATTTAACATATAAACACATTTAAAACCATTACCATCTCCCACCTCTCACCAACATTCTCAGCCTTCATCTACCACCACCATATCCCACTCTTACCACCACAACCATCTGCTACCATTCTCAGCCTTCATCTACCACCTCCACCACAACCCACCGTGCCCCACCAACACCATCTGCCACCGTCCCCCACCCTCCCACCACCACAACAACAGCCATCGACGCCCCAACCCGCCCAACCCTAACCAAACACCCAACCATCATTGTCCATCCAACCACTACATCGTCGGCCACCCCACCCCTAACCACCAAACCACTACATCGCCGGCCACCCAACCGCCCAACATTATCATCATCATCGTCGATTTCTTCATGCATATTCTTCATCTCTGCCACTTGTGCCCTTAAAGCTATTTTCCCCATTTTTTCTTGCTTCAGTTTGTATTCGTTTATATATGCAGAATTAAAACATTTATAACAAATTAAATCCCACGTGATATGTATACCTTCTTTGTTGTTCAGATTGTAGAGAGAGAAAGAGAAAAGAGAGGAGAGAGAGGGGTAGACTTTAGAGAGAGAGAGGATTTATTTTTTATTTATATATTTATTTACTAAATAGTTCGTTAATATAAGATTTACATAATAGTTTTTGGGATGGTGAAATGACAAGAATGCCCTCGTGTGCAAGGTGCATGGTCATATTTAACCAAAAAAATAACAGAGTTGAGGCTAAAGGACGTAATGTGCAAGGATATTTTTTTCTATAAAGTACAAAACTTGTCAAAATTCGTTGAAAATGACACCGTTTGAAAAAGGGTATCAAGATAAATGACAAAACGTGTAATATTTTCTTAAATAAATTAATCAAACCCTAATACTTTTAGTCATGTCTACAGTTACATAAAAAAGTTTCACATCTAAATTTAAGTTTAATCAAGTCTAAATCACATTAACACATAATGATGTCTAATTTCATTTTTAAATCTTGAAGAACAATGTCACACCCTGACTCACAGATGAAAGATATGCGATATGGGACATATTGATTGCCCAAAGCTGATAGCACTCTTAAAGTTTCATAAAAAAATATAACATGTTTAAAATGTCATACATTTCATATTACTTTAAATATCCAAATAAATACATAAACTTTATATTTTTAGTTTCTAAGGCAAAACTCTAACGTGATCCAATCCATTCCATTCTTCAATTCTCTACATTAGTATCATGTGTAAAGTAATATATTTGGGTCAGCTACAATGAGCTGGTGAGTAACCCTTGGTTAAGTAAAAATAGGTTTACCATTTTAAAATTTAGAAATAAAAGTAATATGTTTTACCCTTTTAATTCAAAATATTAATTTAAATACTAAGCATGCAATCGATCATAATGCACAACTAATATGAACAAACAATGGTAACTGAATAATGACTAAGACCAAGACCGACACTAAAACCAACCGCTTGCGTTCCACACCCATAAAGGGTGTGACTGTTGCTACACCACATCTCATAGTTAGGATGAAAGGTCAGTCTAAGACGAATGGGGTGATACCGACATCTCTAGTTCATGAGGATATGTCAGCCGTAAATAATTTTAAATTAATTAAAATCTTTTTGTTAAATGCTAAATAATTTTAAATTAATTAAATTACACTATACTAGTCAAAGGTTTGATATTTCTATAAGGTACTAGTCAAGGGTTTGATATTTCTATAGGGTATTACTGGTGAAGTCTAAAATCAAAGGTTTAAACAAGTGAAGTCGACTAAAACTAATAAGGCTAAAGGGTGTGCGGGTCATGGTTAAGACATGATTCGTCACATAGAAACATGAATTGAAGGCTATACCACCCCCTTTCCTAATCCATCATGGTTTAGATGGATTAAACCATGGCAACCATCGTCCTTCTTTCCATTTTTCAAATAATCATTTCTTTTTTCTTTAGACAAAGATAAATTAAAATAAATAAGAGAATAGTGGTTTGGGTCATGACCACACCATTAGGGTAGTGGTTTTGGATTGTAGATTGTAGATTCGAGGTGAGTAACATGACACTGACGTGAAGGATCATGGTGGTCATGAGTGTCATGACCACACTCTATAGCCTCGTATAAGATATCATTAAATAAAGGAAAAAATACACGTTTTGTTCTTTATCTTGATACCTTTTTCAGACGGTGACATTTTCAATGAATTTTGACAAGTTTTACCCTTTATAGGAAATATCCTTGCACATTACGTCCTTTAGCCCTAACCCAGTTAATGTTTTCTATTACATCAAATCACACAAAGACAGTTTATTCATTTCACCTATTTATTTGATAAATTTTTAATTAATAAAACAAAACAATAATTAACACATTTAACATATAAACGCATTTAAAAACATTACCATCTCCCACCCCTCACCACCATTCTTAGCCTTCCATCTACCACCACCATATCCCACTCTCACCACCACAACCATCTGCTACCATTCTCAGCCTTCATCTTTCACCACCACCACCACCCACCGTGCCCCACCAACACCATCTGCCACCGTCCCCCACCCTCCCACCACCATAGCAACAGCCATCGACGCCCCAACCCGCCCAACCCTAACCAGACAACCAACCATCATCGTCCACCCAACCACTACATCGTTGCCACCCCACCCCTAACCATCCAACCACTACATCGGCGGCCACCCAACCGCCCAACGTTATCATCATCGTCGTCGATTTCTTTATGCATATTCTTCATCTCTGCCACTTGTGCCTTTAAAGCTATTTTCCCCATTTTTTTTTGCTTCAGTTTGTATTCGTTTATATATGCAGAATTAAAACATTTCTAACAAGTTAAATCCCACGTGATATGTATACCTTCTTTGTTGTTCAGGTTGTAGAGAGAGAAAGAGAAAAGAGAGGAGAGAGAGAGGGGTAGACTTTAGAGAGAGAGGATTTATTTTTTATTTATATATTTATTTACTAAATAGTTCCTTAATATAAGATTTACATAATAGTTTTTGGGATGGTGAAATGACAAAAATGCCCTCGTGTGCAAGGTAAATTGTCATATTTAACCAAAAAAAAAAAAAAAAAACATGGTTGAGGCTAAAGGACGTAACGTGCAAGGATATTTTTTCTATAAAGTACAAAACTTGTCAAAATTCGTTGAAAATGACACCGTTTGAAAAAGTGTATCAAGATAAAGGACAAAACGTGTAATATTTTCTTAAATAAATTAATCAAACCCTAATACTTTTAGTCATGTCTACAGTTACATAAACAAGTTTCACATCTAAATTTTGAAAGATATGGGGCATGATTGTCCAAAGCTTATAGCACTCTTAAAGTTTCATAAATAAATATAACAAGTTTAAAATGTCACACATTTTCATATTAGTTTAAATATCCAAATAAATACATAAACTTTATATTTTTAGTTACTAAGGCAAAACTCTAACGTGATCCTGATCCAGTCCATTCTTCAATTGTCTACATCAGTATCATGTGTAAAATAATATATTTGGGTCAGCTACAATGAGCTGGTGAGTAACCCTTGGTTAAATAAAAATAGGTTTACCATTTTAAAATTTAAAAAAAAAGTAATATGTTTTACCCTTTTAATTCCAAATATTAATTTAAATACTAAGCATGCAATCGATCATAATGCACAAGTAATATGAACAAACAATGGTAACTGAATAATGACTAAGACCAAGAACGACACTAAAACCAACCGCTTGCGTCCCACACCCATAAAGGGTGTGACTGTTGCGCACCACATCTCATAGTTAGGATGAAAGGTCAGTCCAAGACGAATGGGGTGATACCGACATCTCTAGGTCATGAGGATATGTCAGCCGTAGATTCATTGAACGAATGACTATTGATTATAATGACCAACACAACAACAACAAGAACCTCTAGAAACAACAATATCAAATAAATGCATATACGACACACAAAATATTGAATGCTTGAATTTAGATAAAAACAAGGGTAAATTGCAATTTTGATCCCTGTGATAAGATCCAAATTGCAATGTTATATAAAAATGAAAAGTATTGCCAAAAACACTATTGTGGTTTCTAATCCTTGCAATTTCAATCCAATCACTTAATTTCATCCTATTTTTCATGGTTATTTTAGTCCTTTTACCTAATGTACATTTTTTTAATAAAATATAATTAAATAACATAACTAAATGGAAAACAAAACAAGTATATTATCCCATAACCCCATATGAGAAGACCGCTTTAATAAAATACGTATATACGGAACACATTTTCATATTGTAGAACTGACATTTGCATTTGATTGAATTCCAATCCCGTATGATATTACCTACATATAATAAGGAAAAGGAAATCATCCCCTTTTCTTTATACAAATGTTAATGTTACACTGTCTTTTTTATTGCTATCGTATCCTGTGAAAGGGATTTAAACAATTTAATTTATATTTATACTTTGTAATTAATCTATTTGTTAATACAAATGTTAATGTTACGTTGTTTTTTTATTGCTATCGCATCATCACCTCTACCCTAGAATAAAAATAATAATTGAATGGTTCACTACAAAAAAAAAAAAAGCGCATGGAATAATTGAGAAAGGGTGCATAATTTCACACAGGCACTCTCTACAGCTATTATCGACTTTCATCTCTCTCCGGTTACGGCACCATAGTTTTCAATATCGAGTGTAGCGATCGATATAGGTCTAGATTCGTTAATAGGGTTGTAGCGATAATGGGGAGAGTTTATTTATTTATTTTTATTTTTTTATATTAATTGCAATTAATTCACTACTAGAAAAATGATATTTTTCAACGAATATTTCCAAAAGAAAAAATGCGTTGCAAATTTCCAACAAAATTGTAACGCACTACTGACCACTAAAAAAATCCCTAATTATTGGAACAAATTTACGACACAATATCAACAAAAACAAAAAACACCATATTTTTGTCACAATTTTGTGGCAAATTTGTAGATTTTATTAGATTATTGACTTTTTTGATTTATCATTATCGATCACAAACATTTATACTACTTTACTATGCAATTCTAACAAGAACTCATTAACGAGGAAAAATGTTAAAACTATGAACTATTCCATCACAAGTGCGTCACATTTTTGTAACGCATTTGTAACAAACGTTTAAAGTATTGGGATTAGGATTAAAAAAACTATTGGGCATAAGTTTACATATTTGGGCTTATGTTTACATATGACATACTGTACTGTATGTACATAAAATAAACCTAAATAGATTTCAGCCTAAATTCTCACTCCTTAGTCCTCACAATCACACCTATTGTAGGTCCACTCAGAAGATCAAGAAACCTACTTTCTTGTTGTTAGAACACAAATACAAGTGCGGAATCCTTGTAAATATGAAACCAAAGCAAAGTAAAGAACACACACGTAACCAAAGATTCATTAATCTTGATTAAAAGGAAGAGAACATACACAAACACATACACACAGTGTTTTACAGACTCACCAAGCTCTCTTGCCTATTCTGCACATACTAAGCTGATATATATAGGCCCCAGCCCAGTAACATCACGAAGAATGTTACTGGGCCTACAAAGAACCAACAGCCCACGAAGAACTATGTTCTTCGTTTAACAGTCCACGAAGAACCCAACAATGTATGAAGAACGTTCTTCGTGAAGGCCTTATCCCACGAAGAATAGGTTCTTCGTGGGAGGCTGCAAAACAGCAAAGTATGACTGTAAACATGTGCAGGAACAGTTAAGAGTGGCAAACACTTGCAGACATGTATAACATGAACTGCATTACAACCATAAACATACCAAAACATGAACATGCCGTACCAAGTCAAGATAAGAGGATATATTGACTTGGTCGACTCGACCAAACATACAAACTCGATAATACGAAAAGACCGTTCTATTACATTACAATGCAAACAAAATAAGAACAAGCGACAGACACCAAAAGTGCATCAACAAACTCCCCCTTGGCTGTTGCTTGGTCTTCGGTCTTATGTCTTAATGAGCCGCTTTCGACCACGAGCTTCCCGCATGAATTCCCCGATAGTAACAGTAACAGGTAATGCGTTGAAAACGTAGAGCCTGACTTGCATCCTTATCTTCGTAGAAATGTCATGACGAAACAACCTGTCGATATCGACCACCGACATGTTTACAATCCACATCGGGTCGAGAATACGAATGTTTTCTTTGTCGTTTCTGAAGACGATAACTGCCTCGTGCGTATCTGAATCATAACACCAAATAGCCATGTTCACGAGAACATCTTGTTCCATCGGCATTAACGGGAACTTCTCCAAAGTCTTCATCGGCTTGTACACAAGCCTGTACCTAGCCAAGTTGGTTACAGGATCCAAAGTGAACTTGATCTGCTCATACATCGGGAACGGTGACTTGTATAATTCATCCTTCCAACCCTTCGTCGCTCAATCCTCAACTTCCTTTGTAACACCCCAAAAACCAGAAGTTTTATTTCGTCAGTATGTTCCTTGGGTAATGGAAAGAAATAAAATAACTAATTCTTTTAACTTAGTTAGGATATGTAGGTTAAGTAATAATGAATAAAGTTTTGTGATAAAAAAAAAGAATGGCAAACACGAGGGGCTAAACTTGGAAAAAAGAATGAAAAATATTATAAAACACCTAAGTGTGTGTAGTGTGTGTGTGTGTATTCGATCAGAGAGAGAGAATAGAAGAAACCATTCTTCAACACAAGAATGATCCAAATTGATCAAATTAGGATGGAGATTGGAGCCAAATCGGATGCATGAGCTTAGATTCTTAATCATCTAGACAAGATGAACATGTGGTAAGTTGAAATTTGTGATTTGGTGATCTTGTATGAAGTGGGTTATGTTTAATCCACAAAATTGAATGAAATTAATCATGTATATGTGTTAGAATCGTCATGTAGAACATGTGTTATGCATGATTTTGATTAATTTGATGTTTGGGGGTGAAACCCACTTGTAGTGGTGAGGAAGATGAAGTGAGTGAATCAGTCATGTTCAATATTTGTGTAATTCTTGATGTATTATGTTGCTGAATGTTCATCGTGTTAATGGAATGTTCACTATGTTGCTGAATGTTCATCGTGTTAATGGAATGTTCACTATGTTGCTGAATGTTCATCGTGTTAATGGAATGTTCATTATGTTGCTGAATATTCATCGTGTTAAGGGAATGTTCACTATGTTGCTGAATGTTCATCGTGTTAAGGGAATGTTCACTATGTTGCTGAATGTTCATCGTGTTAATGGAATGTTCATTATGTTGCTGAATGTTCATCGTGTTAATGGAATGTTCATTATGTTGCTGAAATGTTCCTCGAGTTAATGGAATGTTCATTATGTTGCTGAATGTTCCTCGTGTTAATGGAATGTTCATTATGTTACTGAATGTTCATCGTGTTAATGGAATGTTCACTATGTTGCTGAATGTTCATCGTGTTAATGGAATGTTAATTATGTTGCTGAATGTTCATCGTGTTAATGGAATGTTCATTATATTGCTGAATGTTCATCATGTTTGTTGGAAGTTAGTCGGTTATGTTTGTTTGTAATTGCATTGATTTGTGTTGATATGTTTGTAGATATGGAACTGTAGCATGTGTAAGTAGTGTGAACTTGTATGTATATACATATGAATGGGATACGTATGAATGTACTTAGATATATGAAAGTGTATATACATATATGTGAAGATGTGGGTTTTCAATATGTTTGAGATTACCTACTCTGAACCATGTTACTATTGAGAATGAAATAAATGGAGTGCAGGTATGGGAACGCCGGACTCTCGAGGAATTGATGTTGGACTGGAGTAAATAAAATTGAGTGGATGTTTCAATGGAATACCTTACGTAGTTAGAATGTGATATAGCCTTTTAAGTATGCGTATTAAATTATATATGATGTTACCATGTACTAACGTGTTGGTTATATATGGTGACTGCAGGTTAGTCAGATATTTATGATGGACAAGTGAACGAGGATCGAGTTGAAGATCATGGATTGTACGGGAAAGCGGTCACGTTATTTGTAATCATTTGTTAACATAGTTACATTAAATAAATGATGAATGATGTATTTATGTTAGAAGGGTTGACCTAAACGGTATTTAAGTATGTTAGAGTAGTTAAAAGAAAGAAATTTTACGGTTCATTTTCCGCTGCGTCGTTTTGGGTCAAATCGTGAATAGGGTCTTACAAGTTGGTATCAGAGCCCTGGTTTGAGGGAAATCAAGTATGAGGAGGTAAATACTTGGACTCAAACCTGTGTGCTCTTGTGACAAAGAACCCGTACAATCTGAGACTCGATCAAGATCTAAGGGTAGAAGCAAAGGTAAGTATGTACTTAAGTATGTATTTAAAGAAAACTAACAGTATGTTATGTGTAAGGTAAGCATAATTGCTTTGAGAGGATGATCCGTGAATGAGGTCTAGGACCGACATCAAGGCATGTGATAAGAAAAATTGACCCCAGGTACGTAAATTTAACCTGTGGGTGCATGTAACGGTAAAATTTATCAAGTGAAGGAAAATTTTAAAAAGGAATATAATAATAGAATGGTAATGAAGTTTTGAAAATGTTACACGTGCCGAAACCTAATTCTTCGGACATAAGGTGACGATTACACGAAGACACGAAACTAGTATGTGGATTGTGTACCTGGCCTGTACATAAGAAACATATGACGTTCGTGAGACCGTAAAAATTGTTACAGGTATGTCCGTTAGAATTAGGTAGTAGGTGGACGTGAGGGTGAAGGGAAATGTAAGACTTTCAGGGTTTTGAAAATACCAAATACACATGAGAAGTATGAATGATATGTTAGAATCCGCGAAACGGATTCGAAACATGAAAGGAATGAAAGATATGAATGATATGTTAGAATCCGCGAAACGGATTCGAAACATAGAAGGGAATGAATAATAGAATGAAAAAGTT
The DNA here is from genome assembly GCA_030545235.1 of Helianthus tuberosus. Taxonomy (NCBI): domain Eukaryota; kingdom Viridiplantae; phylum Streptophyta; class Magnoliopsida; order Asterales; family Asteraceae; genus Helianthus; species Helianthus tuberosus. Next base: position 197,664,977 of record CM060363.1, on the reverse strand, counting down.
TAAAATTCGTAAATAGGCACGAATCAAATAAGTAAGAATGAATGACAAGAATGAAATGCTTAAAATTTTAAGTAATTATAGATCGAACGAGTAAATATTCTTTAAGAAGCGGATATTATTCAAGTTATGTTTTGAACTTACATATACATATACTTATATATATATATATATATATATATATATATATATATATATATGTAAATATATGAATATAATTATGCTCATGTATTGTATACAAGAATGGTTGAAAGGATAAATGAGTTATGCGGGTCAAATGGTGATTGCCATTTGAACCCGGTATTTAATGTTTGAAATGGTCAAGTTATTTAATGGTAGGTCAGCATGATGTACGGTAATGTTACTGTCACAAACTGGAAGGGAATAGTCAAGAAAGGTATGGATAACGAGTCAATGGATTTTGACTTGCGTCAGGTATGTATAAAGGTTATGCATTTAATAGGAGCTTATTGCTCGACTAGAGAGGAGTGTGTTAGAATTGGGTAATTGGTGAATGTAGATCAGAATGTAATTACAACTGGACTTTTGAAAAGTCAAACGAAGTAAGTTGATAAGTTATTAAGCAAGTAATATTAAGATAACATGAAGTAGTTGAATTGTCAAGAAGATAAAACCGATAAAAACCATTGTAGTAGCAAGAAACTTTAGACTGAAGAAATAAGTTATGTGTTAGACATATTATTAATTGACTCTTGGGAATCGGGATGAATGACGACTACGACCTAGACAAATAACTTAAGTATGGACGGGAAGGGTATGTTTTTGCAAGAAATACTGAAATGATATAATAAAGTCTTTGCAAGTAAGCACGAATGGAAAGAAGTACGAACGTGTACTCCAATACATCTACGATAAGTAAGAAATGCCAGTTTGACCTTGAAAAGTCAAACTGCAAGAAGCAGGCGAAATAAATAACAAAAAAAATGTACGTAAGAAAAGGAATGTGTAATATGTTATAGTATGTACGTAGGAAATTTGTAGAAGAATTTTAGGTGAATAATCACCTAGTAGAATGAATGTTTGAATGAAATGTGCTAACCGCCAATTTTGTAGATGATAGTGGTAGAACTCTTAATGTGATAAAACCAATCGAATTGGTGAAAGGATGTGCACGAGCAGAAGCTCATTAAATGGAAGGAAGGGATCGACCCGGTTTTGATACGGACTCGTGAAGAAGCGGGCCGATCTGGTTTGCGGATCGTTAGTCTACGCAATGAATGCAAGGTTAGTAACATGTTTAAATTATGATTATTAAGAAGAAGTTCAATTTGAATAATACCTTCCATACAAAAGGATGGTATTTGAGTATGGCATAATGTAGAATGTTGACTTGTGAAGGTCAACAAAGGAATGAATTATAGCCTAGATTTAATGTTGTTGAGTAATGCGCATGTGTGCATTGTGAGTGATGCGTGAAATGTATCGAAATTGACCTAAGGGTATACATAATATCATCTAGCGGTAGCAAACGTAGAATGATGTTTATCTTCCGAGATAAGTATGAATAAAGGAGTATGACATAGTAGTTTTGTTGTGATAACTTTGATTAAATGTTCATAGTATGTGTATGTTTATGGTTAAATTTTCATATGTTAATGAAATTATTAGAAGGAATACTAATAGTGAGATGCATTAGTAAGCTCATGACAAGTACTAATGTGACTAACGTAAGAATAGAATATTGAGTATGATTGGTGAGTAAATTGGAATTTATGGACTCGTTATGATTAGTAAAGGTAAGAAAGTTTTATGCTTAATTAAGAAAGTAGAAACAAAATATATAATTATGCTTGTTCACGAACGAAGACTCTATCCGAACCATGAGTGGGTTCGGGTAATAGTATGCTTTAGGATTTGTTAAATGAATAAACATAGTCATAGTCTGGTAGGAATGAGAAGGTTTCGGGGACGAAACCTCCTTTAAGGGGGGGTAGACTTGTAACACCCCAAAAACCAGAAGTTTTATTTCGTCAGTATGTTCCTTGGGTAATGGAAAGATATAAAATAACTAATTCTTTTAACTTAGTTAGGATATGTAGGTTAAGTAATAATGAATAAAGTTTTGTGACAAAAAGAAAGAATGGCAAACACGAGGGGCTAAACTTGGAAAAAAGAATGAAAGTATTATAAAACACCTAAGTGTGTGTAGTGTGTGTGTGTGTATTCGATCAGAGAGAGAGAAGAGAAGAAACCATTCTTCAACTCAAGAATGATCCAAATTGATCAAATTAGGATGGAGATTGGAGCCAAATCGGATGTATGAGCTTAGATTCTTAATCATCTAGACAAGATGAACATGTGGTAAGTTGAAATTTGTGATTTGGTGATCTTGTATGAAGTGGGTTATGTTTAATCCACAAAATTGAATGAAATTAATCATGTATATGTGTTAGAATCGTCATGTAGAACATGTGTTATGCATGATTTTGATTAATTTGATGTTTGGGGGTGAAACCCACTTGTAGTGGTAAGGAAGATGAAGTGAGTGAATCAGCCATGTTCAATATTTGTGTAATTCTTGATGTATTATGTTGCAGAATGTTCATCGTGTTAATGGAATGTTCACTTTGTTGCTGAATGTTCATCGTGTTAATGGAATGTTCATTATGTTACTGAATGTTCATCGTGTTAATGGAATGTTCATTATGTTGCTGAAATGTTCATCGTGTTAATGGAATGTTCATTATGTTGCTGAATGTTCATCGTGTTAATGGAATGTTCATTATGTTGCTGAATGTTCATCGTGTTAATGGAATGTTCATTATGTTGCTGAATGTTCATCGTGTTAATGGAATGTTCATTATGTTGCTGAATGTTCATCGTGTTAATGGAATGTTCATTATGTTGCTGAATGTTCATCGTGTTAATGGAATGTTCACTATGTTACTGAATGTTCATCGTGTTAATGGAATGTTCATTATGTTGCTGAATGTGCATCATGTTTGTTGGAAGTTAGTCGGTTATGTTTGTTTGTAATTGCATTGATTTGTGTTGATATGTTTGTAGATATGGAACTGTAGCGTGTGTAAGTAGTGTGAACTTGTATGTATATACATATGAATGGGATACGTATGAATGTACTTAGATATATGAAAGTGTATATACATATATGTGAAGATGTGGGTTTTCAATATGTTTGAGATTACGTACTCCTAACCATGTTACTATTGAGAATGAAATAAATGGAGTGCAGGTATGGCAACGCCGGACTCTCGAGGAATTGATGTCGGACTCGAGTAAATAAAATTGAGTGTATGTTTCAATGGAATACCTTACGTAGTTAGAATGTGATATAGCCTTTTAAGTATACGTATTAAATTATATATGATGTTACCATGTACTAATGTGTTGGTTATATATGGTGACCGCAGGTTAGTCAGATATTTATGATGGACAAGTGAACGAGGATCGAGTTGAAGATCATGGATTGTACGGGAAAGTGGTCACGTTATTTGAAATCATTTGTTAACATAGTTACATTAAATAAATGATGAATGATGTATTTATGTTAGAAGGGTTGACCTAAACGGTATTTAAGTATGTTAGAGTAGTTAAAAGAAAGAAATTTTACGGTTCATTTTCCGCTGCGTCGTTTTGGGTCAAATCGTGAATAGGGTGTTACACCTTGCGAACAGCTTAGCACCTTCAAAGTTTGAACGATTAATCAGCTCCATTTTTGCTAATGCTGCCACATCGTAGAACGGTAACGTAAGAATACTCAGAAGCGACTCGAAATACTGAATCCCATGTTCTCGCTTCACAGCAACACAATGAAGTTCTTTAACAAACATCCTGCTAAGTATTCTTCCCAGAGGACGATTCTTTTCATACTTCATGTAATTAACTTGTGCGACTGAAGGGGCTGGTTTTGCAGTCTTTGAAGAAAATTCTTTCTCCATTCCTCGAATGAATCAGCTGGAACATCAGATGAATCTCGATTCTTCAATCTTTCATCGATTTCATCCACGTTATGTTTCAGCCAGTCTTCATCGAAAGGATTGAACTCAGTACCGTCTTCTCTAACATACTTTGACTTCTCGACATCGCCTTCGAACACTATCTCATCAAGACCATCCAAGTTTGTTGTATTGGGTTCACTTGGAGTCTCGTCAATTGTAGTATCATCGACTACTTTCATATCCTTTAATCTCAAAATCTGTTCATCCGTCATTTCAGAGATAAACTCCCCATCTTCTAAATCTTCTCGACTAACAGTAGGGCATGCTTGCAAGTCAACATCAGCTGAGCTTGACACTACATTCGCACCAGCTGTAGAACTTTCAGGGGGACATTCTTGCAAAGCAATACCGTTTTCTAGCTGTTCTACATCATCCTTTGAACCACCTGACGTGCCTTGTGTTGTTTCAGTCTACTGAGGCTGATAAACAATGATCTGAGTTGAAGCAGATGACCCTTGTGGTTCAGAGGAGGCTGACACATCAGGGTTGCCTTGTTCTTCGCTATCGTGATCACGCTTTCACTGAATTTCTTCTGCTTTGCATCGATCAGACCACATAATGTTCACCCTTTTTCTGCTTATCTCGAAGGCATCCTTAATAGACTTGAAACCATCCACCAATGTGGTGCTCCTGATATCGTACCAGTTCTTCATGAAGTCATGCCTTTCAGCCAGTCGATCAACAGATTGTTTCACGGCAATGCTTTGTTCTTTTACTCTGTTCAATTCAATGTCGCGAGTGTTGTCAGCAGCTCGCATCTGTAACAACTGCCTTGCCCGTACATCACCGGCAGCTTTCAAACTTTCATTCTCAGCTGGAAGTTGGATAATTTCAGCCTGTTGTTGGATAATTTCAGCCTGTTGTTTGCTCACAGTTTCCTTCAACGTATTTATCTCCAACTGTTGTTTAAGCACCGTATTTCTATTTGCAGACATAAACTCCGAATGCCGATTGATTTGACATACAACAGCTTGTAATTGCGAGAACATAAATTCTACCTTTTCATCTGGTGCCATTTCCGAGAACATTCTGCCATGGCGTTCTGAGCTTCACTGATGAGCTTCAGATCTTTGTTGTTGAGCAGATGAAGTTCCTTGTTGAGGTCCGGCTGGTGGTGTTATGGCCGGTGTCTCATCTGCATTTGTGGTCGTTGGAGGTGGTTCAGTCATCATTGCCATAGTTTCCTTCGTTAGGGGTGTGCACGGTTCGGTTCGGTTTTTGGGCAAAACCAAAACCGAAACCGAAATGTCGGTTTTTGGTTTTTTAAAACCATTCAGTTTCGGTTTTTTCGGTTTTTATGTCGGTTCGGTTCGGTTTTTCAGTTTTTTCGGTTTTTTAGAACAAAATTATGTAAGATTCAAAAAATAAAAAATATAATTAAAATGTAAGAATCGTTCTTATATGTTTACATTTAAGATATAATAGTTACATCTTTAATTAATATTGCTTACATAAATCTAACCCTCTAATCTATTTTTATGTTTCTCCAATGTTTTTATTAAGACATTTTTATAATAATTTGAAGATCATTTAATTTTTATATTAACATTTGTTATTTCTTGTAGGTAATAAATAAATTATTTCAATTATAAATAAACATATAATGTTTTTATTATAAAGACTTAACATTCAAGTATAAAATTAATAATATATACTAGCATTGGGTTAAACACTTAAACAACTTAAACTTAAACATAAAAATATATGCATTGTAACTTATCGGTTCGGTTCGGTTTTTTTCGGTTATTGAAAATGGTTATCCAAAAACCGAACCGAAATTTTCGGTTATTAAAAATCTGAAAACCGAACCGTCGGTTTTTGTTTCGGTTCGGTTTTGTCGGTTATTTCGGTTACGGTTCGGTTATTTCGATTTTCTGCTCACCCCTATCCTTCGTGGTGAAGGCAAAATCAGGATTGACCTCTTCTTCGTGAACAGGTTCAACAACGGTTTCCTGTTGTACAGTGACAGGCGCTGATGAAGATGTACCAACAGTCTTCTTTATCTTCTTCTTTCTATATATAACAGTCCTCTTCTTTTTCCGACGTTCTGCCTTCGTATCAGAAGGCACATAGTCTTCATCCTGATCTGTACGTATCCTGCGCACTTGTCGAATCCCACGCTCGTCTATATAATGTTCATAACCTGGTTCAGGCGGATTGTCGTCTGAATCAAAATAAGCATGATCACTGCCACGAGCACTTGCTGCACTTCCACCGACATTTCCACCATCACCACCATCACCACCTTCGTCATCACCTCCATCACCATCATCTTCAGAATCAGTATCTCCAAAAATATCCACTTTCTTTCGTCCAAACTTATCTTCCATCATCTTCTTTAATCTTAGTTCCTCATCGTCAGATTGACTTTCGTTGTTATGCCATTTGTCGTTTTCCGGTGCCACATAATTCTTATCCCCCAGTGCCCCAAACATCTTCCGAAGTGTAGTTTCTGGGTAACGTTTAGCAGCTACACCTTTGAAAATCTTCAATGAATGTTCTATCATCACATCAATCTTTAGAACATCATTTGCTTCCTTTGGGAGATCAGGATGTTGCACGTTCATAATCATTTGTAGAAATCTTGGATACATCCAAAACTTGTGACCACTAGCACTAGTTCTCCTCAGATTCTCCTTCATGTTTGAGAAAAGAAACCTTGAGATATTGAACGGTTTGTTCAATACCAAGGCGAACATTAAGCCTATCAAGTCATTACCCGCCATGTCGTAACTGCTTCTTCGATTGCTCAAACACTGAATGAGAATATGTAGCAGAAACTTGTAACGCATCGGCAACTTGGTTTTGTTGATTTGTCCTCCAAAGATATCATCAGTACATTTCATCCGTAGCAAACACCCCCGGATTGTCATTGAGTTGTAGAACTGTGTTGAGAATATCAGCAGTCCCATCCACATTTTGTTGTTTTACTAGCCCGCGAATAACCTCCTTTCCGTCAACCTCTACCACCTCTGCCGAATCCGAGAATTCTTTAACAAGTGTCTTGTATACCGTTTTTTGATGAGTAATCGCCTCGTTTATCCTTGACCCGCATAACCATCTTGTAATTTCATTGAACTCAGTTATCTTTCCTTCCGGATCCAGGTACGTGACCATGTTGTGGCGAGGTTCAAACATAATCGGTCCCTCGGGTTTATCCGTCTTCTTTGTAGCGGGTTTCCTCTTCTTTTCCTTAGGAGCCATCTACACAATGAAAACGTCCACAATAAGAAGGATAGACAAAGACAATTGATACTAAACTTGAACTTGTGAACTTTGAACAGTGGACATAACACTTGGTGAAAAACCAAAAATTTTACCAAGTATAATAGCCACGAAGAACCCACGTTACACTGTGTAGTACTGGACGAAGAACCTATCTTCACGAAGAACTAGGTTCTTCGTGACCATCATCCACGAAGAATCTAAGTCAAATTAACTTTTATTCTTCATTGACCCACAGGGGTTCTTCGTAAAAAAGCAACGAAGAATGGTTCTTCGTCTGATGTTAAAGAACAAAGGTTCTTCGTTAACACTGTAAGGTTCTTCGTGGACTTGCAGTTTTTTGTCCCCAATCGATTTAACAGTCCATTAAAATCTCAAGTGTTTAATTCAAGCATTAACTCAAACTGGCATGAACAATTTATAACAACAGAGATCCCAAAACAGACCCAGGTTATTACCGACATCCCCAAATATTGACCAATCGATGAAAGATGTTTCAAATGAGTACAAACCATCATTAACAATAAACACCCAGGTATTCAAAATTGTTTTTAAAGAACCCCCCCCCCCCACATAGTTAAAACCCTACAAGAAACCAAAGGAATCTATATTTCAATCTAGTAATCATTTAGTTTCACAAGGATTTTATTTTTAATATAACAGTTTTAGAGCTTGTATTTCTTAGATTCGTCACTATAATAAACCACAACATCAACAGTAAAAGTCGATTTGAAACCTAGGGTTTTGTCTCATTGAACGATCGATCAGATTGATTCAATATAGTGTCACACTTGATTAAATACAAGGTATATTTTAACACGTGATATACCTTAGAGAAATACAAGTATCACCTATAGGTCCCCTATCCCGTATGGATCGTAACAAAATTGATAATCTACCAAGGGTGCGGAATCCCCTCGATAAACCGAACACAACAGAAACAAGAACACGAAACACTTCACAAACTGATCTTCTATGATTATCCAACGGAACGTTTACAATCACCTAAGATCACAAGAACTCACAGCCAATGTTCTGTGTTTTCTCAAACTCTCTCAAACTCTAGAATGTCTAAAAGTCTAACCCTAAAACTCTAGCTTAATGTTGTTTATATACATACAGCATATCACACGAATTGGGCTTTGGCCCTTATACATTACATAACATAATTCGGGCTAGATAACATGGACATAAACCATAACTCGAACTTGGACTTGATTTGGGCTTCAACATACTCGAATTCCTTTCAGTCTTCGTAAGTCTTCGCGACCCAACCTAGTTTAATATCCAAAGCTGTTGTCACATAAAATGCACCAACAAACTCCCCCTTGACAATAGCTTGCAAATGTAACTTTTGTGACAACCGTCAATTTTCTATGTATCCGTACAATGATTAAACAGTAATTTGAAACATAATGACTGTGCCTGATTAGAAGTAATGACAAGAATGATTTTCTGCTTACTGTTATATACATACAAGTGCATCACATGTTGCATGATTTCATATCATTATTGCATGCAACACATTATGATCCAATTAGTGCACGAAACAAAGTTAGCACAGTTATCAGACAAACAAGAAGTACTGACGGAAGTTCAGTACTCAGACAGACACGATGTTAAGACACAGAATGAACCCGAAACCAAGAGTTGTACTAGTATAGTGTCTAGGAAAGTAAGGATCATAAAACTGGCTTCCTAGTGATAGTTTAAGTGACAGAAAGTGTCCGAAATACATTAAATGTGCAGAATTTTACAAAATTCAGCAATAATCAGTTTTTTTACAACATTATATAATGCATAATTTTGGTTTAATGGTCTAGAATACTTTCCTAAGTGTCGGGAATCAAAACTGTCACAAAAGAGAACATAAAACACACTAAACTGCGTAATTTAGCACCTTAACAAACCGTTAACCAACCGAACAACCGGACACTACCCGAAACACCAAATTTTCACTAGAAGCATTGTTTTAACATTTCGGAGCTAGTTATGGTCACCGAACATGAAAATACATCTTATAAACATATAACACTTATAACACTAAAACTTACACTTAGAATTCAACTAACTAAACTAACTAAACATTTGAAATTTAACCATATACCCCCCCCCTAATCGATGGTTACAAGGTGGGCCACCCCCTTTGATTTTCTTGCAATAGTTTATTTGATTTGCTAATCTCTTTTGAAACACAAAGACCACTAGACAATTGTATGTTGGAGATTTGTTCTTAAAAACCACAAGTTCCTCACATAACACACATTTCACAACATCAAACTCATCTCTCCCTCTCCTCCTCCCTTGCTCATGGCCGCCAACCACCACCACAATCCCACCATTTTTACTTCACTATCATACAATCCAAGGAGGTCCTAAGGTGCAAGAAGCAAGATTAAGAAGCTAGGAAGCATTGGAGCTTGAAGGATCTTCACCATAAGCTTTTATCCACCTTGTTCATCATCTTCTTCATCTTTGATTCTCCCCTAGCTTTGGTGCTAGTAGTAAGCCCTCTACAACTTGATTTTACTTCTCATTTTGTTGGTTAAAAGATTATGTAAGTTGCTAATCATAAGAATCATAAAGAACAAGAAGATGAACTTTCACATAAAGCTTAATAACATAAGAATCTCTGTTGATTTAGTGTATGTATGATACTAGATTGTTGATTTCTTGTGATTATTATGTTGATCATCATAAGAAGCTTGCTAGATTGTGATTAAACACATTATCTAGCAAGTGAGATAATGAATCTTGTAAAAATCAAAATGATCATCCTTTATGTTCAACATGAACTTGAAAATGAAGTTGTTTTTGGGTATGATGATGATTAATGCATGTTATAAGTCTTGAAATGGATGATTTCAAAAATGATTTTCTCAAGAAACCAAAGTTATTTACAAGATTTACATAATCATGATTTTTAAAGAAACTAATCATGTTTTAAGTGTTAAATCAAAGCTAGAAACATGTTGTTAACAAGAAGAATACAAGAAAAATCATTTTTAGAAAATCATCTTGTAAGTTATAAAAGACTAAATTTTACAAGAAAGTGATTTTTAAACAAAGAACCATATTTTTAAGGGTAACTAAACCCACTAAACAACATATTAAGTTACTACAAATTTTTACAAACTTTCAAGTTCATGATGTAGCGTAAATTGCATGATTTTGGCTCCTGGTAAGTCTTGATTGAATGGTTGATGATTGATGATGATTTTAAAAGAAAATAATATGCTTTTAAAGCATGGAAACCTCTATTTTTAAGGGAAAACTATGGCAAAATTTTTGTAGAAATTAAACACTTAGAAAAATATTTTTAAACAAGTGTTTACAAGTAAATTTTATCATGGTTTTCATATAAAAATTTGCCATAATTTTTGTTACAAAAATTACAAACATTGGAGGATGATTTTTGATAAATAAAAATGACTAAGTATATATTTAGGAAAGTATATACTCAGATGTCACAATTTGTGTGTTACTTGTATATTATGTGTATTAGTTATACTATTTTAGGAACTTGAAAATAATATAACTCACCAAAATACCAAGATTATAATACAAAATATTACCAAAATTCCAAGAAAGTAAATATATAAAGTATACACGGATATTGGACAAACCGAACAAGGACTATGAACTATCAATATATATATATATATATATATATATATATATATAGTGGAGAGTTCAAATGAGAAGATTTTTTTTGTAAGAAGAAAAAAGAAGAAGTTTCAACCAATAAGAATGCTTCATTTTACTTCATTTAATATTTGCATTTAATTTTAATATAAGGTTATATTGGTAAACTTACATAAATCATTAATTTGTATTCTTCCTCTTTAATAACTAACTAAATTAAATTTGTAACCCCTTTTCAAAATATATACTTTTTCCAAATAAAAAAAAACAACTTAATTTAAAGTGTAGAATAAATTACTAGTTGTGTAGGATAAATTATATGTTGTGTAGGATATATTTCGAGGTGTGTAGGATAAATTTCGACTGTGTAGGATAAAATTCTATAATGTGTAGGGTATATGTAGGAAAATTTTGATATGTGTAGGTTTTGTAGATTATATGTAGGATAATTAATGATTAGTTGACTAATTAATTAAAGGGAGAAAAACTAATGATATGAGTTATAAATAAAATAGTATTTTACTAATATGCCCTTTCTTCTTTTTCTTCTCACATTAAATTTCTTGTCAAATGAACCTTCCCCTATATATATATATATATATATATATATCCCGGAATTTAATTCATATATTTTGACAAACGAGTTACACGGTATTTTGGAAACCAAAAGAACGAAAATTATGATATTCACAAGTATTACAAGATATATCATACTTTATCAAGTAGAAAATATATTATTTTTGGGTAAAGAAAAATATATATTTTCTTAAACAAATTAAGAATATATTATCTTGGGTGAAATTTGAAATATAAATATTTTTTAAGTTAATCTTGAAAATATATTATTTTTGAGGTTTATACGAAAATATATTATTTTTGTCAAGAAAGAATTATAGCTCTTTTTCAATAAAAATTCTCCTAAAATATATATATTTTGTGAATACAAGTTGGTGATTTTTAGTTGATTAAAAATAATATTCCGGAAAATTAAATACAAGATTAAGTATAAAATACTTAATAAATACAAGAAAATACGTATTTTCATACGTACAAATACACACCGGAATACGCCACCGATACTTGGCAAAATACACAAATACATATGTAGGAATACATAATATACCAAGTTAAAATAGATTATTTTAACAAATATTCCAAATAATTAATAAATATAATTTAAGTTAAAATATTATTGTTTTAACCAATAATTATATACTTTGGAATAATACAATGAACATCCAACATATAACTCAAAAGACACTAATTCGTAACAATTAAGACTAAGAGTCGTTACGCGACCTAGCCGTCTAATAAAACGTAGCACGTGTGTAGGTAGTTGCACGACACCAGGACAAGTTCTTTGAGTTTACACCGGACAGCAAGACGCAAGACTGTGAGTTCATGTCCCCTTTTTCTTTTAACTGTTTTCAGTTTTATAACTTCGGGGGTGAAATACATGGTATAAATATTCAAACGTTTACAAATGGTATGGTTAACTAAGGAATGAACTATTAGATCATGTGAGTGGTGGGTACAACACTTAAGACCATTAATCCTAGTATAAGGACCGATGGGCATGAGTGATAGATCTATCTGGGTGTTGCGAGCCCGACCCATGGGCCGGAGTGGCCGAATGTGGTGACTATGTCTTCCAGCCGGAAGCCAGGAACAAAATCCGCTAGGTTTGAGCCTTCCTGCACCATTACACACATATTTATGACCTTGCACATCATTAATTGATCTGTTCATAGACACTTTCATACCAGTTTACAAGGACATACTTACAAATGTTTACAAGGTTATTCGTGCACACATACAAAACACATGAACTCGCTCAACTTTCGTTGATGTTTTCAAACTACATGTATTTCAGGAAATTGATGGATCTGGTGAAGTCCGAAAGGTTTTCCAGGAGTGGTTACAAGAAATGATGTCATCCGAACTTTTGAAGGGTTTGACTTGGATGTTTTATCTTAGATAAGACATACGAGTCAAAGCCTTGGTTTTATTTGTCTATTGTTAAAAGTCCTTCATGGAACTTGTTTTACTCAGATGGTTTGTATGTTAAACTCGAAGTCATTGGTTGGTACTAAACAATGTGGTTTGTATTATTTTGAAACTTATTATTGGATGACGTCATAGTTTTATTCATATAGTTGATTGTTATAATTGAATGCAATGATATTAAGCAAGTCACACATCACACGCTTCCGTAAAAGTCAGGGTGTGATAGTTTGGTATCAGTGCCAGGTTGTAGTGAACTAGGATTCCCTCTCGAGTCTAGACTACAATCACTAGGGCTGTCTCACGAAAACATTTTTGCAAAACATTTTCTCGTTGCATTACAAAACGCCAAGATCCATAGAACAAACATTTTATAAAGGAAAGACAAGAAAACACAAGTAAGGACATAGTTAGTGGTTTAGTTTGCATGGAAGTAGACTTGTTAAGTGTGACACTCTGGATTTTCCCGAACAACCTTCTAGTTTCAGTATTTCGTGTACGTACTATTATTAATTGAAAGGTGTGACTTATTTTGGTATGTTACGGGCTGATAACGTGTAAGTAATATATATGTATAGATATATTTATTAGTGAACCGAAATCACGACTCGAGACCACTCGGTCTCGAGTGAACAGTAAAGAAGTGGGCCGGTTGGGCCTTGCACATCTCGAAACCCAAAACACAAGGACCCGACTCGAGACTATTCGGTCTCGAGTGACCCAAGTCGGTTGGGCCGCAACTCCCCTTAGCCCAACTCGGAAACCTTTAGGGTGCACTTTTTGTTATATATAAACCTAACACCCTCACACTTTCTCCTCTACACTCTCTCTCACTTCATCCTCTCTCTCTCTCTCTCTCTAGCAAACCTTAAACCCTAACAATCAAGCATCACCTCCCTCTCCTTTCTCTCTCGAACCAAAACCGGTGATAACAAGGACTCTCGGTTCAAGCATGGGATCTTATTTGGAAGCTTATTCATCATATTCTCACACCTTGAAATCTAACCGGTTAGTGGTTCCTTGCAATTTAGAGATGAAAATATTATATATGTTTGCTTGTTAAATTATATGCATATTGAATATGCCTTTGCTTGTATAGTTGATCTTATGATTGTCGTTTAAGTAAAGTGTATGTTGATCTATTGGTTGCTTGATTAAAATGGTTTTTGATATTTAGTATATGTGATTCTTGACCATGGAATGAATATGTAAGATGAGCCGTGTTGAATAGATAATGGTAATTGTTGGCTGAAAATGCTTTTAGAATTGCAAGTATAGATCTAGGATAACATGTTTCGGGTCGGTTTTGAATGATTATGCATGATGGGTAGTTTGTATATAGGATGAACTACATGAATATGTGTTAGATGTGTGTGATGAATGTGTGATGAATGTGCTTGATGAACAAATTGATGATCATTGAAAATATTTGAAATTGTTGGTGTTTGATCCGTTTTGATTAGGACTTAGACAACAAAACATGTTAGTGAAATTGTATTGGATAGTACATAGGAGCATGACTGTGAAACGTGATTGGTTAGTACAAGCTGGCATGTTCTAGAAGAATGCCATCATCATGCGTGCAAGTCGAGACCCCCGGTTTCGACTCGAGATCATCAAGTGACAACTCGAGACCATCAACTGACTAACCGAGAACAGTTGTTTCATCAGTGGTCTCGACAAAGGTCTCGACTCAGCAGGTGGTTCATCAGTGTTGCGACTTGAGGCCACCAGTGGTTGCGAGTCAAAGCACTGCCCTGTTGCGACACAAAAATGCATGACTCGAGATTTGTGGTTTCGACTCGAGACCACTCCTCAGCTTCACCATCAGTGGATGGCACTCGAAACCACTGCCCATGCCTACAACGGTGGTTGTGACTCGAGACCGTTCCTCAGTGGCTTCGACTCGAGACCACTCATCAGTGGATTCAACTTATCAGTGGTTTCGATTGGGCCATGCTGTTATTGGGCCATATTGGTTTAACGGACTGCTTTCTGTGTGGACTAAGTGTTAACTGATTTCTGCTTGAATTGCTAGCACGATAGGGCGGGCCCAATAACCTTGAATGACTTATATGTTATGTGTTAACTGTTACTAGTTGACTGCTCAAATATTAGAACAGGCTCAATAACTTAACAGATGATCATATGCATGCTATGTGTTAGATGCGTGTAGATATACGTGACTTATTTGTACCCGAGCCTAACCCATACTGGTAACCATGTTAGGACGTGGCGACCAGCGTGCTTGACCAAATAAACTAATCTGCCGAGCAACCCAAGGTGAGTTCACAACTTTTAAAGCATGCGTTCCCGGTGGTTTTGAGAAACGGAAACTTAAACAACGCTATCCCCTCGTAAGGGATACAAACCTACTTTTTCTCCTTAAATGGGACTCTTAGTTAATTATTGTTTATACGGTAATGCAACAAGCAACACTAAACGAAACTCTATCACTTAAGTCCTCACTACTTAATACCGATCAATCGCCGGGGCCTGGCGAACGGGTTATTAGTTAGTAGCGCTATTTAGGTCTAACCAGCCTCACACCGACCCTTGTTACTGGGAACGGGAGTGAACTAATGTACTCTGGCAAAAACCGTCAATGATGATAGAACATTGACAAACGGGGCACTGCGGAAACGTACAGTTAAGTAAGTATTCGGTATTGTAAAACAGTTTAGTCGCTTACTTGTGGGGTAGCTCCCCATCGCATGTATAAACGGATAAATTAACTAGTGAAACAAGTTTTTGGTAATTAAAAACTGGACAACTCGTGAACTCGCCAACATTTTTGTTGATACCCTACTGCATGCTTTGCAGGTACCCAGTGACACAGGAGCTTGCTACTTGGGGATGTGTAGTGGTCGTCTAACCCATGCGTTGGGTTCTAAATAAACTTGAACTATGAACCTTGTTTAAAATTGTTTTGCCTATGCTTCCGCTACTTATTTAGACTGTTACTTAAACTTGAACTTTTGAACTTTAAACTATGATGTTTACTAACCATTGTGTTAGCGAACATTTTACTACTAACCAATGCTCAGTATAATTGGTGGCTGGATCCTGGTCAGTCACGCCTCCAAGCGGTGGTACTCCGCATGTGGATTTTGGGGGTGTGACATTAAGTTTCATGTAGGAATGATGTGAATACATGTTAAAGTGATACCCATCTTTGCTTGCATACACCGAGTGATAGTAGTTAACATATGTGCATATGCCATGATTATTATGTTACAGGTACCTATGTCGTCTTCTGAGAGTGGACTGTCAGACGATCATGACCCTATGGCAGTGGTTTCCGACGATGAGATAACTCCAGAGCCAGAGGTCTTCACGTCAGATACGGAGAGTGATCCAGAGATGTTGTCCGACGATGAGGACGATTTTCAGCCTTTTGCTTTACCGGACTTTGGAGATGATGCACCTATTGCTGATGGCATTCCCATCGATGACATTTTTGCTTTCCCTGCTCCTATTCACGACCATCGCATCATCGGTCACCCTGATGGTGAGCAGATTGTTGCACCTATCCTTGATGTTGTTCCTCTAGTGGTTATTCCCCCAGAGGATTGGCCCTTCGACGACCTTTTCGATGATGATGTCGATCTGTTTTTGGACAATCACCCAGTAGACGCTCAGGGTGACGGAGAGGTTGACGACGTTGCTGTGATGGATATACCTCCTCTTGACATACCTGTTATTGAGATATCTTCAGATTCTAGCTTGTATTCCGTTGCGGACTCCTTTGAGTCTGTGACATCATCGGCCCTGCAGGCGGAAGGACTCCAGCGTTATGCTACTGACGATGACGATGCGATGTCTTCTGCTCCGCCATCCCCTGTTCGAGCCCCCACACCTCCTCATGTTCCAGATCATATTCCTAACCCGATACCAGTTCCATTTGGTTTACCCGATATTGCACCACTCATACCTGAGCATGTCCCCATTCCACTTGACTTTCCACCTGTTGATCCACTTATTCCACCGCCTCCTCCTGTTGACGCTGTTCCCCCACCTCTTTTTGTGTTAGACGGGCATCGTACTGACCTTCCTATCATATTTCTACAGGAGATTCCAGCTCCCTGGCCAGGGAAGGTACCTCGGGATAGCCCCCGAGTTTTGATCCATTCGCTTCAGCCGGCTTTTCCCCTATCCCTCACTTTACACCATTTACACCAGCATCACTTGATGAGCCACTTAGATGGTTCCCACCCTACACCATGCCTATTTCTGACCCATATCATCCCTCGCATCACGCCGGCTACACTCGTGATGATTTGCTTTTGTCCTTACAGTTACAGTTTGAGATTTTGAGCCGCAGAGTTCTCAAGCTGGAGTTTGGTGAGGGTGCCAGACGGTCACCATTTCCCTTCCATCCTACTTCTGTCCCTCCACCCTCATCATCAGCTGCTATTGTACCTCCACCTACTGCTCCCACATTTATTCCGGGTTTTGATGCCCGCTTCCTTACAGCTGAGCAGCAGATCAACTATTTGGTTCGCTGAGTTTGTGAGCTCGAGGAGGCGCTCGCTCACGTCTGCAGTGTGCTCTTCTTCCCTCCTCCTCCTCCGCCATCAGCATCGTAGATTTTTGGTTTTATGCAGGTGTCCTACTTTTGGTGAGAACGCCACAATTGAGCCGAGACTATGAAGACATGAAGACCACTTTTTGATCATTACTTTTGTATATTGACAGACTTGTTAGACCGGGGCAGTGTGACCTCGTGTCTCTTTTGATATGTTACAATTTGAAAACAATGTAACTTGTGGTTGGTTGTTAATGAAAGCTTAATAGTCGTGTTCTCATTATATACAATGTGGAATTATTTGTTTATGCGATGATTATGTTGCTGTGCGATTGTTAGTTGTGACGATTGCTTATGTTATATATGTATATATATATATATATATATGAACGTACACTTCCTAGACAATTATCTAATGAATAAAGCCTAACCTATCCGATCTCCTTACTAGAAGAACGATGTCACCCCGACGGAACGTCAATAACAACAAAACTATGCCAAGGAACGAAGTCGAGCTTCAAGAAAGAATCTCTCAGGCCATTGCTCAGCACGAGGCCCTCCGCTCCGAGCATACTGTGACACATTACAACTGGAAATAACCCCCCAACCGGTAATGTTAAGTCACCTTAGACACATTACAACTCATTTGGATATTTCCAATTGTGCTTTGCCAATGCTTACTGTGAATCGTGTTGCTTATGTTACAGGCTGTACCTACAAACAATTCTTTGACTGCAAACCCCTCAATTTCGATGGCACTGGGGGTGATGTCGCTTTCGTGTACTGGGTAGAGAAAACTGACTCTGTATTGAGGATGAGCAAGTGTGCTCCGGAACAAAGGGTTACATACATTTCTGGGTTGTTTCTAGACGGAACGCTTTCGTGGTGGAACCTCCAAGTTCAGACACTGGGTGAAGCTGCTGCATACGCATTAACATGGGATGAACTTAAGGAGTTAATGCGCAAAAAGTACTGCTCTCGAGCTGAGATTCAGAAATTGGAGACAGAATTCTGGAACTTAAAAGATGGACGGTCCGAAAATAGCAGAGTACATTCAGAGGTTTCACGATTTGTCAAGGGTTGTTCCTTATCTGGTGGAGCCAGAGTTTAAACGGATTGAGCGTTTTATCTGGGGATTGGCACCTCAGATCTTGAGTATGGTTATAGCTTCCAAGCCTCCGACTATTGCTGAGGCTATTGACTTAAGTGTGGCGCTTACTGAGGAAGCAGTTCGATTGGGAAAGTTTTCGATCTCAGAGACGAAAAAGAAGGAGACTCATGTGGAGTCTTCGGGTGATAATAAAAGGAAGTTCATGAATTTTAAGAAAGGGACCCGAGTAAACAACAGCAATGCCAACAAACGCAGGGATACCAATCAGCCAGCTGAGACCCGGACGGGCGCAACCAACACTGAATCCAAAGGAAGAGGGTATATGGGCACCCTGCCCAAGTGTAACATCTTCAGTATCATCATACCGGCCAGTGCAGATACAGGAAGTGTGGCAACTGTGGAAGAATTGGGCATGTGAAGTGTGACAACTGGCACAAAACCGGTAATTTCCGTACAATTTAATTAATACTTGATAACTGCAATTATGTGCTTAAATGTCAACATTGTCTGAATACATGCTATACTTGTGAATTCATGCACGTTTTATACTACAAATATTGCTTTATGCATTAACGAGAGCGTTGCGTCAGAAATACTAGTAAACTCACCGGTAAGACACATTGTGTCAACAAAACTGCAGGAAGCAGTCAGACATTAGAATTGAGGCCTAGGTGTAGGTCCAACGACAAGAATACATTAAAACCCAAGAGTACATACAAGGGTTAACATATAGACTTTCCGGAGACTAAAATACGCACTAAAAAGCCCCCGAAACGCACTTTAAGTGCAGAATTTTATTAAATTCAGCTATAAATCAGCTTTTAACACGTAAATATTATGCTGAATTTATGTTTTACTATCCAGAATACTTCCCTGAGTGTCGGGAATTAAAAGCGTCACAAAAGGGCACATAAAGGACACTAAACGGTGCAATTTAGCACTTTAACGAACCGGAGTTAAACCGAACAACCGGACATTACCCGGAACACTAAAATATTGCTAGAAACATTGTTTCACATTTTCTGAGCTAGTTATGGTTCCCGAGCACGCTAACATATTACATAATACATGAAACACTTAAACACAAGACCCTTACACTTAACACCCTCCACTAAATCACCTACTTATCATTCAAATTTACACTTGGACCCCTCCCCCTCATATATTACGGCCCCAAGGGGGGTACCCCCACCTAAATCTCACAAGATTTCATTAAATCCCATTCAAATCTTTACTTGGAATTGGTAAGATTCATTGTGATTTGTGTGTGTACTTAAGGGAGCACTAAACACATTGGGTAATAACACTTGTGCTATAAGAGATCATGATCACCAACATTTCAACACACCACACCCACTCTCCTGCCCTCTCCCACTCTCGGCCTACCCTCCTCCCACACACACCCACCATTTTCATTTCAATTTCAACAATCCAAGGTTATTGCAAGGTGATACAAGGTGATTTAGGAGGCTCGGTGCTCACGGAACTTGAAGGACCTCATTCGTTTGCTTTTATCCACCACATTTTCACCCTTGATCTTCCCTAGCTTTAAGCTAGTTGTAAGACTCTTTTGATCTCTTGTTTACTTCTATTTTGCTTGGTTAAAGAATATATTATGATGAAAATAACAAGAACACTAAAGAACATACACATGAATCTTGAAACATAAAGCTAACATATGATCAAAAATGGATAGAATGATGTTGTTTGATGTATAGATGATGTTTGCTTGATGATTACTAGAAATATTGATGTTGATCATTACATGGAACTTGCTAGATTATGATTAAAAACATGATTTAGCAAGATAAGGGATGATTATGTAACAACATGAAATAATCATCACCTTGATGAAACATGAACTTGAAAGTAAAATGATTTTTCTTGAAAAGTAATAAACCAAGTGAACTAGTAATCTTGAAAATCCAAGACTTGTGAATAATTTTTCTAAAAGAACCAAGTTTAAAAAGATGATTCTTGAAGGATCATGGTTCTTATTAAACCTACACTATTTTTAGTGGAAAGAAAAGTAAATAAACACTAGAGAAGCAAGAAGATGTTATGGATAAACATTTTTGTAAATTATGTTTACAAGTTGTAAATTATGTTTACAAGTTGTAAATTATGTTTACAAGTTGTAAACACCAAATCTTTTCAAGAATGAGATTTACAAACAAATAACCATGTTTTTAAGGGTAACTAAACCTACTAAATAACATGGTAAGTTACTACAAGTTCTTACAAAAAACTTCAAGTTCAAGATGTAGTATGATTTACATGATCTAGACTTATGGTAAGACTTGATTGTGTTGTTGATGATTTTAAAAGAAAATAAACACATGTTTTGAAAACATGGGAAACCTCCATTTTTAGGGGAAACCATGTCAAAATTTTATAAAATTTTGACACTTAGAAAAATATATGTTTTGTGAAACTTACTCCCTAAAAATGTACCTAAGAATACTTACCAAGGTTCCCTAATTTTTATGAAAACCTCAAGATTAGAAATGATGATTTCTTCAAGATAAAAATGGATATTAAGTATGTATATTTTTGAGGAAAATATATGTATTTATTGATCACCAAATTTTGTGCTAAGTGTATGTAGTATGTATTATACGTAAATAGTGTATTAGGACTTGAAAATACACTAAATACTCTCAAGGAGTAAAAATACAAAATACATATACAACATACATAGACACATACAAGAGAATATATTTATGAAAATATATCACTTGAAAGATTATATAACTTGGCAAGTTATGAACATGAAATGAAGTTTTGGACAAAATACATAACTCGGGTGAAAAATACAAAATACTTATATTTATTTTTGAGAAAATAATATAAGTAAGATACGTCGTTAAAAATATAAATTATTTTTAACACACAAAGAATAAATACATAAAAGTTGGTGACTTGTACTTGTGCGATTCAAGTCTAGTGACTAACGAAAATAAAACACGTTTAGGTCACGACGCTATATAAGTAAAACCCGGTGAAGTTTACGGTGCAAGGAACGCAAAGTTGTGAGTTCATGCTCCCCCTTTTCTTCTAACTGTTTTCAGTTTTATAACTTCGGGGGTGAAATACATGTTATTAAATGTTTACAAGAAAGTTCGTGTCCCCACTTTTAATCTTTTACATCCTTTTTAAACTTGGGGCGAACACATGAGAATTAATACTTGATATAATGGATACAAGAACAGAGAATTGATACTTGAGATGATGGACAGAGGAACTGAGAAATGATACGAGAAATCGTGTCACGAATAGGGTACCATAAGCACCATTAATCGTGTACATACTTAGACCGCAAAACAAAAGGTTAGATCTAATGGGTGTCAGGGCAGCCACACTCTTGGTGAAAAGTAGTACCGAGAAGTGCTTTTGTGTCTCAGTCGTGAATCGACAACTAGAAAAATGCCTATGGTTTGGATGCTTCCTATGTCGTGTCACATGTTAATGGCCTTGCAACCCATTAACAACCTTGATACATACAAGAATACTTGATTTATACAAGAAATACTTGATACATACAGAAATACTTGATTTATACGAGATACAGAAATACTTGATTTATACTGAAATACTTGATACATACAGAAATACTTGATTTATACGAGATACAGAAATACTTGATTTATACTGAAATACTTGATTTATACGAGATACAGAAATACTTGATTTACACAAGATACATACTATGTTTTCATACAAAGTATACAAACATTCATTACAAAAACTGCATGAATTCACACCAACATTATGTTGACGTTTTTTTTTTCCCAAAAACTCCCATGTATTTCAGGTAACTAAAGTGGATGTGCGCGCGGTCTTACTCATGCTCTTGGATGTCGTTTATGTTTATCTTTCAATGAAGTTGTAAACTTTTCAGACAAAAATGCTGTCTTATGATGTAAACACTTGAGCCAGGATTTCAGTTATGTAATATTTGGCATTTCAAGTTATTTTTACGAGCATGTAGTATGTTTACCTTTCGTATGCAATGAGAACCTTTCATGATCACACCTCATGCTTCCGCCGCAGAAAGGGGTGTGACAGATTGGTATCAGAGCTGCGATTGTAGTGAACCAGGATTCCTTCTCGAGTCTAGTCTACAATCTCTAAGATCCTTTCACGAAAACATTTTTTTCAAAAAGTTTTCATTGCATAAAACGTCCCGCGACATCCACTAACTGAAACTGTTTACAAGAGTCAAGAAAAGACACTACGAGACTTAGGGTGCACAAGAGTAGCACTTGTCTTTGACTGAGAAATTACTTGCAATTACGTGTGATAATTAGCATATACATATGCTAGAAATAGAATACCACTAGTATACGTGACTTTACCTGAAAACAATGGCCTATCTAAAGGAAGAGATACGAGGATGAAACGAACTGTGCGGACTGTGCAAGGAGTTACGTAATTATGGATGCATACATAATTATGGAATTCAGTGCACAGAAACCACAGCAAGTCTTGTCACGTATAGATTCCCTCAGTGCAAGAAAAGGGTCAAACGTGAACACCCTTCCCCCAGCCTACTAAGTACTCTGCTGGAGTAATTATTGTTTGATGTCACTTATGTGGGTAAATGTCGGTGTATATATACTACCACTGTCTCTTATGACGATATCAAACAAATACCTAACCCTGTTGTGTTATGTTCTGTCAGAACATGGCACCCAGGAAAGCTGTGAACGCTCGTAATGATGATCAACCTCCTCCTCCTCTTCTACCAAGGAATGCTGAAGAACTAAATGCCCTACTGGAAGAAAGGATCTCCGCTGCTATCGCCCAATACGAGGCGAACCGTACTGCAGACAGTGGAGGACCAAGCAATGCTAGACGTAATGGGAATGGAGATTCATCGGGAGGAAACGCAGCTCAAGGTTGCACTTTCAAGCAGTTTCTCGACTGCAAGCTACTGAACTACGACGGCACTAGAGGTGCAGTAGCCTTCGTGCGCTGGATGGAGAAGACTGAGTTCACTATTCGTATGAGCAAGTGTGCCGCCGATCAGCAAGTCACTTTTGCTACTAGATTGTTCGTTGATGAGGCTTTGACTTGGTGGAACTTGCAAGTCCAGACTTTGGGTGATGATGCTACGTACGGCATGACGTGGGATGAACTAAAGGAACGAATGAGAGAGAAGTATTGCTCTCGTGCTGAACTCCAAAGATTGGAGACTGAGTTCTGGCATTTGACCATGGAAGGTGCTGACATTACTGGTTATACCCGAAGGTTCCATGATTTGTCTAGAGTGATCCCCTATATGGTAACTCCTGAATTTAAGCGCGTTGAATGCTACATTTGGGGACTGGCCCCAGAATTCCGCGGCGTGGTAACTTCAGCCAAACCCGCAACAATCATTGAGGCTGTAACTCTAGCTGTCAGCCTTACTGAAGATGCTGTCCGTACGAAGAAGTTGTCACTGAATCCAACTGAAAAGACCGAGACGCATGCTGAGTCGTCTGGTGACAAGAAAAGGAAGCATGCGAACATGAGTTAAGCGACACGTAACAACAAGGGTTTTAACAACAAGAAGCGTGGCCCCAACCCGCCTCAGGAGACAAGAACTCTTGCAGCCATGAATGACGCTCCTGCTAAGGGATACCTGGGCACTCTGCCCAAATGCAATCAGTGCAAGCGTCATCACGAAGGAGTTTGTCGCATTCCAAGATGCGACAAGTGTGGAAAACTGGGTCACTGTACTGAGGATTGTTGGGGAAAAGGAAAGAACGGGAATGGAAATCGCAACGGTGCTGGTAATGGGAACGGTGGTGGAAATGGCAATGGCAATGGTAACCGGAATGGCAATGGAGCTGGGCAAAACCAAGGATGCTTCAGTTGTGGAAGCAAGGGTCATTTCATGAAAGATTGCCCAAAAGGAAACAATGCTCAGGCTCGAGCATTTGTGATTGGAGCAAAGAACGCACGCGAGGACCCTAATGTGGTCACCGGTACGTTTCTCGTTAAAAACCACTTTGCATCCATACTATTTGACACTGGTGCCGACTATAGTTTCATGTCTGTGGAATTTAAAGGTATGATTGAAATAGAATCGAGCAGATTAGATATTCCTTATTTCATAGAACTAGCCAATGGTAAACTCGTTGAATCAGGCGAAGTTATTAGAGGCTGCACATTAGAACTTGGTGAACGAAAGTTTAACATCGACCTCTTACCTATTCAATTTGGTAGCTTCGATGTAGTGGTCGGAATGGACTGGTTGTCCAAGAACAAAGCTGAAGTTGTTTGTCATGATAAAATCATTCGCATCCCTCTGGCGAATGATGAAACTCTCATTGTACATGGAAAAAAACTAGACGCGCCTCTGCGAATCATCAGTTGTATGAAGGCACGGAAGTGCTTAAGGAAAGGATGTGTTGCTTTCCTAGCGCACGTTGTAGACAAGAAGGCTGAGGAGCCGAAACTCGAAGACATTCCTGTGGTGAAGGAATTCCCTGATGTTTTTCCCGAAGATCTACCAGGACTACCGCAGCAACGACAAGTCTAATTCCGTATAGACTTGGTTCCAGGAGCCGCTCCTGTAGCCAAGGCACCCTATCGGCTTGCACCATCCGAAATGCAAGAATTATCTACACAACTCCAGGAGTTGTTGGATAAAGGATTCATAAGGCCAAGCTTCTCACCTTGGGGAGCTCCAGTATTGTTCGTAAAGAAGAAGGATGGAACACTGCGAATGTGTATTGATTACAGAGAACTGAATAAACTCACAATCAAGCATCGGTACCCGCTACCGAGGATTGATGACTTATTCGACCAATTGCAAGGATCAAGCTACTATTCCAAGATCGATCTTCGATCTGGATACCATCAGTTAAGGATACAAGAGGAAAGCATACCAAAGACTGCATTCCGAACGCGTTATGGGCATTACGAATTCCTTGTGATGCCATTCGGATTGACGAACGCGCCAGCGGTATTTATGGACTTGATGAACCGCGTATGCAAACCATATCTCGATAAATTCGTGAGTGTATTTATCGATGATATCCTGATTTACTCATAAACGAGAGAAGGGCACGAGCAACATCTCAGAACCATTTTGGAACTACTGAAGAAGGAGAAACTTTATGCAAAATTCTCAAAGTGCGAATTTTGGATTCGCGAAGTACAATTTCTTGGTCACGTTGTGAATGAGAAGGGCATTTATGTAGACCCGGCCAAGATTGAAGCAATAAAGTATTGGGAAGCCCCCAAAACCCCGACTGAAGTTCGACAATTTTTGGGCTTAGCGGGCTATTACCGACGTTTCATCGAGAATTTCTCCAAGATAGCTCAACCGCTAACTACCCTTACACAGAAAGACAAAAAGTACGACTGGGGTGACAAGCAGGAAGAAGCCTTCCAACTGCTCAAAAACAAGCTATGTGATACACCGATACTATCCTTACCCGAAGGTACGGAAGACTTCATGGTATACTGCGACGCATCACGACAAGGTTTAGGTTGCGTACTCATGCAACGGCAGAAAGTCATCGCTTACGCTTCAAGACGATTGAAGGTACATGAAAGGAATTACACCACGCACGACTTGGAGCTAGGTGCAGTGGTATTCGCCTTGAAGATCTGGCGACACTATTTATATGGTACTCGATGTACAATCTTCACAGATCACAAAAGTCTACAACACATATTTAATCAGAAAGAACTAAACATGCGTCAGTGGCGGTGGGTCGAGCTGCTGAATGATTATGACTGTGAGATTAAGTACCATACGGGAAAGGCAAAAGTTGTAGCAGACGCATTAAGCCGGAAAGAAAGGGTTAAGACGCTAAGGGTTCGAGCATTGGAAATGACTATACAAACGAACCTCACTACACGCATTCATGATGCACAACAAGAAGCCCTTAAGATGGAGAATCGTAGGGATGAATATCTCCGGGGTATGCTGAAAAATTTGGTGCCAAATAAAGAGGGAACCTTGTACTTCAAGGGGCGTATTTGGGTTCCGCTCTATGGCAATATTCGAGAAGTCATCCTTGATGAAGCGCATAAGTCGAGATACTCGATCCACCCAGGATCGGACAAAATGTATCAAGACTTGAAGGATTACTATTGGTGGCTGAGACTTAAAAGTGATGTTGCTATCTATGTTGGAAAGTGCCTAGCCTGTGCTAAGGTTAAGGCTGAATATCAGAAACCGTCTGGCCTACTGCAACAACCAGAAATTCCCATGTGGAAGTGGGAACAAATATCGATGGACTTCATAACAAAACTACCCAGGACCCCTAGGGGGCATGATATGATCTGGGTGATCGTTGATCGATTAACGAAATCCGCGCATTTCCTACCAATCCGAGAGAAGGATAGCACTGGAAAGCTTGCTGAAATATACTTAAAAGAAATCGTGGCACGCCATGGAGTGCCTATCTCAATCATTTCAGGCAGAGATGGACGTTTTGTCTCAAGAATCTAGCAATCCTTCCAGGAGGCCTTTGGATCTCAATTAGATCTAAGCACGGCCTTCCATCCACAAACAGACGGCCAAAGCGAACGAACTATACAAACACTGGAAGATATGCTTCGCGCATGCGTTATGGATCTAGGCGGCAGCTGGGATACTCACTTACCGTTAGTAGAGTTTTCCTACAATAACAGTTATCATACAAGCATAAAAGCCGCACCGTTCGAAGCTCTGTATGGCCGCAAGTGCCGATCGCCCTTATGTTGGGCGGACGCTGGAGATAAACGTATGGTTGGCCCTGAACTTGTACAAGAGACAACCGACAAAATCATACAGTTCCGAGAGCGCATTAAGGAGGATCGAGATCGACAAAAGAGCTACGCTGATGAAAGACGAAAACCACTAGAATTTGAGGTGGGAGACAAAGTGTTGTTAAAGGTCTCACCTTGGAAAGGCGTAGTAAGATTCGGAAAACGTGGGAAGCTGAATCCCCGATACATCGGACCATTCAGAATCTTACAAAGAATTGGTACCGTGGCATACAAGTTGGAATTACCGGAAGAACTTAACGGAGTACATGATACGTTTCATGTATCCAACCTCAAGAAGAGTCCAACACAAGAAAACGTGATCATCCCTGTGGATGAAGTGCATATTGATGACACCCTCCGATATACAGAACAACCCGTTGAGGTTACCGACTGGAAAGTCAACAAGACCAGGAGGAGCACTATCAAGCTTGTCAAAGTACGTTGGAACTCTAAGCACGGACCCGAGTATACGTTGGAACGTGAAGACCAGTTCAAAGAAAAGTACCCCCACCTGTTCAAGAAAACTCCTGCGAGAGATAGATCAGCCTGAATTTCGGGACAAAATTCTTTTAACGGGGGAGACAGTGACAACTGGCACAAAACCGGTAATTTCCGTACAATTTAATTAATACTTGATAACTGCAATTATGTGCTTAAATGTCAACATTGTCTGAATACATGCTATACTTGTGAATTCATGCACGTTTTATACTACAAATATTGCTTTATGCATTAACGAGAGCGTTGCGTCAGAAATACTAGTAAACTCACCGGTAAGACACATTGTGTCAACAAAACTGCAGGAAGCAGTCAGGCATTAGAATTGAGGCCTAGGTGTAGGTCCAACGACAAGAATACATTAAAACCCAAGAGTACATACAAGGGTTAACATATAGACTTTCCGGAGACTAAAATACGCACTAAAAAGCCCCCGAAACGCACTTTAAGTGCAGAATTTTATTAAATTCAGCTATAAATCAGCTTTTAACACGTAAATATTATGCTGAATTTATGTTTTACTATCCAGAATACTTCCTTGAGTGCCGGGAATTAAAAGCGTCACAAAAGGGCACATAAAGGACACTAAACGGTGCAATTTAGCACTTTAACGAACCGGAATTAAACCGAACAACCGGACATTACCCGGAACACTAAAATATTGCTAGAAACATTGTTTCACATTTTCTGAGCTAGTTATGGTTCCCGAGCACGCTAACATATTACATAATACATGAAACACTTAAACACAAGACCCTTACACTTAACACCCTCCACTAAATCACCTATTTATCATTCAAATTTACACTTGGACCCCTCCCCCTCATATATTACGGCCCCAAGGGGGGTACCCCACCTAAATCTCACAAGATTTCATTAAATCCCATTCAAATCTTTACTTGGAATTGGTAAGATTCATTTTGATTTGTGTGTGTACTTAAGGGAGCACTAAACACATTGGGTAATAACACTTGTGCTATAAGACATCATGATCACCAACATTTCAACACACCACACCCACTCTCTTGCCCTCTCCCACTCTTGGCCTACCCTCCTCCCACACACACCCACCATTTTCATTTCAAGTTCAACAATCCAAGGTTATTGCAAGGTGATACAAGGTAATTTAGGAGGCTCGGTGCTCACGGAACTTGAAGGACCTCATTCGTTTGCTTTTATCCACCGCATTTTCACCCTTGATCTTCCCTAGCTTTAAGCTAGTTGTAAGACTCTTTTGATCTCTTGTTTACTTCTATTTTGCTTGGTTAAAGAATATATTATGATGAAAATAACAAGAACACTAAAGAACATACACATGAATCTTGAAACATAAAGCTAACATATGATCAAAAATGGATAGAATGATGTTGTTTGATGTATAGATGATGTTTGCTTGATGATTACTAGAAATATTGATGTTGATCATTACATGGAACTTGCTAGATTATGATTAAAAACATGATTTAGCAAGATAAGGGATGATTATGTAACAACATGAAATAATCATCACCTTGATGAAACATGAACTTGAAAGTAAAATGATTTTTTCTTGAAAAGTAATAAACCAAGTGAACTAGTAATCTTGTAAATCCAAGACTTGTGAATAATTTTTCTAAAAGAACCAAGTTTAAAAAGATGATTCTTGAAGGATCATGGTTCTTATTAAACCTACACTATTTTTAGTGGAAAGACAAGTAAATAAACACAAGAGAAGCAAGAAGATGTTATGGATAAACATTTTTGTAAATTATGTTTACAAGTTGTAAACACCAAATCTTTTCAAGAATGAGATTTACAAACAAATAACCATGTTTTTAAGGGTAACTAAACCTACTAAATAACATGGTAAGTTACTACAAGTTCTTACAAAAAACTTCAAGTTCATGATGTAGTATGATTTACATGATCTAGACTTATGGTAAGACTTGATTGTGTTGTTGATGATTTTAAAAGAAAATAAACACATGTTTTGAAAACATGGGAAACCTCCATTTTTAGGGGAAACCATGTCAAAATTTTATAAAATTTTGACACTTAGAAAAATATATGTTTTGTGAAACTTACTCCCTAAAAATGTACCTAAGAATACTTACCAAGGTTCCCTAATTTTTATAAAAACCTCAAGATAAGAAATGATGATATCTTCAAGATAAAAATGGATATTAAGTACGTATATTTTTGAGAAAAATATATGTATTTATTGATCACCAAATTTTGTGCTAAGTGTATGTAGTATGTATTATACGTAAATAGTGTATTAGGATTTGAAAATACACTAAATACTCTCAAGGAGTAAAAATACAAAATACACATACAACATACATAGACACATACAAGAGAATATATTTATGAAAATATATCACTTGAAAGATTATATAACTTGGGCAAGTTATGAACATGAAATGAAATTTTGGACAAAATACATAACTCGGGTGAAAAATACAAAATACTTATATTTATTTTTGAGAAAATAATATAAGTAAGATACGTAGTTAAAAATATAAATTATTTTTAACACACAAAGAATAAATACATAAAAGATGGTGACTTGTACTTGTGCGATACAAGTCTAGTGACTAACGA
Source organism: Helianthus tuberosus (assembly GCA_030545235.1). Lineage (NCBI taxonomy): Eukaryota > Viridiplantae > Streptophyta > Magnoliopsida > Asterales > Asteraceae > Helianthus > Helianthus tuberosus. Next base: position 197,634,652 of record CM060363.1, on the reverse strand, counting down.
AAATAAAACACGTTTAGGTCACGACGCTATATAAGCAAAACCCGGTGAAGTTTACGGCGCAAGGAACGCAAAGTTGTGAGTTCATGCTCCCCCTTTTCTTTTAACTGTTTTCAGTTTTATAACTTTGGGGGTGAAATACATGTTACTAAATGTTTACAAGAAAGTTCGTGTCCCCACTTTTAATCTTTTACATACTTTTTAAACTTGGGGCGAACACATGAGAATTGATACTTGATATAATGGATACAAGAACTGAGAATTGATACTTGAGATGATGGATACAGGAACTGAGAAATGATACGAGAAATCGTGTCACGAATAGGGTACCATAAGCACCAATAATCGTGTACATACTTAGACCGCAGAACAAAAGGTTAGATCTAACGGGTGTCGGGGTAGCCACACTCTTGGTGAAAACTAGTACCGAGAAGTGCTTTTGTGTCTCAGTCGTGAATCGACAACTAGAAAAATGCCTATGGTTTGGATGCTTCCTATGTCGTGTCACATGTTAATGGCCTTGAAACCCATTAACAACCTTGATACATACAAGAATACTTGATTTATACAAGAAATATTTGATACATACAGAAATACTTGATTTATACGAGATACAGAAATACTTGATTTATACTGAAATACTTGATACATACAGAAATACTTGATTTATACTGAAATACTTGATTTATACTGAAATACTTGATTTATACGAGATACAGAAATACTTGATTTACACAAGATACATACTATGTTTTCATACAAAGTATACAAACGTTCATTACAAAAACTGCATGAATTCACACCAACATTATGTTGACGTTTTTTTTTTTCCAAAAACTCACATGTATTTCAGGTAACTAAAGTGGATGTGCGCGCGGTCTTACTCATGCTCTTGGATGTCGTTTATGTTTATCTTTCAATAAAGTTGTATAAACTTTTCAGACAAAAATGTTGTCTTATGATGTAAACAGTTGAGCCATGATTTCAGTTATGTAATATTTGGCATTTGAAGTTATTTTTATGAGCATGTAGTATGTTTACCTTTCGTATGTAATGAGAACCTTTCATGATCACACCTCGTGCTTCCGCCGCAGAAAGGGGTGTGACATGAAGGAAGCGTGCCGGTATGGGGAAGGGCGTGGGAATGGAAATCAGGGTGGTAATGGCATTGGTAACGGTAATCATGGTGGGAATGGATATGGAAACAGAAACCAGGATGGAAATAACAATTAGGGTGGATATGGGAACCAAACTGGTAAAGGAAATCGCGGAGGAAACAACAACAACAACAATGGGCAAGGCGGAAATGACAATGGACGCGGCCAAGGCTGTTTTGGTTGTGGTGAAATGGGGCACTTCAAGAAAGACTGCCCTAAGAACAACCAAGCGCGTGGAAGAGTTTTTACCATTGGAGCCAGGATCCAAATGTGGTTACTGGTACGTTCCCTATTAACCAACGATATGCATCTGTGTTGTTTGATACTGGTGCCGATTTTAGCTTTGTATCGATAGACTTAAAGAATGTACTTGGTTTTGTTGCAAGTAAGCTAGACGTCTCATATTCGATAGAACTGGCTAATGGGAAGTTAGTAGAAGCAAACGAAGTAATTAAGGGTTGTATTTTGGAGCTTGGAGAGCGCAAATTTTCTATCGATCTTTTACCTGTTGATTTGGGAAGCTTTGATGTTGTGGTCAGAATGGATTAGTTGTCTAGCAACCATGCGGAGATAGTTTGCCATTAGAATATCATTCGCATTCCGATGGCGAATGAGGAGATGATCCTGATTCATGGAGAGAAGCATGGTACGCCGTTGCGAATCATCAATTGTATGAAAGCACAGAAGTGTCTACGAAAAGGATGCGTTGCCTTCCTAGCTCATGTAGTGGATAAGAAAGCCGAAGAGCCGAAGCTTGAAGATATCCCGGTGGTAAGGGAATATCCTGAGGTCTTCCCTGAAGACTTGCCAGGATTACCTCCTCAGAGACAAGTCGAATTCCACATTGACTAGGTTCCAGGCGCCGCGCCTGTAGCCAAGGCACCATACCGACTTGCGCCATCCGAGATGCAAGAGTTATCTACGCAACTTCTGGAATTATTGGATAAAGGATTTATAAGGCCGAGCTTCTCGCCTTGGGGAGCTCCAGTGCTGTTCGTTAAAAAGAAGGATGGTAGTTTTCGCATGTGTATCGACTACCGGGAGTTGAACAAGTTAACTATCAAGAATCGGTATCCACTACCGAGGATTGACGACTTGTTCGATCAATTGCAAAGATCGAGCTACTACTCCAAGTGTAACATACGAAATTTTTATAACCCTAATGTAATAAATACTATAAGTTTTACGACAAGTTATCATGTCAGAAGAAGATATTCTGCGATTCTATTAAGGATCAAGTTTATTTTCTAAAATATAAAACTTAATTAATTGAAGTACATGTCCTAAAAGTATAGTATGTCTCTTTTTAAACAATTAAAGGTATGATTATATTTGTGAATATATTTGAAATTATTGAAATCACCTTAACATAACATATAAATATATGGTTGCTATGGCTCCTTTGGTTAACCGACAAAACAAAGAAATTGTATAGAATAAAACCAACTTTACACCCATATCTCCTCCACTTTTATATTAACGCGCCTTTCCATTTTAGGTTTCAATCTTCGAATAAATTGAGGCCCCTTCCATATTTACGAACCGAAGACGATCTTATTTGAAACCCAACCCTAGTCATAGCCTCACTTTGCTATTGTTCTCTGTTCGCACAATCAAAACTCCGACGACTGTTCGCTCGCCGCCGCTACGCCGCACCACCATCGTTATAGGGAAGCACCACTTATCAAAGTCGTTCTGAGCCGCCTAAAACCCGGTAAGAACAAGTTTCGTCGATATGTTCATTCTGCGTTTCATACCCCTCGTTCTTAGTTTTCTTCTACGGTGTAGTCACCACCACCCATCGTTGTCGTTCCCGGTCACGACCACCATTGACGTCGCCGCATCTGTTTGTTCAACCGATTATACCAGGTAATAATTCCGAAACTAGTTTATCACAATTGTTCTATAAGCATGCGTTCATTCCTGGCGACTAATTATAACTCCTAAACGCCTTTGGTATAGAGTCATAAACTAGTTTGTATATGTTATTTTGGTTAATAATGGGGACCTAGGATGTGAATTTGTATAAGAAATAAATGGTAGGTACAATGTGTGTAAATCCAAGCTAGTGTGTGTAGTTAATGTGCGCTTATGATGTGTGGTGTGTATACGGGTTAAGTGTCCGACGTGGAGTTCTGAGGCTACGGACCAAAAGAATGTTGTTTTGGAGAACAGTGACTTCGGTAATAAAGGAATTTCAAGTTTTAGATTTTATTTGACTAATCATGTTTTGGAGGTGTATACATATATAAGTCATGCATGTATGCGTGTAGGATTAATTAGTGTATTCATTATACATATATTAAAAAACAAATCTAATGAATAGTAGCTGTCACATCATAATGAATAGTAAATTTTCCTTATTGGTTGTCTTTGTTGACTTTTTTTACCTATACCCTTTTGTGTATATATATCTATTATATTATACATATATTAAAAAACAAAGCTAATGAATAGTAGCTGTCACATCATAATAAATAGTAATTTTTCCTTATTGGTTGTCTTTGTTGACTTTTTTCACCTATACCCTTTTTAAGTGTGTATATATATCCATTTTCTTCAAAGTTAGTTAGATTATTCATCATGGTGGAGTGGTTTTGTGGTTGTATGTGTTTTAAAGAGACTCAAGTTCAAATCATGGGGTCTTTTTTTTTTTTTCCATTTTATGCTTACATAACTTCACATCATCTTCCTTTTTCTCCTCTTTCACACGTTTTTCTGATTGTATTTATACAATTCTTGTTCCTTATTTGTTGGGTTAGTGGATGCTTAGACATCACAATAGTCGCCATCGCCAGGAGTTACTAACTCGCTTGCTACCAACAGCTCTGTTGTATGAAAACTCCACTTGTCAACTTAAAATTTGTTGACTTTTTTCACCTATGTAGGATCGTTGTTGGACCCGACTGAGTCGTTCAGAAGAGCTTTATATCCGATTCAAAGGCGGAATCAGTGAAACGGACGTGGAAACAACTTGATACTCTTTAATCTGTCACTAATATTGATAATAACACTGTTTACAACCTGAACAGACTTTGGCAGCACTTCGTTATAGATTTCAGAAGTCGTTACCAAATGAATTGAACAAGTGCCATATTTATAGATGTTGGGTTTCGTTTGAAGGTGACCAGGCATGTTCAAGCGAACTCAACTGATCAGGTTTCGCTTGAACATGTCACATGTCACTTTCAAGCGATACCTCATGTAAACCCACTAAACTTTGTTTCTTGCACCTTGGACACTGATAATCCAATCCTATCCTATTACATGATACAAGACGAAGTCAATAGATGTATAGCACTAACAGACTCCCCCTCGGATATTGACGAAGTCTTCAGTGTCTAGTCTTCAGCATGACACATCTTCGGTCTTGATCACTCTGCCTTCTCATCCAAATTGTAACATTATAAGCATCCATCAATCCTTCTCTTCTCCATCAACTTCAGGCTCCCCCTTTAGTCAAGCTTCCGTGCTTTGGGATCGACACCTAGCTTTCCATCTATAAACTTTTCCATGCTTCAAGCTTTCTGACTCCTCCTTAGACTTTGCTCTCGGGATCGTAATCTGGACTATCTGCAATCACTCAAACATTTATAAGTAACAATATTTAGAACATCCAGGAATCGTAGCCTGGCAATTCAAACTTCTAAACACATTCACTCCCCCTATCAACAAACTAAATGATTTGGCAGTGTTAAGTATCCAAAATCCCTCACAGTTAATCATCCAAGTCCAAACTAATGACCTTGGAGATATCACAAACTGTTTTTGAAATTTTTAATTTTTTTAAATCAAGTTTCAAATTAATGAACTTGTTTATTTTCAGAAACACAATCAGCATACTTAGATTTTGAAACTCAGCATTCAGACATCGGTTTTCGAAAATAAAACAGAAATCAAAATCTTTTTGAAGTTTTCTGAAAATATAAAGCAGTAAAGAAATATGTACAAACATATTTATAGACAATATTTTTGTTTGAGTATGCGTCAGAGGATCATATCAGATTTTGATAAGTCACAAGTACCGTTGAGCTTAGTTACACATAAAGAATTAAACAATTCACTTAGATTGTCGATATACTGATCCACTGAAATTTTCATACAAATTTCAACTGATTCAGGATACGAATTAGGTGAATTTAGGACTTAAACCCATTCATGTGTCCCACCTCTTGAATATACTCCCGTATCCAGATCCCAATATTCAGTCTTACAGGTGAGTATACCTAGATGATATCTGTAAGGGCAATAAATTATAAAACCATAAGAGTTCAGGTCAGAACTTCCGTTCAGCAGAGAACTCAGGTTTGTCTTTAGGTGTGTCCCCTTTAGAGGATCTTTTGTATTACAACAGCAATGACTATCAATTTTATTGTTTCATCAATTTGCTGAGGGCAGCGCTATGTTTCAAGCAAGCAGAAAGTATTATTCGAGGACTAGGTCAGAACTTCCATTCAGCAGAAGTCCCGGAATAATACCCCAGATATCACTAAGCATAAAGACCTAGTATCTCAGAAAGAGGGACCTTTCAAACAAGATTTCAGGGGTTACCTATATATCCAAGTAGTGTTCCCCACGAAATAAGTAAGTTTGAAATTAGGTTTATATCCCGAAAAAGTTTACTAAATGTATAAAAATCTACCGACACATCCACGGTGAGATCGTTTAACACATTAAAACTTTCCAATTCTTTAGCGTACTGTAACTATCTACTGATGTACTATCATTTCCTCTTTTTACGCAAAAACTCAATTTTCATTTTATCATGTTTTTGGCTTTTTCAAAATTTTCAAATGTTTTTGTATTTTCTAACAACAATACTCCCCCTAAAATGCAAAACCATTTAAATAAAATTTGACAACCAACACTGATAGCTTTGTCTCGCCATCCATTTTCTGCTAAAAGTGCTCTGATTTGCAGAAAATCTAGTATAAAGTACCCCCATGATTTACAACCCATTGATTTTCGACAGTTTGAAAACCGTTTTTCAATCTTGTGAAAGTAATCATGTTTGTTCAGCCGTGAGGGTTTCGGCGTATTCAATCAACACTCCCCCTTATAACAAACTATTTTCCCATAATGATTTCAAAACACTTAAGTTTGTTTTAATCAGAATGGTTTTTTCGGAAAAAATAGTTTGTTTACCCATCACTTATAGGTTCGGGGTCATCACATCACCTTGTTCTCTTTTAACCATTTAGAAAATTTAACATTATTAGATCAAATACCATTATCACTTGTAGAAAATCAAGTACAACTTAATGTCCTTGATTAACCACTTGTAAAACGAAATATCACAGTTACCATCCTGTGAATTTCTCAAGAATGATGCCGATACCTGCTTCACACTTACCAACCTGGAAGCTTCGGCAAGTCCTAAGTTCAACCAATAGATTTATGTACCCAAGCCTGACCAGTCTTGGGTGTGACCTTTTCAGTTTTACTCGGGGTTTGATCATTCCTTTTTGCTTCATAAAATTCTTTTACCCCTTTTAACTTTCCATCAGCCATCTTACTAAAAATATGTTTAACATTGCTATTAAACATTTTTCCAGCATCAAAACCTTTTGATTTTAGGTTTGTGGCTCGTAATGGTGGAAAATTCTCATCATTCATTAATAGAACTGTCTCTTCCTTTTTTACCTCAACTTGTGGCTCCTCTGATTTTGTGGAATCAGATTCATTGCCCGATCTTGGCTTGTCTGACTTTGATGAGCCAGATTCATCGCCAATAACTTTCTTTTTCTTCTTGTTTGTCCTCAGATTTGCATCTGAAGAATTCGATTTGCTTGGCTTTGCCGTCGAGTGAATCGATTCATCAACACTCTTATTTGTTGTACCCGAGGACAAAATCTTCTCTAAGTATTCTCTTGCCTTCTTCCTCTTCTTCCTCAGTCTGTCTCTCTGCCCCTGTGAAAGCTTTACTTTCTTATCTTCCACTTTCTGTTCTTTGGGCTTGACAGTGACTGGTTTCTTTACCGTTCTCTGAGATTCAACCCTCGATCTTCTTGGGCAATCTCTGGCAATGTGACCTTTAATATTGCATTCAAAACATCTTCTCGTTTCAAATCTCCAACTTTGGCAGTTAACAGCAATGTGTCCTCTCACACCACAAGTGTAGCACACTCTATTATCGTACCATCTACCATCTTCAAACCACATATTCAAATCATAACATTGTTTTGATTTGTGGTAATCATAACTCATCCTGTAAGCCTGATTTGTCATTGTAGCACTGTGGTCAAACCTGCACCACTTATTACCAACATTTTGTAAGTTTTCATTTTTAAATTTTTGAGGTTTTTTATAACGATTGGATGACTGAACTGATGAGCTTTTATTTTCTTTTTGAACATTTTTCGGTTTTTTATCTTTTTGTTTTTGTTCCACATTCTTCTTTAGAGGTTTTTGCATTGAGCATTCACCTTTCTCAGTAGAATGTAAAACAGTATCTTGAAACATTTCATTTAATTTCAAAAATATTTTTCTTTTTTCAATTTCATCATCAGTTTTCTCATCACAATCTTCAACTTTGACTTTGTCAAAGTTTGTGACATTGTCACTTATTGGAACAGCATTGATCGGTTTTGGACAAACATATGATGCAGAAGTCACAAAACTTTTCAACTTATTTTCTAACTCAGCAATTTTATTTCTATTACATTCGGCTTCTTTTTCAAGTCGAATGATATTCTCAAGATGAAAATTTATTGCTTCTTGTTTTTCCAAATTATTTTTACCAAAAATTGATTTTTCATTTTCTAAAATTTTTATTTGATTTTTCAAATCATTTTCTAATTTTTAAAAATTTTTGTTTTCTAATGACAAACTCTCAACATTCTTCAAAAGTTTGTCATTTTCAGATTTTAATTTTTCGCAGTTCAAGCGCAACTCCAGAATCTGTTCATTATCAGCTTTCTTCTCAGCTTTCAAAGCTTTGTTTTCCAATGTCAAATTCTCCACGTCATTCAAGAATTTTTCATTGTCTGCTCCAAATTTATCACATTTTGAGCATTTTTCATTCATCTTTCCAGTATCAGCTTCTTTCTCTGTTTCCATCTTGAATGTTCCTGCACAAAAAATTTTGACAAAATCAAGAGGGTTTGCATATTCATCAATAAAACAACCTCTCTTAATATCATATTTCATGACATTTTTAGCAGCAAGACACACAGAGACTCTTTTTCTCATTTCAATGATCACATCCAAATTTATTTTTCTTAAGTCCCTATTCATTTCATTCATCAACTCTACTTTTCTTGTTTCTTTATCAAACTCATGTGATCTAAGCTTATTGATGAATTCTCTTAAACAAAACTTTGAGAAACTAGCATTCCTTTTTATTTCACTCAAAAATTCATCCCATTCTAAAGGTAATGCATCAGCAAATTTTGAAAATTTTTCAACATTTGAAAACCTTATCTCATATCTATCTAACTTATCAATCAAATCATCAAACCGTTTATCCAACTTCTCCAATGATTCATGTTTCATGCACAAGAAATTCTCAAATCTTTTAATCCAAACGTCCTTCTTATTTCTTTTATCAATCCAAGATTCAGAAGTCCAAACATTTAAATTTTCAAGATTCTTGTTTTCCTGTTCATCAAACATTTTAGCCATGATTATATCTCCTTGGATCACCTGGACAAGCAAACAAACAAAATCAGTTTCAACAATATCAAATAAGCTGAAACAGACACTAGGTTGACGTGAAATGATCTTGACACAAAAATTTCCACCTTCAAGCGAAATGAGACTTCAAGCGAAACAACAAGTTGAAGCGAAATCACAAGTTCCAGCTGAATATCAACTTTCAAGCGAAATGCCTAGATGGCCATTTAAGCGAAAACAAAACTTCAAGCGAAAGCAGATCTGATTTCAAGCGAAAGCCAATTTGAAACGAAACCAACAAGATTTTCAAGCGAAGCTTAAACCAGAAAGCACTCTCAAGCGAAACCAGCAGCTATTTTCAAGCGAAGGTCGATTTGAAGCGAAACCTACAAGGTTTTTCAAGCGAATCCCATGTGTTCGTTCAAACGAAACCTAGTTTTTGATCCAATTTTGTCATTTTTACTTCGAATTTTGCAATGAAACTTTCCAGGGTTTGTCAACATGTAGTTTTACACAATCTGTGAAAATTTGATCCAATTTTGACCGTTAAAACTTGTTCAGATTGAAAAAGAAGGTGTAGAAGTCAGAAAATAGATGATATCAAGCTAAACTCTTCTTCCTGTGCTCTGATACCACTTGTAGGATTGTTGTTGGACCCGGCTGAGTCGTTCAGAAGAGCTTTATATCCGATTCAAAGGCGGAATCAGTGAAATGGACATGGAAACAACTTGATACTCTTTAATCTGTCACTAATATTGATAATAACACTGTTTACAACCTGAACAGACTTTGGCAGCACTTCGTTACAGATTTCAGAAGTCGTTACCAAATGAATTGAACAAGTGCCCTATTTATAGATGTTGGGTTTCGTTTGAAGGTGACCAGGCATGTTCAAGCGAACTCAACTGATCAGGTTTCGCTTGAACATGTCACATGTCACTTTCAAGCGATACCTCATGTAAACCCACTAAACTTTGTTTCTTGCACCTCGGACACTGATAATCCAATCCTATCCTATTACATGATACAAGACGAAGTCAATAGACGTATTGCACTAACAACCTATACCCTTTTTAAGTGTGTATCTATATCCATTTTCTTCAAAGTTAGTAAGATTATTCATCATGGTGGAGTGGTTTTGTGGTTGTATGTGTTTTAAAGAGACTCAAGTTCAAATCATGGGGTCTTTTTTTTTTTTTTTTCCCATTTTATGCTTACATAACTTCACATCATCTTCCTTTTTCTCCTCTTTCACATGTTTTTCTGATTGTATTTATACAATTCTTATTCCTTATTTGTTAGGTTAGTGGATGCTTGCTACAAACGAATTGGATCAAAAACTAGGTTTCGTTTTGCAATGAATACTTCAAACGAATTTTGCAATGAAACCTCCCCAACTATATATAGGTGCATTGTTTGTTTATTTGGTAACGGATCTGACACTTGTAACGAAGTGCTGCCAAATTGCTTTCAGGTTGTAAACGTTGTTAAATCAATCAAAGAAGCATTATAATTAGTTTGAGCGTCCTTTTCACTGATTCCGCCTTTGAATCGGATTCACAACTATTCTGATTGACTCATTCGGGTTCAACAACGATCCTACAAGTGGTATCAGAGCTCAGGAGGAAGAGTTTAGCTCAATTGGATCTATTTTTTGTCTTCTACACCTTCTTTTTCAATCTGAACAAGTTTCCACGGTTAAAATCGGCCAAATTTTTCACAGAATGTGTATTAGTGGATATTAACAAAGCCTTGAAAGTTTCATATCAAAATTCGGATTAAAAATGGACCAAATTACCTTCGGATGTAGTTTCGCTTATTCGGACATTGTATGGTTTCGCTCATAGATCCACATGGTTTCGCTCCAGTGAACAAAATTTCTTGGGGTTTCGCTCTTGTGAACACAGGTTTCGCTCATTTGACATCAGGTTTCGCTTATGTGTCACCACCAAGAGACATAGTTTCGCTCCAAAGGACCTCCAAGAGACATAGTTCCGCTTTTGTGACCACTATAACCCTAGTTTCGTTTTTAAGGACATCTTAACTCTGGGTTCGCTTATTTGTCACAAAAGGGTTTTGCTTATTTGTCATCACATGGTTTCGCTTTTACAGACATTTGATGATTTCGCTCTTAGTGACTAAAGGGTTTCACTTTTACATACATGGTCTAATTTCGCTCATTAAGACATTTAGCTGATTTCGCTTATCAGTCAAAAGTTGATTTCGTCCAAGTGTCATATTTCGTTCGAAAGTGAACTTTATCGTGTCAAGATCATTTCACGACAATCGAGTGTCAGTGTATTTCAGATTACTTGATATTGTTTAAACTGATTGAGTTTGTTTGTTTGTTCTCAGGTAATTGAAGATGTCAAGCAACGGTGAAGAGTTTTACAACACATTCTACAACGCGTTCACTTCTGAATCAACAGATAGAAGATCTGAGATGAGAGAATATTCAAGAGAGATTTCGGAGAATTTGAAGTTTGAAAACATGTACGGAAGCCAACAGAAGCCACCAAAGCTAATGAAAGTTGAAGATTATCACTGGTCGAAAAACAGATTTGAGGGTTGGGTAAAAGCTTTTGCTCCTGAAAGCTGGTTAAAACTGACAAATGGATACACTGAACCAGTAAAAGAGGGAGGAGAGTTAATGGATCCAAAAGATTTCACAGACATAGACATAAAAAATGTTGTGGCTGAATATAAAATGATCACATTAATCAAACAATCAGTGAGAGATGATATTATCTCGTTACTTGAACGAGAGAAAACATCAAAGAGTTTGTGGGAAGCGTTAGGAAGAAAGTGTGTAGGAAGTAATGAAATTGTTAAAAATAAAAAGAAATTGTTGCGTAAAGAGTTTGATCTTTTTAGTTGTATGAAAAATGAATCTGTTTGTAAAATGATCGAAAGATTTGGGCATCTGAAAATGGAGCTGGTCAGACATGAAATTTCATATTCTGAAGAGGAGCTGGTGGATAAATTGTTTGATTCATTGCCAAATGATCAAGAGTGGCAATACTTTGCTCTAATGTTGAAAAATACAATCAAGCCTGAAGATTTAAAAGTGGATTTGCTGATCCAAAGACTTGAAAGCCATGAGTTGGAGATAAAGAGATCTAAAGTCAACAATCCAGCTTATCAGCAGAATGTAGAGCTTTACTACAGAGGAAATGTACCGCAGGCTGGGTCTCCAAGAACAACGTTTTCTGCAGAAAGTTCAAGATCAGTAAACAATGAAAGTCTTCACAGTGGTTTTCACAGTGGATCTTCTTCAACAATTTCAGACCAATCTGCTTCAAATAATTTATTCCAGTGTAATATCGCAGTGGATTTGAAGAATGGGCAGAATTTCAGTGAAGAATCAGCGAAACAACAGATGGTTTTCTTGGCATCTGTACTTGAATCGTATGAAAGCCTCGTTGCAGGGAAGATTGGCAATACCAACTTGACGAAAGAAGATTATGACCAATTAGATCCCGAGGAGATGGAACTAATGGATATAAGATGGTGCATGGCCAGTGCGGTTCGTCGGGCACAGCGGTTCATGGAGATCACGGGGAGAAAGTCAATTGGTGGACCATCTACCAAACTGGGATTTGATAAATCTAAGGTGACATGTTTCAAATGCAAACAAAGAGGTCACTTTAAGCGCGAGTGCAGAAATGCGTATGCTGATGATGATTCTGCAAACCCGTTCAACGAAGATTATTACAAGAAAGCGATTTACCATCAGAACAAGTCTGAGCCACCAAGATTGAAACAGCCTGAAGAAAAATCAAGGGCTCTTGCAATTATATATGACGATGAAGGTTATGACTGGAGTCAGGTTTGCCCTGAAGAAGATGCAGTTGGATATGCATTTGTGGTTGATGCTGATCCTAATAGATGGTGGAAAGCAGACTATGCAAGATGGGAAATCGGAAAATTAAACGAACCATTCAAAGAAGCCCAGAGAGCAAAAAGATGGAATGAAGAGTTGGAATGTTACATGGATCCACGGGGTAATCCAGTTGCTGACCCATCAAAAGTGGATTTCAAAGCTGTAACAAATTTGCTTCCAAGGCAAGCTACTTTCAACACACGAAGGTTATCTGATAAAGCATATTTGCCTGATTTGGAGAAGAAGATAAGAGAGGTTTGTGAAGCAAGTAAAGACTGTTGTGAAGATTGCTGCTGAAGAGGAACAGAAAGCTGAAGAAGAACAGAATAATGAAGAAGCTCAGAAAGAAGAAAAGGAGGAAGATCAGAAAGTTGAATCAGAAGAACCGGTGCTGAATGAGATTGAGGTTAGAAAATCTTCTGATCAATCGAATGTTGAATTGGTTGATGAAAAAGAAAACAAATGCAGGAATTGCATAGAAATGTGCAAAGCCTGTATTGAAAAAGATGACATCATAAAAACAAAAGACAATGACATAGTTAAACTTGAAAATGGTTTCACAACAAAATGTAAAGATATGATTGAAACAGAAGAAATTTTGAAACTAAAAGTTGAAAAATTGACACAGAAATGTCAAGGTCTTGAAAAGGATAATGATGTTTATAGACAACTGTGTTCAGCAAAATGTGTCGATTGTGTTGAAAAAGAATCTAAATTTCAAGATTTACAAAAACAGTATGATTCTTTAAAGTGGTCGAGTCAGAGAGTACAAGAAGCTTATGATACTTTGAAGAGCCAAGTCAAAAGTTTTGATCAAAGATTGTCAGAAACTTTAGTCACTAAAGAAATGTATGAAAGAAAGTATAAAGAAAAGGAAATTGAATTAAACAAATGTGTTGATGAAATTGCTAATCTTAAACAAGTCTTGGCTGAAAAAGAAAAGGTTGTTACAAAACTTCAAAGTTATCATAACTCTTCGTACATTCTCGAACGCATTTTCAACATCACACCCGATAACAAAGATACTGACAATTGCAAAAAGGGTATTGGTTCAGAGTTTCATCAGGTACCACCACAATTGAGAAACAATTATACTTTTTATGATGAGGAAAAGGTGGCAAAGGGTTTGAACATAGTTGACCAGTTACCTGAAAGTATCGATGTGACTTACTCCAAATCTGATGATGCTATTCAGAGGTGGTAAGTAAGGATGTTGAAAGCGTTTTGAAAGATGAGTCTACAAAAGGTAAGTCTGAATCACAGGATGAAGATGAAGGAAATCTTTATGATGGTTATCTGAAAAACACAAAATCAGAGAAAAATTTGAATGATGATTCAAAAGGATTGGTTTATACCATGATTAGATCGGACAAATTATTCTTAGATGTTGTATTCCCGATTCAGAATGTGATTTCAGAGAAGGTCGATAAAGTTTTCAAAATGGTTGAGATTGAGAAGTCGGAAATTTCAAAGTTTGCTGGTAAAGGTCATAAATCTTTTTATAACAAACCTGGTTTTAAGAAGAAAAACATGAAGGCTGGTTTGGGTTATAAAAAGAAACAGAATCGAAAACAAAATGAAAAACAGGATTTGCAACAAAAATTGAATTTTGTTCAAGGAAAAAGTTTGAAAGAAGAGGAAAAACTCAAATTTGGACAGCAGTCTAATGAGGAGTTTGAGACTATGAAAAAGAAACAACAACAGGCCAAGGATGTTTCAAAGAAAGTGTGTTTTAAATGTGATCAAATTGGACATGTTGCTCGAAAGTGTCCAAATCCAAAGCCTGTTGATGTTGAAAAACAGCAATCTGAGAATGTGAAACAAAGGTTAACCAGATTTGATTCGAAATAAACTTGGAGGTACAATACAAACAAGTTTGCTTCAAATCAAAGTTGGAAATCAAACCCGAACAGGTTTGATTCAAGACAGACCTAGAATTCTCACACACTCAGATTCAGAACAACACAGAGTTGGAGAACATCTGTTGATATGACAAAACCTCAAGAGTTTTGGAAACCTAACAATGTTATTCAAAATCAAAAGGTTAAAAAAGAGACAAACTTTTACAAAAGAGGTACTCCGGAAGGTCAAATGTGGAGTGCTAAGAAACAAGTGACGTCGGAAAAAGATGAGAAAGTTGAAGTCAACGCTGAAAAAGTTTTAAATGACAAAGAGTTTCCGAAATTAAATGAACATTATTGTGTTGAAATGCCTAAGGTCCAACAGACCTGGGCTAAATTGTTCAAATGATTGATAAAGTTTGAATGTGCAGGTGCTCAACGAAGCTGAAGATTGTGAGAATGGTAGTTGGAGCATCCTGGCACAGGAAGAGGTTGCAGAACCCTGGTTTGGTTAAACAGGGAGTTTATCAATTTCTGTACATAAATAAACAATATTTTCAAAACCCTAAAAATTTGAAAAATTAAAAACAAAAAAATATGTTTTAGTTTGTTAATATTTGAAAAATCCATAAATATGTTTGTTTTTAATTTTGTTTAAATATATGTTGATTGAATACGCCGAAACCCTCACGGCTGAACAAACATGATTACTTTCATCAGATTGAAAAACGGTTTTCAAACTGTAAAATATCAATGTGTTGTAAATCATGGGGGTATGTATATTTTCTGCAAATTAGAGCACTTTAAGCAGAAATTGGATGGCGAGACAAAGCTATCAGTATTGTGTTGTCAAAGTTTTAATGATTTTGCATTTTAGGGGGAGAAAAATTGTCATTAGAAAATCCAAAAACATTAGAAAATTTGAAAAAGCCAAAAACATGATAAAAATTTAAAAATTTGAGTTTTGCGTAAAAAGAGGAAATGATAGTACATCAGTAGACAGTTACAGTATGCTAAAGAATTGTAATGATTATATAGCGTTAAACAGGCTCACTGATGATATGTCGATAGGTTTTTATACACTTAGTAAACTTTTTCGGGATATAAACCTAAATTCAAACACTTGCTTATTTCGTGGGGAACACTACTTGGATATATAGGTAACCCCTGAAATCTTGTTTGAAAGATTCCTTTTTCTGATATACTAGGTTTTTATACTCAGTGATATCTGGGGTATTATTCCGGGACTTCTGCTGAACGGTAGTTCTGACCTAGTCTTCGAATAATACTTTCTGCAAATGCTTGAAACATAGCATCACCCTCAGCATATATGATAAGACAATAAAATTGCTTAGCAATGCTGTTGTAAAAAAGATCCTCTAAAGGGGACACACCCAAAAGTTGAGTCATGATCTCTCTGCTGAACGGTAGTTCTGACCTGAGCTCTCATGATTCTTCATAAATTATTAACCCCTTACAGATATCATTTGTGTTATAATTACCTGTAAGACTGAATATTGGGATCTGGATATGGGAGTATATTCAAGAGGTAGGACACATGTATAAGTTTAAGTCTATAAAACACTTAATCTGTATCCTGAATCAGTTGAAATTTGTATGAAAATTTAAGTGGACAAGTACATCGACAATCTAAGTGAATTGTTTAATTCTTAATGTGTAATTAAGCTCAACGGTACTTGTGACTTGTCAAAAACTGATATGATCCTCTGACGCATTCTCAAGCAAAAATATTGTCTGTAAATATGTTTGTACATATTTCTTTACTGCTTTATGTTTTCAGAAGATACAAAAAGTTTATGATTTCTGCTTTATTTTCGACAACCAATGTCTGAGATGCTGAGTTTCAAAATCTAAGTAAGCTGATTGTGTTTCTGAGAATAAAACAAGTTCATTAATTTGAAACTTGAAAATTCTTTTATAAAAAATCAAAAACAGTTTGTGATATCTCCAAGGTCATTAAGTTGGACTTGGATGATAAACTGTGGGGGAGTTGGATGATTATATTGTTATAGAGCTAGTTTCCGATATGATTCGATGAAACTGCCAAATTCATGAGAAGTGGTTTAGAAGGTTTGAATTGCCAGATTACGATTTCTGGAAAATTGAAGATTAAAATGTTGTTACTGATAGTTGTATGAGTGATTGCAGGAAAAGTCCAGACTACGATCCCGAGAGCAGAGTCTAAGGGGGAGTCTGAAGACAAGCTTGAAGTTAGGAAGAGCTTGTAGCTGGAAATCTAGGTGTCGATCCCTAAAAGCACGGAAGCTTGACGAAAGGGGGAGCCTGCTGATGATAAAACTGTTGATGATAGAGCCAGTGATGAGATCCTGGTGTAAGTGTCAAAGTGTGAAGCTGATCAAGAGAGTGATGGATGCTTACATTGTTACAATCTGAATGAGAAGGCAAAATGATCAAGACTGAAGAGGTGTCATAACAGAGAATAGTCACTGAAGACTTCGTCAATATCCGAGGGGGAGTCTGTTAGTGCATTACGTCTATTGACTTCGTCTTGTATCATGTAATAGAATAGGATAGGTTAGAACAACCAGTGCACGAGGTTCGAGAGTCGAAATTTAGTGGTTATGCAAGAGGTTTCGCTTATATGGACAATGTTCATAAAAGAGAAACCACAGCATGTAGTTTCGCTCATATGGACATGTCCATATAAGCGAAACCTCCCCAACTATATATAGGTGCATTGTTTGTTCATTTGGTAACGGATCTGAAACTTGTAACGAAGTGCTGCCAAATTGCTTTCAGGTTGTAAACGTTGTTAAATCAATCAAAAAAGCATTATAATTAGTTTGAGCGTCCTTTTCACTGATTCCGCCTTTGAATCGGATTCACAACTCTTCTGATTGATTCATTCGGGTTCAACAACGATCCTACAAACATCCTAAAAGAGAGACATGTGTAGAGACACAATTTACCTTGACGTCAAGCATGTCTATATTGACAAATTGTAGTAATCGGTCATTCAGTATATGCTCCACCTGTTCGTTGAATAAAAATCATAAGAATAAGATAAAAATGTCAAGTTAAACATACATGTGTAGCTAGCGACCTTGCATAAAGGACATGATATTTTTATTTGGTGAATATCTATTAATGAACTTGAGAAAAAATAATAAAAAGCACGAATAACCATATTATCAAATGATGACAAAAATGACCTGATAGCGAAGAACTTCCTTATATGTTCTCCCGTAGTGCAATTGTAAATTTCGTCATAACAGGACCTACAAGTAGATACCACACCAGCGACAGAATTCAAAATAAAAATCTTGGCTACTAAAGATACTAAACAAATTTGTATAAACGAAGGCAAGATAAAATCTCACTCCAATCATTTGTAAATTATTTGCTTAAACCACCTCACATAGAAGTATGAAAAGCACATTTAAATGTTTATAATCATGTAAAACAGATGCTTAACGTTAATGACATTACAAACTGCAAGTGATTTACATCAATATTCCCAAAAGGTATGTTACAGAAGCAGGTACCTCCAAAGGCGACACTAATGGGACACCATCACCATGTCTTTTATCATAACCATCTCCATCAAAACTCCTTTTCTCGAAACCGCCTCCACCGAATCGCTCTACAAACAACACAACACTATCCCAATAAAACACACTACACAAAAGCTAAAACAAATACAATTAACCATTCTTGACACAATTAACATTAACAAAGATAACATTTTGAACAATAATAATCAACAACCAATACCTATAGGAGAGCCTCCTGTACCACGAAAGTCAAACAGACGCTTCTGACCAGACAAAGGCACTTCATAATCAGAACTAAACATCGGTCTAGAAACAGTCACTTCAAACTCCGACGAAGGATTATTATTATTATTATTATTATTATTATTATTATTATTATTATTATTATTATTATTATTATTATTATTATTATAACTTCTCACGTTCCGTACACCAACCGGGCCGGAAACCACCGTCTCCATCCACCGGACGAAACCCTGGGCCTCCACCGCCGGAATTAAGAGCGTAACACGGCAGACTGTTGTCGAACGGGCGTCGATTGCCGAAAAAACCGCCAAGGTATCAAACATTCATTCAGGCATTTTATCAAACACCTTGTCTACACTCAACCAGTAACCACATTCCTAATCCCACTGTTTCTAAATTCTAAAACCCATCAAATTTTATATTAAAATATGCAAATTAACACAATTTAACGAACAAATTGAAAAAATAAAACTCGAAATTAGGGCTTACATCAAGAACAGTGAGTAATTTCTCAACAGAATCCGGTGGATGTGATAACTGCTTCCCTATTTCCTTAATTTGTTGCTCTAATTCAACATCTGATGACGTCATCTTCGATTCCCCTTACTCAATTCGATCTTTTCAAGAGACAAAATCAGTGAATTCGACCTCAGCCTTCTCGAACCATTCAAAACCCTAACAAAAAAGGGAGTAAAATTGAAGAAATCTTGTGGGGAATATGAAGAATCTAGGACTGTATTACGATCGGAAAATTGTTTGAAGATCGTGACGGTGGTGGACCGCGAGGGTGTCTGTATGGTTGAGAATCGTTAGGGTTGTTGTATCGATCTCCTCCTCTGTATCTATCCATGATTGGATGGAGAGTTTGAAGGGATATGTATGAGATTTTGGAGTGAATTGTGAAATTAAGGGTTTGAGAAATATGAATTCAATTCTTTTTGTTTTGTCTGATGAGCCGCCATCAAAAGTCATATATATAAAGACAAAGGTCCACCGACCTTTGTCTTTAAGATTATATAAATGTGTGCATGTTAGATATAATCGGATGTGTGTCAAAACATCATAAACCCAATTTTATTAATTAGTTAGAACTAGAATATTATGAACCTAAAATTTACACTTTCATCTTTTATTTTTATAAGATGATTGACGTATATGTGGTCTGGTAAAGAAAACCTACACTTTAGTTATATATATATATGTTAATAGACAAAGATCCCATGGACTTATACTCGCAGTATGATAACTCGAAATCCAGACTTTTGTTTCTAAAATATAAATACTTGTTTCGTTATAAAATGCATATTTGTCTCCTGTAAAAAAAAATTAAAAAAAAATAAAATTATTTTATATTTTTGAAATCTAGACATTTATTAACTTGTAGGTGTTTTAATCTAGATATTTTGTTAGTTATTTTAAATAAGGACTAAGACCGATATTTTTTTTTTCACCGGGAATCACTTTAACGAACGAATCAATTAATGTGACATAAAACTAATTTGAAAAATAACGGGATATAGGTTCACGAACTCATTGAAGACAATTTGTTTTGCTTTTGCTTTGGTCAACCAAGGTACGGATTCTTTGTTCTTCTCATCAGAGTATTTTTTATCATATCCGTTACCTTGCAGTACGGGTTTTGTCTATTTCCATTTAAGTTCACATTTTTTTTATTTAATAAGTTCGTAGTAGCATGCAATAGACTTTAGCAGTTGTAATTATTGTTGCATGTTCCCATGAAAATTAGTTTAAGTTGCATGTATTTTAATACATGGCCTAAGTTTCTGTACTGTAGGATCGTTGAATCGATCAAACGAGTCAATCAGAAGAGTTCTTGATCAATACGAAAGGCAGAATCAGACGTATTGATGTTGTAGCAGCTTGATTTGCACTTAGAATCCCTTTAACTGTCGATTGTATTGATATAACAATGTTACACGAGCTGGCGACACTTCGGCAGAGCTTCGCTACCGGAATCAGAAAGTTTCAAATGAGAAACCAAGCACACCTATTTATAGGAGAGGCAGACCGCACCAAACAGCCCCATGCGACCTGGTCCAGGTCATGCGACCTGGCCAGACCGCACGAAATGGTCACTTCGCACGAAGTGGCTGTTTCGGGTTTGTTTCCCGTTTTCTCGTTTAACGTGTCCTGGCCTATCAAATCTAGTTTACACGACTCGATACAAGACGAAGTCAACAGACATATGCACCAACAAACTCCCCCTTGGATGATGACGAGTCTTCAGTACATCGAGTCTTCAGTCTTGATCAGTCTTCTCGCTCTTTTCCAAAATATCTTTCTCTTGTAAGCATCCATATCAATCTCTATCTTCCTTTCTTCTTCTTCCAGAATCGCAATCTGATTCTTCACGTTCTCTTGATCAGATCTCTTGATTCCTTAAGTTCATTAGCAGCTTTCACAGGTTCAGAAACGTCTCCTGGCTCTCTGTAGCAACAGGATCAGGAATCTGGCTTTTACGTCATCAGACTCCCCCTTTCGATAAGCTAGGATCGCAGTCTGGAATTCACTATCATGTAGCTTTGAATCGAAAACCTGGCTTTAATCTGCATACGCTTATGCGGATAATCCTCAGGAGTCGAAACTTAGCTCTTTCAAAGCTTTTCCTGCACATACTCTACCCAAAAGTAAATTTCTTAATTTGTAAAATTTAACAATTTTCGAAACCACTTGTAGATATTTTCAAATCAAAATGATCTCTCTTTTATGTTCTCTGTTTAACCACTTGTAAAGATCATTCAATCATTAACAATACAAAATATCACTTGTAAAATTATCTTTATCTTTCCTTTTAAACACTCTCTCTCAACCCAATGTGTTCATCATGTTTAGCTCTTGGAATTTTGAAAATCAGCTTTCCAACATCAGTTGTCGAAAATAAGATGAAATAAAATCTTTTTGATTTTTCAAAATTTTATGCTAAAACATACTGAAAATCTTTTTGAATTTTGGGAAATAAACTATATACAGACATATTTTTGTGAGTTTGTGTCAGAGGATCATATCAGTTTATGACAAATCACTAGCACCGTTGACCTTTTTAGACTTTAAGTTCTAAACGATTTACTTAGATTGTCAGTATACTGATCCACTTAAATTTTCACACAAAGTTCAATTGTTTCGAGATACGAGATTTAGTGTTTTAAGCACTTAACTTATTCGCGTATCCCACCTCAGAATATACTCCCGTATCCAGATCCCAATATCCAGTCTTACATGTGAGTATACCTAGATGATATCTGTAAGGGGTGAATTGCGAAACCTTGAGAGCTCAATTTTTTGCAGAGTCGAAGGTTCGACTTTTGGTGTGTCCCCCTTGGGGATCTTCTTTTCAACAGCACTTGATCTTTTATCTTTCGATATTTTATCAATTTTTATGCTGAGGGTGTGCTTTTATTTCAAGCAAGCAAAAAGTATTATACGGGGACTAGGCTATTGCTCCCGCAAAATCAGAAGTCCCGGGATAATACCCCAGATATCATTAAGCAAAAAGACCTAGTATTTCAGAAAGAGGGGTCTTTCAAATAAGATTTCGGGGGTTACCCATATATCCAAGAGATGTTCCCCACGAGATAAGTAAGCTAGTGATATTTAGGTTTATATCTCGAAAACAATCTACTAAATGT
This sequence comes from Helianthus tuberosus, assembly GCA_030545235.1. NCBI lineage: Eukaryota > Viridiplantae > Streptophyta > Magnoliopsida > Asterales > Asteraceae > Helianthus > Helianthus tuberosus. Next base: position 197,612,731 of record CM060363.1, on the reverse strand, counting down.
ATAAAAACATGTTGGTGCAGTTGTCTGTCGACTTCATCTTCGTTCGAGTCTTAGTGTAGAACTGATTGTATAGTGCACGGAAATAGAGAAATAGAGAAAGTGAGAATTAGGGCTGATTCCGCTTGAAATGAAACCTAGTCATTTTCAAGCGAAATCACATATAATCTTGCTTCCGCTCGAGTGTTAGTGTTTGATTACGCTTGAATGTTAATGTCTTGATTCCGCTTGAACTGTACATACTCATGTTCAAGCGGAACCCCGATCCTATATATAGGTCACCTGGAGCGAAGTCTTAGTCAGTTATTCAGTTCAGTTCTGTAATTGACGGCGAAGCCCTGCCAAAACGTCTCCAGCTTGTAAACTGTTAGCAGATCAATAAATAGAGACAAATTTGTGATTTCTAGTGTGAAACAAGCTAAACAAAGACTGAATCAATGAATTCCGCCTCTGATTCAGTCTGAGCACTCTTTTGATCGACTCGTTAGGTCGTTTCACGATCCTACATGTGGTATCAGAGCTCAGGAGGAAGAGTTCTCACTGTTTAGCTCGTTTTCGCTGGAAAATTCTGATTTCTACACCTTCTTTTCACATAAAATCAAGTTTTCACGATTAAAATGGTCTGAGTTTTTGATATATTGTGTAAAACAGTATTTTAACAAACTCTTGAGAGTTTCACAGTAAAATTCAGCTTAAAAAGTGGTGAAATGGACCTTCGACCTGATTCCGCTTGAACGAACTAGTTTGTGATTCCACTTGAATTTCGAGCGAAATCAGGTTTTTCATCTGAAAAGTTCTTATTCCGCTCGAGCATTTGGAGCGAAATCAGAGTTTTAGCTTGAATTTGTGATTCCGCTCTAGGGACTATCTGATTTCGCTTGAAACATAGATTACAGACTCCGCTTGAAACATTTGTGTTGATTCCGCTTGAAACGTATTCAAGCGAAATCAGTTATTCTGTTCAAAGGTAATTCCGCTTCAAAGGGTATTCCACTTGAAAACCCTATTTCGCTTGAAAGATTGTTTTTGTGTGAAATTTGTCGGGTCTGTTTGAAAAATAGCAATGATGTTTGATGAACAAGAAAACTATTATTTTGAGAGATTTAATGATTGGAATCGAGGATTTATAGATGAGAGTTATAGAGATGTGAAAAAGGATGGTTGGGTAAAAAGGTTTAAATATTTTGTGTGCTTGAAAAATGAAACATTGGATGATCTAGTAAACCGATATAATGTTTTACTAGGTTGCCTAAAAGATCATGAGATTTTCTTATCAGATGCTGAAAAAATAACAAAGTTTGCAGATGCATTACCTATTGAATGGAGTGAATTTTTGAAAAATTTAAGAAAGGATTCAAATTTTTCAAAATTACATCTAAAAGGATTCATCAGCAAACTTAAAACTCATGAGTTTGAAAATGGAAAGAAAAAGAAAGATTTGATGAGGGAATTGGAAACACATCTAGTGGATATGAGTTTAGATGTGATTGATGAAATGAAAAAAAGAGTTGTTGAATGTATTAGAGCAAAATATGTTATGAAATACGATAACAAGAGGGGTTGTTATATTGATGAGAATGCGAATCCTCTTGATTTCGTTAAAATATTTTGTGCAGGATCATTCAAGACAAGAACAAAAGAAGTTTCAAAGAATGAAGAATCTGTGAAGACTGGATCTTCAAGTTCCAAATCAGTGTGCTCTAAATGTGACAACTTTAAGGCTGATAATGACAAACTCTTGAAAGATGCGGAAAGTTTGACATTGGAAGTCAAAAAGTTGAAGGATGAGAAGCAAGCTGATGTTAAACAGATTCTTATGTTGCAGGAAATTTGTGAGAAGCTGAAGTCTGAAAATGTTAAACTGTTAAGTAATTTGAACAGTTTGACATTAGAAAACAAGAAGTTGAAAGAAAATGAAAAAATTTTTGAAGATAAAATTAAAAGTTTTGAAAATGAAAAATCAAAAATTGAAAAGGAATTTCAAAGTCAAATAAAAATTCTTGAAGATGGGAGATCTGTTTTTAGCAAAAATAATATTGAAAAGCAAAAAATGATAAATTCTCATCTTCAGACGATTATTCGACTTGAAAAAGAAGCTGATGGTGCTCGAAAGAAAATCAAAGAGTTAGAAGAAAAAATCAGGGAAGGGGAAGGAAAATTGAAGGTGTTTGTAAATACTTCATCAATTCCCTGTCCAAAACCAGTAAATTATGTTCAAATAAGTGATAATGTCACAAACTTTGACAAAGTCAAAGTTGAAGATTGTGATGAGAAAACTGATGATGAAATTGAAAAAAGAAAAACATTTTTGAAATTAAATGAATTGTTTAAAGAAACTGTTTTACATTCTACTGAGAAAGGTGAATGCTCAAAGCAAAAACCTGTAAAGAAGAACGTGGAACAGAAACAAAAAGATAAAAAGCCGAAAAATCTTCAAAAAGAAAATAAAAGCTCATCAGTTCAATCATCCAATCGTGATAAAAAATCACAAAAATTAGAAAATCAAAACTCAAAAATTGTTGGTAATAAGTGGTGCAGGTTTAAGCACAGTTCTCAAAAGCCAAATCCAGCAAACAAGAGGAAAAATGATTATCACCAAGCCAAACAGTGCTTTGATCTGAATGTTTGGACTGAAGATGGTGATTGGTACGATAACAGAGTGTGTTACAGATGTGGTTATCAAGGACACATTGCTGTTAACTGCCAGAGTTGGAGTTATGAGACGAGGAGATGCTATAACTGCCATATCAAAGGTCACATTGCCAGAGATTGCCCAATGAGATCAAATGAAAGATCGAGGGCTAATTATCAGAAATTGGCAAAGAAACCAGTCAATGTCAAGCCCAAAGAACAGAAAGTGGAAGAAAAGAAAGTAAAGCTTTCACAGGGGCAGAAAGACAAACTGAGGAAGAAGAGGAAGAAAGCACGAGAATATCTCGAAAGGATTTTGTCCTCGGATACAACTGGTAAAATAGATAAAAGTTCTGATAAATCGTCTTGCTCGCCAAAGAATGATAAATCAAGCAAAACAGATTCATCAGATACAAATCTGAGGACGAAAGAGGGAAAGAAGAAGAAGAAGAATGTTGGTGGCGATGAATCTGTTTCTTCGGAAACAAAGGAGCCACATGTCGGCGATGAATCTGGCTCATCAAAGTCAGACAAGCCACATTCAGGCAATGATTCTGGTTCGTTAAAGCCAGAAGAGCCGGTTGTTGAGGTAAAATTTGAGAATTCTGGTCTAACAATGGATGATGTAAATTTTCCACCATTGTTGACCAAGAATTCAAAATCACCCAAGGACAGTCAGGCTTGGGTGAAACTTTTCAAATGAAAAACCTGACTTGCCGGAGTTCCCAGGTTGGTAAGCGTGGAACATGAATCGGCATATTTCTTGAGAAATTCACTTTTGTGATATTTCGACTTACAAGTGGTAAATCAGGGACATTAAGTTGTACTTGATTTTCTACAAGTGGTGTTGAGGTTTAAAACCTGAAAATGATAAATCTACATATGGTTAAAAAGAACAAGGTGATGTAATGACCCCGAACCTACAAGTGGTTGGTAAACAAACTAATTTTTCCAGAAAAAACATTTTGATTAAAACAAACTTAAGTGTTTTGAAATCACAATGGGAAAATAGTTTGTTGTAAGGGGGAGTTCTGATTGTTCAAGCCAAGTGAATGGAGAATTGAAGTAATTCTCATCATGTTGTCATTTTACCTTGTATAGTTTGTTTTCAAATTTGAAAATTTGAAAATTTGAAAAATTCCAAAAATATTGAAAAATGCAAAAATGAGTTTTGGTGTACAAAAGAGGAAATGATAGTACATCAGTGGACTATCACAACATGCTAAAGAATTGGAAAGTTAAAAATGTGATAAACAATCTCACTGTGGATATGCCAGTAGGTTTTTGCACATTTAGTAGATTGTGACGAGATATAAACTTAAAATTCAAACTTGCTTAATTCGTGGGGAACAAATTCTTGGATATATGGGTAACCGCCGAAATCTTGTTTGAAAGGTCCCTCTTTCTGAGATAGTAGGTCTTTATGATAAGTGATATCTGGGGTATTATTCCAGGACTTCTGCTGAATGGAAATTCTGACCTCGTCCCCGTATAATACTTTCTGCAAATGCTTGAAATATAGCGCCACCCTCAGCAAATTGATGAAACAATAAAATTGCTAATCAATGCTGTTGTAAAAAAGATCCTCTAAAGGGGACACACCCAAAAGTTGAGTCATGATCTCTCCGCTGAACGGTAGTTCTGACCTGAGCTCTCATGATTCTTCATAATTTATTCCGCTTACAGATATCATCTGTGGTATACTCACCTGTAAGACTGAATATTGGGATCTGAATACGGGAGTATATTCAAGTAGTGGGACACGCGATTGAGTTTAAGTGCCTAAGATATTAATATCGTATCTCGAAGCAGTTGAACTTTGTGTGAAAATTTAAGTGGACAAGTATACTGACAATCTAGGTGAATTGTTTAGAACTTAAAATGAAATGAAGCTTAATGGTGTTGGTGATTTGTCTCAGAAACTGATATGATCCTCTTACACAAACTCACAAAAATATTGTTTGTAAATATTTTGTTACTGCATTCTTTTGTTATAAAAATCTAAAAAGATTTTCAGTGTGTTTTAGCATAAAATTTTGTAAAATTCAAAAAGATTTTCGACAACTGATGTTGAAGAGCTAATTTTCAAAATTTCAAAGTGCTGAACATGATGAACTAGTTTGGGAGTGTGTACTGAGTTGAGAAATTTGTTTTGAGAAAGAAGTTTAGATTAGTTAATCAAGGTCATTAATTTGAACTTGATGTAACTATTATGATTGAATGGTTTCAATCAGTAAGTTTTTCTTATTGATTTAAGTAAAAACTTATGTTTTGATGAGAAGTGTGTAGGTGATATGCTGAACAGAGTTAAAGCCAGGATTTGATTTCAAAGGTGATAACTAATTCCAGACTGGAAATCCCAGCTTGATGAAAGGGGAAGTCTGACGAGGTTAGAGCTAGAGAAAAGATCCGGGTACATGATTCCAGGAGAAATTCCTGAAGAAGACCGATCAAGATTGAAGAGTCGTCATGTTGAAGACTCTCACTGAAGATTCCGTCAACATTCAAGGGGGAGTCTGTTGGTGCAGTTGTCTGTCGACTTCATCTTCGTTCGAGTCTTAGTGTAGAACTGATTGTATAGTGCACGGAAATAGAGAAAGTGAGAATTAGGGCTGATTCCGCTTGAAATGAAACCTAGTCATTTTCAAGCGAAATCACATATAATCTTGATTCCGCTCGAGTGTTAGTGTTTGATTTCGCTTGAATGTTAATGTCTTGATTCTGCTTGAACTGTACATACTCATGTTCAAGCGGAACCCCGATCCTATATATAGGTCATCTGGAGCGAAATCTTAGTCAGTTATTCAGTTCAGTTCTGTAATTGACGGCGAAGCCCTGCCAAAACGTCTCTAGCCTGTAAACTGTTAGCAGATCAATAAATAGAGGCAAATTTGTGATTTCTAGTGTTAAACAAGCTAAACAAAGACTGAATCAATGAATTCCGCCTCTGATTCAGTCTGAGCACTCTTCTGATCGACTCGTTAGGTCGTTTCACGATCCTACAAAACCTACTGGCATATCATCAGTGAGACCGTTTATCACATTTTAATCTTTCCAAATCTTTAGCATGCTGTGATAGTCTACTGATGTACTATCATTTCCTCTTTTTACACAAAAACTCATTTTCAATGTTTTTGGATTTTAGATTTTATCATGTTTTTGGATTTTTCAAATTTTCAAAATTTCTAAATTTTTTACTCCCCCTAAAATCAAAAGCATGTTTCAATTTTTGATTTTCCGGGAAAATTTGAAAGAAAAAACAATAAACTATACAAATAAAATGACAAACTGATGTGAATTGCTTTAATTCGCCATCCACTTGGCTTAAACAATCAGAACTCCCCCTGTCAACAAACTATTTTCCCGTTATGATTTCAAAACACTTAAGTTTGTTTTAATCAAAATGGTTTTTCCGGAAAATTTGTTTTGTTGATTTCACACATTATGGGGTTTCATCACATTATTTTCCAAATTACCACTTGTATGATCAGGTTTAATCAAGTTCAACTTAATGACCTTGATTAACCACTTGTAGGTTCTTATCAACCATACCACTTGTAAGTATAACAGTTTTTTAAATACTCAAGAAAAATGCCGATTCTTACTCCGCAATTACCAACCTGGGAGTTCCGGCAAATCAGAATTTTTACAAAAACATTTATCAAGAATGATGCCGATTCATGCTCCACGATTACCAACTTGGGAGCTCCGGCAAGTCAGGATTTTCAATCAAAGAATACAGACACCCAAGCCTGACCAGCTTTGGGTGTAACCGGTTCACTTTCACTTGGTTTTCGAACATTCATTTTGGATTCATAGAATTCTTTTACCCCTTTGGCCTTACCATCTACCATTTTTCCAAAAATATGTTTTACTTTCCCATTGAAAGCTTTTTCGACATCAAATTCTTTCTTTTCAGAATAGAATTGATTCGAAATTTCCATCTTTCGAACTTTTTGTTTTAAATTTTTAGTCCGCAATGGTGGAAAGTTTGCGTCATCCATTGGCGGAACTGAATTTTCACCTTTTAGCTTAACTTGTGGCTCCTCTGACTTTGACGAGTCAGATTCATCGCCAGATTTTACATCTGATTTCTTAACAACCCACGTTTGGTTGTTAAGATTCACACTTCTTTTGTAAAATCGTTTTGAACTCTCACCAACCTCAAATTTTGAATTTTTAAACACTTTAAATAGTTTGGTTGGTGGTTCATTATCAACAACTTTTCTTTGAGTTTAGAGACTCCCCGTTTTGTTTGGATTGCCTTTGGACAGTTCTAGGCGATGTGACCAACTTCTTTGCAACCAAAACAGGTTCTTGTCTCCTTTTTCTGAGCAAAATCTTCCTTCATTCCCTCTTGCTTCTTAGCAAGGAATTCTTTGTTTGTCTGCTTTCTGAACAAATTCTCTTTTTCTTCTTCTGAAGATGTTCCTGATACAAAAGCAACTTTTGATTTAAAATCTTTAGCATATTTTTCATTTTCTGTTGGAATAAAACCTAATCCTTTCTTTTTGAAATTACTGTTATGGTTTGGTTTCTTTCAATAACCCGAACCAGAACAGTAACCTTTTTTCTTGTTTAACTTTTGTTGAATTCTTGAGGTGTATTTTTTAGGTTTTTCAGTAAGATTTACAACTTTTATTTCAGAAATATTAATTTCTGTTAATTTGAAAACCTTGTTAATCATTTTAGTTTTAACACTTCTTATTGGAAATTCTTCATCAGAATATAATTTGTCGGAGTCATTCAAAGTATATGCTACTTTGAATGTTTCGTCATTCAAATTATTTTTTGATAACAGAAAATCATTATTGTAAACTCTTTTGCCCTTTTCAACTGTTGGATTTGGAGTGTCAGGCTTTGGCTCTGACTCTGACTCCTCTGTTTCATCTTTGTCTAACACATGATCCATCACTTTTTTAATCAACTCAGATTGTTGGTCAGTGTCAGACGATGTGAATGTGACATCAATGTTATCTGGCAATCCATCTGAAGGTTCAGATTCCCACTTTAAGTTGGTTGCCTTTTTGACTCTTTCTGAATTAGGATTTCGTGGTGAATATCCTTCTTCAAGCGGGGGTGGACACTTGGTATAATCGACACTATGTTTTTCCCAGCATTCTTTATTTCAGATTTCTCTTCTTGAAACGCTTCCATTCCTTCAACTGTAGGGTAAATCCTGTCAATCACGTAAGAAGCACATGAATAACTTTTTAACAACCTGTTTACCCTTTCAGTTTCTATCCTCTGAGTTTCCAGTTTTTGTTCAAATTCAGCACATTTCTCAATGTACTGATTGATAATTTTCTGCTTTGTCATGAACGCACCTCTGAGTGTCTTCATAGCAATCTCTTGTTCATCACTTGACTTGGTATATTGATTCATAGACTTGTTTAGAACATCATAAGACTCTTTCAGTCTGTTCATGTTTTGAATCAACTTGTTGTTGTGCCTTTTCACTGTATCACAATTTTCACACTTCTTAGGCATCTTTTCAACATCAGCTTCCTTCTCAACCTTGACAGCTGGAATTTCTTTAACCTGCTTCTGCACTTTAGGTTTAATCTTTTCTTCAGCAGTTGCTGCCTTATGGTTCTTCTTTTTCGCAGCTTTTCTTTCTTTGATCTCTTCCATTTTTCCTGCAAAATATAAATTATATCTTTCAGGTGAAAATTCTCTTTTATAATATTCAAGCTTACGAATTTCTTCACTATCATCATCACTCTCTTCATCCGATGAGTGATCAAAGATTGGTGCTTTTTCTAAAGCATCTTCTTTTGAAGCTGGTTCTTCTTCTTTCTTTTTCGGACTGAATTGCTGAGATTCATAATAAACATACGCCATTTCTTCTTCAGCAGTTGAATCTTCAAAGATTTCAGCGACAAAAGCTTTAGGATCTGAAGGTCTGTTAGGATCATAATTATCCCAATTAAAACCTTCCGGAAGTCTTTCATCATCTTGATGAACTTGATAAGCTTTCTTTGATGGCCCTTCAATCTGATCCTTTCTAGCATGTGAAGTTTGTGGCGATTGTTGTTGATGCGGCTGATGATAAATTGCTTTTCGATAATAATCATTCTTGCCGAATGGATTTTGAGCTCCACTTGCTTCGCGATTTGTGCATTCCCTCTTGAAATGTCCTTTTTCCCTGCAACGAAAACAAGTAACTTTAGATTTATCAAAACCTAAAGATCAAGTTCCAGCATCACGAAAATCATCTCTTCCAGTGATCTGTTTAAACTTCTCAGCTCTTCTCAACACACTAGCCATACACCACTTTATATCCATAAGTTCCATTTCCTCAGCATCAATCTGATCGTAATCCTCTTTGGTCAACATTGGATTACCGATCCTTCCTGCAACCAAACTCTCATAAGATTCTAACACGGTCACCAATAACGACATATGACCTTTGGCAACCTCTTCCGAGAAATTTTGACCATTCTGGAGATGTAATGCAATGTTGCAGTGTAGTACTTGGCCATTACTATTTTATGAGCTTTGAAGTTTAGAACTGGTTGCTAAAAAATTTGGATCAAATGATGGATATGAAGAGAAACCATCATTGTTGTTTGATCTTTGAGATGACCCTCCAGAAGAATTGTTTGCGTTAAAAGCAGTTTCAATCTTTGGTGCAATATTGGTCTTATCAACCGTACTTCCTTTGTAGTACAGACTAATGTCCTGTTCACCACTAGAATTCTTCATTTTCTCCATCTTTCGTTGTTCCATCTCTTGAACTTCAAGTTTTTCAATAAACTTGCTCAGCGAGAGATTTGAAAATTCACCATTATTTTTCAAGATCATAAGATATGTGCCCCAAACATCCTGTGGCAACGCATCAGCCAACTTCTCAACCCATTCTTCTCTATCCTTCTTGATATCCAACCGCTTCATGTTAACCACCAAATTGCAATATCTTTCTATAATCATTTTGGTGTTTTCGGTTTCCAATCCTCGAAATAGATCAAATTCTTTCTTCAAAAGCGATTTCTTATTCTTGATCATATCTAAACTTCCAACAAACTTAGTTTTTAGTGCTTTCCACATCGAGTGTGCACTTCCGTTGTGTTGCAATAAAATCAAGATGTCTTCCTTGATAGCTTGTTGCAAAATACTTATCATCATTTTTTCACTTTTGTATTTATTTTTCTCTTTGTCATCTAACTCTTTAATTGGAACAATTTCTCCATATTCATCAACCGGCCTAACATATCGTTCCTCAACACATTCCCACGCTTCTAAATGATTCGCTTGAACCCAATTTTCGAAACGTTCCTCCCATCCACTAAACTCCTCGATATTCATGAGCTTAGGTGGTTTTTGCATGGTGCCCATTTCATTCTCTAAGTTCACATTCTAAGCCATAGTGATCGGGGTAGCAAATGCGTTGTAGAATTCGTTTTCCATGATTTGGTATTAAAAAAAATTCACAATAACAGACTTTTCACACGAACTGATTTTGGAACGAACTGGAGACCTTAAACGACTTCGTGCGAACTGAGTTTGTTTAAATCGTGTGAACTGAGACAATGTCAAACTGTGCGAACAGAGTTCACTTCGTGCGAACTGGAGCAACACACTTCGTACGATCTGAAATTTAAACCAAACGACCTGAAAAGTTCACTTCGTGCGAACTGACGTCAATATCAAACGACCTGATATTCCAAATCGTGCGAACTGGACAATTTTCACGCGACCTGGAACATTTTCGAACGATCTGATGTTTTTGTCAAATTTTATCAGGTTTTAGGTTGAATTTTGGTCTAATTTTCTCACAGATTGCTTAAAACAGTGTTTCGCTTGTTATATTTCAAAATCAGGCCATTTTAACCGTAAAAACTTGTTTAATTTTGAGAAAATGTGTAGAAAGTGAGTAGAAGTGAGTAGAAATCAGATTTTCTGGTGAAAACAAGCCGAAATGGTAAGAACTCTTCCTCCTGGTCTCTGATACCACTTGTAGGATCATTGAATAGATCAAATGAGTCAATCAGAAGAGTTCTTGATCAATACGAAAGGCGGAATCAGACGTATTGATGTTGTAGCAGCTTGATTTGCACTTAGAATCCCTTTAACTGTCGATTGTATTGATATAACAACGTTACATGAGCTGGCGACACTTCGGCAGAGCTTCGCTACCGGAATCAGAAAGTTTCAAATGAGAAACCAAGCACACCTACTTATAGGAGAGGCAGACCGCACCAAACAGCCCCATGCGACCTGGCCAGACCGCACGAAATGGTCACTTCGCACGAAGTGGCTGTTTCGGGTCTGTTTCCCGTTTTCTCGTTTAACGTGTCCTGGCCTATCAAATCTAGTTTACATGACTCGATACAAGACGAAGTCAACAGACATATGCACCAACATGTACTCTGTCACCCGAGCATGTCTGGCTTCCCGTTTGGGCATCAACGGCATGGCACTTATCGTGACGGTGCGTAAAAAAAGTTCACGGCGTCTCTAGCTTGTGCTTGTGTAGCACCTGGCCCCTAGAGGCGCATAGATCGATCTTAGCTCTGAGTCTAAGTTTGTTGTCCAGAGTTGGAATAATGGGTGAACGCCACACACACCATCTCATATGTAACATCTGTGTCTGAAATCATTGTAAACAAATCAGTTATCAATAAAACAAAGTTATTTGATCCCAATGTTTGTTTGGTTGTGTTTTACATTTTTCATGTTTTGACTTTTATTCAATTTCAAACTCTATATCGCTTTCTAGAGAGTTATACGCAAACTGGTGCGTAAACGTAATCAGTTTAATGCGACAAATACTCCGGAACATCAACATATACTTAACATACCTTAAATAACCTTTAAATAACTTAGAAATAAGTTTTGAAGGCTTTGGTATGGCAAAAACAAGTTAATTGGCTTACAGGGACTAAACTTAACAAACTGCGAAAGTATGCCAATTTGAACTGTAACAGACATTCCGGAACATGACCATAAGTTAAACATACCATAAATATCCTTTATATAGCTTAGAAATAGGCTTTGAGAGGTTCGGTGTGCTAAAATAAACTTTTGGGTCATTAAGGGACTAAAAGCGTCAAAAAGTGCACAAGTTTGCATTTTCGCGCATAACTTACGTTCTGAATACCTCAGGACATCCAAAAATTTATGTAAGCACTAAAATATTTTATTTTAGTGTTTGGCATAAGAAAATTCTATTCGTCGCTTAATTTGGATCGTTTTTGCGTTCGTTACGACTTCCGTCGTAAATAACCGAACAACGCAACCGTACGACCAAACGAGCCGACATCCGAGATATCTTTGAGCATGTTTTGAGTTCCCTATACTTTAACTTCATTTTAGAGCCTTGAAATGAGGTTAACGGGGTTCAAACGCATCAAAAATAGCTTAAACGGGCTGCAGGGACCATTTCTGCCATTTTTGAAACTTTTCTGAATCTGACACATGCTAGCGTAGCCCGAGCACCTAATGCCTTTGCTGTCGCGCTACGCGAGCACCTCATCTGGGCAGAAATTTCATTTTTTGCACTTGCATGTCCATTTTCAGCACTTAACTCGAAGTTTAGGGGCTATTTTGTAACTTTCTCAATACCATTGGGTGGTTTTGATGTGCCCATGGTATTACAATACCATGAGTGCACATGTATGGATGAGATCAAAGCACGAATAACGAGGAACGATCCTAACGGTGGTCCAAATCCTATAAATACCCAACCCATCACAACTCAAAACCCACTTAATTTCTGAAAATTTCTCTAAGTTGAGGTGTAAGAACGCTTCATACCTGAGAAATATTTGGAAATCAAACCTTTCAGGGACCCTTTGTAAGTGTTCCTTCGTTCTTTTATTCTTTTAGCGTTAAAAGTCAAACTTTGTTTGACTTTCTGCGTTGACCAGTTTATGGTCAATACGAAGTTCGTGTGAACTTCATAACGTGAGCGTAATCACGATGGTTATAGTCCCTAGTGACTATACCTACTGATTACCACGTTATCTAGGCTCAGTGACGAGTCGTAGTTTCGGCCAAAATACGTATTCTTACGTATTTTGTAACCAAACTACTCTTAGGTATCAAAACCATTTGTTTTGATACCAAACTTGTTTTCTAACCTTGTTAAACATGTTCTAACATGTTTAGCTCGTCACTTTTAGTTTTGTGCCTGTCTAGGGTAGTAAAGGTAAGCGATCTAAACAATCGCTTATACTTTCGAACCCGACCCGTTTGGTCGATCATTAGGATCCGACCAAACACATTAGGTGACCATAGTATATAGGGAATAACCTCCCGAGGTTATACCTTATGGTCACGACGTTTAGATAGTTGTATGATAGGTAGTTTATATGCCTTAGGTAAATTACCAAAATGCCCTTTTTACACCAAAATTCATTTTAAGCATATGTAACATAACTTTTGGTATCTAAACTGATTTGGTAACAATATTAGACATGTTAAGGCATATTTTACTTATCATAGGGCTAGTTAGGCGTTCTGAACGCGTTTTACGCAAACGACGCGTTAAAGTAGCATAAGCTACCTAGACGGGTCGTAATGGGTCGTAAGTACTTAGGTTAGGTTTCATTTAGTATGTAGGCTTTGTTAAACCATACTACATGAGTTCCCATACTCATTTGGTTTACGAGCCCTCATTCTATCTGATCCTCCGATATAGGTCCGGTTTATTAACATAGTTACCTATATTAGGTGCCGTTTGATTCCGTGATCTCTAGCATTGCTTGGTGGTTATCTTAGGACTTCTGAGCAATCTCAAGTGAGTACATAGAACCCCCCTCTTTTACTGTTTTCCAAACTGTTTTGGGGTGAAACACATGTGCCTACTTGTTACTTTCATGCTTTCCATGTTTTCACATCATATACCTGCTATGTTCGTTAGTACATTATAGTACATGATTTCATTACATTTCATGCTATGTATGCCCATTGTGTGCATACTTAGTACATCGTTTTACATTACAATTCATGCTATGTATGTCCATTGTGTGCGTACTTAGTACATCGTTTTACATTACATTAGTTGCATATGTTTACTCAACATATGGACACATTGTTTTACATTGCATTTTATTGCATATGCTCATCCAGCATATGAACACATTATATTACCTTTTGAACCGTTTGTAACTATTTGACTATGCGAACCGTTGTAGCTATTTGACTATGTGAACCGTTGTAACTATTTGACTATGTGAACCGTTGTAACCATTTGATTATATGAACCATTTGTAACTGTTGAACCGTGTGAACCGTATTTGACCATACATAAACATTTCTACAACTGTTAAACATTACATTTTGGAGGTTGTTTTGGGTAAGTGATTTAAGTAACGAGGCGACGTGTAATACGATAAAAACATAGTGGATACGCCGCTGGTACTTCCTATATATAAGTGCTTTTATGGTATTACATATCGTAGCGTTATTTAAACCATTTCAGTTTAGACATATTACATATACAATACAATCTTCACATAAACATCGTTTTACAAATAACTTAACTTATACAAACTCATTCTACATGGTTATTCACTTAACCATACATTATTCTTTTATACATATATATCATTTGGTTTATTTATCACTTTTCAAATGATTTATGAACGGAAACATTCAACAAGATTCATGGCTAAATTTTATTAAACATTTTCTTAAACTTAAGTCATGAATCCTATTTTCACAAAACCTATGTATCTCACAGGCATTTTTATGCTGACGTACCTATTTTCACATGTGTTTTCAGGAGCTTTTGCATAGGATGATGATCGTGACACTAGGGCGGACCTGTGCCTTAGAGAATTAAAAAGAAGATAGACTTAGTTTAATTATGTTATGAACTCTTGGTTTCATGTTTAAATACAATGTAACTCGTTTGTTTGATAAATAAAATATAACTTTGTATGCCATGGTTGTGAAACAATTAATTCTGTTACAACACTCCCCGACGTTTCCACCACGTTTGATTGTTCCATGTGGTCGGGGTGTGACAGAAGAGTTGGTATCAGAGCCAATGGTTATAGGGAATTAGGTTATTAGTAATGCTTTGACCTAGACTATAACCTTTCTAGGACCCAACACAAGTTATCTTGTGTTTAGATTTTAAAACATGCACTTCACCTATCCTTAGATGATAACCACAACGGGAACATCAAGTTCGAATCCGCTTTGAAAATTAATCATCTGTTTTTGGATGATTGATTACTAGGTTTTGAACCCTCTATTGTAAGGTTTTGAACCCTCTGTTATAAGGTTTTGAACCCCTTTGAGTTTTCAAAATCTCGTCAAATTTTTGGGTTTTAAATAGTGTGAACACGTGCAAACTGGAAGAGTGAATGCCTGTACCCTGGGTTTTCTGTCTAAGGCTAGAGTGTTCGTACAAATCCACATAATTGGACCAGTCACTCTTACCTGGGAACTCTTGGGGTGAGTGTTCACTTATAGGCGAGCATGTCTTCGCGATACATTATTTTTGACCCACTTACATTGATTAGTCACTATGTGTCGTTTGTTTGCTTTGTGATGCGGACAAATGACCACCATCTTTGCTTTTGATTTTGTTTCATCTCATTCTCCTCATCCAATCATCTCACTCGTTTCCTTTCATGTTTTCCTCTTTTAGAATGCCTCCTCGACGCGAAAACCAGATAGTGACTTCCGAACTGGCAGAAATTATTACGCAGCAAATGGCTGCTCAATTCCCAAACCTCTTTGCTCAATGGAACCAAGCCAACAACAACAACAATGCTCCATGCAAATTCAAGGATTTTAACTTGGCTAAACCACTCAAGTTTAGTGGTTCTGAGGGAGCGACTGGGCTTCTTCAATGGTTTGAGAGCATTGAGAATACTTTCCGCCACGTGCAGTGTCCTGACAATCGGAAGGTCGAGTTTTCTTCGAGTGTGTTCCAGAAGAGGGCTCTTACATGGTGGAACGGGGTTATGAGAGACCGTGGTGCTGAGGTTGCTTTAGCACAGACATGGGCTGAACTTAGGGCCCTTATGGTGAGGGAGTTCTGTCCTCGTCATGAACATCGAGCTTTGGAGAAAGAGTTTGATGACTTGAAACAAGACAGTGGCGAGCACAGGGCGTATACTGATAGGTTTGAGGAGTTGAGTATGCTTTTCCCAACAATGGTTACACCACTCGACAAGGCTATCGAAAGGTACATCGATGGTCTACCTGACTCAGTACAAGATATCATTACTGGTAGTAACCCTACCACACTCCGTCAGGCGATCGAGTTAGCAGCAACATTGACTGAGACACAAGTTCGAAAGGGAAAGCTGCACAAAAAGGGTGACAAGGGTAAGAAGCAGGCGTCTGACAAGGAAGATAGCAAGAAAGGTCAAAACAAGAGGGGAAAGAATTTTGGTTCCTCAAGAGGGTCTAGGAAGCGAAAGGCTTCCCAAAACTATGCCGTTACTGCACAGGCTCAAGCTGCACCAAATCAGCCTGCGCAACCACCCGCCAAGAAGCCTTATCTTGGCAATGCACCTTTGTGCAACAGGTGTAACGGCCATCACCTACCACATCTCCAATGTCGTCATTGCACTAACTGTGGGAGGATTGGCCATCTTGCCGCTACTTGTCACATTCCTGTTAACCAGAATCAGGCAGTTCAGAACCAAGCCCAACAAGTTGCTCAGCCTCTTACTCAGCAACAAGGTCAAGCTGCACGACCTCATTTCCCTCCTGGTTCGTGCTACAATTGTGGGGATCTGACCCACTACAGAAACCGGTGCCCAAGACTAGTTAACGCCAATCCAAATCAGAATCAGGCTCAAGCTCGAGGTCAAGTCTTCAACATGAATGCACAAGAAGCACAAGCGGGCAATGAAGTGGTGAACGGTACGTTCTTTATTAATAATCAGCCTGCATCTGTTCTTTTTGATTCGGGTGCCGATAAGAGTTTCGTGTCATTGTCTTTTGAGCCAATGCTTCGCGTGTCTAGAACGAAACTAGGAAAACCCTTGACAGTAGAAGTTGCTAGTGGTGAACCCATTGTTCTTGATTCTGTTCTTCGCAACTGTCAGTTAAACCTTAACGACCATCTTTTTCCTATTGACCTCACGCCTATGCAACTTGGAAGCTTCGACGTTATTGTGGGTATGGATTGGTTAGCCAAGCATCGCGTAGAGGTAGTTTGTTTTGAGAAGATTGTTCGTGTGCCGCTTTCGACAGGCGAAATCCTACAAGTTCATGGTGAGAAACCTGCTGGTGGTCTCAAACTCATGTCTTGTTTTAAAGCTCGGAAGTATCTGCGAAAGAATTATGTGGCCTTCCTGGCACATGTCACAGCAGATAAAGGCAAGGGTAAGTCTATCCAAGATATTCCTATTGTTCGGGATTATTCTGAAGTATTCCCTGAGGATTTACCTGGTCTACCCCCAGCACGCCAAGTCGAGTTCCGTATTGATCTCGTACCTGGTGCAAATCCCATTGCCAGAGCTCCATATCGTCTTGCACCGTCTGAGATGCAAGAGTTGTCTAAGCAGCTTCAGGAACTCTCTGACAAAGGTTTTATCCGTCCTAGCTTTTCACCTTGGGGTGCTCCCGTTCTTTTTGTCAAGAAGAAGGATGGATCTTTTAGGATGTGTATCTATTATCGTGAGCTTAACAAGCTTACCATCAAGAATCGATATCCCCTACCTCGCATTGATGATCTCTTTGATCAGTTACAGAGCGCTTCTTATTTTTCAAAGATTGATCTGCGATCGGGATATCATCAACTTCGTGTGCATGAATAAGACATTCCCAAGACCGCTTTCCGCACTCTATATGGGCATTATGAGTTCACAGTCATGCCATTCGGTTTGACTAATGCTCCTGCTGTTTTCATGGACTTAATGAATAGGGTCTGCAAGCCTTATTTGGATCAGTTCGTCATTGTTTTTATTGATGACATCTTGATTTACTCTAAGACGCGAGCTGATCACGAGCAACATCTTCGTCTTACTCTGGAACTCCTAAAGAAAGAGCAACTTTTCGCCAAATTCTCCAAGTGCGAATTTTGGCTTAAAGAAGTTCAATTTTTGGGGCATATTGTCAACGAACAAGGTATTCATGTAGATCCATCCAAGATCAGTGCGATTAAGGATTGGGATACGCCTACTACTCCTACTGAAGTCGTTCTTTTCTTGGACTTGCGGGTTATTACCGCCGCTTCATTGAAAACTTCTCAAAGATTGCAGTTCCTCTAACTGCTCTAACTCAGAAGAATAAACCCTTTGATTGGGGATTCAAACAAGAGGAAGCTTTTCAAAACTTGAAGAAGAAACTTTGCGACGCGCCTGTTCTGACTTTGCCTGAGGGCAATGATGATTTCGTTGTTTATTACGATGCATCTAAATTGGGTCTTGGCTGTGTTCTGATGCAAAGGAACAAAGTCATAGCATATGCATCGAGGCAGTTGAAGATACATGAGAAGAACTACACCACTCATGATCTTGAGTTGGGTGCAGTTGTTTTCGCTCTAAAGATCTGGAGACACTATTTGTACGGTACAAAATGTGTGGTTTTCACGGACCACAAAAGTCTTCAGCATATCTTCAATCAGAAAGAACTCAACATGAGGCAACGACGTTGGGTTGAGCTTCTAAACGACTATGACTGCGAAATTCGCTACCATCCTGGTAAGGCGAATGTCGTAGCCGATGCATTGAGTCGTAAGGAACGTACTAAGCTTCATTGTGTGCGTGTTCAATCTGATATTCAAGCTCGATCCGATATCCAAGCACGCATTTCTCAGGCTCAACAATCTTGTGTTTCACAAGGTTTGATGGATAAGGAATTTCCCTATCACATAACACCTGATCTGGAACTGAAGGGCAATGGATCATATTACTTCATGGACCGTTTGTGGGTCCCAAGCCAAGATAACCTTCGTACCATGCTTATGGATGAAGCCCGTAAGTCTCGTTATTCTGTTCATCCTGGCTCAGATAAGATGTATAAGGATCTTCGTATTTAGTATTGGTGGCCTGGTATGAAGAAAGACATTGCCTTATATGTATCAAAATGCCTTACTTGTCTTAAGGTTAAGGCTGAACATCAACGTCCTTCTGGTTTATTGGTGCAACCAGAGATCCCAGTTTGGAAATGGGAAAACATTACTATGGATCTCATTACTAAACTTCCGCGCATAAAGAAAGGTCATGATGCCATCTGGGTAGTTGTTGATCGTCTTACTAAGTCAGCACATTTCTTGCCAATCCGTGAGGATTTTTCTGCTGACAAACTTGCTAAAATCTATGTGGATGAAATTGTAGCATGACATGGTGTTCCTTTGAACATCATTTCTGACAGAGATGCTCGTTTCACTTCTCATTTTTGGAGAACCATGCAATCTGCTATAGGGACCCAACTTAATCTGAGCACAGCTTATCATCCGCAAACGGATGGTCAATCTGAAAGAACAATCTAGACTCTGGAGGATATGCTTAGAGCTTGTGTGATCGATTTTGGTGGTAGTTGGGATTCACATCTTCCGTTGATTGAATTCTCCTACAATAACAGTTATCACCCCAGCATCAACATGGCTCCTTTCGAGGCTCTCTATGGTCGAAAATGTCGTTCACCAGTCTGCTGGAATGAGATCGGTGAGGCTCAGCTTACTGGACCTGCCCTCATTTTAGAGACAACTGATAAGATTAAGAAAGTTCGTGATAACCTTCAGACAGCTAGAAGCCGTCAAAAGAGTTACGCGGACCCAAAATGTAAGCCCTTGGATTTTCAAGTCGGTGATCGTGTATTACTTAAGGTCTCACCTTGGAAAGGTGTGATCAGATTTGGAAAGAAAGGAAAACTTGCACCTAGATACGTTGGACCATTCAAGATCGTTGAAAGAATCGGTAAGGTAGCCTACAGACTTGAGTTACCTCCTGAACTTGGAAATGTTCATCCAACTTTTCACGTATCCAATCTCAAGAGGTGTTTAGCTGATGAGAACCTCCACATACCACTTGACGAAATTCGTGTCGATAAAACACTGAAATTTGTCGAGAAACCTATGGAAATCATGGAACGTGAAGTCAAGTGGCTTAAACGCAAGCGCATTCCTTTGGTCAAGGTTCACTGGGAATCTAAACGTGGACCCGAGTTTACTTGGGAACGCGAAGATCAAATGAAGGCGAAATATCCGCATCTTTTTCCACGAGTTTCCTCTAAATAAATTTCGGGACGAAATTTCCACAAGTAGGGGAGACTGTAACATCTGTGTCTGAAATCATTGTAAACAAATCAGTTATCAATAAAACAAAGTTATTTGATCCCAATGTTTGTTTGGTTGTGTTTTACATTTTTCATGTTTTGACTTTTATTCAATTTCAAACTCTATATCGCTTTCTGGAGAGTTATACGCAAACTGGTGCGTAAACGTAATCAATTTAATGCGAATAATACTTCGGAACATCAACATATACTTAACATACCTTAAATAACCTTTACATAACTTAGAAATAAGTTTTGAAGGCTTTGGTATGGCAAAAACAAGTTAATTCGCTTACAGGGACTAAACTTAACAAACTGCGAAAGTATGCCAATTTGAACTGTAACAGACATTCCGGAACATGACCAGAAGTTAAACATACCATAAATATATCCTTTATATAGCTTAGAAATAGGCTTTGAGAGGTTCGGTGTGCTAAAATAAACTTTTGGGTCATTCAGGGACTAAAAGCGTCAAAAAGTGCACAAGTTTGCATTTTCGCGCATAACTTACGTTCTGAATACCTCTGGACATCCAAAAATTTATGTAAGCACTAAAATATTTTATTTTAGTGTTTGGCATAAGAAAATTCTATTCGTCGCTTAATTTGGATCGTTTTTGCGTTCGTTACGACTTCCGTCGTAAATAACCGAACAACGCAACCGTACGACCAAACGAGCCGACATCCGAGATATCTTTGAGTATGTTTTGAGTTCCCTATACTTTAACTTCATTTTAGAGCCTTGAAATGAGGTTAACGGGGTTCAAACGCATCGAAAATAGCTTAAACGGGCTGCAGGGACCATTTCTGCCATTTTTGAAACTTTTCTGAATCTGACACATGCTAGCGTAGCGCGAGCACCTAATGCCTTTGCCGTCGCGCTACGCGAGCACCTCATCTGGGCAGAAATTTCATTTTTTGCACTTGCAGGTCCATTTTCAGCACTTAACTCGAAGTTTAGGGGCTATTTTGTAACTTTCTCAATACCATTGGCTGGTTTTGATGTGCCCATGGTATTACAATACCATGAGTGCACAGGTATGGATGAGATCAAAGCACGAATAACGAGGAACGATCCTAACGGTGGTCCAAATCCTATAAATACCCAACCCATCACAACTCAAAACCCACTTAATTTCTGAAAATTTCTCTAAGTTGAGGTATAAGAACGCTTCATACCTGAGTAATATTTGGAAATCAAACCTTTCAGGGACCCTTTGTAAGTGTTCCTTCGTTCTTTTATTCTTTTAGCGTTAAAAGTCAAACTTTGTTTGACTTTCTGCGTTGACCAGTTTATGGTCAATACGAAGTTCGTGTGAACTTCATAACGTGAGCGTAATCACGATGGTTATAGTCCCTAGTGGCTATACCTACTTATTACCACGTTATCTAGGCTTAGTGACGAGTCGTAGTTTCGGCCAAAATACGTATTCTTACGTATTTTGTAACCAAACTACTCTTAGGTATCAAAACCATTTGTTTTGATACCAAACTTGTTTTCTAACCTTGTTAAACATGTTCTAACAAGTTTATCTCGTCACTTTTAGGTGACCATAGTGTATAGGGAATAACCTCCCGAGGTTATACCTTATGGTCACGACGTTTAGATAGTTGTATGATAGGTAGTTTATATGCCTTAGGTAAATTACCAAAATGCCCTTTTTACGACAAAATTCATTTTAAGCATATGTAACATAACTTTTGGTATCTAAACTGATTTGGTAACAATATTAGACATGTTAAGGCATATTTTACTTATCATAGGGCTAGTTACGCGTTCTGAACGCATTTTACGCAAACGACGCGTTAAAGTAGCATAAGCTACCTAGACGGGTCGTAATGGGTCGTAAGCACTTAGGTTAGGTTTCATTTAGTATGTAGGCTTTGTTAAACCATACTACATGATTTCCCATACTCAATATGTTTACGAGCCCTCATTCTATCCGATCCTCCGATATAGGTCCGGTTTATTAACATAGTTACCTATATTAGGTACCGTTTGATTCCGTGATCTCTAGCATTGCTTGGTGGTTATCTTAGGACTTCTGAGCAATCTCAAGTGAGTACGTAGAACCCCCCCTCTTTTACTGTTTTCCAAACTGTTTTGGGGTGAAACACATGTGCCTACTTGTTACTTTCATGCTTTCCATGTTTTCACATCATATACCTGCTATGTTCGTTAGTACATTATAGTACATGATTTCATTACATTTCATGCTATATATGCCCATTGTGTGCGTACTTAGTACATCGTTTTACATTACATTTCATGCTATGTATGTCCATTGTGTGCGTACTTAGTACATCGTTTTATATTACATTTCATGCTATGTATGTCCATTGTGTGCATACTTAGTACATTGTTTTACTTTACATTTCTGCTATGTATGTTGACTGATAGCATGCTAGCACATTGATTTACATGACTTTTCTGCTTTGTATGTTAACTTAGCATACTTAGTACATTGTTTTCATATGACATGTATACAATTGCTATAACATTTTGTTTGCACAAACGGGACTTATATACGTTCATTAACATTAGCTACGCCACTCGGTAGTAAGTACTGGTACCATAGGACTTGACAAATCCCATTCCTGACATCCCGGGTTTGTTTGGATGTAAGGAATGACTGAATCCGAAAACATTTCTTTTGATAACCTTGACTAAAAGGGTTATCCGACTGTCTCAAGGCTTGAATGTATGCGTTAACTTACCACATAAATGTTTGTATCAATGTAACATGCATTCACTTTGCAAAACATAACTTTTTGATATATTCAAAATACTTTGTTTTGTACATTTCTACATTTGGTTTATGTGACAATACTTTACTTACAATACATAACATTTGTTACACATTACTTGACTACATTTGGACTTTTAACATTTGACATGGTTTATACAAGGACTTTTTGACAATTGGTTTAAACATAGACTTTATACATTGGTGGTTTGCTTAAGTGACTTAAGTAACGAGATGTGAGTAATATGATACAAGCATGGTGGATACGCCGCTGATACTTCCTATATAAAAGTGTTTGTATTATATTACATATCATAGCGTTATTTAAATCATTCAATTTGGACTTATACATTTTACACAAGTAACACGATTTTCGCAAGACTTTGGTTTACAAACAATTTACTTTATACAACTCATTTTACTTGGTTATACATTTAACCATACAATATACTTTTATTTATACATATCATTTGATCTTATCGCTTTTTAAATGACTTACAAAACAAAACAATTTACAAGGTTCATGACTGACTTTTACTAAACAACTTTTTCTTAAACTTAAGTCATGAATCCTATTTTCACAAAACCTATATATCTCACAGGCATTTTTATGCTGACGTACCTATTTTCACATGTGTTTTCAGGAGCTTTTGCATAGGATGATGATTGTGACACTAGGACGGACCTGTGCCTTAGAGACTTAAAAAGAAGATAGACTTAGTTTAATTATGTTATGAACTCTTGGTTTCATGTTTAAAGACAATGTAACTCGTTTGTTTGATAAATAAAATATAACTTTGTATGCCATGGTTGTGAAACAATCAATTCTGTTACAACAATCCCCGACGTTTCCGCCACGTTTGATTGTTCCACGTGGTCGGGGTGTGACATCATAGGTGCATGGACTAGCTAGCTATGTACCAGTCTGTTTAGGATCGTGGGTGCTTCCGTCTCACGTGACTTGGTTTGTTGTTATTTGTAGTCACGTAGTCTGATATCTGTTTCTGATCTGATATGTTTATAATATTGTAACAATCCGGAATTTATAAAACTCTAAATCAGAATTATAAAGTGCTAATTAAACAGGAACAAGCTAACTAGGAAATTATAACCCAGTCAGCTACGAGCCTTATAGTGGCATATAATAAGGTTAAAACACTTAGATTATAAATTAAACAAAGCTAAGGGACCAAACTTGCAAAGATTGAAAGTGGTATGTTAAAATAAGAAATTAACACACCAAACACCCACGTACATGAGTGCCTGGTCGAACAGAACAAGAGGGGGGCGATCAGGGATTCCTTTTCAAACCCAAATCCTCACAAAAGCTCAAAATTAGAAGCCTAAATCAAGTCTAAATCAATTTTCGAGCACACATTCATGATCACCTAGTTGAAAGGATCATAAGGTATGCAAAATCGTGATGTTTTGATTCATCATAAATTCTAGGTTAATTGTGAGAAATTGAAATTGAAATTGAGCTTAAATATGTCATGCATGGATGAATCTTGAAGTAATATGATGTCTAGAGTTAAACCCTAGATGATTCTTGTGAAAACCTTGCATCATACTTGTAGGGTTTGTGATTACATGGTAAGTGATTAATAAGATTGTAGAAGTTAGACAAACACTGAGATCATGACTTTCTATTTTAGTGAAACTGAAATTATGTGTTAAATTCAGTAAAATATTGATGTTGAAACTTGTTGCAATTTCCCAATTGAAGTGAATATAGAGGAAATAACATGTCAAGAAGCTAGTAATGATTATGTAGGAATTTGACCCGCTAGGTGTTTGTTGAAACGCCTAAATGAGGAATAAAATGTTAAATCGGACAAAAACGCAGATTTGATTATCAAAATAAATTGTCCATTATTGATTATAAAAGAGTTCTAAATTGATGATGAATGGAACTCTTTAGGGAAAGCATCCGGATCGTCAAGTGGACAAGCTGGAGGTGAAACACGCTTGAAGGGTGCACTTTGAAGGTACCCGACTTATAATTTCGCTACATTATGTTTAATTGTTAGTCTTATTTTGTTATATTGAAAATTTGGTAAACAAGGAAAACCCGTTAAGCCACGAGAGCGACAAAGTGTCTTAGACAAGTAACACGGGTCAAAACATGTGCTAGAAATAGAGTTCGGATGTCTCTAGTAATGGTGATACCCATCCGGTATCCAAACGGGTCAAAACAAGTTGAGTTACAAACATGAAAGTTAATAACCACCTCTTGTGATTGGTTATATATATATATATATATATATACAAATCATGCGTAGGCTGTGTCATGGACACGCTAATTCATTGCAAAAGCATGAGCCCTTGTAGAGGGATTATAGTTCAGAACAATTATTTGTCAATCGATTCCGAAAAGTATGATTGAATCCTTGGAATTAAGCATGATAGTTATTGCATAAGCAACCCTCGGGAGGGGAGCAAAAGCTCATATTTGGTAAATGTAGAAACGGGTGTATTGGCCTAAAGTGTATGATGATAATAATGCATATTGTGGAACTTGTAGACAAATGGGTCGAATAAATAAGAGACGAATTATAACATAACTGTTTTTGAAATAATATTTTATGCGAATCGTGTTGATAAACATGTCCGTAATTAAATTACGGTCACGTAGGAAAAAGAATCGGCTAAAACGGACGCACGAGTCAAAAGTTACGCCGATTTAAAGTTTAGAACTAAGAAAAATGGTGTTGGGCTGAATTAGCAGCACCAAACAACAACAGTCTGTCGAAAATCCTTGCTGGCGCCGCGCCACGGCTGAAAGCACCCACCGTCGCGCGACGCGACGGCGGTGGCGCTGCGCGACGCTGCTCCTCTCCTTCCTCGCGCGACGCCAACATCCCAAAACCGAGATTCTTTGTTTTTTTGATACTTTTGAGTATGGAACTTGTTTATTCTTGAATATTAAAGAGTCAAAACTAATTATTTCCGTGGTTTTAACCGTAGGTGAAGATGGGCCTAACCCGGATGGTGATCAAGCATACATCAAGAACCGAACGCACTAAATGAAGCTTCCGCATTTTGTCTATTTTGTTTTACAAATATGTAATCGCTTGAAACTAAGTTTTAAAGGTTATCTAGTAGTTTGATGACTTGAATATTATGACCTAGTAAGGTTTTAAAACCATGAAAGTTTTTGTAAACTCCTAAATATTTGTACTAAATGCAAGTTTTGTATCACTAAACTAGTTATATTAAGTCGGGTGTTACAAATATTATCTGGTATGCTTTGTATGTCTGATTATGTTCTGCCTCAGATTATGTTCAGTATTTGTTCAAGTATCAGTTTTGGTTTTGTGTTCAAGAATTTCATATTTCGTTCTTTATGTCCTTTCTTTACTTGTACTATTTGATTTTTCCGTTACTGGGCAACCTTTGGCTCAGCCGTAGTTTTCTTTGTTGTGTTTTTCTTATTTGTTGACAGGTAATCCGGGGAATGTTGGGAACTGGTGATGATGAGAGTAAAATGCGGTTCAAGAATAAAGACTTTTATTTATTTCAGTATTTTGAATTAATTAATACTTAGAATTCTTGGTTGTTTTTTGAAAATTTTGGTTGTCTTTTGGATCCTATTTTTCCTTGTTAAACGGTTTGAGTTTGGTTTTTGATATCTGTAATAGTGACACGTCAGCCCTATTCGGGTCGGGGTGTTACACCAAGATTGATCTTCGGTCGGGCTATCATCAGCTAAGGATTCAGGAGGAGAGGATACCAAAGACTGCGTTCAGGACTCGTTATGGACACTACGAGTTCCTTGTAATGCCGTTCGGATTGACTAACGCGCCAGAAGTGTTTATGGATTTGATGAATCGTGTATGTAAGCCATATCTCGATAAATTTGTCATTGTATTTATCGACGATATCCTGATTTATTCACGGACGAAGGAGGAGCACGGGCAACATCTCAGAGCCATTCTAGAACTACTAAAGAAGGAAAAACTCTATGCAAAGTTCTCGAAATGCGAAATTTGGATTCGCGAGGTACAGTTCCTCGGTCATGTGGTAAACGAGAATGGTATTCATGTGGATCCCACAAAGATTGAAGCAATAAAGAACTGGGAAACTCCCACAACACCGACTGAGATTCGACAGTTTTTGAGACTAGCAGGCTATTACCGCAGTTTCATCGAGAATTTCTCCAAGATAGCTCAACCGCTCACATCCCTTACTCAGAAGGACAAGAAGTATGATTGGGGAGATAAACAAGAAGAAGCCTTTCAACTACTCAAGAACAAGCTATGCGATGCACCGATACTATCTCTACCCGAAGGCTCGGAAGACTTCGTGGTATATTGCGACGCTTCGCGTCAGGGATTGGGTTGCGTGCTCATGCAACGCCAAAAAGTCATAGCTTATGCATCACGCCAGTTGAAAGTACATGAGAAGAATTATACCACTCACGACCTGGAGCTAGGCGTGGTGGTATTTGCCTTGAAGATTTGGCGACATTATTTGTATGGTACTCGATGTACTATCTTCACGGATCACAAGAGTCTGTAGCACATATTTGATCAAAAGGAACTTAATATGCGTCAGCGACTATGGGTTGAGTTGCTGAATGATTATGACTGTGAGATCAAGTACCGTCCTGGAAAGGCAAATGTGGTAGCAGACGCCTTAAGTCGAAAGGAAAGGGTTAAGCCCATAAGGATTTGAGCTTTAGAAATGACTATCCAGACGAATCTCACTTCACGCATACGTGACGCACAACAAGAAGCTCTTAAGAAGGAAAACCTTAAGGCTGAATATCGCCAGGGAATGGAGAAGAAGTTAGTGCCAAATGAGGAAGGAACCTTATACTTCATGGGACACATTTGGGTTCCGCTCTATGGCGGAATACGAGAGGTTACTTTTATGAAGCTCACAAATCGAGGTACTCGATTCACCCAGGATCGAACAAAATGTACCAAGATCTGAAAGATTTCTACTGGTGGCCAAGACTCAAGAGCGACGTAGCTATTTATGTTGGGAAATGCTTAACCTGTGCTAAGGTTAAAGCCGAGTATCAGAAACCTTCCGGTCTCTTGCAACAACCTGAAATACCCATGTGGAAGTGGGAACAAATTTCGATGGACTTCATAACGAAATTACCAGGACTCCTAGAGGGTACGGTATGATATGGGTAATAGTGGATCGATTGACAAAGTCTGCACACTTCCTACCTATTCGAGAGAAGGATAGCACTGGAAAGCTAGCTGAGCTTTACCTCAAGGAGATAGTGGCACGTCATGGAGTGCCTATCTCGATAATCTCAGACAGGGATGGAGGATTTGTATCAAGGATTTGGCAATCTTTTCAGGAAGCCTTTGGATCTCAATTAAATCTGATAACGGCCTTTCACCCGCAAACAAACGGACAGAGTGAACGAACCATACAAACACTGGAAGACATGCTTCGCGCATGTGTGATGGATTTGTGTGGCAGTTGGGATACTCATCTACCGCTAGTTAAGTTTTCCTATAATAACAGTTACCATACGAGTATTCAAGCGGCACCGTTCGAAGCCCTTTATGGTCGTAAGTGCCGTTCACCGTTGTGTTGGGCAGATGCTGGAGATAAACAGATGGTTGGCCCCGAACTTATTCAAGAAATGACAGATAAGATCATGCAGATCCGAGAGCGCATCAAAGCGGCTCGTGATCGACAAAAGAGCTAAACCAATCGAAAACTGAAACCTTTAGAATTCGAGGTAGGAGATAGAGTTTTGTTGAAGGTCTCACCTTGGAAAGGTGTAGCGCGATTCGGAAAACGTGGCAAGTTAAATCCGCGATACATTGGGCCATTCAAGATTTTGGAAAGGGTTGGTACCATAGCATACAAACTAGAATTACCAGAGGAATTGAACGTTGTACATGATACATTCCATGTGTCGAATCTTAAGAAAAGCCTAACCCAGGAAACAGTCATCATCCCTATGGATGAAGTGCACATCAACGACAGTCTCCAATTCATTGAGGAACCCGTTGAGGTTATGGACTGGAAAGTCCACAAGACTCGGAGAAGTCGCATCAAGCTAGTCAAGGTTCTTTGGAATTCGCGTCACGGCCAGAGTTTACTCGGGAGCATGAAGACCAAATGAAATCAAAGTATCCGCATTTGTTTCCAAACTCCCCTGCGACTGATAACACAACTTAAAATTTTGGGACGAAATTTTCTTAACGTGGGGAGAATTTGACAACCTTCAACTTTCCGTGTATCCGTACAATTATTAAACATTAATTTGTAACATAATGACTGTGCCTGATTTGAAGTAATTACATGAATGATTTTCTGCTTACTGTCATATACCTTACTGTCATATACATACAAGTGCATCACATGTTGCATGATTTCATATCATTATTGCATGCAACACATTATGATCCAATTAGTGCACAAAACAAAGTTAGCACAGTTATCAGACAAACCAGAAGTACTGACGGGAGTTCAGTACTCAGACAGACACGATGTTAAGACACAGAATGAGCCCGAAACCAAGAGTTGCACTAGTATAGTGTGTAGGAAAGTAAGGATCATAAAACTGCCTTCCTAGTGATAGTTTAAGTGCAAGAAAGTGTCCGAAATACATTAAATGTGCAGAATTTTACAAAATTCAGCAATAATCAGCTTTTTAACAACATTATATAATGCAGAATTTTGGTTTAATGGTCCAGAATACTTCCCTAAGTGTCGGGAATCAAAACTGTCACAAAAGGGAACATAAAACACACTAAACTGTGTAATTTAGCACCTTAACGAACCGTTAACCAACCGAACAACCGGACACTACCCGAAACACCAAATATTCACTAGAAGCATTGTTTTAACATTTCTAAGCTAGTTATGGTCACCGAACATCATAATACATCTTATAAAAATATAACACTTATAACACTAAAACTTACACTTAGAATTCAACTAACTTAACTAACTAAACAACTGAAATTTAACCATATACACTGTCACACCCCGACCGCGTTAAAACAACAAACCGCGGCGGAAACGTCAGGGAGTGTCATAACAGAATCATTGTTTCACAACACATGGATCAAAGTTTCATTTTATTGAATTAGTTTATTACATTGTATTGGAATTAGAAACAAAACATGAACAAATTAACTTTCATTGTTATTAAGTCATTAAGGACTCGTCCATCCCTATGTGAGCATGCATCAATATCATCATCAAACATCATCAACTATGATACCTGAAACACATGTGAAAATACGTCAGCATAAAAATGCCGGCGAGTACATAGGTATTATGTGAGTGTCAGATTCATGGCTCGTTTACATTTCGAAATGACTCGGACAACTTTATAAATCAATATTAGAAAAAGACCAGTTTTGTAAAATGTTTATATTATCCATTAAAATAACCAAGTCGAAACAGATTTGTTATAGTTTATAAAACCTCGATGCCATGAACCTTAACTCAAAAACATTTGTTTATGTAAAGCCAAATCGTAAAACGTTTTTGTAATAAAACTCGAAGGGTTTACATTGTTAGAAAATCCTTGTAATATAACTTTGTTTTGATAACATTTGCCCAAGTAATCTAGATAACGCAACGTTATATAATGTGTTAAAAGCACTTATATATAGGAAGTACCAGCGGCGTATCCACCATGCTTTTATCACATTACACCCGCCCCGTCACCTAATCACTTCCCTAACCCAACGGTTCAAACAGTTCAAATAGATCAAACAGTTCCAAACGGTTCAGATAAATCAAACAGTTCCAAAAGGTTCACATAGATCATACAGTTCCAAATGGTTCAAATGGATCAAATAATTAACACGGATCATACAGTTCCAAACGGTTCAAACGGATCAAATAACTCACACGGATCATACAGTTCCACACGGTTCAAACGGATCAAAATGTAAAACAATGTGTCCATATGCTGGATGAACATATGCGACAAAATGTATTGTAAATCAATGTGCTAGCATGCTAATAAAACATACATAGCAAAAACATGGAAGAAATCATGTACTATACGTGTACTAATGAACATAGCAAGTATACATTATAAAAGCACGAAAAACATGAAAGTAACAAGTAGGCACATGTGTTTCACCCAAAAATGTTTGAAAACAGTAAAAGAGGGGACTATGTACTCACTTGAGGATGCTTAGAAGTCTTGAATAACAACCAAGAAAAGCTAGAGGGATCACGGAATCAAACGACACCTAATATAGGTAACTATATTAATAACCGGACCTAAATCGGAAGATCAGATAGGATGAGGTTTCGTAAACCAAATCAGTATTGGAACTCATGTGATATGGTTTAACAAGGCCTACATACTAAAACAGAACCTATCCTAAGTGCTTACGACCCATTACGACTCGTTTAGGTAGCTTATGCTACTTTAGCGCGTCGTTTGCGTAGAACGCGTTCGGAACGCCTAACTAGTCCTATGACAAGTATTATATGCCTAAAAATGTTTAAATATGTTGCATAATCAGTTAAGTGACAAAAGTTTAAGTTACATATGCTTAAATACCAATTATGCATGAAAAGGGCATTTTGGTCATTTTACCTAAGGCATATAAACAACCTATCATACAATTAATTAAACTAAGTGACCATAAGGTATAACCTCGGAAGGTTATTCCCTATACTACTATGGTCACTGAACTTGCTTGGCCAGATCCTAATGATCGACCAAACGGGTCGGTTTCGAAAGCCTAAGCGGTTGTTTAGACCTCTTATCTTTCGACCCTATATAAGCACTAAACTAAGAGTGACGAGTTAAACATGTTAAAACATGTTTAACTAAGTTTGAAAACAAGTTTGATATCAAAACAAAGGGTTTTGATACCCAAGAATAGTTTGGTTGCAAAATACGCATAAACGCGCATTTTGACCGAAACTATGACTCGTCACAATACCTAATCAACGTGGTAATCAGTAGGTATAGTCACAAGGGACTATGACCATCGTGATTACGCTCACATTGCGAAGTTCAAACGAACTTTGTGTTGACCATTAACCGGTCAAAGCAGAAATTCAAACACTGTTTGACTTTCACGCTTAAAAACGCATAAAAGCATGAAAGAAGCTTACAAAGGGTCCAAGCTAGGAAGAACTTGATCTAAATACTCATGTATGAAGCATAAAGCTTCAACTTAGAGCATAAAATCAGATCAAGGTGTGAGGAAACAAGTGAATGGAAGTGGGTATTTATCGATTTCGGTCCACCGTTAAGATCATTCCTCGATTCATGAGCTTCAATCTCAACCATCCATGTGTGCCCATTGTTTTGTAATACAATGGGTGCCTAAAGCAAGCACATTGGATGAAGAAACCATGTGCAAAAGACCTGAAACCAGCTGCTGAATCAGAAAATTAGTTTGCTGATCTGGGCAGTTTACGCGCCAGCGTAAGATTACCCTACATCTTACGCGGCCCGCCTAGCCAAGTTTGGCAGAATTACAATTTAGCCCTTGCAAGTCCAAAACTTGCTATTTGATGCATTTTTGACACGATTAAGCCCCGTTAACCTCATTTCAAGGCTATAAAATGAAGTAAAGTATAGAGAACTTAAAATATGCTCAAAAACATCTCGGATGTCGGTTCATTTGGTCGTACGGTCGCGTTGTTTGGTTAATTACGACGAAACACGGACGGACGCGATAAACGATCCAAATTATGCGACGAATGAAATTTTATCATGCCAATCACTAAAATAAAGTATTTTAATGATTACATAAATTTTGGATGTCCGGTTATTTTCAAAACGTAAGATATGCGTGAAAATGCAAACTTGTGCACTTTTTGACGCTTTTAGTCCCTATTGATCAAATAAGTTTATTTTTGCGCATCAAACACCTCAAAGCCTATTTCTAAGCTATGTAAAGGATATTTAGGGCATGTTCAACTTATGATCAAGTTCCAAAATGTTCGATACTGTAAAAATCGGCATACTTTCGCAGTTTGACACAAATACCCTCCGATCGAATAGACTTGTTTTCAACACGCCAAACCATCCAAAACTTATTTCTAAGTTATGTAAAGGTTATTTAAGGTATATTAAGCCTATCTCACTATTCTGGAGTGTTCGTCGCTTAAACTAATTGCGTTTACGCATCAGTTTCCGTATAACCTTCCAGAAAGCGATTTAAAGCTCGAAATCGAACAAGAATTGATATGTGAAAATGATACACATATATATACAAATACTAAGTATGAAACACAATATTTCATTGATTTGGTATTTGTTTGGTGGTTGAAGTGACACAGATGTCACAGTCTCCGCTACTTTAGGAAATTTCTTCCTGAAATTTATTCGTAGGAGTCTGTCTGTGACGTTGTGTTAGATAATTGTCTTGCATAGAATCTAGGGTGTCATCTATTTGCGTAGAGTAACCCATCAAAGATATGCAAGGCATAATCTTGTCATTTCCCAGTCGATATAGTTTAAAGCGAAAAATGAGTGGATGATTCATTTTTCCTTAACAGGTACTTTGTCAGAGTGGAAATGACGGAATAATCAAAAGGATATTCATTTCCTTTGACGGATATTGACCATAAGTGAAAATGGACGGATTCATTTTCCTCAACGGGTCCTTCGTCAGAAATGAAAATGAATGAATAATCAAAAGGATATTCATTTCCCTCGACGGATATTCTTCAGAAGCGAAACTGGACGGATTCATTTTCCTCAACGGGTTCTTCGTCAGAAATGGAAATGAATGAATAATCAAAAGGATATTCATTTCCCTCGATGGATATTCTTCAGAAGCGAAAATGGACGGATTCATTTTCCTCAACGGGTTCTTCGTCAGAAATGGAAATGAATGAATAATCAAAGGGATATTCATTTCCCTCGACGGATATTCTTTAGAAATGAAAATGAACGGATTGAGTCATTTTCCTCAACGGGTATTCTTTAGAAGTGGAAATGAAGGGGTAAACAAAAGGATATCCATTTCCCTCAACGGATATTCTTCAGAAATGAAAATGAACGGATTGAGTCATTTTCCTCAACGGGTATTCTTCAGAAATGGAAATGAAGGGGTAAACAAATGGATATTCATTTCCCTCAACGGATATTCTTCAGAAACGAAAATGAATGGATTGAGTCATTTTGCTCAATGGAAATGAAGGGGTAAACAAAAGGATATTCATTTCCCTCAACGGATATTCTTTAGAAGTGAAAAATGAATAGCTAGTTCATTTTTCCTCAATGGGTGCTTCATCAGAAATGGAAATGAATAGAGTTAACTCTAGACACATGACAAAACTTGCTGTGGTTTCTGTGCACTAAATCCTATAATTATGTATGCATCCATAATTACGTAGTTCCTTGCACAGTCCGCACAGTTTGTTTTATAATGTGAAGGGGATAGAATTTAAACAAACTCAAGATAACTAAGATTAGGTCAACACATAAACACATAAGCACATAATTGTTTTCTTGATTATTAATTTGTTATCAGTTCGTTTTTAATTGTTGTTAACTTGTTGTTGATTTGAACATGGGTATTCAAGGTACACCAGGAACCCAGTCGATGGACTTCAACATCCTCAAGAATCTATCTGATAAGATAGAATGTTCTTAGAAGAATTTGATTTTGATTACAAGGAATCATAACATTCGAATTAAGGTACTGTAACACCTCAAAATTTCGTGTTCAATGATATAACGACACGTGTCATGTACGACAAAAAGGCGTGATAAACCGGATGTAATTAAAGATGAATGACAGGATTAAAAAGTGTCGTCATGTTAACTTTTGCACCTCTGAACGACCTCGTTATAAATCCCAAGACCCAAATCTATAATCTAAAACACCCGGTATATATTTTAAATCCGCTAAATTCTAGAATATCTGATTCATAATTCATTTGGTGGACTCCTACGAAAATAAAGCATGATAAACCTTCAATTTCGGGACTTTATTTTGAAATCAAACGAAACATACCAAAGTGGTAGGGTATGATACAGTAATAAGCACTTATTGGAGGTTCCTAGATGATAATTGAGGCCCCAAAGTTGGAAAATAAGGTTGCCCTTTCGAAACACCAACAAACAAGCAAGTTTGGTCCCTGATATCAAGCTTACGGACCGTAAGCTTGGGGACCTTACGGTCCGTAAGGCAGCCCCCAGCAACATAAAACAGGCAGCAGCCTGTTGTGCGCGATTTTAACCATTCTAGCCGGTTTTTCTCAATCTTGGGCGACCCCTAAAATGTTTTAGGGTACTAGGGACATGTGTAAACGATTTGTGGTCAATTATAGCCTTTGTTGTCAACATGTTATGGTGATTAAACCCACTATAAAAGGCCATAGAATTGCAAACATTCTTTCATTCAATTCTGATCAATTGTGGAGCTTCCAAGCTGATTACAAGACCTCCCTAATCATCATTAAGCACTTGTAAGTATACTAGACCTTCTCTAATTAAGTTTAGCCTAGTATTAAAACTTAAAAGTCAAACCGTCGTACTTACGGTTTGACTTCGGGATTAGTTATAAATGGCTCAGTCATATATCGATTTAAAAGTACCGTTAAGTAGGTAATTATATGGGTATTAAACCCTTATAAGGGCACGTACAGATTCCAGACCTAACTAGGTCGTTTGTCGAGTCAAACGTTGACCGAAAAAGTCAACATAAATGTAAATTGCAATTTAATGCACAATTAACAATACGAGAGGCGTGTAACCTGTTTTAACTTTCATATAACTTGGTAATAAGCATAATAACTTATCTAAGCTCGTTTTATTCGACAATTTCCTGTTTAGACCCGGTTCGGAACCGAAAGTCACATAGTTTGACTTTCACTTTGACTTTCAGTTCTGACCCGTTAAGGCATGTTTTAGAAATGCCTCAGAGCTTAAATTGGATTAGGTTACATGTTAGAACAACCCTCTGTGATTACCCACCTTGGTTCATTAGTTATCCAATTAATATGCAAGTTTCCGTTAATTGCTCATATGTTGACCGTTATGCCCTTATTACCTTAAAACGTAATTTATGAAAATGTAAAAGTGTAGAAACCTTGATTACTGATATATAAACTTGTATGCAAAGTTTGACATCAGTTTGACTTGTAGATTAAGAGTTATGCTCATTATCGCAAAATTAAAGCTTTATGTTAATAAAACGGCGTAATTAGCGTATAGCCTAGTTAAGCCTACTTTTAGGTATCAAAATTAATACCCACTGATGTAATATATTATTTTGGGATTTTTAAAGATTTTTAATTAATTTTAGGCTGAGCATAACTAGTAGTCGTAGGCTTAATCCGGTAATTTGTCGGTTTTGCCCTTACGGGCCATAAAATGAGTTTTAATTATCTAAACGACTCCAAAGCTTTTGCTACTGATCACATATGATAAATAAATTATTTTAAGCCTTCTGGAAATATAAAAATATCAGATTTAAGTATCAAACCCGGAAATGGCCTTTAATCGCCATAATTAGCGTTTTTAACGCATAGTATGTCTTAAAATCATATTGGACATACCCAGGTTGATACCTACTGATATATGAGGCAAATTATGTTATTTTAACAGTAAGCAAAGGTTGATTAACTCGGACTTCGTTTTTGAGCTTTTCGGCTTATGTGAAATTACCAAAATACCCCTACGGGGCATAGTTTGGTTAAAGATGATAAATTTCACATATATGCTTTAGCCTACTGTTATAACTTATCAAATTGAGTATTTTTGCTGTTTACATCAGACCTGTAACTCAGTTAAACATCTAAACTCTTTTACAACCTTTAAAATGACCAAACTACCCCTACGGGGCATAGTTTGTGTTTAAATTCATTTCGGGCATAATAAAAGACATCCTACTGATGTCACAACATATTTGAAGCATATTAACTTAGGAAACCTGTATATGGCTCTTGCGGATACCCGTTACGCTTATTTCACGTTCGGTTTATGTAACAAGTTTACATAAATTAGCCGAAACGGGTCAAACCTTATCGGTTTTATCTCAAAATCCAGAATGTGAATAATAAACCCATATTAAACAAGTATTCAAACTTGTCGGGTCTAAATCACATTCTATCCGGTCTTCGCTTAATCGTGCGTACGAACCGTGTCTTTGAAACTAGCCGGTCTAAGCTTAAGCTTAATAAAAGACCCGTTAGTATTCTAATAGGTTATATTAAACCTTCATTCCAGATTAGGAGAACCAGTAAAAGCTACGTGCATTTTGCTTATTGTGATTTATACTTTGCATCAGGTAAATACTTTTAACTTGTTTTCCCTATACGGGCTTGGGTTACGGTATATAGCATACCGCTTGATCGAGCATCAAATCTCCACGCTTAGTGGGTAGTTGAATAATTTGATCGGCTCGTTTAAACAGTCTTGTTTACTTTACAGCCTTTGGGGGGTTAATGACCATGTCCCGGATATCCTCGGCATTATCTTACGAGATGGCCACGACCTGAGCACGGGGTGTAGGCGTACACCTGTCAGTGTATAACTCATTATTGTGGTGTGTCTATTGATCTTTAACCCGGACTAGATCTGGGCTACTGAACGCATAAGTAACATGTAATTCGTTCACAAGATTATAATATTAAATAATTCTCCCAAGTTAAAAAGATTAATTTTGCCTCTGTGCATTTTAATCAAATTATAAAAGATATTTTGTGCCACGTGCATCCAAACCAATTTTCAATCATTTTTCAAAATGAGTCAGTTGAATGTATTTACCAGTGTAAACTGACGTATTTTCCCAAAAAAATTAAATGCAGGTACTAAGCGAAATTGGCTGGGATTCTCCTAAGCATCTTTAGAAGTCTCGCAAGTTTAAGATGCCTAAAAGTCTGTTGAACTATTGTTTCCATTTTATGTTCGATCCTTCTGTGGATAAACTTCCGGATATTGTGACTTTGATTACAATAAATAAATTCGGTTATATTATATTTTAAATTTGCTTCCGCTGTGCATTATTATATTGTGTTGTTTGACTATTACGTTGCCAACCACGTCACGATACTCCCTCACCGGGCCCACCGGTGACACTCGGAAATCGGGGTGTGACAGGTTGGTATCAGAGCCAACACTGAGTGAATTAAACACTAGCCTTTTGTGTTTAATCTCAGTACACAATTGCACATATCTAAACTTCTGAGTCTAGACTTAACTTAGGAATATTCTCAATCCTAATCTTGAAATTTTACTTCCAAATTTTTATTAGATACGTCGCCAAGCAAAGAAGCCGTAATAGGAGTTCTCCACACCCGGAGCCCTGAGATGCTGAGCTTCGTACCGCGACTAGAATGAAACGAGCATCCAAGGAGAAAGCATTCAGAAATAAAATGAAGAAGAAACTCCTTTTACTGAAGATCGTTTACTTAATAGTCCTTATAAGGACATAATTATCTTTCAGTCCCTCCGAGGACACATTATTCCTTTTAAGTCCCGCTTAGGGCAACTTTATACTTTTATTTTTATATAATGGAATGATTAAGTTTAAACTTTCATTCTAAATAAGAAATATTAAATAAATGGAAAAATAACATTTCTTTTTGCAAGATCTACCATTATAATAAAATGGCAAAATCTAAAAGGACAAGACCTAGCTTCGGGTCATATTAAGACCGGCCAAGATGGCAGTTCCGCAATTTAGATTCAGATCCATATTTACACCTCAATTTAAAAATTGTTCTGCGTTAATTATAAATTAAGAATCTTAAGTGTGAAACCTAGCCTCGGGTCAATTATAAGACCGGGCCAAGATGGTAAGACCTGTTAAAAAGATTCAAATCATTAATTAAGAATCTTAAGTGTGAAACCTAGCCTTGGGTCAATTATAAGACCGGGCCAAGATGGTAAGACCTGTTTAAAAGATTCAAATCCCTGTAAACATCTTAAACCATGTTAACACTCCCGGTAGATGTGATTCATTTAAAAATCACACACGTCATTTTTATATAGGATTCTTCAAAAGATTCCTAACCCAGTTTAATGATCTCTGAATCCTGGGTTTACATCATTAATTAAGATGATCATATTTTAACCCTACGTGGTAATATAGTGCCTACGGGCCTTGCTCATTTCTACATGAGCCAAAATACAGTGGTAGCTATGACTCCCTGTCAGATAAGGGTAATTAACTAGGTTCGAACCTCAAATGCTTTGATTCTCTGAAATCCTAGCATATAATTTATAATTGTCCTTGTGACTAGGCCTATTGTGCCAATATACTCAAATGCTTTGATTCTCTGAAATCCTAGCATATAATTTATAATTGTCCTTGTGACTAGGCCTATTGTGCCAATATACTTACATGCTTTGATTCTCTGAAATCATAAGCTTATAATTTATAAATGTCCGTGTGACCAGGCCATTGGGTGCCACTAATAAAACTATTAATGTTTTATAATTAGGATAAAATATAATAGAAATCCTAAGTAAATATATGATTAATGAATTAACCAAACATGGTCTCTGTTTACCATGGTTAATGAATTTCCCTAAGGGGCAATTCAGTAATAAACATCCCTTATAAGGGAAGTGCCTACGGGCTATAGTTAATGTCCTCTGAGACTGAAGACAGTGGCAGCCTACGGCTCCCTGTCAGGAAAAGGTAATGAACTTTGATTCAAACCTTATTGCCGCGATTCTCTGAAATCATGGCTTATAAATTTAACTTGTCTACGTGACTAAGCCATTTGTGCTATTATTATTAACTTATGAATTAGGATTATGATAAAAATCCTGAATAAAATAAACATCCTTCCTTCCCTGTCAGTATGCATTATGACAGGAAATCTTAAAGGTGAAACCTAGCCTACGCGGCCAAGATGGTGAAACCTACTCAAGGAATTCAGATCCTTGTTAACATCTAAGAACGTGTTAGCACCCTCGACAAATAGGATTCGAGAAAAATCACAACAGTCATCCTTATATTGGATTCTTCCAATTCCTATATCTAGCCTAGTGATTTAGGAATCATGGCTTATATCATCCTATAAGATGATCATTTTTATGAACATCCGTTAGTGATGAAGTGCCTACGGGCTAAACTTGTTGTCCGATAAGACAACGACAGTGATGGTCTTTGACCTCCTGTCTAAAATATTGGACTATGTCCAAACATAATAGTCTATATGATCAATGCGATCATGACTAATATCATCTAATACGATGATAATATTATTTAACATCCTTTAGTGATGTTTTGCCTACGGGCTATAATATATTGTCCATTTGAGACATTGACATTGTTATCTTTATGATTCCTTGTCTGAGGTGGTGAGCTATGCTCAAGCCAAAATAGTCAATATGATTAATGCAATCATGACTTATATCTCCTAATAGGATGAACCTATTATAAACATCCATTAGTGATGTTTCGCCTATGGGCCATATTATATTGTCCATGTGTGACGAAGACATTGTGATCTTTACGATTCCCTGTCCAAGGTAGTGAGCTATGCTCAAACCTAATAGTCGATATGATCAATGCGAGCATGACAAAAATCATCAATACAATGATTAAAGCATTTTTCAACATCCTTAATGATGTTTTGCCTAAGGGCTATATTATGTTGTCCAATTGGGACGAGGCAATTGTAATCTTTTGTGATTCTTTGCCAAGGGGGTGAGCTATACTCAAATCCCATAGTCTATACTCGTAGCGATCCTGACTAGTATCATCAGTATGATGATCATAATATTAACATCCCTTGCGATGAAATGCCTACGGGCTATACCCTATTCTAGTGTCGGTAAGACAACGATAGTAGTAATCTTTATGATCCCCTGTTCAAAATGGTGTGATTGTACCCAAACCTAATAGTCAATATGATCGATGTGATCATGACTAATATCATTAGATACGATGGTTATATATAAACATCCATTAGTGATGTTGATTGGCTTCTTTTCTGCCAAATGAATCGTCTTTCAAGACGATGACGGTTGTGGTCTATGACTCCCTGTCCAAAGGTGAAAACCACGTTCAAACCGTGAAGCCCTAATCTAATAAAATTGCGGCTAATAAATTAAGGTCCTTGATGATAGACCATCGGGTTATGCTTTAAAGTCATTCATGACAAGCCTATGTGCTATATTTTGTCATTCGAGACAAGCTAACATATTAAATGTTAACATTCCTGGTGACATGCCTTTGTGCCAGAATTGATAAATGTCCTTATGACAAGGCCGTTTGTGCTATATCTAAATGACAGTTACGACAAGGCCTTCGTGCCGTATAATCATTTATGTCCTTCGTGACTAGGCTTTATGCCATATCTTTCTACGTCCATCGAGACAGGCTTCTATGCCATATGTGTATACATATAATAAAGGTCTTGTAAGGCAAGCCTTTTGAGCTATTTATAATCGTCCTTGTGACAAAGACAGTTGTGACATTATGGTCCCCTGTCAAGCAGGTATTGGACTCACTCCAAACCTTAAATGCCATTGATAGTCAGCAAAATGTAATAGATATACATTCAAAAAGCATTCGTTAAGAATGTTCAGAACAGAATAGCCCATACGGTTTATGAATGCCGTGGCTAATCTAAGTCAGGTCATCAGAATGATGACTAATAAGTGTTAAATCTTGGTGATTAGTACCAAGTTTCGAGCATGGAAAACTCGGATGAGGTAGACGACAGTCGCAATACTATTAATGCGACGAAAGTTAATAAAACTGCAAACGTAAACCTCAATATCAATGGAGTTAATCTCCAGGCTGTGGTTGACGCAGCAGATAGAAGGACCATAGAAAGGTCATGAGACAATCCAAAGAGCCGAATGCTTCTCGCTCTAAATCTCATTCAAAACCATGTTTAAATTGCTCATGAGGAGATTTTGTTCACACTTCGTATATGAAGGATGAACCAAAAGAAGGAGAATAACTCCCAGAAATCTGAGAAAGAGAGCAAGTACAGGCTTAATAAAAAGCAACGAAAGTTCAGTAAGAAGCCTGTATACCTCAGAGACTGCTTCAGCATTATTAGATGGATGTTTTATATCCATTAGGAACCTCTTTCCCGATGTCCTAAGTTTCGTTAAATATAAGGGCTCCATATAGTGATAAAAATCGAAGGTTGCCTTAAAAATCAAACCCATATTGTGGGTGATAAGAAGCAATTAATTATCAAGACTCCTTATGAGACAACCCACGTAATTACACGTATCCGTACGATTAATAAATATTAAACATAAAAAAATGGTGGAATTGGCCGTCCCCGGAATCGAACTTGGGTCTAGGCCGCACCCTTTCGCGCGCCTAGCCAACTGAGCTAGGTGCCTAGTTTGTTAAACTTCCATTATTGATTAAATATAAGCACTTGTACAATAAACTTCCTTGTCATTTATCAATGATAATTTATGCTAAGTGTCCTGTTTTAATACAGGCAATAATAAATCTTCATGAACCATAAACCTAGCAAATTTTTTTTTTATCATCCACAAGGTATAACTACCAAGGAAACCATGGTAACCGATTCTATTGGATCGGCAAGGAGTCCTTCCGAAAATCTAAGAGCACTCTTTCTTTGCATAGAGTACGACAACATATGTTATTTTAATTATTCTTCTCATTGTTTTCTATCGCCTGCGAATGCCAAACTATGTTTGATAAAAGTGCCATATGAGGATTGGCGTATCCTAGTGTGTCCCATAGATTATTTCCATGTCTGATCAGCATGGAGGTTTAATACATGGAACCCCTAAGATATCCCAATGATCATATTGTACTAAAGTCGACTAGTAGTATTCAAGGAAGATATCTAGAATGGAATCGTCCAAGTAAATGTTCCCGATTAAGGAATTCGTGGACTTATAACATAATGTGTCACTTATTTAACACGAACAATGATGGATGAATTGGAGCCTGAGACATGGAAATCTCTGTAGCCTCCTTTCATCTTGATTATCTTCTCATAAGTTTACCCTGCTTACCTCCTGAGGCTAGTAGAGTTAAGATTAACATCCCGCTTAGGGTTGGAGTATTGTAAGAACTCCGTGTTGATCGTGGAATAATCAAATCTTGATTAAGTAAACTTTAGGATAAGAGATTCATATAGCCAAACTTGATATTCCGAGAGCTTAAATAAGAAAGACGGTTCATATTACTTACGTATTAAATGCCGCAACCCTAATTAGGCAACGATTAAGAATTTGCCATCAGCTATCCAGGATCTAAGGGCAAATTTTGGTGGATAGGCTTGAAAAGTCTGTAGCCACCTATGTAGCTAAATGCTTGACATGTGCGCAAGTCAAAGCCGAGCATCAAAAGCCGTCAGGCTTGCTACAACAGCCTGAACTTCCTACGTGGAAGTGGGAAATGGTAACTATGGATTTTATTACCAAGTTACCCAAGACAAGGAAAGGAAATGATACGATATGGGTTATAGTTGACCGACTGACTAAGTCAGCTCATTTCTTACCCATCAAGGAGACTTATAGCTCCGATATGTTAGCCCAGTTATACGTTGATAAGATTGTAGCCTTACATGGCATACCTGTAGCTATTATCTCTGATAGAGATACTAGGTACACGTCGCATTTTTTGGAAGAGTTTCCAACAATCTTTGGGCACATGTTTGAACTTTAGTACGGCTTACCATCCTCAGACAGACGGTCA
Source organism: Helianthus tuberosus (assembly GCA_030545235.1). Lineage (NCBI taxonomy): Eukaryota > Viridiplantae > Streptophyta > Magnoliopsida > Asterales > Asteraceae > Helianthus > Helianthus tuberosus. The sequence continues at coordinate 197,569,576 of CM060363.1, read as the reverse complement.
GAGTGAGCGTACTATTCAAACGTTGGAAGACATGCTACGTGCATGTGCAATTGACTTGGGTGGTAGTTGGGATAAGAACTTACCACTAATCGAATTCTCCTACAACAATAGCTACCACACCAGCATAAAAGCTGCGCCTTTTGAGGCCTTATAAAGTAGAAAGTGTAGATCGCCAGTTTGTTGGGCGGAAGTTGGAGATGTCCAGTTATCAGGACCAGAGATCGTGTTCAAAATGACGGACAAGATTGTCCAGATTCGTGACCGTCTCAAAGCTGCCCGGGATAGGCAGAAAAGTTACGCTGATCCTAAGCGTAAGGATTTTCACTTCGAAGTAGGTGACAAAGTCCTACTTAAAGTGTCACCCTGGAAGGGGGTGATGCAATTTGGTAAGAAAGGCAAGCTAAGCCCGAGATACATAGGACCTTTCGAGGTTATCGAACGTGTCGGGTCAGTTGCCTATAAGTTAAACTTACCAGAAGAGCTCAGTGGAATTCATAATGTGTTCCACATCTGCAATCTGAAGAAGTGTTTCGCTGACGAATCACTAGTTATACCGCATACAGATGTGCATATTGATGAGAGCTTAAAGTTTGTGGAAAAACCTTTGTCGATTGAGGATCATCAAACATCATCAACTATGGTACCTGAAACACATGTGAAAATACGTCAGCATAAAAATGCCGGCGAGTACATAGGTATTATAATTTATAATTGTCCTTGTGACTAGGCCTATTGTGCCAATATACTTACATGCTTTAATTCTCTGAAATCATAAGCTTATAATTTATAAATGTCCGTGTGACCAGGCCATTGGGTGCCACTAATAAAACTATTAATGTTTTATAATTAGGATAAAATATAATAGAAATCCTAAGTAAATATATGATTAATGAATTAACCAAACATGGTCTCTGTTTACCATGGTTAATGAATTTCCCTAAGGGGCAATTCAGTAATAAACATCCCTTATAAGGGAAGTGCCTACGGGCTATAGTTAATGTCCTCTGAGACTGAAGACAGTGGCAGCCTACGGCTCCCTGTCAGGAAAAGGTAATGAACTTTGATTCAAACCTTAATGCCGCGATTCTCTGAAATCATGGCTTATAAATTTAACTTGTCTACGTGACTAAGCCATTTGTGCTATTATTATTAACTTATGAATTAGGATTATGATAAAAATCCTGAATAAAATAAACATCCTTCCTTCCCTGTCAGTATGCATTATGACAGGAAATCTTAAAGGTGAAACCTAGCCTACGCGGCCAAGATGGTGAAACCTACTCAAGGAATTCAGATCCTTGTTAACATCTAAGAACGTGTTAGCACCCTCGACAAATAGGATTCGAGAAAAATCACAACAGTCATCCTTCTATTGGATTCTTCCAATTCCCATATCTAGCCTAGTGATTTAGGAATCATGGCTTATATCATCCTATAAGATGATCATTTTTATGAACATCCGTTAGTGATGAAGTGCCTACGGGCTAAACTTGTTGTCCGATAAGACAACGACAGTGATGGTCTTTGACCTCCTGTCTAAAATATTGGACTATGTCCAAACATAATAGTCTATATGATCAATGCGATCATGACTAATATCATCTAATACGATGATAATATTATTTAACATCCTTTAGTGATGTTTTGCCTACGGGCTATAATATATTGTCCATTTGAGACATTGACATTGTTATCTTTATGATTCCTTGTCTGAGGTGGTGAGCTATGCTCAAGCCAAAATAGTCAATATGATTAATGCAATCATGACTTATATCTCCTAATAGGATGAACCTATTATAAACATCCATTAGTGATGTTTCGCCTATGGGCCATATTATATTGTCCATGTGTGACGAAGACATTGTGATCTTTACGATTCCCTGTCCAAGGTAGTGAGCTATGCTCAAACCTAATAGTCGATATGATCAATGCGAGCATGACAAAAATCATCAATACAATGATTAAAGCATTTTTCAACATCCTTAATGATGTTTTGCCTAAGGGCTATATTATGTTGTCCAATTGGGACGAGGCAATTGTAATCTTTTGTGATTCTTTGCCAAGGGGGTGAGCTATACTCAAATCCCATAGTCTATACTCGTAGCGATCCTGACTAGTATCATCAGTATGATGATCATAATATTAACATCCCTTGCGATGAAATGCCTACGGGCTATACCCTATTCTAGTGTCGGTAAGACAACGATAGTAGTAATCTTTATGATCCCCTGTTCAAAATGGTGTGATTGTACCCAAACCTAATAGTCAATATGATCGATGTGATCATGACTAATATCATTAGATACGATGGTTATATATAAACATCCATTAGTGATGTTGATTGGCTTCTTTTCTGCCAAATGAATCGTCTTTCAAGACGATGACGGTTGTGGTCTATGACTCCCTGTCCAAAGGTGAAAACCACGTTCAAACCGTGAAGCCCTAATCTAATAAAATTGCGGCTAATAAATTAAGGTCCTTGATGATAGACCATCGGGTTATGCTTTAAAGTCATTCATGACAAGCCTATGTGCTATATTTTGTCATTCGAGACAAGCTAACATATTAAATGTTAACATTCCTGGTGACATGCCTTTGTGCCAGAATTGATAAATGTCCTTATGACAAGGCCGTTTGTGCTATATCTAAATGACAGTTACGACAAGGCCTTCGTGCCGTATAATCATTTATGTCCTTCGTGACTAGGCTTTATGCCATATCTTTCTACGTCCATCGAGACAGGCTTCTATGCCATATGTGTATACATATAATAAAGGTCTTGTAAGGCAAGCCTTTTGAGCTATTTATAATCGTCCTTGTGACAAAGACAGTTGTGACATTATGGTCCCCTGTCAAGCAGGTATTGGACTCACTCCAAACCTTAAATGCCATTGATAGTCAGCAAAATGTAATAGATATACATTCAAAAAGCATTCGTTAAGAATGTTCAGAACAGAATACCCATACGGTTTATGAATGCCGTGGCTAATCTAAGTCAGGTCATCAGAATGATGACTAATAAGTGTTAAATCTTGGTGATTAGTACCAAGTTTCGAGCATGGAAAACTCGGATGAGGTAGACGACAGTCGCAATACTATTAATGCGCCGAAAGTTAATAAAACTGCAAACGTAAACCTCAATATCAATGGTGTTAATCTCCAGGCTGTGGTTGACGCAGCAGATAGAAGGACCATAGAAAGGTCATGAGACAATCCAAAGAGCCGAATGCTTCTCGCTCTAAATCTCATTCAAAACCATGTTTAAATTGCTCATGAGGAGATTTTGTTCACACTTCGTATATGAAGGATGAACCAAAAGAAGGAGAATAACTCCCAGAAATCTGAGAAAGAGAGCAAGTACAGGCTTAATAAAAAGCAACGAAAGTTCAGTAAGAAACCTGTATACCTCAGAGACTGCTTCAGCATTATTAGATGGATGTTTTATATCCATTAGGAACCTCTTTCCCGATGTCCTAAGTTTCGTTAAATATAAGGGCTCCATATAGTGATAAAAATCGAAGGTTGCCTTAAAAATCAAACCCATATTGTGGGTGATAAGAAGCAATTAATTATCAAGACTCCTTATGAGACAACCCACGTAATTACACGTATCCGTACGATTAATAAATATTAAACATAAAAAAATGGTGGAATTGGCCGTCCCCGGAATCGAACCTGGGTCTAGGCCGCACCCTTTCGCGCGCCTAGCCAACTGAGCTAGGTGCCTAGTTTGTTAAATTTCCATTATTAATTAAATATAAGCACTTGTACAATAAACTTCCTTGTCATTTATCAATGATAATTTATGCTAAGTGTCCTGTTTTAATACAGGCAATAATAAATCTTCATGAACCATAAACCTAGCAAAATTTTTTTATCATCCACAAGGTATAACTACCAAGGAAACCATGGTAACCGATTCTATTGGATCGGCAAGGAGTCCTTCCGAAAATCTAAGAGCACTCTTTCTTTGCATAGAGTACGACAACATATGTTATTTTAATTATTCTTCTCATTGTTTTCTATCGCCTGCGAATGCCAAACTATGTTTGATAAAAGTGCCATATGAGGATTGGCGTATCCTAGTGTGTCCCATAGATTATTTCCATGTCTGATCAGCATGGAGGTTTAATACATGGAACCCCTAAGATATCCCAATGATCATATTGTACTAAAGTCGACTAGTAGTATTCAAGGAAGATATCCAGAATGGAATCGTCCAAGTAAATGTTCCCGATTAAGGAATTCGTGGACTTATAACATAATGTGTCACTTATTTAACACGAACAATGATGGATGAATTGGAGCCTGAGACATGGAAATCTCTGTAGCCTCCTTTCATCTTGATTATCTTCTCATAAGTTTACCCTGCTTACCTCCTGAGGCTAGTAGAGTTAAGATTAACATCCCGCTTAGGGTTGGAGTATTGTAAGAACTCCGTGTTGATCGTGGAATAATCAAATCCGGATTAAGTAAACTTTAGGATACGAGATTCATATAGCCAAACTTGATATTCCGAGAGCTTAAATAAGAAAGACGGTTCATATTACTTACGTATTAAATTCCGCAACCCTAATTAGGTAACGATTAAGAATTTGCCATCAGCTATCCAGGATCTAAGGGCAAATTTTGGTGGATAGGCTTGAAAAGTCTGTAGCCACCTATGTAGCTAAATGCTTGACATGTGCGCAAGTCAAAGCCGAGCATCAAAAGCCATCAGGCTTGCTACAACAGCCTGAACTTCCTACGTGGAAGTGGGAAATGGTAACTATGGATTTTATTACCAAGTTACCCAAGACAAGGAAAGGAAATGATACGATATGGGTTATAGTTGACCGACTGACTAAGTCAGCTCATTTCTTACCCATCAAGGAGACTTATAGCTCCGATATGCTAGCCCAGTTATACGTTGATAAGATTGTAGCCTTACATGGCATACCTGTAGCTATTATCTCTGATAGAGATACTAGGTACACGTCGCATTTTTTGGAAGAGTTTCCAACAATCTTTGGGCACATGTTTGAACTTTAGTACGGCTTACCATCCTCAGACAGACGGTCAGAGTGAGCGTACTATTCAAACATTGGAAGACATGCTACGTGCATGTGCAATTGACTTGGGTGGTAGTTGGGATAAGAACTTACCACTAATCGAATTCTCCTACAACAATAGCTACCACACCAGCATAAAAGCTGCGCCTTTTGAGGCCTTATAAGGTAGAAAGTGTAGATCGCCAGTTTGTTGGGCGGAAGTTGGAGATGTCCAGTTATCAGAACCAGAGATCGTGTTCAAAATGACAGACAAGATTGTCCAGATTCGTGACCGTCTCAAAGTTGCCCGGGATAGGCAGAAAAGTTACGCTGATCCTAAGCGTAAGGATTTTCACTTCGAAGTAGGTGACAAAGTCCTACTTAAAGTGTCACCTTGGAAGGGGGTGATGCGATTTGGTAAGAAAGGCAAGCTAAGCCCGAGATACATAGGACCTTTCGAGGTTATCGAACGTGTCGGGTCAGTTGCCTATAAGTTAAACTTACCAGAAGAGCTTAGTGGAATTCACAATGTGTTCCACATCTGCAATCTGAAGAAGTGTTTCACTGACGAATCACTAGTTATACCGCATACAGATGTGCATATTGATGAGAGCTTAAAGTTTGTGGAAAAACCTTTGTCGATTGACGCTTTTAGTCCTTATTGATCAAATAAGTTTATTTTTGCGCATCAAACACCTCAAAGCCTATTTCTAATCTATGTAAAGGATATTTAGGGCATGTTTAACTTATGATCAAGTTCCAAAATGTTCGATACTGTAAAAATCGGCATACTTTCGCAGTTTGACACAAATACCCTCCGATCGAATAGACTTGTTTTCAACACGCCAAACCATCCAAAACTTATTTCTAAGTTATGTAAAGGTTATTTAAGGTATATTAAGCCTATCTCACTATTCCGGAGTGTTCGTCGCTTAAACTAATTGCGTTTACGCATCAGTTTCCGTATAACCTTCCAGAAAGCGATTTAAAGCTCGAAATCGAACAAGAATTGATATGTGAAAATGATACACATATATATACAAATACTAAGTATGAAACACAATATTTCATTGATTTGGTATTTGTTTGGTGGTTGAAGTGACACAGATGTCACAGTCTCCGCTACTTTAGGAAATTTCTTCCTGAAATTTATTCGTAGGAGTCTGTCTGTGACGTTGTGTTAGATAATTGTCTTGCATAGAATCTAGGGTGTCATCTATTTGCGTAGAGTAACCCATCAAAGATATGCAAGGCATAATCTTGTCATTTCCCAGTCGATATAGTTTAAAGCGAAAAATGAGTGGATGATTCATTTTTCCTTAACAGGTACTTTGTCAGAGTGGAAATGACGGAATAATCAAAAGGATATTCATTTCCTTTGACGGATATTGACCATAAGCGAAAATGGACGGATTCATTTTCCTCAACGGGTCCTTCGTCAGAAATGAAAATGAATGAATAATCAAAAGGATATTCATTTCCCTCGACAGATATTCTTCAGAAGCGAAACTGGATGGATTCATTTTCCTCAACGGGTTCTTCGTCAGAAATGGAAATGAATGAATAATCAAAAGGATATTCATTTCCCTCGATGGATATTCTTCAGAAGCGAAAATGGACGGATTCATTTTCCTCAACGGGTTCTTCGTCAGAAATGGAAATGAATGAATAATCAAAGGGATATTCATTTCCCTCGACGGATATTCTTTAGAAATGAAAATGAACGGATTGAGTCATTTTCCTCAACGGGTATTCTTTAGAAGTGGAAATGAAGGGGTAAACAAAAGGATATCCATTTCCCTCAACGGATATTCTTCAGAAATGAAAATGAACGGATTGAGTCATTTTCCTCAACGGGTATTCTTCAGAAATGGAAATGAAGGGGTAAACAAATGGATATTCATTTCCCTCAACGGATATTCTTCAGAAACGAAAATGAATGGATTGAGTCATTTTGCTCAATGGAAATGAAGGGGTAAACAAAAGGATATTCATTTCCCTCAACGGATATTCTTTAGAAGTGAAAAATGAATAGCTAGTTCATTTTTCCTCAATGGGTGCTTCATCAGAAATGGAAATGAATAGAGTTAACTCTAGACACATGACAAAACTTGCTGTGGTTTCTGTGCACTAAATCCTATAATTATGTATGCATCCATAATTACGTAGTTCCTTGCACAGTCCGCACAGTTTGTTTTATAATGTGAAGGGGATAGAATTTAAACAAACTCAAGATAACTAAGATTAGGTCAACACATAAACACATAAGCACACAACTGTTTTCTTGATTATTAATTTGTTATCAGTTCGTTTTTAATTGTTATTAACTTGTTGTTGATTTGAACATGGGTATTCAAGGTACACCAGGAACCCAGTCGATGGACTTCAACATCCTCAAGAATCTATCTGATAAGATAGGATGTTCTTAGAAGAATTTGATTTTGATTACAAGGAATCATAACATTCGAATCAAGGTACTGTAACACCTCAAAATTTCGTGTTTAATGATATAACAACACGTGTCATGTACGACAAAAAGGCGTGATAAACCGGATGTAATTAAAGATGAATGACAGGATTTAAAAGTGTCGTCATGTTAACTTTTGCACCTCTGAACGACCTCGTTATAAATCCCAAGACCCAAATCTATAATCTAAAACACCCGGTATATATTTTAAATCCGCTAAATTCTAGAATATCTGCTTCATAATTCATTTGGTGGACTCCTACGAAAATAAAGCATGATAAACCTTCAATTTCGGGACTTTATTTTGAAATCAAACGAAACATACCAAAGTGGTAGGGTATGATACAGTAATAAGCACTTATTGGAGGTTCCTAGATGATAATTGAGGCCCCAAAGTTGGAAAATAAGGTTGCCCTTTCGAAACACCAACAAACAGGCAAGTTTGGTCCCTGATGTCAAGCTTACGGACCGTAAGCTTGGGGACCTTACGGTCCGTAAGGCAGCCCCCAGCAACATAAAACAGGCAGCAGCCTGTTGTGCGCGATTTTAACCATTCTAGCCGGTTTTTCTCAATCTTGGGCGACCCCTAAAATGTTTTAGGGTACTAGGGATATGTCTAAACGATTTGTCGTCAATTATAGCCTTTGTTGTCAACATGTTATGGTGATTAAACCCACTATAAAAGGCCATAGAATTGCAAACATTCTTTCATTCAATTCTGATCAATTGTGGAGCTTCCAAGCTGATTACAAGACCTCCCTAATCATCATTAAGCACTTGTAAGTATACTAGACCTTCTCTAATTAAGTTTAGCCTAGTATTTAACTTAAAAGTCAAACCGTCGTACTTACGGTTTGACTTCGGGATTAGTTATAAATGGCTCAGTCATATATCGATTTAAAAGTACCGTTAAGTAGGTAATTATATGGGTATTAAACCCTTATAAGGGCACGTACAGATTCCAGACCTAACTAGGTCGTTTGTCGAGTCAAACGTTGACCGAAAAAGTCAACATAAATGTAAATTGCGATTTAATGCACAATTAACAATACGAGAGGCGTGTAACCTGTTTTAACTTTCATATAACTTGGTAATAAGCATATTAACTTATCTAAGCTCGTTTGATTCGACAATTTCCTGTTTAGACCCGGTTCGGAACCGAAAGTCACATAGTTTGACTTTCACTTTGACTTTCAGTTCTAACCCGTTAAGGCATGTTTTAGAAATGCCTCAGAGCTTAAATTGGATTAGGTTACATTTTAGAACAACCCTCTGTGATTACCCACCTTGGTTCATTAGTTATCCAATTAATATGCAAGTTTCCGTTAATTGCTCATATGTTGACCGTTATGCCCTTATTACCTTAAAACGTAATTTATGAAAATGTAAAAGTGTAGAAACCTTGATTACTGGTATATAAACTTGTATGCAAATTTTGACATCAGTTTGACTTGTAGATTAAGAGTTATGCTCATTATCGCAAAATTAAAGCTTTATGATAAAAAAACGGCGTAATTAGCGTATAGCCTAGTTAAGCCTACTTTTAGGTATCAAAATTAATACCCACTGATGTAATATATTATTTTGGGATTTTTAAATATTTTTAATTAATTTTAGGCTGAGCATAACTAGTAGTCGTAGGCTTAATCCAGTAATTTGTCGGTTTTGCCCTTACGGGCCATAAAATGAGTTTTAATTATCTAAACGACTCCAAACCTTTTGCTACTGATCACATATGATAAATAAATTATTTTAAGCCTTCTGGAAATATAAAAATATCAGATTTAAGTATCGAACCCGGAAATGGCCTTTAATCGCCATAATTAGCGTTTTTAACGCATAGTATGTCTTAAAATCATATTGGACATACCCGGGTTGATACCTACTGATATATGAGGCAAATTATGTTATTTTAATAGTAAGCAAAGGTTGATTAACTCGGACTTCGTTTTTGAGCTTTTCGGCTTATGTGAAATTACCAAAATACCCCTACGGGGCATAGTTTGGTTAAAGATGATAAATTTCACATATATGCTTTAGCCTACTGTTATAACTTATCAAATTGAGTATGTTTGCTGTTTACATCAGACCTGTAACTCAGTTAAACATCTAAACTCTTTTACAACCTTTAAAATGACCAAACTACCCCTACGGGGCATAGTTTGTGTTTAAATTCATTTCGGGCATAATAAAAGACATCCTACTGATGTCACAACATATTTGAAGCATATTAACTTAGGAAACCTGTATATGGCTCTTGCGGATACCCGTTACGCTTATTTCACGTTCGGTTTATGTAACAAGTTTACATAAATTAGCCGAAACGGGTCAAACCTTATCGGTTTTATCTCAAAATCCAGAATGTGAATAATAAACCCATATTAAACAAGTCTTCAAACTTGTCGGGTCTAAATCACATTCTATCCGGTCTTCGCTTAATCGTGCGTACGAACCGTGTCTTTGAAACTAGCCGGTCTAAGCTTAAGCTTAATAAAAGACCCGTTAGTATTCTAATAGGTTATATTAAACCTTCGTTCCAGATTAGGAGAACCAGTAAAAGCTACGTGCATTTTGCTTATTGTGATTTATACTTTGCATCAGGTAAATACTTTTAACTTATTTTCCCTATACGGGCTTGGGTTACGGTATATAGCATACCGCTTGATCGAGCATCAAATCTCCACGCTTAGTGGGTAGTTGAATAATTTGATCGGCTCGTTTAAACAGTCTTGTTTACTTTACAGCCTTTGGGGGGTTAATGACCATGTCCCGGATATCCTCGGCATTATCTTACGAGATGGCCACGACCTGAGCACGGGGTGTAGGCGTACACCTGTCAGTGTATAACTCATTATTGTGGTGTGTCTATTGATCTTTAACCCGGACTAGATCCGGGCTACTGAACGCATAAGTAACATGTAATTCATTCACAAGATTATAATATTAAATAATTCTCCCAAGTTAAAAAGATTAATTTTGCCTCTGTGCATTTTAATCAAATTATAAAAGATATTTTGTGCCACGTGCATCCAAACCAATTTTCAATCATTTTTCAAAATGAGTCAGTTGAATGTATTTACCAGTGTAAACTGACGTATTTTCCCAAAAAGATTAAATGCAGGTACTAAGCGAAATTGGCTGGGATTCTCCTAAGCATCTTTAGAAGTCTCGCAAGCTTAAGATGCCTAAAAGTCTGTTGAACTATTGTTTCCATTTTATGTTTGATCCTTCTGTGGATAAACTTCTGGATATTGTGACTTTGATTACAATAAATAAATTCGGTTGTATTATATTTTAAATTTGCTTCCGCTGTGCATTATTATATTGTGTTGTTTGACTATTACGTTGCCAACCACGTCACGATACTCCCCCACCAGGCCCACCGGTGACACGTGGAAATCGGGGTGTGACAGGTACACAACAATTAAGGACTTAGGGAAATACCCTTAGGTATTAAGGATTTATAGTGGTACTTTGGGTATTCGTCCAGAGTTATAACTTGCACCTTGTACTTCGTTTCCTTGGAAGAAACGGGTACTTAGGATTTTCATGGAGATCGCAAGTGATCATAAAATGGAAGAATTTTGGGAGTAGTCTGTTTCACAAGGAATGCGGTTCCTTGATTGTCGGTATCGTAGGGGATATGTTGTTTATACATGCAACCACATATGTACATTGCAATGTGAATAAAAGATTTATTTATAAACAACAATAACAACTGTTTCATAGACCTTGACAACAAAAGAAAATAATACATAAGGCATGATTATTTCTAAACAACGTCATCCTCCAGTTGGTCAAATGCTCATCCCTACGCTGGATTCACATTAGCAAACTTTGGGCAATTTCTCCGGAAATGACCCATCTCGCCACAGTTGTAGCAAGATCTCGATGGAAAACGAGCTTGAGCCGGATTGTTGTCAGCTTGATTTGGTGCTGCTGCAGTTGGGCAAACCCTCGCTGTATGACCTATAAGTCCACAAATTTGGCATTTGCGGCATTTCACATTAGCATGATGATGAAGGTTACATTGGTTGCACAACGGTGCAGTTCCATTGTATGGCTTCCTAGCAGGGGGTTGAGCTGGTTGGTTGGGGACAGCTTGATCATTGTGAGCAACCACGGCGAAGTTCTGAGAAGCCTTTCGCTTCTTTGACTTCTTGGAGGATTCAGTCTGCTCATCCTTTGGTTCTTCTTGTGCAAACTTGTCAGATGGTTTCGGGTCACCCATTCGGAAAAGTTTACCTTTCCTGATCTGAGATTCAGTCAAGGTAGCGGATAGCTCAATGGCCTGTCTAATCATAGTAGGGTTGCTACCAGTAACAATGTCTTGTACTGAGTTAGGGAGGCCATCAATGTACTTTTCGATTGCCTTATCAAAAGGCGTAACCATGGTCGGCCATAACAGACTTAACTCCTCATAACGGTCCGTGTAAGCTCGATGCTCACCACTGTCTTGCTTAAGATCGTCGAACTCCCTTTCCAATGCCCTAATCTCATGGCGAGGACAGAATTCCCTCATCATTAGAGCTCGAAGCTCTTCCCAGGTTTGAGCCAGTGCCACGTCGGCACCCCTATCTCTCATCACACCATTCCACCATGTTAAAGCTCGTTTCTCAAAGACACTAAATGCGAATTCAACCTTTCGCTCGTTTGGACACTGAACATGTCTTTAGGTGCTCTCTAAACTCTCGAACCATTGCAGAAGTGCAGTTGCTCCTTGAGATCCAGAAAATTTTGACGGCTTCGCTGAGTTGAACGTCTTGAAGTTACATGGAGCATTATTGTTGTTATTGAAGGCTTGGTTACATTGAGCAATGATGTTTGGGAGTGCAATAGCCATTTGCGGCGTAATGATAGCTGCCAGTTCTTCATTAGGTATCTGATTGTTACGTCAAGGAGGCATTCTAAAAGAGGAAGTATGAGAGAGAGAAAGCAAGTGAAATGACATTGGGTAAGGATAGAATGTTACAATTACCGACCAAAAAGGCATGGGTGATGGTCATTTGTTCGTACCACGAAGCAAATAAACGTCGCACAAAAGCTGAATCAAAGTAAATAGGTCCTCAAAATGTATCGCGAAGACATGCTTTAGCCTATAAGTGGACACTCATCCCAAGAGTTCCCAGGTAAGAGTGACTGGTCCGATTATGTGGATTTGTACGAACACTCTAGCCTTCGACAGAAAACTCAGGATACAGGCATCCACCCTTCCGGATTGCACGTGTTCACATTAATAAGACCCAAACTTTGACGAGATTTTGAAAACCTTGAAGGTTCAAAACTTTATAATAAATCATCCTACAGCAGATGATTGGTTTTCAAAGCAGATTCGAAATTTGTGTTCTTGTTGTGGTTGTCACCTAAAGATAGGAGACAGTATTGTTTTATGACTAAATGCAAGTAAACTCGCGTTAGGGTCCTAGGAAGGTTATAGACTAGGTCAAAGCATTACTAATAAACTAATTCCCTATAACCATGGGCTCTGATACCAACTTTTCTGTCACACCCCAACCCGCGTTAAAACAACAAACCGCGGCGGAAACGTCGGGGAGTGTCGTAACAGAATCATTGTTTCACAACACATGGATCAAAGTTTCGTTTTATTAAATTAAGTTTATTACATTGTATTGGAATTAGAAACAAAAGATGAACAAATTAACTTTCATTGTTACTAAGTCACTAAGGCCTCGTCCATCACTATGTGAGCATGCATCAATATCATCATCAAACATCATCAACTATGGTACCTGAAACACATCTGAAAATACGTCAGCATAAAAATGCCGGCGAGTACATAGGTATTATGCGAGCGTCAGATTCATGGCTCGTTTACATTTCGAAATGACTCGGACAACTTTATAAATCAATATTAGAAAAAGACCAGTTTTGTAAAATGTTTATATTATAAATTGAAATAACCAAGTCGAAACAGATTTGTTATAGTTTATAAAACCTCGATGCCATGAACCTTAACTCAAAAACATTTGTTTATGCAAAGCCAAATCGTAAATCGTTTTTGTAATAAAACTCGAAGGGTTTACATTGTTAGAAAAACCTTGTAATATAACTTTGTTTTGATAACATTTGCCCAAGTGATCTAGATAACGCAACGTTATATAATGTGTTAAAAGCACTTATATATAGGAAGTACCAGCGGCGTATCCACCATGCTTTTATCACAATACACCCGCCCCGTTACCTAATCACTTCCCTAACCCAAAGGTTCAAACAGTTCAAATAGATCAAACAGTTCCAAACGGTTCAGATAAATCAAACAGTTATAACGGTTCACATAGATCATACAGTTCCAAACGTTTCAAACAGATCAAATAATTAACACGGATCATACAGTTCCAAACGGTTCAATCGGATCAAATAACTCACACGGATCATACAGTTCCAAACGGATCAAAATATAAAACAATGTGTCCATATGCTGGATGAACATATGCGACAAAATGTATTGTAAATCAATGTGCTAGCATGCTAATAAAACATACATAGCAAAAACATGGAAGAAATCATGTACTATACGTGTACAAATGAACATAGCAAGTATACATTATAAAAGCACGAAAAACATGAAAGTAACAAGTAGGCACATGTGTTTCACCCCAAAATGTTTGAAAACTGTAAAAGAGGGGACTATATACTCACTTGAGGATGCTTAGAATTCTTGAATAACAACCAAGCAAAGCTAGAGGGATCACGGAAACAAACGGCACCTAATATAGGTAACTATATTAATAACCGGACCTAAATCAGAAGATCAGATAGGATGAGGTTTCGTAAACCAAATGAGTATTGGAACTCATGTGATATGGTTTAACAAGGCCTACATACTAAAACGGAACCTATCCTAAGTGCTTATGACCCATTACGACTCGTTTAGGTAGCTTATGCTACTTTAAGGCGTCGTTCGCGTAGAACACGTTTGGAACGCCTAACTAGTCCTAGGACAAGTATTATATGGCTAAACATGTTTAAATATGTTGTATAATCAGTTAAGTGACAAAAGTTTAAGTTACATATGCTTAAATACCAATTATGCATGAAAATGGCATTTTGGTCATTTTACCTAAAGCATATAAACAACCTATCATACAACTAATTAAACTAAGTGACCATAAGGTATAACCTCAGAAGGTTATTCCCTATACTACTATGGTCACTGAACATGCTCGGTCGGATCCTAATGATTGACCAAACGGGTCGGGTTTGAAAGCCTAAGCGGTTGTTTAGACAGCTTATCTTACGACCCTATATAAGCACTAAACTAAGAGTGATGAGTTAAACATGTTAAAACATGTTTAACTAAGTTTGAAAACAAGTTTGATATCAAAACAAAGGGTTTTGATACCCAAGAATAGTTTGGTTTCAAAATACGCATAAACACGCATTTTGACCGAAACTATGACTCGTCACAATACCTAATCAACGTGGTAATCAGTAGGTATAGTCACAAGGGACTATGACCATCGTGATTACGCTCACGTTGCGAAGTTCAAACGAATATCGTGTTGACCATTGACCGGTCAAAGCAGAAAGTCAAACACTATTTGATCTTCACGCTTAAAAACGCATAAAAGCATGAACGAAGCTTACAAAGGGTCCAAGCTAGGAAGAACTTGATCTAAATACTCAGGTATGAAGCATAAAGCTTCAACTTAGAGCATAAAATCAGATCAAGGTGTGAGGAAACAAGTGAATGGAAGTGGGTATTTATAAATTTCGGTCCACCTTTAAGATCGTTGCTCGATTCACGAGCTTCAATCTCAACCATCCATATGTGCCCACTGTTTTGTAATACAATGGGTGCCTAAAACAAGCACATTGGATGAAGAAACCATGTGCAAAAGACCTGAAACCAGCTGCTGAATCAGAAAATCAGTTTGCTGATCTGGGCAGTTTACGCGCCCCACATAAGATTACCCTACATCTTACGTGGCCCGCCTAGCCAAGTTTGGCAGAATTACAATTTAACCCCTGCAAGTCCAAATCTTGCTATTTGATGCATTTTTGACACGTTTAAGCCCCGTTAACCTTATTTCAAGGCTCTAAAATGAAGTTAAAGTATAGGGAACTTAAAATATGCTCAAAAACATCTCGGATGTCGGTTCGTTTGGTCGTACGGTCGCGTTGTTTGGTTAATTACGACGAAACACGGATGGATGTGAAAAACGATCCAAATTATGCGATGAATGAAATTTTATCATGCCAATCACTAAAATAAAGTATTTTAATGATTACATAAATTTTTGGATGTCCGGATATATTCAGAACGTAAGATATGCGCGAAAATGCAAACTTGTGCACTTTTTGCCGCTTTTAGTCCCTGTTGATCAAATAAGTTTATTTTTGCGCATCAAACACCTCAAAGTCTATTTCTAAGCTATGTAAAGGATATTTAGGGCATGTTTAACTTATGATCAAGTTCCAGAATGTTCGATACTGTACAAATCGGCATACTTTCGCAGTTTGACACAAATACCCTCCGATCGAATAGACTTGTTTTCAACACACCAAACCATCCAAAACTTATTTCTAAGTTACGTAATTTAAGGTATGTTAAGCCTATGTCACTATTCCGGAGTGTTCATCGTGTTAAACTGACTGCGTTTACGCATCAGTTTGCGTATAACCTTCCAGAAAGCGATTTAATGCTCGAAATCGAACAAGAATTGATATGTGAAAATGATACACATATATATACAAATTCTAAGTATGAAACACAATATTTCATTGATTTGGTATTTGTTTGGTGGTTGAAGTGACACAGATGTCACATACTGTAGGATCGAGAAACGACCTAACGAGTCGATCAGAAGAGCTCTAATCCAAATCAAAGGCGGAAAACGATGATTCGGACTTCATCGTAGCTTGTTTTGCACAAAGAATCACTTTAACTGTCTTGTATATTGATTTAACAACGATTACAGATCAGTCGACACTTCGGAAGCTCCTCAGCTCCGGAATCAGAATGTTCCAAATGAAATGACAAGCTCAGGTATATATAGGTGTGCCATTTCACATGGAATGGACAAGATCCATTTCGTGCGAAATGGACAATGTCCATTTCGTACGAACTAGTCTCTTCCATTTCGTCACCTGGCTTTCCGTAGCAACAGGATCTGGAACATGGTTTTTCCATCTTCAGACTCCCCCTTTTCAACAACCTGGGATCGCAGTCTAGAATTCTCTATCAGCATACCTGCACATTTCTGTACCCAAAACATAAGTTTTTGAATTATAACAATTTAAGAAATGACAGGGTAGATATCATTCATCTTTCACAAAATTTATATCAAGTCCAAATTAATGACCTTGATTTTTCAATTTTAGAATTATTGAAAACCCCAAATCAATTTAAACATTGATCATTTTTCAACTTTCTTCTCTCAAAAACACACTCTCCCAACCCATTGACGTTCATCATGTTTAGCACTTGGAATTTTGAAAATCAGATTTTCAACATCAGTTGTCGAAAAAAAGATGAAATAAAATCTTTTTGAATTTTCAAAATTTTATGCTAAAACACACCAAAAACTTTTTGGATTTAAGAAAAAAAATACTATATACAAACATCTTTTTGTGAGTTTGTGTAAGAGGATCATATCCGTTTTTGACAAGTCACAAGTACTGTTGAGCTTAGTTACACATTAAGGATTAAACAATTCACTTAGATTGCCGATATACTGATCCACTTAAATTCTCACACAAATTTCAAACTGATTCAGGATACGAATTAGGTGTATTAAGAGCTTAAACTTATTCATGTGTCCCACCACTTGAATATACTCCTGTATCCAGATCCCAATATTTAGTCTTACAGGTGAGTATACCTAGATGATATCTGTAAGGGGTGAATTGCGAAACCTTGAGAGCTCATATTTTTGTTGAGATGAAGGCTCGACTTTTGGTGTGTCCCCCTTGCGGATCTTCTTTACAACAGCACATGATTTAATCTTTTCGATTTTTCATCATTTTTATGCTGAGGGCGGGCTTTTATTTTAAGCATGCAGAAAGTATTATACGGGGACTAGGCCATTGCTTCCGCATTATCAGAAGTCCCGGTATAAATTCCCCAGATATCACTGAGTATAAAGACCTAGTATTTCAGAAAAGGGGGTCCTTCAAACAAGATTTCGGGGGTTACCCATATATCCAAAAAATGTTTACCCACGAAATAAGCAAGTTATGATTTTTATGTTTATATCCCGAAAAAAGTCTACCAAATGTGTAAAAACCAATCGGCATATCATCAGTGAGACCGTTTAATGCTGTTTAATCATTACATTTCTTTAGCATACCGTAACTGTCTAACTGATGTACTATCATTTCCCCTTTTTCACAGCAAAACTCATTTTAATTTTTCGATGTTTTTGGGTTTTATAGGTTTTATCATGTTTTTGTATTTTTTTCAAATTTTCGAAATTTCTAAAAATATTTACTCCCCCTAAAATCAAAATATGTTTCAATTTTGATTTTCGGGGAAAACTGTACAAATAAAGTGACAACATGATGAGAATCGCTTCAAAACGCCATTCACTTGGCACAAACAATCAGAACTCCCCCTGTCAACAAACTATTTTCCCAAAATGATTTCAAAACACTTAAGTTTGTTTTAATCAAAATAGTTTTTCCAGAAAATAAGTTTGTTTGTCATTTCACAAACATAGGGTTTCATCACATTGTTCTATTCAACCACTTGTAGAATTGGGTTACATCAAGTTCAACTTAATGATCTTCATAAACCACTTGTAAAACTACCACTTGTAGGTAATACACATCACATGTTTATCAAGTAAAGATGCCGATTCCTGCTCCACGATTACCAACTTGGGAGCTCCGGCAAGTCAGGTTTTTCAAAAAAATGCTGTCACCCAAGCCTGACCAGCCTTGGGTGCATCCGAGTTATTTTCACTCGGTGTATAAGGACTCCTCTTTGATTCATAAAAATCTTTAACCCCTTTGGCTTTCCCATCAACCATCTTGCCAAAGATATGCTTCACCTTCCCATTGAAAGTCTTTTCAACATCAAATTATTTCTTTTCAGAATAGAATTGATGTGAAATTTCTACTTTTCCAACCTTTTGTTTTAAATTTTCAGCACACAATGGTGGAAAGTTGACATCATCCATTGGTGATACTGAATTCTCATTCTTTTTCTCAACAGATGGCTCCTCTGATTTTATGGAATCAGATTTATCGCCAGAACTCTCATATGAGCTTTTAACAACCCATTTGTGTTTGTTCAAATTGATTTTTCGTTTGTAAAACTTTTTCGAACTTTCACCAACTTCGAAAGTCGAATTTTCAAACTTCTTAAACTTTTCAAATGGTTGTTTCTTTTCATTAACACATTTTTCTTTCATTTTTTAGTTTAAAGAAACTCCCTGTTTTGTGTTGGTGGACTCTTGGCAGTTCCAAGCTATATGTCCAACCTTTTGGCATCTGAAACAGGTTCTTCTTTCAACTCTTGGTTCAGATTTTCTCATCACAGTCTTTTGTTTTTCAGTGAAAAATTCTCTATTTGACTGTTTCCTGAACTGCTTCTCCTTTTCCTCTTCTGAGCTTGAACCTGAAACAAAATTTGTTTTTGGTTTATATGTTTTCTCATTTTTATGATTTTCAGATGGAATAAACCCTAAAGCTTTCTTTTTGTAATTACCGTTATGGTTTGGTTTCTTTCGATAACCAGAACCAGAACTGTAACCTTTTTGCTTGTTCAATCTTTGTTGAACTCTTGAAGTGTACTTTTTAGGTTTATCAGAAAGATTTGCATCTTTTATTTCAGAAATATTAATTTCTGTTAGTTTGAAAACCTTGTTAATCATTTCAGATTTGACACTTCTTATTGGAAATTCCTCATCAGAAAATAATTTGTCAGAATCATTCAAGGTATATGCTACTTTGAATATTTCGTTATTCAAATTATTCTTTGACAGAAGAAATTCTTTATTGTAAACTTTTTTAACCGATGATTTTGGACTGTTGACTGTTGAATTCGAAGTCTCAGACCCAGACTTTGACTCCTCATCGGTATCCAACACTTCATCTACCACTTTCTTAATCAACTCTGATTCATGATCTGTATTAGATGATGTGAAAGTGACATCAATGTTATCTGGCAAATCATCCTTTGTTTCTGATTTTAACTTTATATTGACTGCCTTTCTGACTTCATCCGAAACTGGCCTTCTGGGAGAATAAGCTTCCCAGATTGGAGGCGGACACCTATTATAACTCACACTTTGTTTCTTACCAGTATCTGAATTCTCCGACTTCTCTCCTTGATAGGCTTCAAAACCTGCAACAGTTGGATAAATTCGATCAATTAAGTAATTAGAATATGTATAACTTCTCAACTGTCTTCTTATCCTTTCATTCTCAATCTTCTCTGTCTCCAACTCCTGCTTCATCTTTGCACATTCTTCAATGTAAAAATTTATTGCTTTCTGCTTAGACATCACTGTTGATTCCAGCATTGTCAAAGCATTTTCTCTTTCTGAATTCGTCTTTTCCAATTGATTGACAGTTTTGTTCAAGACATCATACGACTCCTTCACGTACTTAACATCAAACAACAATTTGTCTTTCATCATGCTCAGCTCACTATACCTCTTGTCTTTCTCCTCACAATGTTTGCATGTGTCCAAACATTTTAGACAAGGTTTTGTGACTTCAACAATCTTTTCGACTATTTTCTCCACTTCAACAATTTTTTTTAACTTCAACAATTTTTTCGACTATTTTCTCCACCACCTTCTCCATCACAACCGGTTCTTCATCAAATACAATCTTCACTTCACCTTCTTCTACCTCGACCTTCTGTGTCGATTCTCCTTCAGCTTTTGCCTTTTCTTCAGCAATCTTTCGTGCTTCAATTTCTTCTTCAACCAACCTTCTTGCTTCCATTTCTTTCTTTAATCTTGCAGCTTTCTTCTCGTTCAGCATCTCAACTTTTTATGCAAAAAACATATTAAAACTGTAAGAATCTAAACCTTTTCTAGCTTTATTTATATACTCTTCCTCATCATCAGTGTCTGCATCACTTCCTAATGACTCAAAAATCGGTACTCTTCTCGAACGATTCTTAGATTTGACCGATTTTTCACCTGAGAATGAGTTCTCAAACATCCGAGCAACAAAAGCTTTAGAAACTGAAGGTCCAGAAGGATCATAATCATCCCAACTGAAACCTTTCGGAAGCCTTTCATCTTCTTGGTCTATCAAACCATAACATGCTCTTCCCTTTGCTGTTTCATTGTTGTATGGTTGTTGAGCAATCTGATGATAAATTTCTTTTCTTTGATAATCATTTCCAAACGGATCTTGTTTTCCGGATGTTTCTCTGTTTGTACACTCTCTTTTAAAATGCCCTTTTTCTTGGCATCGAAAACAAGTAACCTTTGATTTGTCAAACCCTAGCTGAGACGTAGCAGCTTCTCGAAGATCATCTCTACCAGTGATTTGTTTGATTTTCTCTGCTCTCCTCAAAACACTTGCTAAACACCACTTTATGTCCATCAACTCAAGCTCCTCAGCATCTATTTGGTCATATTCTTCTTTGGTAAGCATTGGATTTCCAATCCTTCCTACAATTAAACTTTCATATGACTCTAACATAGTAGCAAGAGATGCCATGTGTTTCTTTGCAATATCTTGAGACAGATTTTGATCATTCTGAAAATGGAAAGTAACATTGCATTGCATGACTGGACCACCAAAATTCTTTGAACTTTGTTGTTGAGGACTTGGTGTTGAGAAATTTGGATCAAAACTTGAATATGATGACAAAAATCCACCACTCTGATATGTATTGCTAGCATTTGTTCTGGAATTACCATCAGCACTGAACGCAGTCTGATTCTTCGGACTCGGAGTGGTCTCAACATTGCTTTTTCTATAGTATAAACTAACATCTTATTGAGCATTTGGATTCTTCATAATGGCGGTTTTCTGAACATCCAATTCATGTTCTTCCAGCTTCTGAATGAACTTACACAAATTCATACTTTCAGATTGTCGGTTATGCTTTAGAATCAACAAATACGTTCCCCATTTATTCTGTGGTAACACATCAGATAGCTTATCAACCCATTCTTCATCATCTTTTGTGATTTCCAACCTTTTCATTTCCTGAACAAGACGACAATATCTTTCAATAGTTGTTCTTGTTGTTTCACCTTCAAAAGCTGTAAACATATCAAAAGATTTTTTTTAGTAATGCACGTTTATTTTTGATCATATCAGCACTTTCTTTAAACTTTTGATTCAACGCTAGCCAAATTGATCTAGCAGTTCCATTATGTTGAAGCAAAACAAAAATATCTTCTTTTATCGCTTGTTGGAGAATGCTAATCATCAATTTTTCATTGGTGTATCTTGATTTTTCATTTGCTGAAAGTTCATCTAATGGTTTTATATTATCAAGATTATCTTTCGGTCTACTGTATTCTTTCTCAATCGAGATCCATGCATCAAACTTATACCCTTGCACCCAGTTTTCAAAACGGTTTTCCCATACTTTAAAATCCTCAATGTACATGAGCTTTGGAGGCTTTTGGAAAGTTCCCGTTTCATTTTCAATTTCAACAGTTTCAGCAACTGTAATTGGAGCAGCTGGAGCAGTAGCTAAGGTGTTATAAAACTCTTCTTCCATGTTTCGGTAACAAGTTTCAGAAGTTTACAAAGTTCAAACGAAATGGTATTACAAACGGATTGGATCTGGTGCGAACTAGCCTTTTTCAAGCGAACTGGACCTATTGAAGCGAAGTAGAACTTTTCGTGCAAATGGAAATTCAGATCGTGTGAAATGGATGTAACAGAACCTCAATTCGTGCGAAATGATCAAATTCTCAACTCATGTGAAATGGACCAAATATTTTCAAACCGTGCAAATTGGACGAAAATCTACTAACTCGTGTGAAATGGAACAACCAACTCGTGCGAAATGGGGACATGTCGAACAATCTGATGTGATTTCAGTCAAATTGATCAAGTTCTAGGTTGTTTTTAAGACTAAAACTTTCAAGGATTGATTAAAACTATGTTTCGCAGATTATGTGAGAAATTAATGACATTTTAACCATAAAATCTCGTTTAATTTTGAAAAATGTGAAGAAAAATGAGTAGAAGTCAGATTTTGAGATGAAAACAAGCTGAAATGGCAAGAACTCTTCTTCCTGAGCTCTGATAGCACTTGTAGGATCGAGAAACGACCTAACGAGTCGATCAGAAGAGCTCTAATCCAAATCAAAGGCGGAAAACGATGATTCGGACTTCATCGTAGCTTGTTTTGCACAAAGAATCACTTTAACTCTCTTGTATATTGATTTAACAACGATTACAGATCAGTCGACAACTCGGCAGCGCCTCAGCTCCGGAATCAGAAGGTTCCAAATGAAATGACAAGCTCAGGTATATATAGGTGTGCCATTTCGCATGGAATGGACAAGATCCATTTCGTGCGAAATGGACAATGTCCATTTCGTACGAACTGGTCTCTTCCATTTCGTGTGAACTGGTCCAATACTTCTAAAATCCTATAAACTAGCCTACCGAGCTCCATTCTATCCAATCTAGAAACAAGACTCGATACAAGACGAAGTCAACAGACATATGCACCAACACATACCCCCCTAATCGACGGTTACAAGGTGGGCCACCCCCTTGATTTTCTTGCAATAGTTTATTTGATTTGCTAATCTCTTTTGAAACACAAAGACCACTAGACAATTGTATGTTGGAGATTTGTTCTTAAAAACAACAAGTTCCTCACATAACACACATTTCACAACATCAAACTCATCTCTCCCTCTCCTCCTCCCTTGCTCAAGGCCGCCGACCACCACCACAATCCCACCATTTTTACTTCACTATCATACAATCCAAGGAGCTACTAAGGTGCAAGAAGCAATATTAAGAAGCTAGGATGCATTGGAGCTTAAAGGACCTTCACCATAAGCTTTTATCCACCTTATTCATCATCTTCTTCATCTTTGATTCTCCCCTAGCTTTTGTGCTAGTAGTAAGCCCTCTACAACTTGATTTTACTTCTCATTTTGTTGGTTAAAAGATTATGTAAGTTGCTAATCATAGGAATCATAAAGAAACAAGAAGATGAACTTTCACATAAAGCTTAATAACGTAAGAATCTATGTTGATTTAGTGTATGTATGATACTTGATTGTTGATTTCTTGTGATTATGATGTTGATCATCATAAGAAGCTTGCTAGATTGTGATTAAACACATGATCTAGCAAGTGAGAGGATGAATCTTGTAAAAATCAAAATGATAATCCTCTATGTTCAACATGAACTTGAAAATGAAGTTGTTTTTGAGTATGATGATGATTGATGCATGTTATAAGTCTTGTAAATGGATGATTTCAAAAATGATTTTCTCAAGAAACCAAAGTTAATTACAAGATTTACATAATCATGATTTTTAAAGAAACTAATCATGTTTTAAGTGTTAAATCAAAGCTAGCAACATGTTGTTAACAAGAAGAATACAAGAAAAATCATTTTTAGAAAATCATCTTGTAAGTTGTAAAAGACTAAATTTTACAAGAAAGGGATTTATAAACAAAGAACCATATTTTTAAGGGTAATTAAACCCACTAAACAACATATTAAGTTACTACAAATTTTTACAAACTTTCAAGTTCATGATGTAGTGTAAATTGCATGATTTTGGCTCATGGTAAGTCTTGATTGAATGGTTGATGATTAATGATGATTTTAAAAGAAAATGATATGCTTTTAAAGCATGGAAACCTCCATTTTTAAGGGGAAACTATGGCAAATTTTTTGTAGAAATTAAACACTTAGAAAAATATTTTTAAACAAGTGTTTACAAGTAAATTTTATCATGGTTTTCATATAAAAATTTGCCATACTTTTTGTTACAAAAATTACAAACATTGGAGAATGATTTTTGATAAATAAAAATGACTAAGTATATATTTAGGAAAGTATATATTCAGATGTCACAATTTGTGTGTTACTTGTATATTATATGTATATTAGTAGAAGACTCTTTGTGGGAACAGAGCTTTCTGATAAGCTATTCAGCAAACTTCCACCAATACTGGGGCAAGATATTGAAAAAGCATGGAATGAAAAATACCCAGGAGCAACAGCTGCAGTATTTCCAAGAATTAAGTTCATTGGAGAATACTTAGAAGAAGCATGTAGAAGAGCAGCATAGCAGAAGGAAGTAAGGGCAATAGATTTTTGTGGAAATATTCCAGTCCCTGGATATTATGGCGATCCAAGAAAAAGAACATTGTCAAAAGCCAAAAATTACAATGGAAAGCCACACAAAAATCATATACGAGCTTTTAAAAGCAAGTATAAAGAACAAGAAAGAGTTCGGAAATGCAAGTGCTTCAGATGTGGAGAAGAAGGGCACTATGCAAGTGAATGCAGAAAAGAAAAGGCTATAGTAGCAAGAGCTGCTATAGTTGATAAAATCGAAATTCTGAACAACTGGGATGTTGTATCTGTAGATCCCGGAGATGATGCTGATGACGTATACTCTTATTCTGAAGATGAAGGAAATAATGCAGAAGAAGGATATGAGTATGCATTTGCAGGAACAATTGAATACATACAACCACAGTATGATTGGGCACCAAGAATGAAATTGGATGAAGAAATGGAGAAATGTATTCATAATCTCAGGATGAATCAAAGGAGAATCAATGGAAGATGTTCTTACTGCAAATATGAAACGACAAGCAAGTCAAGGGCAACATGTGATGAATGTGGTTTAATTGCATGTACATTATGTGCATTTAAACACTTGAAGTATAAGGTGATTCCAGAAAAGAAGGAAGTTCATGGTTATGCTAACAAAGAACCTCTTATCAAAGAGCTTCTTCAGTATACTATGTACTTAACTGAGAAGAATGAAGGTCTGGAAGATCAAATTCAGAAACTCCAATCGGTAAATGAAGAAGAAAAACTAAAAGAGTTGGAGAAAGAGTTGGAAGATCTGGAAATACCCTTAGCCCATAGAGAAGGAAAAGAGGAAGAAAAGCCCAAAGAAGACCCTAAAAAGAAGTGGGCTGAACTGTTTGGAAGGCCTCTAGTTATTAATGAGCCCAAGGAACAATCTGAATCAGATACAGAGGTAGTTTATGAAGAACCAAGGCCCAAAGAAGAAAAAGCCTTGATGGGTCATGAAGGAAGGAAGTCCTGGAACAGGCTGTACAACATGAAGGTTTACTTTGAAATTAAAGATGGACCGTCATTTGAAATACAGGCCATATTGGATACAGGAGCAACAACATGTTGTTGCAATATTTTGAAGGTTCCAGAAGGGGCAATGGAGCAAAGCCCATGGATAGTAAATTACAAAGGCATTAACTCAGATCAAAAGGCAAGAATGAAGATTAAGCAAGATGGAAAGATGATTATTGCCGGAGAAAGCTATCCAATTCCGTTCACTTACTGTTTTGAAATGAGAAAAAGTGAAGGAATAGACATGCTGATTGGTGCAAACTTTCTCAGAAGTAAGAAAGGAGGTGTTAATATAGAAGGTGATACTATTACCTTTTATAAAAATACATCAAAGGTAGTAACCCAACCGTATGCTGTTATTGCAAAATGTGCCATTGAAGAACTAGATCTGGAATATCAAGATTATAGTGAAATCAATGAATGGTCATGTAAAACGGTGGAAACCAAGATCAGCAGAAACAAGAAGTTTGAAGAAAAATTCAGGGATCTAATTACAAGATTGAAAGATCAAGGGTATATTGGAGATGATCCGCTGAAGCACTGGAAGAAAAATAAGGTTATTTGTAAATTGGAAATACTTAATCCAAGTATAACAATTCAAGATAAACCTTTGAAGCATGTAACACCCGCCATGAAAGATCAATTCAAAAGACATACAGATGCTCTGCTACAATTGGGAGTTATAAGGAAAAGCAAAAGTAGGCACAGAACGATGGCGATGATGGTAAACTCAGGAACATCCATTGATCCAGCAACAGGAAAAGAAGTCAAAGGAAAAGAAAGAATGGTGTTCAATTACAGAACACTAAATGATAATACCAAAAAGGATCAATATTCTCTCCCTGGAATTAACACAATAATCCAGAGGATAGGATACTCTAAGATCTATTCAAAATTTGATCTTAAGAGTGGATTTCATCAGGTGGCAATGGCAGAAGATTCAATTGAATGGACAGCCTTCATCACTCCTAAAGGTTTGTATGAATGGTTAGTAATGCCATTTGGCCTAAAGAATGCACCTGCAATTTTCCAGAGAAAAATGGACAACTGTTTTGAAGGAACAGAAGAATTTGTGGCAGTATATATTGATGATATACTGATTTTCTCTGAAAATGAAGTTATGCACGAGAAGCATCTCAGGAAAGTCCTGGAGATATTTGAGAAGAATGGTTTAATTCTTAGTGCAAATAAAATGAAGATTGCAGAAAAAGAGATTGAATTCCTAGGGGCGGTAATAACTAATTCTTCAATTAGGTTACAACCTCATATCATCAAAAAGATGAAGATCTCAAAGAAAAGAAGGGGTTAAGATCATGGCTAGGAATCCTCAACTATGCAAGAAGTTACATTCCAAAGTTGGGAATTATGCTAGCACCACTGTATGAAAAGACATCCCCTCATGGAGATAAAAGAATGAAAGATTCTGACTGGAAGCTTGTGTTCATCATTTGTTACTGTTGCCATTGGTCTCCATAAAGGGGGTGGTTGGTCTGTTGATCTTCTACTCATCTTCGGACTTTAGCAAGTTCCTCTTGAAGGATCTTACTAGGGTCTTTATATACGTAGAATGGACCTTTTTCTTTTGGAATTACTGTCTTCCCTTCAATCTTAAGATTCTTAAGATTTTCCAGGCCTTCGACAAGAGGATGAAGAAGAAGAAGAAATGGCACTAACTGGCAGGATAAACCATGTACAGGTTAACCCATCATATCACAATCCTTGTGATTTGGATAACCCAAATTGGTTGACACCTTGGGAAGAGCTTGAACATAATGAAAGGTGGAATAACGGAAGATTTGATCGAAAGAAGATGACTTCAAAAACAAAGAAAGAAAAGTCAGGTGTATGGGATACACTTGGAGAACCATCAGGAAAATATGATTATATGGTTAATTATACATATGTTCAAACATGTGATGATTCACCAATCATATCTACTGGGTGGGAAACTGATAATGAAGATCCTGAAAACAAACAAGAATATGTTTTTGCTGGAAATTCTTCAGAAGAAGAACAAGAAAATATAGATTTTCCTCAGGAAAATCCATATTTTTTTTGTGAGGGTAAAGGGAGCATATTTGGAGACGACACTCCATATCCGCAGCAAAAACCAGAGGTTGAAGCCCTAACAACAGATACAGGATCAGATGAAGAAATAGTCTACCTAGCCACAACCAATCGATGAAATCAAATTGTCTAGTGATGAAGAATTATCACCAGAACAGCAGCAGATAAATGAGTTCTATGAAGAATCAGCAAGGAGACTAAAGGCAAAAGAAAAATCTGTAGTGTCCTATAAGGGAAAAACCCTTATGCAAGGTACAGATAAGAAGCAGAGGCAAACCAAGAAATGGGTTGTCAAAAGTGCTCAGAAATCTAAAGTAGTAAGAACTGGAAGTTCTAGTAAACAGAGCGTGCTGAAAGATGTGCCGTCTGATACTAAAACCGAAAGTGATTATGAAACAGAATCAATTGAGCAAAGAAGTGAGAGAATCTATGCAGGAGGAATTGATGAAGAATCTGAAATGGAATATCCCTCTCTTGCAAGATTAAGAAAGGAGATAACTGGAAAAACAAAGATTGAGCATGCAAAGATGTCATCATCTTCCAATGTTTACTATGGAATACCACCAGATGCAACGATGACACCAGTTATTTACCCTCCAGCACAAGTAATAGGACAAACAAGATCAATGTTTCCATTCGACCAAGCAAAAATAAAGCAAAGAACTGAAGCAATGGCATCCGCAATGCCTAATAACATGTGGAGTCTACCTCCAGCATGGTCAAACCAAGGAAGCATATTAGTCCTACCATTTGATATTAGTCTCTGGGGAGATGTAATATCAAGATGGGAATCGAGTACTCTGAACGTGGTGGATGATCCAACAAAAAGCTGGCCAAATGAAAGATCAAAAATCAACTTTATTGAAAATCTTATGGGAGAAGTTGAAAAGTTGACATGGAACCAGTGGAAGAATGTATACAAAGAGGAGTATAATGCTCTTGAAGAAGCAGCAAGCGATACTCAGAATATTCTTTCTACAATAAGAAAGATATTCACTCTGGAGGATCCATACCAAGGGAGTACAGCGGAACAAGATAAAGCTTATAGGAATTTGGAGCGATTGCAATGTCAAGAAACAAAGAACATATGGAAATTCCTAAGTGACTACAAGAATCTTGCAGCAAAGTGTATCATTTTAGGAACTTGAAAATAATATAACTCACCAAAATACCAAGATTATAATACAAAATATTACCAAAATTCCAAGAAAGTAAATATATAAAGTATACCCGGATATTGGACAAACCGAACAAGGACTATGGACTATGAATATATATATATATATTCCGGAATTTAATTCATATATTTCGACAAACGAGTTAAACTGTATTTAGGAAACCAAAAGAACGGAAAGTATGATTTTCACAAGTACTACAAGATATATCATACTTTATCAAGTAGAAAATATATTATTTTTGGGTAAAGAAAAATATATATTTTCTTAAACAAATTAAGAATATATTATCTTGGGTGAAATTTGAAATATAAACATTTTCTAAGTTAATCTTGAAAATATATGATTTTTGAGGTTTATACGAAAATATATTATTTTTGTCAAGAAAGAATTATAGCTATTTTTCATTAAAAATTCTCCTAAAATATATATATATTTTGAGAATACAAGTTGGTGATTTTTAGTTGATTAAAAATAATATTCCGGAAAATTAAATACAAGATTAAGTATAAAATACTTAATAAATACAAGAAAATACGTATTTTCATACGTACAAATACACACCGGAATACGCCACCGATACTTGGCAAAATACACAAATACACAATTATAAGAATACACAAATGCAAGTACACCCATACTTGTGAGAAAACATATGTAGGAATACATAATATACCAAGTTAAAATAGATTATTTTAACAAATATTCCAAATAATTAATAAATATAATTTAAGTTAAAATATCATTGTTTTAACCAATAATTATATACTTTGGAATAATGCAATGAACATCCAACATATAACTCAAAAGACACTAAGTTGTAACAATTAAGACTAAGAGTCGTTACGCGACCTATCCGTCTGATAAAACGTAGCACGTGTGTAGGTAGTTGCACAACACAAGGACAAGTTCTTAGAGTTTACACCAGACAGCAAGACACAAGACTGTGAGTTCATGTCCCACTTTTCTTTTAACTATTTTTAGTTTTATAACTTCGGGGGTGAAATACATGTTACAAATATTCAAACGTTTACAAATGGTATGGTATGGTTTGCTAAGGAATGAACTATTAGATCATGTGAGTGGTGGGTATAACACTTAAGACCATTAATCCTAGTATAAGGACCGGGGGGCATGAGTGATAGATCTATCTGGGTGTTGCAAGCCCCACCCATGGGCCGGAGTGGCCGAATGTGGTGACTATGTCTTCCAGCCGGAAGCACGGTACAAAATCCGCTAGGTTTGAGCCTTCCTGCACCATTACACACATATTAATGACCTTGCAAATCATTAATTGATCTGTTCATAGACGCTTTCATACCAGTTTACAAGGACATACTTACAAATGTTTACAAGGTTATTCGTGCACACATACAAAACACATGAACTCGCTCAACTTTCGTTGATGTTTTCAAACTACATGTATTTCAGGAAATTGATGGATTTGGCGAAGTCCGAAATGTTTTCTAGGAGTGGTTACAAGAAATGATGTCATCCGAACTTTTAAAGGGTTTGACTTGGATGTTTTATCTTAGATAAGACATACGAGTCAAAGCCTTAGTTTTATGTATCTATTGTTAAAAGTCCTTCATGGAACCTGTTTTACTCATATGGTTTGTATGTTAAACTCGAAGTCATTGGTTGGTACTAAACTATGTGGTTTGTATTATTTTAAAACTTATTATTGGATAACATCATAGTTTTATTCAAATAGTTGTTTGTTATAATTGAATGCAATGATATTAAGCAAGTCACATATCACACGCTTCCGCAAAAGTCAGGGTGTGACAACTTGAGTCTTAAGAATCTCACAGTCTTTGGATAGCGTCAGCTTCAACACGAAGTTCTGTCAGCAAGAGACTCCCCCTAAGCTGATGTATCCAATTTTGTCCCTTTTCTGACCCTGTTCGAATGATGTAACTTTCTTCGCTCGTAGAGACGGGTGTTTGTGAAGTATATAAACATTGAAAGAATAAAAATAGAGACAATGAGAGTGAGATTTCATCAATGATTAACTCTTATAAAATAAATGAATCATTCTATGAACATAATAATTAATCTTTGTTTGGCGGAATCAAACAAAGAAGAAGGGGTTGATCCGAGAGTAAACTCGAATCTTGAATGTCACCCCCTGGGCCAAACCAGGGGTAAACTCATATGAAAGACTCTATTTGAAAATATTTCTATACAAGACACACATAATTCCTACGAAGAAATTATGTATTTATAGAGAATTTCATATGCCTATCTCAAATGTGATTGGTTGATCGGAAGTTGGTGTGTGTGCCTATCCATTTGCATGTGGCTTATCTTCTTTTTATTGCCAACTTGTCCTTTTGAATATGTGATGAAAGCTTCACTTTTGAGATAATATATCTTTTCTGATAAAAAGCTTTTTTCATAAAGAAAATATTCATTTTTCTTATGGAGGAAAAAGATTCCTTTTTCCTTTTCTGATGAAAACTTATCATATTCAAATACTTTATTTTCCTTAGGAAAGCATTTTCATAATAAAGATTTTTAATGTGTTAATAAGATATATTATCTTATTAACACAATTCTTTGATTATATATCTTGTATACTCCATAATGTCTCGCTAACATTTTGAACTCTTGTAACCTTGTCGTGATCTTAAATCAAAGAATTAGAAGCTTGATTTTTTCTTTCTCGGTCTTCATATTTAGTGCTTCTGGGACGGTTCGTCGGTCGGTTCGCGATGACGGAATTATTTCTAAGTAACTTAAACTATTTTCAACAACAAATACAATAAAGTTTCCTAACAATCACCCCCTATTTGTTGTTGAAAATACAAACAATGCATTTATACTTAGAAATAACAAATAAACTTGTTGAAGATGTATCTTGCTTTTCTTCTTGTCACGTTATCATGTAGGCACCTTTTTATTGATATTTGTTGACTGTATCTTCAGCATATTGGCATGAAAGTTTATTTGGCAAACGTCCGACTTTTTATGGATGATCATTTGATTATATTTCATTCCTTGTTATAATTCTTCACCTCGATTTGTAATTCCACCTAAATGTATGCATTATATCTTGTATCCCCACCAAAAAGGATATAAGTATCTTCTATCCAATATAGGATAAGTGTTTAGGATATCGATTGATGAGGCTTCAAAAAATAACAAACCATGCAAGACTATAAAAAATGATCTTGAACCGTCGAGGTTTTTTTTTCTTGGATTCAGAGAATCTGATGGAATCTGATGAAAATCTGATGAACGCATCAAAAATCTGATTTTTTTTACAAGGAAATCTGATGACATCATCATGAATTCTGACGACCTCATCAGAAGAATCTGATGATATCTTTATAAATTCTGATGACCTCATCAGAAATCTGATGACATCATCAGATATTCTGATGACCTCATCAGAAATGCTGATGACCTCAGCAGAAATCCTTTTTTTAACCAGAAATTCTAATAAATTCATCAGAATTCACTAGAAAATCTTAGTAAACTCATCATTTTTTTTAGATGAGAGGGAATAAGTAGAAACCAGAGATATTACTTACACATATTTTTCTGTTGGAAATCTAGGTACTTGTTCTTTTCTTCAAGGAATATTTTGGGAAAAATTTTTAAAGAATAATAATAATCTGTATGTTTTCTAAAGTTTCACACAGTTTTTATCTCCCTTTTTTTTATAATTATCATTCCTTTTTGAAGATTAATTAACCAGAATTTAGAGTTATTTCATCAGATAAGATACGAATGAATTTTGTATATCAGAAACTTTCATTTTAGATGTCAAATTTTTATTTTTTGATAAACTAAAGTTTATTTATCTTTGTTTAACTCCATTTTTTTGTGTTTTCATATCCTTTTTTCTACACCTCTTTTTATACTAGAAAGAAAAAAAATACTAACAGAGATAATAATAATAATAATAATAATAGTAATAAAAGCAATAGTAATAAAAATAAAAGGAAAAAATAATAACTCTTCTACATACCTTTTTTTTTTTTTTAGATCTGCAAAAAAAAGATTTTTCTTTTTACCTTTGGCAGATCATGAATATACGTCTCTGTTACAGGAGCAAGGGATCTGGAAATAATTTATCCAACTTTCGCTCTGATACCACTTGTTTGTCCCTTTTCTGACCCTGTTCGAATGATGTAACTTTCTTCACTCGTAGAGACGGGCGTTTGTGAAGTATATAAACATTGAAAGAAAATAAATAGAGACAGTGAGATTGAGATTTCTTCAATGATTAACTCTTATAAAATAAAAGAATCATCCTTGAACATAAGAATTAATCTTTGTTTGGCGGAATCAAAAGAACATAAGAATTACTATACAAGACACACATAATTTCTACGAAGGAATTATGTATTTATAGAGAATTTCATATGCCTATCTCAAATGTGATTCGTTGATGGGAAGTTGATATGTGTGCCCATCCATTTGCATGTGGCTTATCTTCTTTTTATTACCAACTTGTCCTTTTGAATATCTAATGATTGCTTCACTTTTGAGATAATATATCTTTTCTGATGAAAAGCTTTTTCATAAAGAAAATATTCCTTTTTCTTATGGAGGAAAAAGATTCCTTTTTCATTTTTTGATGAAAACTTTTCATATTCAAATACTTTCTTTTCCTTATGAAAGCATTTTCATAGAAAAGATATTTAATGTGTTAATAAGATATATTATCTTATTAACACAATTCTTTGAATATATATCTTGTATACTCCATAGTGTCCCGCTAACATTTTGAAGTCTTGTAACCTTGTCGTGATCTTTAATCAAAGAATTAGAAGCTTGATTTTTTTTCTTTCTCGGTCTTCATATTTAGTGCTTCTGGGACGGTTCGTCGGTCGGTTTGCATTGATGGAATTATTTCTAAGTAACTTAAACTATTTTCAACAACAAATACAATAAAGTGTAACACCTCACAAAACCATGTCCAATAAAGTATAGACACGTGTCGTAAAACTTAAACGTATAATAAGATGACTTCGAAGGACTAAAAGTGTCAACATGCCAAACTTGTGCCTCTGATTGACCACACATGATAAATATATTCTTAAACGAATAAATGTTTGGGCGTAAGAAACCGTTTGTGAAAGAAATCGAAAGTTTACAAGACAAAGGGATTAAACGTGTCAACATGTTAATTCTTACTTTTGAGTGACCTTTTAACGAACCTAAGGCTTCATAATATTCGGTTATACTCTCAAGAATAAGTGATAACAAATTCACAAGGTTTCGATATCGTTATGTGTTATTTACGCAAACTTTCAAGAATAAGGGTTAAAAGCGTCAACAGGAAGAAACTAGTGTTATGGTAATCATTTAATGAAACCAGACCTAACGGTGTTTGTTAAAAATGAGATTTCTAGCATGAACAAACATGCAAATGAGTTATAATCTGATTAGTAATATTATTTAACATATTTTGACAGTTATAATATGGTCACAAACTAAAATTATGAATTAATCGCAAAACATGCTTTTAAAAGGACTAAACTACCCTCTTGCATGCAAATGAAGTTTAAACATGATTTTAACATAAAAACTCATCACTCACTGTTATAATATCATATTTAGAACTAATTGGGATTACAATTCAGAATACTTACTGAGTTTATACATGAGTTTCGTATTAAATTAGTAAATGACGGTTATGCCCTTTTTATGCATAAATTAAGATTTAAATAAATTTATCACGCAAAAACCTTTTACTACTGATATGATATAATAAATAAATTATTTTGACTATTCAAAGCTGGTCACAACATCAGAAATTACTAAACGTTGGAATAATCGTCATTTACCGATTTTTACGACATTAAGGTGCATAGTATGGTTTTAAACCATACTTAGCACCCAAAAATTTTTACCTACTGATTTTATAAACCATTTCTAATATTTTTACAATAGGTATGAGTCATTAACTCAGAATCCAAAATAAGTCCTTATAACTATGTGTAAAATGACCAAATACCCCTACGGTGCATAGTTTGGTCATAAATGATAAACCCCACATATATATGATATCCTACTATTATTATAACATAAATTATATACTTTTACAGAAGGTTTAGGACCAAAACCTCATTTGCATGTAAACCCCTTTTATAAATCATAAAATGACCAAAATGCCCTTATGAGGCTTAATTCGTTTTTAAAATCTTTTTGGGCATATTTGTTGATATCCTACTGATATCATAACATATTTTAAGTATAATAACTTATGGAACTTGTATATGGCTCATCCGGTTACCCATTTATGCTTATACGCGTTCGGTACGATTTATGTAACTAATTTGCATAAATTAACCGAAACGGGTTTAACCTTATCAATTTTATTTCAAAATCCAGAATGTATTTAGTTTACCCATATAAAACAAGTCTCCATACTTTTCGGGTCTAAATTACATTCCAACCCAGTCATCGCTTAATCTAGCGTTTCATACCGTAAATCCTACTTTAAACTAACCGGTCTAAGTCCACGACTTAAATAAGACCCGTTAGTAATCTAATAGGTTAATAAAACTTTCATTCCAGATTAGGAGCCCGATAAAAGCTACTTGCACTAGTTTGAGTACATTATACGGCGGAATTCATAAATCTCGCATTTAGAAATTTAGGTAAATACTTTTAACTTATTTTCCCTTATACGGGCTTGGGATTTGGTAAAATATATTACCACTTGGTCGGGTATGGAATCATTAATAGAATAGTGGTTAATTCATTGACATAACCCGTTTTAATCTGTATTGTTTGATAAATAAACGTTTGGGGGTTAATATGACCGTGTCCTCGATATCCTCAGCTCATTTCAATTGTAAATGGCCACGACTTAAGTACGAGGTGTAGGCATACACCTGACAGTTGCGTATGTAAAAAGATATACCCACTTGTTGGGGATAACTCCTTCTAGGTTTATATTAGTGGTGTGTCTATTAATCATGTCTCGGCTTCTATCCCGGGCCCTGAACGTACAACAAACATATAAATCTGTATACAAGGTTATTTTATATAATTGTCCCAAGTTATAAAAGAATATTCATGCCTTGTGCATTTAAACCAATTTTCATAAATGTTTTCAAAAGAGTCGGTTAATTGTATTTACCGGTGTAAACTGGCGTATTTTCAAAAGGCTAAGCGACAGGTATTACTCGTAATTGGTTGGGAGCTTCTGGGCGTTAATTTAAGAATCTTGCAAGTTCATAATGCCTTAAGTCTGTTGAACATGTTTTTGTTATATATTTAGATCCGCCTGTGGATCCTTTCTATTCAACCGTCTATATATTATTTTATTCGTACTTTACACTTTCGGTTTGTAATAGTAATTTCTAACAAGACTTCCGCTGTGCATTAAACTGTGTATATTTGACTATGATGATATCAACTACGTCACGTTACTCCCCACCGGGCCCACCGGTAATATGTGGAAATATCGGGTGTGACATAAAGTTTCCTAACACCAATCACCAAATATTCCATGTGTAAATTAGCAATCCAAGTAAGTCTTCATAACATCCACTCTGCAGTGTAGAAGGAGGATTCTACCAAGCAGCAACAAAACTCCATATTACTTCACAGCAACTCATCAGCAACATACTGTTTCAATATGTATACTATAAAACAAACATCTTGAGATACCATAAGAATTTTTCAACAACGTTAAACAATTATTATTATTCAAGAGATAATTAAACTATATCACAGATTAAGCCATTTCAATTCAACACCAACACGCAACAATTTTTAATCAAACACCCTATAACCTGCATCATTTCAAAATTTTGAACCCACTTTCTAACGCCGTCTCCCCCTATCGGTAACAGTTCCTCCAAGAATAAAAGTTTTCCGTACATTAAGAATTTTTAACAGAAAATGACACTATTATTGGATTTTTATATTTTCTAAAAGCAAATAAATAACAAAAACAATAAACACTCTATTTTTGTGAGAATGACCGGTAAGAAGATCATATCAACAACATCAAACTGTTTTCACACTATTAGATAATTCGTTATATAATTTTCGTGAAAAGCAGTCCAAGACGATTACCAGTATGTTTGTCCACCTAAACAAAATGCATGAACATTTCAAGTACCATTACCGTATGATACGTTAAGGTAATATTATTCTGATATATTAGTGTGTCCCACTTCAGGATGTACCCCCGCGATCAAGGTATGCACAAAGATTCATCGTAGTACGTGAGTATACTGAAGTCATCCGTTTTGTTTTTCAATGTTTAGATAATTGGTGATCAGGTCAGTACTTCCGTACAACGAGACCAATATATCTAATGAGGGCTAAGACAAATACCATTTTTGGTACGAATTATGCATTTTGCACATTTGAATGACTCTCTAGGAGAGCTTCTTCATTTTCAGGGTTTTGGCATTTTTAGCTCCTTTAAGATATCCTGGTTGTGCCTAGGTCAGCATGTATCTGGATGCAGCAGAAGGACAACCCTGATACCCCCGGATGAAATAACCGTATAAAGACCCAAAATTTCAGATTTTGGCAATCTATCAACGCAAGATTTAAGGTCTTTAAACCATACGCCACTGATGTGTTACCCACTCATACACAGTTCGGTTAGGTTTATATCACATTGGTAAGTTGATTATTTCATGCTTTTTGCCTACTGGTACATCATATGATGAACCTGCTATCACACTTAAGCAATTTAATTCATTTTCAGTGTGACAGTCTAATTTGCTGATGTACTATCATTTCTTCTCTTTCACACGGTGATAACTCATTTTTTTATTTTCTATTTTTTATGTTTTTGATATTTCAATGTTTTTGTATTTTTTATTTTTAAGAAAACCGTAAAATATTTACAAAAATTCCTATGTAAAACCAGTTATTCAGGATTTCTCATCCCGTTGAGTTCGACTAAGTGTTCAAAGCGGGCTCGATCAAAAGCTTTTGTGTAAAGATCAGCATGGTTATCAAGTGTGTCGACTCGATGTAATTCAATTAGTCTCTTTTCAGCACAATCCCGTATTAAATAATGACGAATGTCAATATGTTTAGTCCTACTGTGCTTTACGGGATTGTTTGTGATTGTTATAGTCGCATTATTGT
Organism: Helianthus tuberosus; assembly: GCA_030545235.1. Taxonomy (NCBI): domain Eukaryota; kingdom Viridiplantae; phylum Streptophyta; class Magnoliopsida; order Asterales; family Asteraceae; genus Helianthus; species Helianthus tuberosus. The sequence goes on along the minus strand of CM060363.1, from coordinate 197,531,494 downwards.
CTATCATAATAGGAGTACGAGTGAAATCCAAACCGTAATCGCGCATCTGCTGTTGAATCAGAGAACCTGAGAGCAACAACTACACGCAACAATATATTCAACTTCACACGTAGAGGTAGACACACAAGATTGCTTCTTGCATTGCCAAGGCACAATCCTGCCTCCTAAGAACTGACAACCACCTGTTGTAGACTTTCTCGAAGACTTGCATCCTCCAAAGTATGAGTCAGTGTAAGCAACAAACTTCAGATCACTATCAGCTGGATACGACATCCCAAGTTTAGGTTTCCCCTTCAAGTAACAAAGAATACACTTCATCGCTTTCATGTGTGACTCTTTCGGATTAGCCTGATATCTGGCACACAAACACACTGCAAACATGATGTCTGGTCGTGAAGCAGTCAAGTACATTAGAGAACCAATCATCGCCCTATACTGAGTTGGATTAACATCTTTAGTACTTTCATGATTTGGGCCAAGATTGTGATTTTCACAGATATGTGTATTGAAAGTAGAGCAATCATCCATTTTGAACCGAGACAAAATGTCATACACATACTTTGTCTGATGTATAAACATCCCATCCTTCTTCTGTTCAACTTGTAATCCCAGAAAGTAGGACAACCCATAGCGCTCATTTCAAACTTGCTCGTCATCACCTTTTCGAACTCTTGACACATGCTCTCGTCTGATGACCCAAAGATGATGTCATCCACGTACACCTGTACCAACAGAAAATCTTTCTTCTTTCTCTTGATGAACAGTGTACTATCAATCTGACCTCTTTCAAAACCATTATTGATCAGATGTGTAGACAGTGCCTCGTACCACGACCTGGGTGCTTGATGTAATCCATACAAAGCCTTATCAAGTTTGTAAACTCGATCTGGAAAGTCTGGATCAACGAACCCATCTGGTTGTGAGACATACACCACTTCTTGGACTTTCCCGTAAAGAAATGCACTCTTCACGTCTAGTTGGTAAACTTTGAAGCCCTTAAATGATGCAAAGGCTAGGAACAAACGAATTGCTTCCAACCTCGTCACTATGCAAACACTTCAGTATAATCTATCCCTTCTTGCTGATTGAAACCTTTGACCACCAATCGAGCCTTGTTACGTGTTACTATTCCTCTATCATCCTTTTTGCACTTAAACACCCACTTAGTGCCTATTTCCTTTTCACCTTTAGAAAGGTCAACTAACTCCCAGACCTTCAACTTTGCAAACTGGGCCAATTCCTCTTGCATAGCTTCAACCCATGAATTGTCTTTTAGAGCCATATAAATATTTTTCGGGTCCTCTTGGGAAATAAAGCAACTATACAAGCACTCGTTCACAATACCAGTCTTCTCAATGGAAACAAATAAACCAGAATTCGCTGATATGCTTCTTCTCGTCTGAACACCTGCAGTAGGATCTCCAAGTATCATGTCAACTGGATGATCTCTATGTGCTCGTGTAGTAGCAATGGCATCAACTTCTAAGTTATCACCCAGATTTGATCTAACCTCCCCCTGAGCATTCGGATTCGCAAATGGATTAGTGAAATCCTACCCTTGAATAGGTTCAGACTCACTATCACTTGAATCATAAATAACAGTACTTGAGGAAGCTTCTGGAGCATCTGTCATAGAACACTCGATCTAGGCATGAACTCGCCTTCATCATCTTCACTGACCACTGTTTGTATCAACTGAGAGTCATCTGCATTTGAAAACTCAGGAATATTAAATGATTTAAACACACTTTCATAATCATATACTATAGCTGGACCACTCGTTGATTGTTGAGGTTTGTATGTTGTAATTTCGACATTAAACACAACCTCAATTTTACTAGTTTTTAGATTAAAAACCCTTTTATTCGGTGTGCCAGGCACGTAACCTAGAAAGTATCCTTCATCAGCCACCTCATCGAATTTTTGTTTATCTTTGTTTCGCACAATGGTACAGGGTAATCCAAATGGTTCAAAGCCCTTCAAGTTTGGTTTTTCGTTAAACATCAATTCATGACAAGTTTTTTATAACGTTTAATGGTTAAAACTTTTTTTAGGATGTAGCAAGCTGTATTCACAGCTTCTCCCTAGAAAAGAACTGGAAGCTTTGAATCTGAAAGCATAGTCCTAGCGGCTTCAATCAACGTCCTGTTTTTTCCTCTCAGCGACTCCATTATGTTGAGGCGTATAAGAAGCAAAATATTGATGTTCTATTCCCTTTCGAAGACAGTAGAGATCCAGAATCCGATTCTTGAACTCCGTGCCATTATCCCTCCTTATCCTCTTGATCCTTGCTTCATGGATGTTTTCTAATTTTGTAAAAAGGTCTATTAGCATCTCCGCTGTCTCATCTTTTGTACCTAAAAAGAAAACCCATGAATAACGTGAGTAATCATCAATGACAACAAGACAGTAGTACTTTCCACCTATGCTCCTCATGTTCACTGGACAGAATAAATCCATGTGAAGTAATTCATAAGGGACATCTATGGAATTTACTGTTTTTGATTTATGAAGTTTCTTATGTTGTTTTCCCTTTTAACATGGAAGATATTTATCTTCCACGTGAAACCTCTGCATTGGCACCCCTTTCACTAACTCATTTTTAATAATGTAATTCATTTTGCGGTAGTGGATATGGGCCATGCGTCTGTGCCACAACATAGATTCAGCTTCAGATGCTTTTGATAGCAAACACGCCACCACAGCAGACGGATCTTTGGCACCCATGTCCATGACATAAGTATCATTTCTCCTCGGTGCACGCATCACTATCCTATCAGCCGGTATCACTAAACCCTGTTTTAAGACCAATGCCTCAGACTTAGTAAAATGGACCGAGTGACCCTTGTCACAGACTTGTGATACACTCATCAAATTGTGTTTAAGCTGCTCAACATAGTTCACTTTATCCAGTGTGATATTCCCATTCGTCACTTTTCCTCGTCCGGTAATCCTACCACCTTTAGCACCAGCAAAATTCATAGGACCTCCATCATACTCTTCAAATTCAGAAAACAATCTCGCATCCCCCGTCATGTGCCTAGAGCAGCCACTATCAACATCCCCTAAGTTGATAATCCTCCTTAGCAGCTCCTGTACACACCAACTAGAAATTAGTTAGATTGGGGGACCCAAGCCTTAATGGTCTTGGGTCTTCCAAATTCACCAACTACAGGAACATCCATCCAATATCCATCACTCCGAACTGGAGTCTTGGATCTCGGATATGTTGATGGAAATGGGTTTTGATTTCCATGAGGTCTCTGGTCCTGAAGGTTCCTATATGTGTTTGGACTATGTGACCTTTGGAAATTTTGATTTTGATATCTTGAGTTTTGATTCCAAGAAGCTTGATTATTGTAATTTCTAAAGTCATTATTATAAAAGGTTCAACCACCATTAGTTTGATATGGATTTTGATATTGACCTTGACTTCTGAAATTATGTGTATTTCCATTAGAATTGTTCATTCTAGGTGAACTGCTTCTAGGTCTCTCATATCTGCCTGATGAAGATTCAGGCTGAAATCTTGGTTGATTTCTTTGAAAACGAGGAACTTGAGGAGTTCCTTTTTAAGCCTTATCTACACCAACAGCAACATTCTGTTGTTGCTTAGGAGCAGATTTCTTTGGAGAACTAGACACTTTCTCCTCATTATCACCACTCTTCTCTGGTGACTTCCCTCTCTATTTTTCACTCACTTGTGCTTCAGTCTTTTTGTTAGGACAACAGCTAGCTACATGTCCCTTTGTATGACACTTGAAGCATGATCTCTTTTTCAAAGACTTCTTAGCTGAAGTCTTTGAACTAGATCCCTCATTAGATGATGATGCCTTGGAAGGATTATGTTTAGTTTGCTTAGTTTTATATTTTTCTATGTTTTTTTATTATTTGCAAACTCTACATTTGATTCGTTTTCAATAACAGTGGTTTCATTTTTCATGTCACTTCCCTGAACAAAGGTAACATTTTTAACAAAAGTTTGGTTTTTATTCTTAGGAGGTGAATTTTTCCTTTTCAAAACTGGTTCCCTGTTATTTTCCTTCTCAGCATCATCACTCTCAGACACATCACCTTGACTTGATGTGGAACTACTTGGTGATGTGGACATAAAGTCTGTGAGCTCATCTTCATCAGGCAAGAAAGAATAGTCATGACTAAGAGGAGGTGTGACTTCATTAAAGCCCTGGAAGCCCACACTAGTCCTGTCATTACTTTGCTTTAAGCCACCTATCATATGTTTCATTACAAAAGTAGAATCTCTGAATTGACTCATTTTCTCTTCAATTTCAACAATTTTTAGTTGTGCATCTGAGCTCCTTGCATTTTTCAGAAATCTCTTTTGTTTTCTCACTCATCGTGTCATGAGCTAAGTTTATGATTTGAAGTTTTTCGTTTAATTTGCAGGTTAAGGCTTCAATTTCAGTTTCATAACCTTTTATCATCTTCAAATATAAAGACTCGTTTCTTTTAACAAAAAAGTTTGATTCTTTTATGTTAGACAGCTCATTCACCATACTTTTATTTTGTGTTGACAACCTGTCAACCTGACCCTGTAATTCTCGACATTTTAAACAAATTGAACTAGCAGGATTAGAACTTACCTCTCCTGTAGCTTTGCTCAAGTCAGCCATGAAAGCAACAAACTCTACAGCCTTGTTTTTGTCTAACGCATCCTTCTCATCATTAGACTTTAACTCTTCATGAATTTCTACAGTCTGATCAGCATCAACCTGTTCAGCTTCACTCTCTTTCTCTACTTCAGCATCCACCTTTGCTTCAGCATCATCTACTTTCGCCTCAGCATCATCAACTGGTACTATCTCTGCCATGAATGTAACGCCTCGCTTTTCAAAACTTACTTTAACTAGAAAGATTATTCATGTGCCTATTTTTTTTGCTAATACATTTAAATTCGTACAATCATTCGATACGTATTCATGCGTCTCGTAAAGGCGTGTCTAATCTACAAATAATCATCATGAATGCATGACCTTAAAAAATGCTATACTTATAGTTACATTGTTACGCGTTTCACAATCCATACATACATACTTGGTTCATACATTTACTCGCTTCTTACGTTGGATTAATACTTAAAATATGTCATGTAATTGTTACCCAAAATTATATGTTATAGTACCTAATATACCCTGAAATATTGTTAATTAAAAATTAAATTAGCATTAGTAATTATATAGTCATAATATATTATTTAATCAAATTAGTTATGATATTAATCTAGTTGACTAAAAAAATAAACTAAAATTATTAAGCTAGCCCATTCACGCCAGCATGGCACAATTGGCCACACCTATTGATCTTGCCCATTTTACTTATCTCACAAGTGATGGGCTTATGTTATATTATATAAAAACCTTTTTGTTATTTTTTAAACACCTATTTCACATGTGGTTTTAATGGTCGGTTATATAATTCCCTAACAAACTTAAAATAATATACGCACTACTTAACTTATATGTAAAAAGGAAAAAAATATAAAATATAAACACTAATTCCATAGAAACTGTGATGGATGTTATAGTTGTTTTGTTTTCTAATATTTACCTCCAATTTGCATCTTGACCTTATTTCTTGTTGGCTAAACGTTACACACCATATTCACATAATATAACCTACAATTATATAAAATATTAATGTAAAAAAAAAAAAGAGAAATAGAGACAGCAGCCACTTCGGATCGCAGGACTGCCTTGGGGAGATTTAGCTTTGTTTGTTTTATGCTAGTCTCCCAACCACTCATGTTATATTAAATGTGAAAAAAAAATTTTAATTTATCATAATCTCTATCTTTTAATAGAGAAATGGAAATTAACAGTGATTATATTTAATTGGATTAATTCATTTAATAATGTTGTTTCTTAAACTTTCGTTTCCAAAGATTTCTTAACATCTAGAAGCATCAATTAATTAAGCAACTTTGTTGGTTTAGTTTATTTATTTAATTAATACCTAACAAAAGTTACTACAACAAAAAGAATGAATTATGGTGACTGTTAACAACACATGCGGCCGCATGTGTATGTTATGTTTAATTTATTTTTTTTATTAATTTAACTCTCAACTACTTATAATTAATACCAATCAACTTAACCCTAAATTCTTTCCTATAAATACAACTTATATTTAGCCTCTTTACCACTTTTACAACCCTTAAACACTCTCAAAAACCTCTCTAAACTCAGCTGAGTTTTCAGCAACATATCAGAAAGTTTTCAGCCTTTTAAGTGAATTTTAACTCACTTCTACTTCAATTTTCTTCTTGTTTCTTTCTTCTTAACACTTGGATAACCTCTAGAAAGGTTTTCACAAGTTTGCTTGGGCAAACTAAGGTGAAACCTCACCATTTTTTAGGTCCAAAGTGCATATAAAATTCTGCTCATTTTTATCTTTTCATTTGTTCAAGTTTTGATTGAAAACTTGGTGGAATCTTGTTCCCACCAAGCTCACAACTTAGTCGATGGTTGTGGGTTTATGTTTTGGGGATTTCCATCAAAGTTTTGGGTTCAAACACCTCTTTTATTTATGTTTATACATGTTTGTTGAATGATGAAAACAAGCACAAGTAATCATCTTTCATATGATGAACTTGTGACATGTGAAGTATGAACAAATGGAAGCTTTGGCTTTCCAAACTAAGTTCTACTCCTTCATTCCTAACTTGTGTATAAACACCCTTAAAACTTAATAGATTAGATTTACTTTCTTGTTTTTCATGACCCTCCCACCATCTTCGTGATGGTGTGTGTAGTGGTGGATCATATAATGAGGTTTTCAAACTTCCATGCTTGACATACATGATGCTATATGACAATACTTGATTGGACATAGTCTAGGATATATTATTACCTTATGAATATACCTATTATTATATAGAAACATGGTTGTTTTTGTGGTGTTAATCAAGCTATGATTAATCACCATAAACCTAAGCTAACATATCAAAGATTCTATAGTACTTGTTATGATTCCAATGGGCAAATTGGGACCCACGAAACCACTTGATATGGTGTCATAAACAAACTCTTAGAACTTAGATATTACTATCATATATACATACCTTGTGTATTTTAAATTCCGAATTCCGATCTAATCATACCTTGAACTCCAACCTGAATACATTCAACCTCCTAAACTCATTCCCTCGTCAACAATTGGATAATAAGAAGAATTAGCAATTTTGTGAGTATACTCGAACCCATTTTTACTTTTAAACACTTTTGGGTGCAACATGTATTCTATATTAAACACACGAAACTTTTGAGACTATTTGAATCACTCTCTATCCATATTTGAACATGAAACTATATGATGCTTGTTACTCTCATATGTGATGTTAAACTTTTCGTGTCTATATGCTCATTAGCTTCGTACAAGCCTACCTTAACAATTATAGCGCTATAGGAGTAATGTACCACCCACGATTCTTGGGGTATTGTTAAGTCAAAAATGTTAACCTCCCTTTATTCTAACCGGGGATAGGCTATTTTAACGCATTGGATTCTTGGGTTTGAACATATACTTGACACCGTTTCGACATACTAGTAACTTGCATATTGTGATTCATGTTGGATACGAGCCTTAGACTATTTTAAAACCATTTTTATGCTATGTATCAAAACTTGTATACTCGCCTTTGCTTTTGCATTGAACTCTATTTTAATACATGTTGCAGGTTGATAGACAAGATGATGAAGAAATCAAGTTAGGACGGACTTAGATACTCATTTCAAATAATAAACAATGTTTGTTGTAATTTGTCTTTATTAGAAACGTTGTATTTGAATTTTAGTCATTTATGAAATTGGATTTAAATAATATTGTCATATAGTGTTATGATGTCTCTTGCAATCTAGTTTTCGTCTCATCCTGATGTTTCCGCCATCGGTTGGGGTGTGACAATGAATGCCTGAGTGGCATTCTTATTATCTTCCAAATGAACACTCTAATCAGATGAACCTTCTCGTGCTGTAGAGATCAAAGCTTTTGAGACAGAGTTGTTTGATGCATTTCTGTTATTTGAACTTTGACCCGAAGATTCTGTCTTTGGTGTTTAACATTCTCTAGCAAAGTGTCCATAACTTTGACAGTTGAAACATCGAACCTTTGTCATGTTAAAACCAACCGTCTTCCCCACGAAATTCCTTCATGTTCTATTCATAAACCTCTTCACTCTCGTGGAAATCATGGCCATTTGCCACTGTGGATCCATCTCTTCTAAGTCATCAAGGTCAACCTGATCATAATCTTCATCAAAAGTAGCTGGATCAGATATCTTCCCCTGAATGTAATTCTCGTAAGAGGCAATAAATGAGGCGAGCAATGCTAGATGTTCTTCAGTAGCCTTCACACTCATAGGCATCGACTTGGTACTGCTACTCTGATTTGTAGACGATGTTCTCTTAGCTGTTGTTGATCCTCCAGAAGCAGCAACAAAACACACCTCACCATCTTCATTGACAATAACCTGCTCATTCTCGCATGACAGAAACGCAGTAGCAGATTCGCTAGAGGCGTTGTGAGACGAAGAAGATGGAAGTCCTTTGTAAATCCCTGGATCTTGAACCTGATCGTATCCTGTCTCCTTTTTCTTCATGTTGAGCTCGTATGCTCTCAGCTTCCCCACAACCTCTTCAAGGTCTTTTGTGTTATAATATGTCTCCACCTTGACCATGAGAGTATAGATATCCCACTTCGCAGGTAATACATTAAGAAGCTTGTCATTGATCTCAACGTCAGTATAGCTATCTGTGTCATAGTTGTCCATTTCTGACATTAGATGGTAGTATCTCGTGATGATATCTTCAAGTGACTCATTTCTCATACACTTGAAAACAACAAATTGCTTTTTCAGTAGTGTTAGGATCTGAGTTTGATTGATTGTGGTTTTGTTTTAACAAAATGAAGATGAAATTGTATTAAGTGCAACAGAATTAAATGGAATAAACTTTTCACACAATCAAACAAGAGAACAATTCTAAGCAAACATGTTTGACATCAAACCGAATGATTATATTTATTACAATCAACGATTACAATGCATGCATGCAAAAGTGTCCCCCTCAGCCTGAGCTCACGAGATTGCTTGTACAGAATGATAGAGATGAAAGAGCTAATGAAACAGTACACAGTGATGCTCTATTTATAAGTACAGAGCAAACCAGTGTGGCATCTTGGCTGACGTCAACATGAAAGTGACATCTAACCTCCTAACAACTTCTAACTACTGATCATTACAAGCACTGTTGTCAAACAACTTATTACAATACAAAATACAAAGACAAGCTAAACTACTGCTTCTTCATACCACTGCTTCAGCCCTAGCAGTGCTTTGGTCTTCAGCAGCACTTGAGTTAAGACAGTAGATTGAGCATCAGTACTTAGTCTTCAACAGTCTTTGGATAATCAACAGTTGTTGTAGACTATCAGTAGTTGTAGTAGAGCAGTTTATAAAAGGCATCAATTGTTAGGTCACAATCAAGGGGAAAGACTGATGCAAACATCTGCTTATTCTGGATCCACTGCCCTGATCCAGTTTTAGCTTTGTATCATCTGTTCCTCCGTAGTTCAATCCCAACAATATCCCCCTGGAACAGATGATGCCAAAACTCTTCATTATTAGGATCTTTATTGCCTCATCAACAGATCCCCAACTTGACCTTTAAATTGGAGTTCAAAATCCATGGAGTCTGTATCATCCTCATCCCTACAAAGTGTGAGTTCAAGGAGATCCTGTAGATCTTCAACACCCAAGCCAAGTGCTTATTCCCTTGATATGCACTCCAGTACACCATTGGATTTGAGCAGAGTCAATACGTGGGTCTGTTTGTCAGATTTCCACTTTAGTATCTTTGAATCCAAAGGGTTTCTTGGGAGAGGTTTATTTGCAGATGAGTTTGGAGATGGAGGCCTGGTAATCACTGCTTTGGCAGAGTCTCCAGGTTTTGATAATTCAGGATTTTCTCTCGTCATTTCTTGAATAACGCTTTTGATGGTGAGGTCTTCCTGTTCTTTGTCTCTCTTTGCGTCATCATCCATCTGCTTTTGTTTCCTCCTTTGATAGAGGATGGCAGTAGGTGGAGCAGTGGATCTTTTTATGGGCAGTTTTGGTGGTCTGACTGAAACCTCTGTTTCAGGATAGACAAGCTTTTGTGGAACATTTTGATCTTTCTTTCTTAGTGCTTCCAGCCTTTTGTATGTATCAATCACCTTTTCTTCCTTCCACCTTATCACCTGATTCCTTGAGCCATAATCAGCAGAAATCAGCTCTTCTTTCTTTCTTTTCAACTTTAGAGCTCTTTCAGGTACATTCTTCTTATATTTGGACCAAACAGGAGGAGTATGTTTCACCTTTTCTTTGTTCATCTTTTGAATTCTTTCCAATTCTTCTTGAAGCTCACTGATGGTCCATTCTTTGTACTGATATCTCTCTGCCTTATATTTCTTGAAAGTTATGATATGATCAAGGTAATCTTTCCTCAAGCTTTCATCTTCCTTTTCAGATAACCTCTGACATAGTTCTTTAGAGAACTGCTCCAAAGTTCTAACTTGTGTGAGCAGATACTGAAAATTTATTTGTATATCTTTGTCAGATTTCCCTTGAGTGTCTCTCTTAGAGATATCCTCTGCCTGTTGTGCCTTCAACTTTAAGTATTCTTCAATATTGTTTGGCCTGGGATACCCTTGAAGAGATGGTAATGTCTATTAGCGGGGTCATCTTCAGAGTAAAAAGATTTTATCTCTTCTCTTACTACTGGAAGATCCAAGGGATATTGTACACTTGCAGAGACTATGGCAGCGCTTGAAATAGGAGCTTGAACTGATGATAATGGGACAGGATTTGGTATGGTGGCAAGGGTTAAAGGTTGTGATGATGTTGGTGGTGGTGAAGAGTCATCATCCAAGATTATCCTTCTCCTTTTTGGCTTTGGAGAGGCTGTTGGTGGATTTGTGAGTTGAGTGGTTGGTGGCTGACTAACAGCTGTTGAAACAACTGGTGCTTCAACCACTGTTGTCATCACAACTGATGATATGTCATCAGAAGTCTTCTGCTTTTTAGCAGGTGGTTCTTGAGTAGGTGGAGATGTGGTAGTGAGAGCAGTTTTTGAGTGGTGGAAGTAGTTGTTGAGGTAACATCTGCTGAAACCACTGAAGTATCAACAACAGTTGATACAACAGGTGTCTCAACATCTGTTGGCTTGGAAGGTTTATGAGGAGAGCTTTTAGCTGTTTTAGGAGTGTGTTTGGTGACTTCAGAAGGTGTGGATGCTTTGGGTAGGCTTACTTTTCGAGTAGGCTGTCTTCTTTGTGGTTTTGAAGTACCCTGCACTTCCTTTTTCATCAAAGCTTCCTTCTCGTTTTTAAATCTAGAAACACCCTTTGCTTCCATGTCCCTTTTCATCCTTGCTTTTTCATCAGCAAAGGCATTTAGGGATTCATCAACATTCTTTGACCCATCTGGCCTTGGGATTTCCACCACAGCTTTTGCATGTGGGTCTGGTGGTAAGTACAAACCCTCCTTACCCTTCTTTCTCCCCCTTTTTGGCATCATCAGGGGTTTCCACATAAAACAGGGTAGGAACAGGAGTGCCAGTGGATTGCAATAGATGGGCCTTGATTGCCTTGATATCTGCTTGTGTATCTTTAAATCTGGCTCCCATCATATTTCGAACCTTTTGTGTCTGAATTTCATGCTGTTGATCAGTATATTCTCTTTGTGTGTGGAGCATAGGTTGAAATAGATTCCATAATGCATCAGGGATGGAATAGATGTTGCAGATGAACCAGTTGGTGGTGCAGCAGTGGGTGTGGATTTTTTAGAATTTAACAATTGTTGCAGCATAGTTTTGATATCTGCAACAGATGATTCAATTCTATCCACCCTCTCCATCAATTCTTGGTACTTTAAACCATCACCCAAATGAATGGGATCATCTGATTTCCCACCAGTAGTGGTTTTATCAGTGGTTGAATTAGGAATTGCTTCCCAAGATTCATCCTCTGATGCCCCTTTTTCTTGGTACTGGGGACTTCTTTCTTCATTTGTGGACACCTTGGTAATCTTTTCAGTGGTTAATATAAACTCACCACTTGATACCTTGGTGGCCTCTGAAGAAATTGCCTTCAAGGGAGCCTGATTGATGAAACAACTAGCCAGATGTAGATCAGTGGATCCAACACCTGTAGTTGCTGCTCCACTTGAACTATCACCAAGAGTTACTTGTAACTCAAGGGATGTAGCCTCCTCAGTTGTTGGTGGGTTAGCAGAGATAAAGGCACCAGACTCAGTCACTTGTTGAGGCATGTTCTCATTGATAGGTGATTGAGAAGAACTGATTTGTGTCTGGGCAACATCAACTGCATCTAACAAAGGTATGAATGATGGTGGTATTGTGAGGGGTAAGGGAATTGGAGTGGAAAGATACATGTCCGTGGGATTAGGACTGAGGAAGATGGATCCAAGTGGACCCATAGCTTCATAATGTGGGGTCACTGTTCTTACAACCTGATCCTTTTGTGAGGAAGCAGGAGCAGTTTGAGGTTCAGGTTGAGATCTTACTACCAACTGCTGTGAGGAAGTAGCAGCAGTGGTTTCTAGTGACTTTTGTGTTGTCAGAGGTATTTGCTCTGGGATCTCATCTTCCAGAGTTACCTTTTTGCTGGGTTTGGGGGGCTTGGTAGTGTAACACCCCAAAAACGGGCTTGGTAATTTAGAACCTGGTTAAGATAAAGGAATGAGAAAAGTACCGTTAGTAGTAAAGTTAACCCATAAATAAAATAACTAGGAATAAACTAGCATAGTGGTGTCATGTATATAAGTAATAAGATGATGAGTTTTTAGTCCCGTATGCAATCAAAACAAAATTTGAGGGACCAAAACCGTTAAGATGGAAAGATGGGATTTATTTATGAAAGTTAACACACACAAAACACACACTTCGTGTGTGTTCTAGATCGAGCAGGAGCTTATGAGCTCAAAACCCTAACTTCCATCAATTTCATCAAATTGGAAGGCAAGATGAAGCTTAAATTCATAACCGAGCATGGATTAATGATCACCTTCACAAGGGGATCGTAAGGTATGTCTTAAAAGTTATATTGGTGATCTTTCACGAAGTGGGTTATGATGTAAATTACGAATTTGTGTGAAATTGAGAACGAGTATGTGTTAGAATCATCATATAGAACGTGGATTATGCATGGTTTAGGTTAATTTGATGTTTAAGGGTGAAACCCGTTGGTTATGGTGAAGATGATGACATGGGTAAATCATCCATGTCCAAATTCTTGCTTATTATTGATGTATTTTGATATATATGATGGATTCTTGTTAGGGGAATTGAAAGAAATGTGATACTAGTAGGTTTGATGTTTATGCATGGATGATTCATGTTGATTAGAATGAGGAATTTGATGAATTAGGTATGAGATTAGAAAGATATGTGTGAATTAGTTGTATACTATGCTTAGGAGGTAGTATACGCACCAAATGTATGATGAGCTCATGAGGAATTTGAGATTAGATCACTCGTAAGTGATTAACAAAGTAGTTATGAAGTGGGTTTTGATGATATGATAGAAGTAATGATATGCTTATGTTAATGATGTTTGAAAATCGTATATGTGTATGTATGTTTAAAGAAATTGGATAAGAAATAATGGATTAGCATGTTAAAAGGTTAAATGATAAACTTATTATAAGTTACGTGTGATGTAAAGGTTATGATGAATGATGAATAAGATAACTATCTCGAGAATGATATATGATAGTTGATGCCTGATAAGCGACATGGAAGCTTGGGAAAGAAGCAGGTCAAACGGGACTTATGTGCACGGGAAGCGTACTCGGATGCAAGGTAAGTAAAGCTTACACCCCTTTTGTAGGATATTTATTCATTGTATAAATTAAGAGCATGATAAGTTAATATATGAAGAATGATGTTTCGGCAAATTTTGATACTAGTCGAAACATATGTTTATGATAAGAAACTAAGCTGTCGGTTGAAAGGGGGTAAAAAGGGTATTATGGTAATTTTAATTACGAGTTAACAGTAGAATACGATACATGGATGGGATAATGAATAATTACTACCCCATAAGGATGAAATGAACTTTTAGACCAAATCAGTCAAATGTCGAAGATATCACCATTTGACGATGTCGACTAATTATTTTATTGTCAAGTATTATGAGTTCACAGGATGGATAGCGAAAGGATTTCGTTGCTATCGTCTAACAATTTAGTGGATGAAGTATTAAAACGGATCATAACTTTGACCCGAGCAAGGTATGTGTGATTAGAGTTGTAGTTAAGTAGTAGGATTGGTTAAATATGCAATGAAGTCCTTTGTTGTAAAGGATGGAACGAAGTTGACAAAAACGCCCTTGATAGGTAAATCGGGCAAACGACCTTAAAAGTCGTTTGGAAACAAGCTATTCGATTTGAGTAATGTCTTGGTCAAGTATGAAAGCGAAGAATAGGGTTTTGTATGTCATAGACCTTTTAATGCGCAAATACCCATAACGGGTCAAAATAAGCTTTTGAGCAAAAATGGGTTAAGAGGATGCAAGGCATCCGAGAACTTAATCTTTTATGATAGTCATCGTAGAAATTATTAAGTTCATATGAAGTTGAGGTCAGATCAACAGATTATTTGGATAAATGCTTGAACGGGTCGAATAATTCTTAAATGAATAATAAGCCGAAAACGTATAATTTAAGAATTTCCTTAACCCAGATGTTGGATTTCAAGTTCATATGATAGAATGTTAATTTACAATCATGTAGGAAGAAACGGGAGGTTAAACGGGTAAACGGTTTAAAAGTTATGCGAGTTTTAGTGCGATTGAACGACGAAAACAACACAGCAGGAAAACTGACATTCGAGAGGCCGTCGCCGACGCCCTTAGGGGCCGTCGCCGACGCCCTTAGGGGCCGACGCCGACGCCTCATGGAAAGTCAGTTTTTGCGGAGGCGTTATTTTACTGCCTACGGAGGTTTTTGGCTACACGTAAATGCAAGGACCGTCGCTGAAACCCCCTAGGGCCGTCGCCGATGCCCTCCCCATGTCCAAAAAGTTGAAAATTGTTATCTAAGTTGATTTATGGGTTGTGGGCTTCGGTAGGTTAACCGTGGACTACGGCGGGCCTCCCAAACATGATTTTGATCGTTCCTTTGATGATTATGGGTTATAAATCTAAGTCTAAGACCCACGTAATTAATGTATGGTTATGTAAGAGGTATGCGAGAACTTGTACGTGTATATATGGTTAGGTACATCTGTAGATGTGTATATATATGTATGTATGAAGGTGCGTCTGAGTGTATGTATGTACGTGAAGATGTAGGAAGGTATGTATGTATGTAAATGTGTATGTATGTATGTATGTATGTATGTATGTATGTATGTATGTATGTATGTATGTATGTATGTATGTAAGTATGTTTGTATGCATGATTAGATACGTTGAGTATTAACGTTATTAATGGTGCGCCTTGAGAAATGAAACGCAATCAGGTACATGATTGAAGCCTCACCGGGGAATAGATACACAAAGGAAATGCTTAAAGTTAGAAAGATACGGAATGGAAAGTTTACACAAGTGAATCTGGTTTGTATGTGTGCACTAATGTTATGAATGTATGTGGTGAATGCAGATTATACGAATCACGGATTATCATCACGAGGATTAGCGATCGAAGACCGAGTCACAAGATAGATTGTACGGGAATGCTGGAGTATGTAGTTTGGTAAATACAAGTGATGCTTTTTATTTTGTTAAAGAGTTAATTCAAAACGAACTTTCAAGTATGTAAAGAGACTTATAATGAAAAGAAATTTTATGATACGAATTTCCGCTGCAACTTTTGTCAAATACGTGTTAGGGTCTTACAGGTAGATTTTTTCTTTATGGTCTTTTTGGTGGGTTTAGGTGTGGGTTGCACAGCAGTGGTTGTGCTGCTGTGGTTACCTTGAGCAGTGGGCTCAACAGCAGGAGCCTGAGGAGCAGTGGTAGCTGCTAAAGTCTGCTTAGGTTCCCCTGTTTGTGTTTTGGAAATCTTGACAGCCTTGTAAAAGTTTAAGATGTTAGGCTGTTGCAATGAACTGGAGCACCCTGGATAAGCACATGTGCATTATCCTTTGAAAATTTCTTTTGAAAATAGTAGCTCAAGAACCTTGGAAATAACAAAAATGATGTTTTTTTAACATTCTTCACCAAATCATTGAAAATCTCCTGAGAGTAGTTAAAATTTTCATCATTTAAAATAGCATAACCCATGTATTGTATTTTCAATGGTATCTCATTAAAAGCGGTGGTTTTATTAGAGACACACATGAGGATGGTATGGAACAAAAACCTTGTGGCAGGAGAAAAACTGCCTTTTTGCAAAGTATTCTTTTTCATTTCCTCTTCATACCCTCTCTCAATAAAATCGGTTTGGTACTCTGTTTTTGGAAAATAAGTTTTACCTTGATGATCATTGAGTTCAAACACCTCGGAGATGGTTTGAGGTGTGATTGTGACTGAAATACTCTTTATAGAAGAAGTAATGGCAACAGGCTTATTGTCTTGTTTATCAAGTTTAGAATTTTTTTCAAAACTCTCTTTGAGTATCTAGATAGATAGTTGCATCCTTTGTCAACAGAGTTTTATACTTTGTGGATGCAAGGATGTCAATTATGGAGTGAAAAGCTGTGTGGTGATCTGTTTTCTCGAACGTGCACATATAATTATGTGGGGTTTTGAGTGGAAGTGCCATGGTGAAACGATGATGGATTTGAGCGAAAGAAGAAGATGATGGATTTGAGGGAGGTTGAAGAAAACTGTTTTTGAAAGGAATTTTGAATTCGATTCGACAATGAAAACCCTATTTGGGGTTTTTATCAGGGTTTTATAGAGAGAAAAAGTGAATGCTGACGTGGCAGCGGTTACAAAAGATCTGATGGCTAAATACTGTCCACGTGACAACCTCTGATGGTAATGGAAGACAGTTGTTTAGGAAACCACTGATGGATCAATTATCAGTGGTTTACAGTGGTAAAATGAGAACATTGGCAGACTTTAACTATCAGTGGATAGCCTTATCAGTTGATAGAAACACTGGAGTGTGACAACAGTATTTATCAAAGACAACGAATGAGCAGAGGTTGACTTTCAGCAGTGGATACACTTAACAAAACAGATGATTGAACCAAAACAGTGGTTATGGCATACTTTTAAGAATTAATGAAAAATTCATTTTTAGCTATTTTTAAGGATGGATTTTGATTTTCTGAACACATTTTAATGCTTTTATTCATAGAAAAACATGATTTTGCCTGTTATTCCATGTTTAGCATGCCAATCCTCGAGATCAGACTTTCAAAGGTGGATGTGTCTAATGCTTTTGTTAGCACATCTGCCAGTTGATCTTGAGTTGGTACATGATGCAGAGAAATCAAACCTTTCTCATAGCAATCCCTCACAAAATGATGTCTGATGTCGATATGCTTGGTGGTTGAATGTGAAACTGGATTCTTTATGATATTCTCCGCTGCTTGACTGTCCAACATAAGTGGTGTCTTCAAGGCAGTCATACCAAAATCCAGCAATTGATTTTGAAGCCACAGAAGTTGGGCTGTGCAGCTTGCAGCAGCAATGTATTCAGCTTCAGCAGTGGACGTTGAAACAGCTGTGTCACACCCCAACCAATGGCGGAATCATTGGAGCGGGACTTGTCCAAGATTACAAGAGACTTCATAACACTATTTGTGACAAGTATTTAAATAATACGTTTTCATTTCATTTCTAAAGATTCATTTACAAGGCTTTGAAACAAATACAACATGAATAATGAAGTACAATACAATACGAATACAATATTTAAAGTGTGTTTCTAGGCATCCTACTAGATTCCATGCATCACCAACATCATCGCTAAACCTGCAACATGTTTTAAAAGTGTAGTTCAATACAAAAAGTATTGGCGAGCATACAAGTTTGGTGCGTATTATATATAAGTATAAAAAATGATAAGGAACAATCCACATGGCAAACCTAGTTATCAAGATTAACATATAAACTGGCATGCGATTTACAAGTCAACCCTCTGTTTAAGCAAGTATGAATGAAATTTAACATGACCACTAGTCTACGGGCGGTGGGTTACTCCTATAGCGCTATACATGTTAAATGGAGGCTCGTACGAAGCTAATGAAAAGTTCATCACATAAGTATGGTCCAGAAAATACGAATCAAGCATAACAAATAGTAAGCATGTATTGGATTGTTTGTTTGTACATTTGCGTAAGAATATGTATAGTAAGTGCGTTTGTATATAAAACATGTTACACCCAAAAGTGTGAAAACGGTAGAATGGGTCAAGTATACTCACAAGTTCCATATGCTTTTCGATTATCCAATTGTTGACGAGTAAAGAGATTAGGAGTTCGAATGTATAAGGGTTAAAGTTCTAATTATGTTTAGAGTTGAGATTCGGAATTTAAAACATAAGAATATAAATAGATGAAAATAATCACCTAGCACACATGATACTTGTTCTTGACACTAGGAAACTCTAAAGGATTTTAAATGTTTTCATGGAACAAGGTTCCATTAGAATCGTGACAAGTTATCAAAGTCTAGGATGATATAATCTAGTACCTTGACATATGAACACTAGTTCATCATTAAAGATTCGATTATTTGGATAATATACTTATGTATTATGTAGGTTATGCAATATATATTAATAAGTCCAATAGTCAAGCATGAGGTAGAACATTAAATCTTCATTTAGGTACCTCTAATGTGTCATAGAAATCATGTAGGAGGTAGGAAAATCCAAGCACATAGGAAAAAGAATGAGCTAAAACGGACAAGAAATGAAGAAGCTATGCTTGTTTGAAGAACTTGTGTCGATTATGTCCAAAACTCCGAATCTGCAGCTGATTGAGGGTGTTTGAGAGTGATTTAGAGGTGTTTGAAAAGTGTAAGAAGCTTGGAAGAGGTGTGATATTTATAGGGAAGAGTTAGGTTAGGTTGGTGAGTGTTTTAATGGTGATTAGAGGCCATTGGGTGAGAGTTGGAGGTGGGATTTCGTGCAAAATCGCGGCTGTTTGAACTTTCTGCCCGCCGGACCCCCTTACGGACCGTAAGGGGAAAGGCATACGGTCCGTAAGCCTTTGGGCTGGAACACAAATTTTTACTTCTTTTATTTTTGATTTACAACATGTCCCATTGATATATATTACCTGTTTTATGACCATTTTAGGGTATTTAAGCATATGAGGCATGTTCTAAAGGTTACATAAGTATAAAACGAATATGATTAAGTATAAGACTTGTATGTAAGTATCGTACGAAGCATGTACGTCACGTATAGGTAGGTTCATTACACTTTTGCAAGTGTTACGAATATGTAACAAATTGTTTCACAATTAAACGTATGATTATGTATGGAGTATGTATAACACAAATCTAAAGAAATGCAAGTTTTATTTATGATCCAAGTCTCGAGTTTACAACGATTACGATGAAAGAATGATAACAAGAACGCAAGATTTCCAAAAATAGAATTTCAAGCAAAGGTTTCTGTAGGATCGGGAATCGATCTAAACGAGTCTATCAGAAGAGTTCTAATCCATATCAAAGGCGGAATTCAATGATAAGACTTGATTACAGCTTGATTCACTCTCTAATTGTCTTGTATATTGATTTAACACTGTTACAGATCAATTGACACGTCGGCAGCACTTCGGCACCGGAATCAGGAACGTTACAAATGAATTGGAGCATCAACTATATATAGGTGAACCATTTCGTACGAAATGCCCATCTTTCACACAAATCTCATTTTCTCATTAACTGAACTCCATTCAATCTTATCTAGACACACGACTCGATACAAAACGAAGTCGACAGACATATGCACCAACAGACTCCCCCTTGGACGTCGACGAGTCTTCAGTACTAGTCTTCAGTTTGTCGAGTCTTCAGTCTTTATCAGTCTTCGTGCTCTTTCCAACGTATCTGACATTGTAAGCTTCCTTCTCTTCCAGAATCACAATCTGGCTCTATCCATCTTCAGTCTCTCCTTTGCCAACAGACTCCCCCTTAAACTATGCTGGGATCGTAGTCTGGCTTTCACAGGTTCTAAGACATTCTCCTGGCTCTTCGTAGCAAGAGGATCAGAAACCTGGCTTTAATCTGCGTAAAATCTTGGCTCTATCAAAGTTGTTTCCTTTACAATCATCTACCTCAAAATAAATTTCACAAATATAACAATTTGACAAATTTTAAGAATCCTCTTGAATATAACATTCAATCATCACAGTTTATATATCAAGTTCATATTAATGACCTTGATTTATCACTTGAAGAATTATTGAAACACCCAAAACAATTTCTTCTCTCAAAACACACTCTCCCAACCCAATGTTGTTCATCATGTTTAGCACTTGGAATTTTGAAAATCAGCTCTTCAACATCAGTTGTTAAAAATAAGATGAAATAAAATCTTTTTGTATTTTCAAAAATTATGCTAAAACACACTGAAAATCTTTTTGCTTTTACAGAAATAAACTATATACAAACATCTTTTTGTGAGTTCGTGTAAGAGGATCATATCAGTTTTATGACAAGTCACAAGTACCGTTGAGCTTAGTTAAACATTAAGAATTAAACAGTTCACTTAGATTGTCGATATACTGATCCACTTAAATTTTCACACAAATTTCAACTGATTCAGGATACGAATTAGGTGTATTAAGAACTTAAACTTATTCATGTGTCCCACCACTTGAATATACTCATGTATCCAGATCCCAATATTCAGTCTTACAGGTGAGTATACCACAGATGATATCTGTAAGGGGTGAATTGTGAAACCTTGAGAGCTCATATTTCTTGTTGAGATGAAGGCTCGACTTTGGTGTGTCCCCCTTGGGGATCTTCTTTACAACAGCACATGATTTAATCTTTTCGATTTTTCATCATTTTTTATGCTGAGGGCTGGCTTTTATTTCAAGCATGAAGAAAGTATTCTCCGAGGACTAGGCCATTGCTTTCGCATTATCAGAAGTCCCGGGATAATACCCCAGATATCACTGAGTATAAAGACCTAGTATTTCAGAAAAGAGGGTCCTTCAAACAAGATTTCGGGGGTTACCCATATATCCAAAAAGTGTTTACCCACGAAATAAGCAAGTATGAAATTTATGTTTATATCCCGAAAAAGTCTACTAAATGTGTAAAAACCTATCGGCATATCATCAGTGAGACCGTTTAATGCTGTTTAACCATTACATTTCTTTAGCATACTGAAACTGTCTAACTGATGTACTATCATTTCCCATTTTCCACAACAAAACTCATTTTTGATTTTTTGATGTTTTTGGTTTTTATAGGTTTTATCATGTTTTTGTATTTTTCAAATTTTCGAAATTTCTAAAAAAAATTTTACTCCCCCTAAAATCAAAATATGTTTCAATTTTGATTTTCTGAGAAAATTTGAAAACAGCAAACTGTACAAATAAATGTGACAAACTGATACGAATTGCTTCAAATCGCCATTCACTTGGCATAAACAATCAGAACTCCCCCTGACAACAAACTATTTTCCCATTTAGATTTCAAAACACTTAAGTTTGTTTTAATCAAATGGTTTTTTCGGAAAATAAGTTTTGTGTGTCAGATTTCAATCTTGGGGATAACCTCATCATATTGTTCTTTCAACCACTTGTGAAAGAAACCTCTTTTTAACCACTTGTAAAATATAACAATTTTAACCACTTGTAGAAATGAGGTTACTCAAGTTCAATTTAATGACCTTGATAACCTGCTTTGTAACCACACCACTTGTAGGTAATTCACAAACACATTTTACTTAGAAAGATGCCAATTCCTGCTCCATGATTACCAACTTGGGAGCTCCGGCAAGTTAGGTTTTTTCAAGAGAATGCTGTCACCCAAGCCTGACTAGCCTTGGGTGCATCCGAGTTATTTTCACTCGGTGTGTAAGAACTCCTCTTTGATTCATAAAAATCTTTAACACCTTTGGCTTTCCCATCAACCATCTTGCCAAAGATGTTTAACACTTTTCCGTTAAAAACCTTTTCAGCATCAAATTCTTTTTCACCAGCAAAGAATTGATCTGAAATTTCAACCTTACCATCCTTTGGTTTCACTTTTCCACCTGACAATGGTGGAAAATTTTCATCGTTCATTTCTGGAACGGAATTCTCATCACTTTTCACAACAGATGGCTTCTTCTTATTTTATGGAATCAGATTCATCGCCAGAACTAACATCTGAATTTTTAACAGCCCATTTGTTTTTGTTCAAATTGGCTCTTCTTTTGTAAAAACGTTTTGAACTTTCGCCAACTTCAAAAGTTGAATTTTCAAACTTCTTGAATTTTTCAAATGGTTGTTTTCTTTTATCAACACTTTTTTCTTTCATTTTC
Organism: Helianthus tuberosus; assembly: GCA_030545235.1. Taxonomy (NCBI): domain Eukaryota; kingdom Viridiplantae; phylum Streptophyta; class Magnoliopsida; order Asterales; family Asteraceae; genus Helianthus; species Helianthus tuberosus. The sequence continues at coordinate 197,509,026 of CM060363.1, read as the reverse complement.
GAGTTTGAAGAAACTCCCTGTTTTTTGTTGGTGGACTCTTGGCAGTTCCAAGCTATATGTCCAACTTTTTGACATTTGAAACAGGTTCTACGTTCAACTCTCCACTCAGATTCCTTTATCACAGTCTTTTGTTTTTCAGCGAAAAATTCTTTGTTTGACTGTTTCCGGAACTGTTTCTCCTTCTCCTCTTCCGAGCTTGTACCTGAAACAAATTTTGTTTTTGGTTTATAAGTTTTCTCATTTTTATAATTTTCAGGTGGAGTAAATCCTAGACCTTTCTTTTTGAAATTACTGTTATGGTTCGGTTTCTTTCGATAGCCTTAACCATAACCGTAACCCATTTTCTTGTTAAATCTCTGTTGAACTCTTGAAGTGTATTTTTTCGGTTTTCCATTAAGATATGCATCTTTTATTTCAGAAATATCAATTTCTGTTAGTTTGAAAACCTTTTTAATCATTTCAGATTTAACACTTCTTATTGGAAATTCCTCATCAGAAAATAATTTGTCAGAATCATTCAAAGTATATGCTACTTTGAATATTTCGTCATTCAAATTATTCTTTCACAGAAGAAATTATTTATTGTAAACTCTTTTAACCGATGGTTTTGGACTGTTGACTGTTGAATTCGAAGTCTCAGACCCAGACTTTGACTCTTCATCGGTATCCAATACTTCATCTACCACTTTCTTAATCAATTCTGATTCATGATCTGTATCAGATGATGTAAAAGTGACATCAATGTTGTCTGGCAAATCATCCTTTGTTTCTGATTTTAACTTTATATTGACTGCCTTTCTGACTTCATCATTAACTGGCCTTCTGGGAGAATAAGCTTCCCAGATCGGAGGCGGACACCTATTATAGCTAACACTTTGTTTCTTACCAGTATCCGAATTCTCTGACTTCTTTTCTTGATAGGCTTCAAAACCTGCAACATTTGGATAAATTCGATCAATTAAGTAATCAGAACATGTATAATTTCTCAACTGTCTTCTGATCCTTTCATTCTCAATCTTCTCTGTCTCCAACTCCTGCTTCATCTTTGCACATTCTTCAATGTAAAAATTTATTGCTTTCTGCTTAGACATCACTGTTGATTCCAGCATTGTCAAAGCATTTTCTCTATCAGAATTCGTCTTTTCCAACTGGTTGACAGTTTTGTTCAAGACATCATACGACTCTTTCACGTAGTTGACATCAAACAACAATTTGTCTTTGATCATGCTAAGCTCACTGTACCTCTTGTCTTTCTCCTCACAATGTTTGCATGACTCCAAACATTTTAGACAAGGTTTAGTAACTTCAACTATCTTTTCAAGTTCAACGATTTTTTCAACTTCAATCACTTTTTCAACTTCAACCAATTTTTCAACTATTTTCTCCACCACCTTCTCCATCACAACTGGTTCTTCATCAAATACAATCTTCACTTCATCTTCTTCAACCTCGACCTTCTCTGTCGGTTTTTCTTCAGCTTTAGCCTTTTCTTCAGCAATTCTTCTTGCTTCCAGTTATTCTTCAATCAACCTTCTAGCTTCCATTTCTCTCTTTAATCTTGCAGCTTTCTTCTCGTTCAGCATCTCAACTTTTTCTGCAAAAAACATATTAAAACTATAAGATTCTAAACCTTTTCTAGCTTTATTAATATACTCTTCTTCGTCATCGGTGTCTGCATCACATCCTAATTCTTTAAAGATCGGAGTTCTTTTCGGCTTAGATTTGATTGACTCTTTTTCCAAGATTTGAGCAACAAAAGCTTTAGAAACTGAAGGTCCAGAAGGATCATAATCATCCCAACTGAAACCTTTCGGAAGCCTTTCATCATCTTGATTTACAAGACAAGCTCTCTTATTTCCATCTTCAATAGCACGAGATGATGACAGTTGTTGAGCAAGCTGATGATAAATTGATTTTTGATGATAATCATTGTTTCCAAACGGATCTTGTCTTCCGTTTGTTTCTTTATTTTTACACTCTCGTTTAAAATGCCCCTTTTCTCTGCAACGAAAGCAAGTTACCTTTGATTTGTCAAATCCTAATGGAGATGTAGCAATCTCACGAAGATCATCTCTACCAGTGATTGGTGTAAATTTTTATGCTCTTCTTACAGCACTTGCTAAACACCACTTGATGTACATCAACTCAAGCTCCTCAGCATCTATTTGGTCATAATCTTCTTTGGTAAGCATTGGATTTCCAATCCTACCTGCAATTAAACTTTCATATGACTCTAACATAGTAGCAAGAGATGCCATGTGTTGCTTTGCAATATCTAGAGACAGATTTTGATCATTCTGAAAATGGAAAGTAAAATTGCATTGCATGACTGGGCCACCAAAATTCTTTGAACCTTTTTGTTGAGTACTTGGTATTGAGAAATTTGGATCAAAGCTTGAATATGATGACGAAAATCCTCCACTCTGATATGTGTTGGTAGCATTTGTTCCGGAATTACCATCAGCACTGAACGCGGTCTGATTCTTCGGACTTAGAGTGGTCTCAACATTGCTTTTTCTATAGTATAATCCAATATCTTGTTGAGCATTTGGATTCTTCATAAAAGCAGTTTTTTGAACATCCAATTCATGTTCTTCCAGCTTCTGAATAAACTTGCACAAATTCATACTTTCAGATTGTCGGTTATGCTTTAGAATCAACAAATACGTTCCCCATTTATTATGTGGAAGCGCATCGGATAGCTTATCAACCCATTCTTCATCATCTTTTGTGATTTCCAATCTTTTCATTTCTTGAACAAGACGACAATATCTCTCAATAGTTGTTCTTGTTGATTCACCTTCAAAAGCTGTAAACATATCAAAAGATTTCTTTAGTAAAGCACGTTTATTTTTAATCATATCAGCACTCCCTTTAAACTTTTGATTCAACGCTAGACAAATTGATCTAGCAGTTCCATTATGTTGAAGCAAAACAAAGATATCTTCTTTTATCACTTGTTGGAGAATGCTAATCATCAATTTCTCATTTGTGTATCTTGATTTTTCATTCGCTGAAAGTTCATCTAATGGTTTGATATTATCAAGATTATCTTTCGGTCTAACATATTCTTTTTCAATCGAGATCCATGCATTAAACTTATATCTTTGCACCCAGTTTTCAAAACGGTTTTCCCATGCTTTAAAATCCTCAATATACATGAGCTTTGGAGGCTTTTGGAAAGTTCCTGTTTCATTTTCAATTTCCATAGTTTCGGCAACTGTAACTGGAGTAGTCGGGGTAGCAAAGGCGTTATAAAATTCCTCTTCCATGTTTCAGTAACACGTTTCACAAAATCACAAAGTTCAAACGTAATGAAGCTTCAAATGAAATGACCTTTCAAACAAAATGGTTTGATGCGAAATGGATGATTTCGTACGAAATGGCTAACTCTCAAACGAAATGGTTTTATTTCGTGCGAAATGAAGGTTTCTCAAGCGGAATGAAGTGATTTCGTACGAAATGGAATACCAACTAATCAATTCGTGCGAAATGGAGTGTGCATTCCGTGCGAAATGATGCTGACATCATGCAATCGGCCATGTTTTGGTCAAATTGATCAAGAATTAAGCTGATTTTAAGTCCGATTCTTTCAAGGATTGTTTAAAATAGTGTTTCGCAAGTTATATGAAGAAATCAATTCATTTTAATAGTAAAAACTTGTTAATTTTGAGAAAGAAGGTGTAGAAGTCAGAATTTTGAAGAAATCAAGCTGAATTCGGTATGAACTCTTCCTCCTGAGCTCTGATACCACTTGTAGGATCGGGAATCGATCTAAACGAGTCTATCAGAAGAGTTCTAATCCATATCAAAGGTGGAATTCAATGATAGGACTTGATTACAGCTTGATTCACTCTCTAATTGTCTTGTATATTGATTTAACACTGTTACAGACCAATTGACACGTCGGCAGCACTTCGGCACCGGAATCAGGAACGTTACAAATGAATTGGAGCATCAACTATATATAGGTGAACCATTCCGCACGAAATGGTCAAGGTCCATTTCGTGCGAAATGCCCATCGTTCACACAAATCTCATTTTCTCGTTAACTGAACTCCATTCAATCCTATCTAGACACACGACTCGATACAAGATGAAGTCGACAGACATATGCACCAACAGTTTCTAAATATGGCAAGTATGAAAATGCAAGGTGTTACAAGCTGCTTTCTTTTTTCTTTGCCAAGATACCAAGCAATTGCCCAGAAATTGGCACCCTCCTGATGTGGATTTCCTTGTGGTGTTACATCCAGCAAAGTCACTGTCTGAAAAGCCTGAAAGCTTGATATTCCCATTAGCTGGATACCAGATACCAAGTGTGGAAGCACATTTTATGTATCTGAATATCCTTTTTACAGCAATAATGTTTGATTTTCTGGGAGCCGATTGACTTCTTGCACAGACACAAGTTGCAAACATAATGTCTGGCCTAGATGCAGTCAAGTACAATAAAGACCCAATCATGCTTCTATATAGAGTTTGGTCAATCAGCTCATCCTTTTCATCAGACATGACTAGCTTATTGGTTGCCATAGGTGTACTACATGGTTTACAATCATTCATATCAAATTTGTTTAAAATTTCTTTTGCATATTTACTTTGATGAATGAATGTTCCATTTTGCATTTGCTGAACTTGGAGACCAAGAAAGCATTGTAGTTCACCCATTGCACTCATTTCAAACTCTGCTGTCATGAGTTATCTAAACTCTTCACACATTTTATGACATGTGCTTCCAAAAATAATGTCATCCACATAAATCTGGACAATCATCAAATCCTTTCCTCTCCATTTTAAAAATAGTGTTTTATTAATTGTACCTCTTTTGAAACCAATGGAAAGTAAAATGGTGGAAAGGGTTTCATACCAGGCCCTAGGTGCTTGTTTCAGGCCATACAAGGCTTTGTTTAGCCTGTAGACATGATCTGGATAAAATGGATCCTCAAATCCTGGAGGTTGACAAACATACACCTCTTCTTGAATTGTGCCATAGAGGAAAGCACTTTTTATATCCATTTGAAACACCTTCATATTGTGGTTGACAGCAAAGGCCAGGAACAGTCTTATAGCTTCCAATCTTGCTACAGGGGAAAAAGTTTCATCATAGTCAATCCCCTCTTCCTGTCTGTAACCTTGAACCACGAGCTTAGCTTTATTCTTGACAACAATACCCTTTCATAAGTTTTATTCTTAAAGACCCACTTTGTGCCAATAGGACTTACATCCTCAGGCAATGGTACAAGCTCCCAAACTTGTTGTCTTTGAAACTGTTGGAGCTCCTCTTGCATGGCCTCTACCCAACTGTTGTCTTTCAAAGCATCTTGATACTTGACAGGTTGATGGAGTGATAGGAAACCAGCAAAGAGGCAAATGTTTTGGGATTGGCTTCTTGTGAGCACCCCTTCATTTATGTTACCAATGATTTGATCAGGTGGATGAGACCTCAGGAAGATTAAATCTCCCTTGTATGGAATGATGGCATTTGTTGGTGAAGGCTGCAGATGGGAGTCATCTGAGCTAACATCTGTTGAAGACTTTGAAGACTCAACATCTGTTTGAAAAGGTGGAGGAGGAATAGGTGGTAATGGTGTGAAAGCATGTTGATTTTCATCCACTGTTGGCATTTTTTGACCAACAGTGGTTGTGGATGTGGAAACAGGTGTTGAAGGGCTACTATGGTCAACAACTGTTGAGGTAGCAGTGGTTGGACTTTGATAGTTGTTTTGAATATCTGTTGCCCTGATGGAGGATTTGAATTTCTGCTGTGGAATCACAACTTCATATCCATATTCTTGTGGAGGTGGTTTGGATGGACCTGCACTGTCAGTCTTGACAGCAGGATTTTCAAAGGTAAATTTATCAAGATCAAATAACTCTGCAGGATTTGCAGGGATTTTCATTGATGAAAGCTCATTGAACTTTACATTCAAAGTCTCTTTCACTGTTTTGGTCCTGGTGTTAAACACTTTATAGGCCTTAGCAGTGGTTGAGTATCCCAAATGGTATCCACTGTCTACTTTGGGTGCAAATTTTGAAATGGAATCTTTTAAGTTTAATATGAAACATGGGCAGCAAAAGACTTTGAAGTATGAGATCAGTGGTTTGATTTTATACAGAATTTCATAAGCAGTCTTTTGATGCCTAGGGTTTATTAAAACTCTGTTCTGGACATAGCAGGCAGTGTTTACAGCCTCTGCCCAGAAAGTTAAAGGCAAACCTGAATCTACAAGCATGGTTCTGGCTGCTTCAATCAGAGTTCTGTTCTTCCTTTCAACCACCCCATTTTGCTCTGGTGTTCTTGGGATGCTGTACTGCCTTACAATCCCTTTTGACACACAGAAGGCATCCAACTCCTTATTTTTCAATTTTGTGCCATTGTCACTCCTAAAGACTTTTACTAGCAAGTCAAACTGCTTTTCAACATGTATAACAAAGTCTTGCAATATCTCTGCAGTCTCATCTTTGGAATGTAAGAAGTAAGTCCATGTAAACCTAGAAAAGTCATCTACAATCACCAAACAATATCTTTTCTTTTTAAGACTCGTGACTTGAACTGGGCCAAACAGATCCATGTGCAGCATTTGCAAGCACTTAGTTGTTTTGGACTCTTCAATGGACTTAAAGGAGCTTTTATGTTGTTTTCCTTTTAGGCAGGAAACACAATGCTCAGGACATGAAAATGATTTTTGTGGAAGACCTCTTACAAGGCCATTTTTTGAAATAGCAGTGATTGTCTTGAGATTTGTGTGCCCCAATCTTCTGTGCCAAAGTTCTATCTCTTTGTTAGAGGCAGCTGAGAACAGACAAGCATCAGTTCTGGGGCTCTCTTTTGACAAATCAACCACATAAACATTGCCACTTCTTTGAGCAACAAGTTGAGTTTTTCCAGTTTTTTTATTATTTCTTCAATCTTTTTGACCATTTCTGGCCCAACAATCCTACAACAATCTTTAGTGAAGAATGACCCATACCCTTTGTCACTCATTTATGAGACACTAAGAAGGTTGAATTTTAGATTGTCTATCAGATTGACATTTTCAAACCTAACATTCCCAGACTGTACTGTACCAGAACCCATGACCTTTCCCTTACTATTATTACCAAAAGATATATCACCCCCTCCATGAGTTTTGAAATCTTTGAGAAGGGCTCTACATCCTGTCATATGCCTGGAGCCTCCACTATCTACATACCAAAGACTATTTAAGCATGCAGAAGCTCCCTGCACATCAAGTAAATAATTAGTTCAGGAGGGTCTCCAAAGCCAAGATGGCTTTGGATGGGGTTTCAACAGTGTCTGTGTTAAGTTCAGGTGGTTGGACAGTGGTTAGCTCAGGGGTTTGATCAATTTTTGAACCATTTTTCTCTAACCACTACTGAGGGTCATTACCCATCAGATGTTGAAAACCAAAGGGATGCTTGTTCACTCTAGGTTTAGTAGGCCTTTTATAGGCTTCATAAACGTGTGGAATGCTTGGGTATGGTGGTTGACCTTTACCTCTTTGGTATTGGTTAGCAGGGGGTGCATCACTCACCTGAACATCTCTTTTAACAGAGGTTTGGTTCAGTTGTTTGGTAACAACTATTTGAACTGGCTGGAATTGTGGTTGTTTCTTGACATGGGATATTGATGAACTCAATGGTGTTTTTGAAATGTACTCTTCCTTTTTGACTTCAAAGGATTTCAAGTACACACACTGCTGAGTAATATGATTTGATTTACCACAGATGGTGCCGCTCTCTGAAGGCATGATGATACTTGTTTTGTTAATGTCATAGGCTTTCAAATGAAAACAATCTTTGGTCAAATGATTTTTCTTTTCACAGAAATCACAAAACAAGTTTTTAATCTTTTCTTTTCTTTTCTTCTTTTCAGACTCCTTAGCAACAGAGTTTTGAACTACTGCTGGGATGTCTTTAAGAGGAATCACTTTTGCCTTGGGAGCTTTAACACCATCTATAGTTGTGAAGTCCATGGGCTTAAAGTTTCCAAGGATGTCACACTCATCAGACCATGTGGGTTTAAATTGGTATTTCTCAACTTCCTCAAAGGTTGAGGATCCCACAGATCTTTCCAGAGTGATTTTGTTACCAAGTTTGTCAGTGATTTTAACCTCTTGGCCATCCTTGTTTATGGGGATGATTTCAGCAGTGGTTTGAACAGATTTGTTTAAAACATTTTCTTCAATATCATCATATTTTCTATAACCCACATCAAATTTGATATTGCTTTTAATCTGTTTTTCCAACATCACCTCATAACCTTTACAAGACTCCACCCATCTTTCACATGTAATCTGGGAGGATTCCAACCGCTTTTTGCAGGCCTGATATTTTTCTATCATAGCCTGGAGTTGGTCTTTGATTATGTTGTGATCATTTTTGATGTTGCTGATTTCATTTTCTTTTTCTGATAGTTTGATTTTTAAATCTTTTAAAGACTTTTCAAACTTGACTTCATCATTTAACAGCTTATCTCTTAGGTTTTCATTCACCTCCTTAATGTTAGCAAATGCTATGATGCATTTGTCTGAACAAAGGTTTTTAAGAACCTGGGGTGATACCTTGGATGCTGCCATCATTGCACAGTCACAGCCATGATTACTTTCTTCAGGTTCTGTCTCTTCTTTCACATCCTTCTTCTTCTCCTCAACTTCAGCTGACCAGGGGTCGGTCAGTGGTTCCAACAAAGGTTCAGTTTTCTCTTCCAACAGTATTTCACCAGCCACAGCATTAACCACTGCCTCGGCAATTGTATCCACTGTTTCTTCATTTGACTGTCCTTCATCAGCTGCCAGCCCTACTTGGATAGACTCTAATGCTGCCAAACAGAAATCATCATTCAAAGCATCATTATTAGTATAGAGTGCAAAATTTTCATCACCTAGCTCATCAGGTAAGTTACTCTAATCCACAAAGCCTTGAGTGAAAAAGCTTTGCTGATCTGGTTGAGCAGTGGTTTGGGTAGCTTGTTGAGGTGCAACTTGTTGCACCTGAACCTGAGGAGCTGGGGCCTGGACATACTGTATTTAAGGAACAGTGGTTTGGACATAGTGCACAGGAACAGGGGTTACATGATGTGCATAATGAGCAGTGTTTACATGGGCTGCAGGGGTATATTGGGTATAATGCACAGTGTTTTGAGTAGGTTGAGGCTTAGAGCTAGGGTGTGTGATTATAGGTCCATTGTTTTGACTCCTACACTCTCTGGCAAAGTGACCCAACCTATTACACTTGTAGCATTTGATTTTAGACTTATCCAACCCAACTTTCAAGTTCCCATGTAGCCCTGGAAACTTCCTCCCTGTCCTTTTATAAAACTTGCTGGTTCTGACACTCAGCAAAGCCAATTGATGCAAAATATCCATTTCTTCTAAATTAGTTGGATCAAAATGCTGTAAATCATTGAGTTCAAAAGAGAGGTTATCAGAAATCTGGTTTTCACTACTAGCTGTGAAAGCATAGTTAGTAGGGTAAGAATCAGAGTTATTAAAGGCTCCTCCAGTAGTTATGTCAATGTAATGATCATAACTCTGATCCTTCCCACTACCAGACTCCTCTTGACCTAAAAGTGTTGTGCTACCAAAGGTATAGTCATTAGCAACTTTCCCTGACTCTTGTAGCTTCTTTTTCTGGTTCAACTCTCTCTCATAAGTGAGGAGTCTACCATGAAGTTGAGTCAGGGTTAACTCTTTGAACCCAACAGAATTTCTGGTTACAAATGAAATTGTGTCCCATTTTTCATGAAGTGACCTTTAAAACTTGCTGTTTAGTGTTAATTTAGCAAACTCAACATTTACAAGTTTTAGCTCACTAATGAGACAACTGAACCGTTCAAATTGTTGTGTTAATGATTCACCCTTAACGTGACAAAATGTTTCATACTGTTGGTGTCACACACCGACCACGTAAAACAACAAATCGTGGCGGAATCGTCGGGGAGTGTTGTAACAGAATCATTGTTTCATAACACATGGAAATTTAAATGTTGTTTTATTGATTAAAAGAGTTACAATGTCTTAACAAACAAAGAAGTATAACACAAATTAACTAGTCTTCCATCTTTTATTGTCACTAAGGCCCAAGGTCCGCCTAAGTGTATCTTGATAAGTCCTATGCATCATATCCTGAAACACATGTGAAAATAGGTACGTCAGCATAAAAATGCCTGTGAGATACATAGGTTTTGTGAAAATAGGATTCATGACTTATAAGTTTAGAAAAAGGTTGTTTAACAAAAGTCAGTCATGATCCTTGTAAAATGTTTTGTTTTATAAATCATTTGAAAAGCGATGATATGTAAAAGAATAATGTAAGGTTAAATGAATAACCAAGTAAAATGAGTTTTGTATAAAATAAGTTGTTTGTAAAATAATGTCTTGTGAAAAATATGTTATTTGTATAAAATGTTATATGTCTAAATTGAAATGATTCAAATAGCGCTACGATATGTAATACCATACAAGCACTTATATATAGGAAGTACCAGCGGCGTATCCACCATGCTTGTATCATATTAAACACGCCTCGTTACTGAAATCACTTTACCCAAACAAACCACCAATGTAAATTGCCCATGTCTAAACCATTTGTCAAATGTCTTTGTGTAAACCATGTCAAAATGTAGTCCATGAAATATGTATAGCAATATCAAATGTCTATGTCAAATGTCAATTATGAAATGTGTAAACAAAATGTCATGTATGGCAAGTGAAATATATATATAAATATATATCCACTAAGCCATAGGTATAAATGCACAAAACAATGTACTGAAGTAAAACGTGGTTTAAATCAACGTTATGTTTTGTGGAAATGCATGCTATACTGAATACAAACATTTATGCGGTGCTGTGAAAATGCATACATCCAAGCCTTGAGACTGTGGCGATAAACCCTTAAACAAATTAAAGGTCTATCTGAGTTATGTATTCGAATTCGGTCATTCCTTCCATCCAAACATACCTAGGATGTCAGGAACGGGAGTTGTCAATTCCTATGGTACCACTACCTACTAACGAGCGGCGTGATCAATGTTAATGAATGTATATTGTCCCATTTAAACAAACTAAATGTCATACAAAAATGTAAGCATGTGATGAAAATAATGTACCTAGTATGCTAAGTAAACATACAAGGTAGAGATGTAAAATAATGTGTCCATATGTTACGAGAACATATGCAACAGAGATGCAATGTAAAACAATGTACTAAGCATGCTAAGTCAACATACAAAGCAGAAAAGTCATGTAAATCAATGCGCTAGTATGCTCAGTCAACATACATAGCAAAAATGTAATGTAAAATAATGTGCTAGCATGCTCAGTCAACATACATAGCAAAACATAAGGAAATCATGTACTATAGTGTACTAACGAACATAGCAAGTATATGATATGAAAACATGGAAAGCATGAAAGTAACAAGTAGGCACATGTGTTTCACCCCAAAATGTTTGAAAACAGTAAAAGAGGGGACTATGTACTCACATGAGGGTGCTTAGAAGTCTTGAACGACAACCAAGCAAAGCTAGAGGGATCACGGAATCAAACGGCACCCTATATAGATAACTACATAAATAACCGGACCTAAATCGGGAGATTGGATAGTATGAGGTTTCGTAAACCAAATGAGTATTGGAACTCATATGATATGGCTTAACAAATCCCACATACTAAAATGAAACCTAACCTAAGTGCTTACGACCCATTACGACCCGTTGAGGTAGTTTATGCTACTTTAACGCGTCGTTCGCGTAAAACGTGTTCGGATCGCCTAACTAGCCCTATGACAAGTAAGATATGCCTTAACATGTTTAATATTGTTGTCAAATCAGTTTATATGTCAAAAGTTATGTTACATAAGCTTAAAATGAATTTTGGCGTAAAAAGGGCATTTTGGTAATTTTCCTAAGGCATAAGAACTACTTATCATACAACTACTTAAACGATGTAACCATAAGGTATAACCTCGGAAGGTTATTCCCTATACAACTATGGTCACCTAAGGTGTTTGGTTGGATCCTAATGATAGACCAAATGGGTAGGGTTCGAAAGTATAAGCGAATGTTTAGATCGCTTACCTTACGACCCTAGAAAAGCACTAAACCTAAAGTGATGAGCTAAACATGTTAAAACATGTTTAACGAAGTTTAAAAACAGGTTTGGTATGAAAACAAACGGTTTTGATACCTAAAAGTAGTTTGGTTACAAAATACACAAGAATACGCATTTTGGCCGAAACTACGACTCGTCACTGAGTCTAGATAATGTGGTAATCAGTAGGTATAGTCACTAGGGACTATGACCATCGTGATTACGCTCACGTTATTAAGTTCAAACGAATTTCGCATTGACCATAAACTGGTCAATGCAGAAAGTCAAACGCAGTTTGACTTTAACGTTAAAAACGAATGAAAAGAACGAAAGAATACTTACAAAAGGTCCCCGCAAGTATTTGACCCGATTTTCTCTCAGGTAGGAAGCATATACTTCCACTTAGAGAGTATAAATCAGATTCAAATTGTGGGTTTGAGCAAATGGGGGGGAGGGGTATTTATAGATGTAGTAGAGCCGTTAAGATCGTTCCTCGTAAACCGAGATTCAATCCTAGCCGTACACATCGAGCCCATTGTTTTGAAAAACCATTGGAGCCCCCAAACCAGCCCATAGATTGCCCAAAACCATTTGCACAAGTGAGGAACAGCTGAATCAAGCTTGAATGCATTTTCTGATGTCTGGCACCTGCTTACGGACCGTAAGACCCATAACCTTACGGTCCGTAAGGACACTGCAGGTCAGAAAGTTTGAGATTTGGCAGAACAGGCCCCTACAGCTCCAAACTTGATTTTTAATGCATTTTTGACCCGTTTAAGCCCCTTTAACCCCATTTCAAAGCTTTAAAATGAAGTTAAGGTATAGGGAACTTAAAATATGCTCAAAAATATGTTGGATGTCGGTTCGTTTGGTCGTACGGTTGCGTTGTTCGGTTAATTACGACGGAAGTTGTAACGGACGCAAAAACGATCCAAATTAAGCGACGAATGGATTTTTCTTTTGCCAAACACTAAAATAAAATATTTTAATGCTTATATAAATTTTTGGATGTCCGGATATATTCAGAACGTAAGATATGAGCGAAAATGCAAACTTATGCACTTTTTGACGCTTTTAGTCCCTGAATGACCAGAAAGTTTATTTTAGCACACCGAATGCCTTAAAGCCTATTTCTAAGCTATGTAAAGGATATTTAGGGCATATTTAACTTATGGTCAAGTTCCGGAATGTACGTTACAGTACAAATTGACATACTTTCGTAGTTTGTCGAATTTAGTCCCTGTAAGCGAATAAACTTGATTTCGGCATACCAAACCTTCCGAAACTTATTTCCAAGTTATGTAAAGGTTATTTAAGGTATGTTAAGCTTATGTCACTATTCCGGAGTGTTTGTTGCATTAAACTGGTTATATTTACGCATCAGTGCGCATATAACCTTCCAGAAAGCGATTTAGAGCCCGAAATCGAACAAGAGTTGATATGTGCAAATGATACAAATGTTTATACAAATCCCAAGTATGAAATACAATATTTCATTGGATTTTGGTATTTGTTTGAAGATTGAAGTGACACAGGTGTCACAGTCTCCCCTACTTCAGGAAATTTCGTCCCGAAATTTATTTAGAGGAAACTTGTGAGAGTATGAAATATGAAGTTGAAAAGATCAAGCATCACTGGTTAGAGTCCTGAACTTTTAGTAACTTTAAATAACATCATGCTTGCAATGTGAGAGGGACACTTATATACAAGTATATAAAGCGTTATTGGTGCGTCCACCATACCTCTATTACAGTGTTCACATTCCGTTATGGTTGTCACTATCGGTTCTTACACATAATAAGTCTTACTGTGGTTTCCGTGCACTGAACTTCGCAATTATGTATGCATCCATAATTACGTAATTCCTTGCATAGTCACGTAGTGCATCTTATAGTGTGCAGGGGAAAAAGATAATGAATGAACTTGTGATGATTGTGACTAGACCACCATTGGGTTCTTTTAATTAAATCAATAAATGATTTAAATGGACTACGAAGGAGTCTGTTCAGCTATATCGCCACGTGTCGTTCTTAACCAGATTCTGAATCAATCTCTCTGACAAGACCACTCGAGGGATCTCTTTGAAAGATGGAATGGTACTATAAAATCCAAGGGTCTTAATGATAACGTAGAAGCCCATTAAGGATTTAAGGTAGTACCTTTTTGAATATCCTACTACGAATCCCTCATATGAAGATATGAAAGTTTCTACGAGGATTTGGATAACAAATATCCAGAGTATACCAAAAACACAAAAATGCATAAAAGAAAACACAAAATGCATAAACATATAATCACATATTTGTTTAACTTGATTTGTTATCATTTTGTTAATTTGTCTTTGTTAATTGTGCACATGTATCTAAAGCACACCAGGTATCCAATCAGTGGATTTTTTTTTTTGATAGGTGCTTTAAATGTTATCAAGAATCTAACTATGAAGATAGAAAGATCTTAAAGAGAAAATTCGATTTCGATTATAAGGAATCGAAATGTTCGAATTTAGGTACGCAAGGAATCCAATTAAGGACTCCGTTTTGAATGATAAATTATCCACCAGGATCTAATTATAGAGATAAAAAGATCCCATATGGATTTTTGAAGTTGCAGATGTTTTGAAACCTTGCACTGGATGTGCTTAAGTCAAAACACGAAGTAAAAATGCTTATGAAGTTGAGATGCTGGATATGTCAAGGCGACATATGAAGCGGAATTTGAAGGTTAAGTCAATGTATGAGGAGAATATTTTGAAAACTATGCATGGGGTTCTTAAAAAAATGTGTTCAATGTTTTTGAAACCTTATGTAAAATACTTTTGAAATCATAAAGTAGATGTATTAGGTAGGTATATTTATAAAAAAATGTTTTAAAAATCAGGCGAGATGAATTTTGAAATTATGTATAAGGTTTTTGAAAACATGAATGATGCTTTTGAAATCATGCACTTGATATAAGTAATTATACTGTATTAATAACATTTTGAAATCATGAAGGTTGTTTTTGAAAACATAGACAATGTTTTTGAAATCATGGAGGTTGTTTTGAAAATTTAGACAATGTTTTTGAAATCATGGAGGTTGTTTTGAAAACTTAGACAATGTTTTTGAAATCATGGAGGTTGTTTTGAAAACTTAGACAATGTTTTTGAAATCATGGAGGTTGTTTTGAAAACTTATGTTATGCATGTTGAAAAAAAATCAGAATGTAATGGGTATGAGATTTGAAAATACCCTTAGTTATCTAACCAAGGATTCAAAGGCACAGTTGTGCGAAAAGCACGATTACTCATAATGTCACTTCATTTCTTGTACTTCGTTTCTTAGAATGAAACGAGTACTTAAAATTTTTAGAGGAAATCATGAGCGATCACTTGAAAGGGAGAATCACAAGAGTAGTTTGTAAGGAACATAGTTCCTGGATGTAGGTATCATAGGGAAATGCCATACACACATGTAACTACACTTGTACATCAGAATTGTGAACAACAATTTATTCATAAACTGAACATATTATTCCCGAGTTCAACAAAAGAAACAAAAGCAACGGATACAATTTATTTAAAGCAGCATCTTCTTTTAATCAGCCAAATGCTCATCCAAGGGTTGGATTTGCATTGACAATCTTCGGGCATTTGTTCCTGAAATGGCTCGTTTCGCCACAGTTGTAGCAAGTACCAGACGGAAAACGAGCTTGAGTAGGGTTGACTTGGAGTTGGGTAGCAGCAAGGTTTATAGCTTTGTTTTGGATAGCAAAGCGGCATATGCTAACCAAATGTCCCCACCGTCCACAGTAGGTACATTTGAAGCAGGGTATGAGGTTTGAATGATGACGGTTGCAACGTTTGCACCGTGGGGCAGCTCCTACGTACGGCTTCCTAGCTGGTGGCCTTGCCACTTGGCTAGGTCCCGCTTGATTAGGTGTAACTGCTGCGGGTTTCCTTGAAGCCTTACGCTTCCTTGATTTTGGTGCAGGCTTGACATCTGCTTCCTTCGGTGACTCTTGAGTGGCTTTATTGTTGAGACGAGACATGGCAATGCCTAAATCCACAGTCTTCAGAATCACTTCGCCTATTTGCTGGGCAAATTTGGCTGTTTGCTCGGACATTTGACCGTTGCTGAGAGGAAGAGACATTCTAGAAGAAAATGAAAGACATAGGAAGAAACAAGTGAAAGGTTATCGGATAATCAAAACAGAATGGCAATGCATAAAATTGCGATCATTTGTTTGTTACCTAAGGCAAACAAATGAGACGGTGACTAATCAAAGTAAACGGGTCATATTAATGTATCACTGAAGACATGCTCACCTATAAGTGAACACTCACCCCAAGAGTTCCCAGGTAAGAGTGACTGGTCCGATTCTGCGGATTTGTACGAACACTCTAGCCCTAGACAGAAAACACAGAGTACAGGCATTCACCCTTCCAGTTTGCACGTGTTCACATCAAAAGACCCAAACTTTGATGAGATTTGAAAACTTAGAGGGTTCAAAACCTAGTAATCAATCATCCTACAACAAATGATTGGTTTTCAAGGAGGTTTTGAAATTTATGTTCTTGTTGTGGTTGTCACCTAAGGATAGGTGACGGTATTGTTTTATGACTAAACGCAAGTAAACTCGCGTTAGGGTCCTAGGAAGGTTATAGACTAGGTCAAAGCATTACTAATAACCTAATTCTCTATAACCTTGAGCTCTGATACCAACTTTTCTGTCACACCCCGACCACGTAAAACAACAAATTGTGGCGGAATCGTCGGGGAGTGTTGTAACAGAATCATTGTTTCATAACACATGGAAATTTAAATGTCGTTTTTTTTATTAAAAGAGTTACAATGTCTTAACAAACAAAGAAGTATAACACAAATTAACTAGTCTTGCATCTTTTATTGTCACTAAGGCCCAAGGTCCGCCTAAGTGTATCTTGATAAGTCCTATGCATCATATCCTGAAACACATGTGAAAATAGGTACATCAGCATAAAAATGCCTGTGAGATACATAGGTTTTGTGAAAATATGATTCATGACTTATAAGTTTAGAAAAAGGTTATTTAACAAAAGTCAGTCATGATCCTTGTAAAATGTTTTGTTTTATAAATCATTTGAAAAGTGATGATAAAGTATATGATATGTAAAAGAATAATGTAAGGTTAAATGAATAACCAAGTAAAATGAGTTTTGTATAAAATAAGTTGTTTGTAAAATAATGTCTTGTGAAAAATATGTTATTTGTATAAAATGTTATATGTCTAAATTGAAATGATTCAAATAACGCTACGATATGTAATACCATACAAGAACTTATATATAGGAAGTACCAGCGGCGTATCCACCATGCTTGTATCATATTACACACGCATCGTTACTTAAATCACTTTACCCAAACAAACCACCAATGTAAATTGCCCATGTCTAAACCATTTGTCAAATGTCTTTGTGTAAACCATGCCAAAATGTTTATGTCAAAATGTAGTCCATGAAATATGTATAGCAATATCAAATGTCTATGTCAAATGTCAATTATGAAATGTGTAAACAAAATGTCATGTATGGCAAGTGAAATATATATATAAATATATATCTACTAAGCCATAGGTATAAATGCACAAAACAATGTATTGAAGTAAAACGTGGTTTAAATCAACGTTATGTTTTATGGAAATGCATGCTATACTGAATACAAACATTTATACGGTGTTGTGAAAATGCATATATCCAAGCCTTGAGACTGTGGCGATAAACCCTTAAACAAATTAAAGGTCTATCTGAGTTATGTATTCGAATTCAGTCATTCCTTCCATCCAAACATACCTAGGATGTCAGGAACGGGAGTTGTCAATTCCTATGGTACCACTACCTACTAACGAGCGGCGTGATCAATGTTAATGAATGTATATTGTCCCATTTAAAAAAACCAAATGCCATACCAAAATGTAAGCATACGATGAAAATAATGTACCTAGTATGCTAAGTAAACATACAAGGTAGAGATGTAAAATAATGTGTCTATATGTTACGAGAACATATGCAACAGAGATGCAATGTAAAACAATGTACTAAGTATGCTATGTCAACATACAAAGCAGAAAAGTCATGTAAATCAATGCGCTAGTATGCTCAGTCAACATACATAGCAAAAATGTAATGTAAAACAATGTGCTAGCATGCTCAGTCAACATACATAGCAAAACATAAGGAAATCATGTACTATAGTGTACTAACGAACATAGCAAGTATATGATATGAAAACATGGAAAGCATGAAAGTAACAAGTAGGCACATGTGTTTCACTCCAAAATGTTTGAAAACAGTAAAAGAGGGGACTATGTACTCACATGAGGGTGCTTAGAAGTCTTGAACAACAACCAAGCAAAGCTAGAGGGATCACGGAATCAAACGGCACCCTATATAGATAACTACATAAATAACCGGACCTAAATCGGGAGATTGGATAGTATGAGGTTTCGTAAACCAAATGAGTATTGGAACTCATATGATATGGCTTAACAAAGCCCACATACTAAAATAAAACCTAACCTAAGTGCTTACGACCCATTACG
The DNA here is from genome assembly GCA_030545235.1 of Helianthus tuberosus. Classification (NCBI taxonomy): domain Eukaryota; kingdom Viridiplantae; phylum Streptophyta; class Magnoliopsida; order Asterales; family Asteraceae; genus Helianthus; species Helianthus tuberosus. The sequence goes on along the minus strand of CM060363.1, from coordinate 197,490,370 downwards.
ACCCGTTCAGGTAGTTTATGCTACTTTAACGCGTCGTTCGCGTAAAACGTGTTTGGATCGCCTAACTAGCCCTATGACAAGTAAGATATGCCTTAACATGTTTAATATTGTTGTCAAATCAGTTTATATGTCAAAAGTTATGTTACATAAGCTTAAAATGAATTTTGGCATAAAAAGGGCATTTTAGTAATTTTCCTAAGGCATAAGAACTACTTATCATACAACTACTTAAACGATGTGACCATAAGGTATAACCTCAGAAGGTTATTCCCTATACAACTATGGTCACCTAAGGTGTTTGGTCGGATCCTAATGATCGACCAAATGGGTAGGGTTCGAAAGTATAAGCGATTGTTTAGATCGCTTACCTTACGACCCTAGACAAGCACTAAACCTAAAGTGACGAGCTAAACATGTTAAAACATGTTTAACGAAGTTTAAAAACAGGTTTGGTATCAAAACAAACGGTTTTGATACCTAAAAGTAATTTGGTTACAAAATACGCAAGAATACGCATTTTGGCCGAAACTACGACTCGTCACTGAGCCTAGATAATGTGGTAATCAGTACGTATAGTCACTAGGGACTATGACCATCATGATTACGCTCACGTTATGAAGTTCAAACGAACTTCGCATTGACCATAAACTGGTCAATGTAGAAAGTCAAACGCAGTTTGACTTTAACGCTAAAAACGAATGAAAAGAACGAAAGAATACTTACAAAAGGTCCCAACGGCACCATATATAGATAACTACATAAATAACCGGACCTAAATCGGGAGATTGGATAGTATGAGGTTTCGTAAACCAAATGAGTATTGGAACTCATATGATATGGCTTAACAAAGCCCACATACTAAAATGAAACCTAACCTAAGTGCTTACGACCCATTACGACCCGTTGAGGTAGTTTATGCTACTTTAACGCGTCGTTCGCGTAAAACGCGTTCGGATCGCCTAACTATCCCTATGACAAGTAAGATATGCCTTAACATGTTTAATATTGTTGTCAAATCAGTTTATATGTCAAAAGTTATGTTACATAAGCTTAAAATGAATTTTGGCGTAAAAAGGGCATTTTGGTAATTTTCCTAAGGCATAAGAACTACTTATCATACAACTACTTAAACGATGTAACCATAAGGTATAACCTCGGAAGGTTATTCCCTATACAACTATGGTCACCTAAGGTGTTTGGTCGGATCCTAATGATAGACCAAATGGGTAGGGTTCGAAAGTATAAGCGAATGTTTAGATCGCTTACCTTACGACCCTAGACAAGCACTAAACCTAAAGTGAGGAGCTAAACATGTTAAAACATGTTTAATGAAGTTTAAAAACTGGTTTGGTATCAAAACAAACGGTTTTGATACCTAAAAGTAGTTTGGTTACAAAATACGCAAGAATACGCATTTTAGCCGAAACTACGACTCGTCACTGAGCCTAGATAATGTGGTAATCAGTAGGTATAGTCACTAGGGACTATGACCATCGTGATTACGCTCACGTTATGAAGTTCAAACGAATTTCGCATTGACCATAAACTGGTCAATGCAGAAAGTCAAACGCGGTTTGACTTTAACGTTAAAAACGAATGAAAAGAACGAAAGAATACTTACAAAAGGTCCCCGCAAGTATTTGACCCGATTTTCTCTCAGGTAGGAAGCATATACTTCCACTTAGAGAGTATAAATCAGATTCAAATTGTGGGTTTGAGCAAATGGGGGGGAGGGGTATTTATAGATGTAGTAGAGCCGTTAAGATCGTTCCTCATAAACCGAGATTCAATCCTAGCCGTACACATCGAGCCCATTGTTTTGAAAAACCATTGGAGCCCCCAAACCAGCCCATAGATTGCCCAAAACCATTTGCACAAGTGAGGAACAGCTCAATCAAGCTGGAATGCATTTTCTGATGTCTGGCACCTGCTTACGGACCGTAAGACCCAGAACCTTACAGTCCGTAAGGACCCTGCAGGTCAGAAAGTTTGAGATTTGGCAGAACAGGCCCCTGCAGCTCCAAACTTGATTTTTAATGCATTTTTGACCCGTTTAAGCCCCGTTAACCGCATTTCAAAGCTCTAAAATGAAGTTAAAGTATAGGGAACTTAAAATATGCTCAAAAATATGCTGAATGTCGGTTCGTTTGGTCGTATGGTTGCGTTGTTCGGTTAATTACGACGGAAGTTGTAACGGACGCAAAAACGATCCAAATTAAGCGACGAATGGATTTTTCTTATGCCAAACACTAAAATAAAATATTTTAATGCTTACATAAATTTTTGGATGTCCGGATATATTCAGAACGTAAGATATGCGCGAAAATGCAAACTTATGCACTTTTTGACGCTTTTAGTCCCTGAATGACCAGAAAGTTTATTTTAGCACACCGAACGCCTTAAAGCCTATTTCTAAGCTATGTAAAGGATATTTAGGGCATATTTAACTTATGGTCAAGTTCCGAAATGTACGTTACAGTACAAATTGACATACTTTCGTAGTTTGTCGAATTTAGTCCCTGTAAGCGAATAAACTTGATTTCGGCATACCAAACCTTCCGAAACTTATTTCCAAGTTATGTAAAGGTTATTTAAGGTATGTTAAGCTTATGTCACTATTCCGGAGTGTTTTTTGCATTAAACTGGTTATATTTACGCTTCAGTGCGCATATAACCTTCTAGAAAGTGATTTAGAGCCCGAAATCGAACAAGAGTTGATATGTGCAAATGATACACATGTTTATACAAATCCCAAGTATGAAATACAATATTTCATTGGATTTTGGTATTTTTTTGAAGATTGAAGTGACACAGGTGTCACAGTTGGCTTAAAACTTCTCTATTATTTTCGATTACTTCTTCGGTACCACCAAATTGTTCCTTAAGTGCATCCCATAGCTCCTTGGCACTGTTACAGTGTAACAACCCAACATATATTTCATTGGGAAGGGCAGATGCAACGATGCTAAATGCCTTGGCATCCAATTCAATTTTCTGAAAGTCCTGATGAGAATAATTTTCAATTTTCTTAGGCTCAAAGACTTTTGGATCCTCAGCACTCGGCACAGTTGGAACATGTAGCCCAAAGACAACCGATTGCCAACACCCTGTGTTTTGTTGAGCTAAGATGTGACCCATCCTACGCTGCCAGATATTATACTGAGATCTAGCCAGCATAGGTGGTTTGAAGAGTGAACTGGTGTTCGTGGTGTTATCTTGTGATTGAGATGTCATTCTGGTTGTTTTACAGGCACTGAATAATCAACTTTAAACGTGATTATACCTTACTCTGTTTTTCAACAAAAACAAATAATCGAGAGTATCAATGAGATCGAACTGAACTTTTATGTCAAATTGATTGTTAGATGGAATTTGACTGTCCTATGCCCTGATACCAATTATTAGGATCTGAGTTTAATTGATTGTGGTTTTGTTTTAACAAAATGAAGATGAAATTGTATTAAGTGCAGCAGAATTAAATGGAATAAACTTTTCACACAATGAAACAAGAGAACAATTCTAAGCAAACATGTTTGACATCAAACCGAATGATTATATTTATTACAATCAACGATTACAATGCATGCATGCAAAAGTCTCCCCATCAGCCTGAGCTCACAAGATTGCTTGTACAGAATGACAGAGATGAAAGAGCTAATGAAACAGTACACAGTGATGCTCTATTTATAAGTACAGAGCAAACCACTGTGGCATCTTGGCTGACGTCACCATGAAAGTGACATCTAACCTCCTAACAACTTCTAACTACTGATTATTACAAGCACTGTTGTCAAACAACTGATTACAATACAAAATACAAAGACAAGCTAAACTACTGCTTCTTCATACCACTACTTCAGCCCTTGCAGTGCTTTGGTCTTCAGCAGCACTTGAGTTAAGACAGTAGATTGAGCATCAGTACTTAGTCTTCAATAGTCTTTGGATAATCAACAGTTGTTGTAGACTATCAGTAGTTGTAGTAGAGCAGTTGATAGAAGGCATCAGTTGTTAGGTCGCAATCAAGGGGAAAGACTGATGCAAACATCTGCTTATTCTGGATCCACTGCCCTGATCCAGTTTTGGCTTTATATCATATGTTCCTCTGTAGGGTTCAATCCCAACAAGTAGATCCACTTTGTTCTTTTTGACATCTTCATTTCCTTGATATCTCTTTTCTAGTGCATCCCACATTTCCTTAGAAGTAGTGTACTTCTTGAAGGTATGTTTGATGCCATCTGGTAAAGACATCTTGATAGCAGCTAAGGCTCTCTTTTCAGCCTCATACATCTTTTGATCCACATCTTGCATGTTCACGTAGGCTGTGACACGTTGTCTGCCCTCAAAATTGTGTGTTGGGTTTGTATACCCATCAACAATACAGATCCACATGCGTGTGTCCTGATATTCAATGAAAGATTGAAATATGTCCTTCCATGTCAGATAATTCTCCACCTTCATCATATTAGGCGGTTTATTGGTTGTGCCAACCTCCTTCTCCATTCTCAAAAGTTTGTTCAAATTAGACATGTTCGACATTTTAACGTAACAGACTGGAAAAACCGTACAAAATTTTTCCGAAAACTGTTTTTACCCAATTATACCGTTAGATTCGTCTCGAAATTATGATTCCAATGATATATAATGTCGATGTGCTTTTCGGGATTTTCCAAAGTCCTTTTTCGGGATTTTACCCGTTTTTTGTCCTAAAAATCCAAAGAGTCCAATGCTGTAAGCGGTTTACTGAGATGAGCTACGGATAATTTTCTATTCGCAAAAACGTGAATTTTTGGTTATGCTTACCAAAGAAAAATCTACCACAACCTATGTCAGTCGAGACCACCTGTTTTCAAGTCGAGACCTTTGTTTCGAGTCGAGAGCTTTATTTACGAGTCAAAAATGCACAAGTCAAGACCCCAGTCGAGATCCCAGTCGAGGCCACTGGTTTCGAGTAAAAAATGTGCAAGTTGAGACCCCAGTAGAGACCCAAATCGAGACCACTGGTTTTGATTCGAGACCTCTGATTTCGAGTGAAAAATGGACAAGTCAAGACCTTAGTCGAGACTGCTGGTTTTGAGTCGCAGCCTCCGATTTCGAGTCAACCAAAATGAGTCGAGCCCTCTGATTAAAATCTTCCAGTCGAGACCAGCAATATCTTGCAATCAAAATCCTAAGAAATCAGCACTTCTAAAACCGTAATATCTTCCAATTGATAACTTTCCAAACAAAAACTCCTAAACTTCAGCAAACAACTTTCCAATTCACTCAAAACAGATCAAAACACCAAAATTTTGAAATTTCCTTTGCTGTTATTCCTGTTCTTCGTGAATTCAGACTGCAACACCAAAAACTTGTTTCCGGCCGATCAGTTTTGAACCGTACAGAGGAGCAAATGCTCTGATACCAATTGTAGGTCCCCTATCCCGTATGGATCGTAACAAAACTGATAATCTACCAAGGGTGCGGAATCCCCTCAATAAACCGAACACAACAGAAACAAGAAAACGAAACGCTTCACAAACCGATCTTCTATGATTATCCAACGGAACGTTTACAATCACCTAAGATCACAAGAACTCACAGTCAATGTTCTGTGTTTTCTCAAACTCTCTCAAACTCTAGAATGTCTAAAAGTCTAACCCTAAAACTCTAGCTTAATGTTGTTTATATACATACAACATATCACACGAATTTGGCTTTGGCCCTTATACATTACATAACATAATTCAGGCTAGATAACGTGGACATAAACCATAACTTGAACTTGGATTTGATTTGGGCTTCAACATACTCGAATTCCTTTCAGTCTTCGTAAGTCTTCGCGGCCCAACCTTTTTTAATATCCAAAGACCAATCCAAAGCTGTTGTCACATAAAATTCACCAACATCACTAAAGGGATTTGTCTGGGTTTTTGAAATTGTGATAAAGTAACTGACAATGCACTCCCTTTTTATACTCGTTCCCCATGAAGAACTAATCTCCACGATGAACCTGAGATGACCTCACGAAGAACCTATATGTGCCAGAACAGTTTAGCTCGATTCAGTTGATCCACGAAGAACCTGTGGTTTTTCGTCAACGCCTGAACCAAAACGAAGAATAGTCACGAAGAACGGTTCTTCGTTAACCAACATTTTTCGTTGACCAATTGGTTCTTCGTTGACCAATTGGTTCTTCGTTGAACTTTCCAAACACAAAAATCACCAACTTATGAAGTACCATGAACAGATTAAACAGAGAGACTTTGTTTTATGTTTACCAACATTTGCAGAAAGGATTTTTATGAAGTTGTGATATCAAATACATGTTGGTTTTGGGCTTTAGAGAACATTCGAGCGATAACTTCGGCTAATCAAGAATCTATTATAAAATCAATAAAAATGAAAACGAAAAATCTAAATGCAAAAAGGTAAACTAAACAAACATTGACACTATTAACTACCTGTACACTAAGTTACCACCTTTTTCCAGTTTCAAGGTAAAAGAATCATACCAGCTTACAGTCTTGTCAAAAACGGATTTTGTTTCTTGTAAAAATTACGATAAGCATCCTACCACAATTAACGGTATTGCTATCCACATAAGCTCAACTTATCAGATGTAATAACGATTAGGAGATACGCTTTAATGTATGATTTATACTACTTGCCGGTGTTCATCCACTCATGACAGATTCCCGTATCAAGACATGCACGAGAATTCATCTTACCGATGAGTATACCATTTATCATCTGTTTTCAACGTATAGATTGTGAGATACTCACTTATTCTTGATTGAAAACAAGCCCTATGTGATTAAATCACTTATTGATGAGGAACATGATTTTCAGATGCATGAAGGGCACAAAAGCAAGTCCGTGAACAGGTTAGTACCATCGTACCGACAAAGAGACGAACTTAACTCCCGGATAAACTGTGATATTTTATCACTTATTCATTTGGACATGTGATTGTTTATCACTTATTGAGGTCGTATGCAATATGTACACGTATGTATGGTATCATGGAAGATCTTGATTTGCGTCCCTGTTATTTTTTGGTAGAAGATTCAACCATGATACCCAGATGATAAATCAGCATAAAGACCGCATATCTCAGAACCTCGGCATACTATCAAACGAAATTTCGGTACCAAGACCATATGCCAATGAATGGTTCTCACCTGGTTTACAGTTCGTTATGTTTATATCAACCTGCACGTTTTAATCTGATTGTGAGCCTACCGATACATCATTAGTAGAGCTACCTATCATTTTCATTTTGCATTTTTGACCGTATTTGATAGACCACTGGTGTGTCATCATCTTCTCTTATATTTCCAAGAAACTCATTTTTGGTTTTTGGATTTTTTTTAATGTTTTTGTACTTTTGAAAATTTTCAATGTTTTTGGATTTTTCTGAATTTCTCCCCCTTAAATGCAGAAAATGAATAACTAAAAGACATATTTTTGGATTTTTGCAATTTTCTGATGTTTTTTGTAATTTTGCATTTTTCAAAAAGTAAAGACGAAAAGCAGTAAATAAATAAAAGACATATTATTGGATTTTTTAAATTTTCTGATGTTTTTGTATTTTTCTTAAGATTTCTCCCCCTAAAATGCAAAAAGTTAATAAAATCAAAATCTTTTTGTATTTTTGGTTTTTAAGAAAATATTTACAAAAACGATTTGCCGAAGATGATTAACTCGAGTTTCACCTTAATGCCATTGACCAAAAGAAGATAATCAAAGCGTGATTTATCAAAAGCTTTTGTAAACAGGTCGGCACGTTGGTGATCCGTGTAGATTTTTACAACATCGATAAGTTTCTTTTCATAACAATCTCGTATGAAATGATACTTAATCTCGATGTGTTTGGTCTTTGAGTGTTGTACATGATTACGAGTGATCTATAAAGCAGCTTCATTATCAACATAAACAGGAGTAGTTAGAAATTCAAAACCGTAGTCGCGTATTTGCTGTTGGATCCATAAAACCTGGGAGTAGCTACTAGAAGCCGAAATGTACTCAGCCTCACATGTTGAAGTGGCCACACATGTCTGCTTTTTACATTGCCACGTGACTAGGCGATTCCCCAAGAACTGACATCCCGCTGATGTTGACTTTGCATCAATCTTGCAGCCACCATGATGATTTTTCTGGGCAACCCTTCAGATAACGAAAAATCCTCTTAACAGCCATCATATGAGAAACCTTTGGATTGGACTGATAATGAGCAAGAAGACATGTTGGATACATAATGTCGGACCTTGAAGTGGTAAGATACATGAGATATCCGATCATAGCACGGTAGAGAGATGGTTCCACATGTTCATCGGTGCCGTTAGGAGTATCCCATGATTTTGAGCTAGAGGAGTTCCCGCAGGCCCATAGAGCTCATCTCGAACTTTTCTTGCATCACCCGTTCGAATTCCTTGCAGATTTCATCATTTGTAGACTCAAAAATGATATCATCAACGTACACCTGAACCAGCAACAAATCCTCATTTCTTTCCTTGATGAAGAGAGTACAGTCGATCAACCCACATTGAAAATCATTCTGCAACAGATAGGAAGATAACGTTTCATACCAAGCCCTTGAAGCTTGATATAAACCATACAGTGCCTTGTTCAGAAGCCAAACTCTGTCAGGATGAATTGGATCTTCAAAACCAGGTGGTTGCTCAACATAGACTTCTTCTTCCACCACCCCATGAAGAAACGCACTTTTCACATCCATTTGTTAAACTTTAAACTTCTTGTAGCATGCATAGGCCAAGAAAATCCTTATCGCCTGAAGACGTGTCACAGGTGCATAAACTTCATTATAATCAATACCTTCTACCTGATTAAAGCCCTGGACAACCAATCTCGCTTTGTTTCTAACAACAACACCTCGGTCGTCTTTCTTGCACTTATAAACCCATCGAGTACCAATCTTCTTGTAGTTCGGGGGCCTGTCAACCAATTTCCACACGCCCAATTTCTGAAACTGCTAAAGTTCCTCTTGCATGGTTTCAACCCATGAATCGTCTTTCATCGCCTCCTTCCATGATTTTGGCTCAACTTGACAAACATAACCAGCGAAAGACCAATCATTCTCTTTCCCAGATTCTCTAATTTCTAAATATAACCAGCATTCTGGTTATTTCGAAGCTGATTGCGTGTCTGCACACCACTTTGAACATCTCCAATAATATTCGGCCGAGGATGAGTATCATGAATTTGAGTTTCAGGAACATCAGGAATTCGAGCATTAATAACCAAATTGTTGATATTTAAATCAACAACTAAATTGATTCCTTGGGTCGCCGTAGACGTGGATGCATTTCCTTCAGTATTGCCTTGGCCCTGCACATGAGAAGTTGCTTCAGAAGCACCCTGAACAGGAGCTGGAGTAGCTTCATTAGTGTGACACCTGTGTCACTACGACCATAATACAAATACCAAACCAATGAAATATTTTGTTTTATATTTGGGATTTGTATAAATATGTGTATCATTTGCACATATCAATTCTTGTTCGATTTCGAGCTCTAAATCGCTTTCTTGAAAGTTATACGCGAACTGATGCGTAAACGTAATCAGTTTAACATGAAAAACACTCTGGGATAGTGAAATAGGCTTACCATACCTTAAATAACCTTTACATAACTTAGAAATAAGATTTGGATGGTTTGGTATGTCGAAATCAAGTTTGTTCGATCGAAGGGACTATTTGCGTCAAACTGCGAAACTATACCGATTTGTATAGTAACGTACATTCCGGAACTTGATCATAAGTTAAATATGTCCTAAATATCCTTTACATAGCCTAGAAATAGGCTTTGAGGTGTTTGGTGCGCAAAAATAAACTTTTGGTCAAATAGGGACTAAAAGCGTCAAAAAGTGCACAAGTTTGCATTTTCGCACATATCTTACGTTCTAAATATATCCGTACATCCAAAAATTTATTTAATCATTAAAATATTTTATTTTAGTTATTTGCATGATAAAATCCCATTCGTCGCGCAATTTGGATCTTTTTTGCGTCAGTTACGACTTTCGTCGTAATTAACTGAATAACGCAACCGTACGACCAAACGAACCCACATCCGAGATGTTTTTGAGCAAAATTTAAGTTCCCTACATTTAAACCTCATTTTAGAACTTTGAAATGGGGTTAACGGGGATTAAACGTGTCAAAAATGCTTCAAAAAACAAGTTCTTCACTTGCAGGGACCAAAGTTGACATTCTGTCAAACTTTGCTAGGCGGGCCACGTAAGCTGAGGTGAACTCTTATGCGGGGCGCGAGAGCTGCACAGACAGAAACATTGAACTTGGTCCATTTCAGCTAATTTGATGGTTTTAAACCCCTGATTTGAATACCATCTGCTAGTTTTTGCTTGTATTTCATGACCCCTTGTATTTGAATACCATGTACCCAGTTGGATGGTCAAGATCGAAGCCCCTTTTGCAAGAAATGATCCTAACAGTTTACTGAAAACTATAAATACCCAAGCCCTTATTCCATTTTCTGCACCCTTGATCTGATTAATGCTCTAAGTTGAAGCCTTTGCTTCATACCTGAGTGTTATAGATCAAGATCTCCCTAGCTTAGACCCTTTGTAAGCTTCTTTCGTGATTTTATTGCTTTTTGAGCGGGAAAGTCAAACAGTGTTTGACTTTCTACTTTGACCAGTCAATGGTCAACACGAAGTTCGTTTGAACTCCGCAACGTGAGCGTAATCATGATGGTTATAGTCCCTTGTGACTATACCTACTGATTACCACATTGGTTAGGCGTAGTGACGTGCCATAGTTTCGGTCAAAATGTGTGTTTATGCGTATTTTGCAACGAAAATATTCGTGGGTATCAAAACCATTTGTTTTGATATCAAACTTGTTTTCAAACTTCGTTAAACATGTTTTAACATGTTTAACTCGTCACTTTTAGTCTAGTGCTTGTATAGGGTCGTAAGTCAAGCGGTCTTGACAACCGCTTAGACTTTCAAACCCGACCCGTTTGGTCGATCATTAGGATCCGACCAAGCATGTTTAGTGACCATAGATGTATAGGGAATAACCTTCCGAGGTCATACCTTATGGTCACTACTTTTAGTTAGTTGTATGATAGGTAGTTTATATGCCTTAGGAAAATGACCAAAATTCCCTTTTACGCATAAATTCATTTTAAGCATATGTAACCTAAATTTTTACATCTAAACTGATTAGGTAACATTATTAGACATGTTAAGGCATATAATACTTGTCATAGGACTAGTTAAATGGTCCGAACGCGTTTTACGCGAACGACGCGTTAAAGTAGCGTAAGCTACCTAAACAGGTCGTAATGGGTCGTAAGCACTTAGGATAGGTTTCAATTTAGTATGTAGGCTTTGTTAAACCATATCATATGAGTTCCAATACTCATTTGGTTTACGAAACCTCTTCCTATCCGATCTTCCGATTGAGGTCCGGTTATTAACATAGTTACATATATTAGGTGCCGTTTGATTTTTGTGATCCCTCTAGCTTTGCTTGGTTGTTTTTCAAGACCTCTAAGCATTCTCATGTGAGTACATACTCCCCTCTTTTACTGTTTTCAAATGTTTTGGGGTGAAACATGTGTACCTGTTTGTTATTTTCATGATTTCAAAGTATAAATTGATTATACATGCTAGTACCTATCTTTTGACAACTGATTGATTATCTATGGTTTAAACATTAATTTTTCAAAGGTTATAAAACAAATTGTTGGATTGTACTTATTTTATACATTCACCAAGCCGATTGGTAGTACGATATAGCGCTATAGGACAAGACACCCCATTCCTGGTGTATGGAATGTCAGAAACCAAATTTTATCCAAATAGAGATTGCCTTTGTGGTATTTCTATAGTCTCTAAGGTGTAGTTTGAGACACTAAGGTTTGAATGAATCCTAAATCACTGTTTTCTTTTGTATATTTTGATATACTACCAAAGTATAGTTTGATATGCTCTCAAATGTGATATTATTTACCAAGGTATAATTTGATATACTATGTACAAAACCAACAAATATTTTGTTATTTACTAAAACATAGATTATATGTTATTTTCAAAACCAAAAGCATAGTTTGATATGTTATTTACAAAACCAAAGTATACTTATGATATACTACCGAAAATTATTATTTTAACAACTAATATATATTTTAATATATATTACTTATCCGATTTTCTTAAAACCAAGGTATATTTTTATATATACTACAGACCTTTTTATCAAAACATTGTTTTACAAACAACATATTTTATACAAACTCATTTTTACTTGGTTATTCATTTCATTATGCATTTTTCTTTTACATTATCTGATTTCTTAACAATTTTCGCATGATTTTATAAAGAAAACCTTTTTTATAAGTTCATGACTACTTTTGATAAACATTTTTCTTTAAACTTACAAGTCATGAATCCTATTTTAATAAAACCTATGTATCTCACAGGCATTTTTATGCTGACGTACCTATTTTTACATATGTTTTAGGTGCTACTATGTGATGATTGTTGATGCATGCTATACATAGGATGGACTCGTGCCTTAGCGACTTTAAAACTTGAAAGTCAATATTTGTATTTATCTGATTTGTAATAAAACAATGAGTTCAATAATTCAATAAAACAAAACTATTTAATCCATGGTTGTGAAACAATGATTCTGTTACGACACTCCCCGACGTTTCCGCCATGATTTGTTGTTTTACGTGGTCGGGGTGTGACAGAAAAGTTTGTATCAGAGCCAATAGTTATAGGGAATTAGGTTATTAGTAATGCTTTGACCTAGACTATAACCTTCCTAGGACCTTAACACAAGATTCTTGTGTTTAGATCTTAAAACAATACCGTCACTTATCCTTAGGTGACAACCACAACAAGAACACAAATTTCAAATCTGCTTTGAAAACTAATCATCTGTTCTAGGATGATTTATTATAAGGTTTTGAGCCTTCAAAGTTTTCAAAATCTCATCAAAGTTTGGGTCTTATTAATGTGAACACGTGCAATCTGGAAGGGTGGGTGCCTGTATCCTGAGTTTTCTGTCTAAGGCTAGAGTGTTCGTACAAATCCACATAATCGGACCAGTCACTCTTACCTGGGAACTCTTGGGGTGAGTGTCCACCTATAGGCTAAAGCATGTCTTCGCGATACATTATTATGACCCACTTACTTTGATTAGTCACTGTCTCATTTGTTTGAATTAGGTAACAAACAAATGATCACAATTTTTGTGCATTGTCATTCTGTTTTGATTATCCGATAACATTTCGCCTGTTTCCTCCCATGTCTTCCATTATCTTCATGACGCCTCTTCGTCGCAACAACACTTAAATGTCTGAACTAGGTGCTACAATTTCCCAACAAATAGGCGTCGTACTCCAGAGTACCGTTGATTTAGCTATCACCATGACTCGCCTCAGGAATGAAGCCGTACAAGGGAACCGCTTCTTGGTGCAATCAATGCAACCGTCATCATCTGAATCAAATACCCTGTTTCAAATGTACCCACTATAGACGATGGGGACATTTGGTTAACATGTGCCGCTTTGCTATCCAAAACAAAGCTGTTGCAAATCCTGCTGCTGCTCAACCTCCTACAAGGAAACCTTATGCCGGTACTGCACCGATATGCAACAAATGTAATGCACATCACCTAGCTTACCTATAGCATCGTCTGTATACATCATGTGGGGGATTCAGTCATCTGGCAAATGCTTGTCGATTCAACCAAAGCCAAGGTGGTCCAAACCAACCCCAAGTCAACCCTGCTCGTATGATTGACTTAACATACGTAGTACCCAACCTCCAAATTCTGCTTCATATGTCACCTCGGCATATCTAGCGCCTCCACTTCATGAACATTCTACCTCGTGCATCGACTTAAGCACGTCTAGTGCAAGGTTTCGAAGCATCTCCCACTATTCAAATTCCAAAATCCATATAGGATCTTCTTATCTTCACAATTAGATCCTTGTGGATGATTATCGCTCAAATCGGAGCCCTTGAGTGGATTTTTGTACGCTTTAATACGTACATTACGAACCTATACGGACAAAGCCGAATTCCTATTAAGATCTTCCTATCTTCATAGTTAGATTCTCGAAAATGTTTAAAGTGCCAAATAAAATCCACAGATTGGAATCCTGGTGTGCTTTAAATATCCGTGTCCAAAATGTTAACAAATTAACAAAATGAAGATCAAGTTAAACAATTATGTGATTATATGCTTATGTGTTTTCTTTTAGGTTTTGTGTGATCCGAAGATTCATTATCCAAATCCTCGTAGAATCCTCCATATCTCCATATGAGGGATTCATAGTAGGATATCCAAAGGTACTACCTTAAATCCTTAATGGGCTTCTACGTAATAGTTAAGACCCTTGGATTATGAAGTACTATTCTATATTTGGACCCCTTGAGTGGTCTAGTTAAAAAGATTGATTCAAAAATCTGGTTAGGAATATCATGTGATGATATAGCTGAAAAGATCCCTTAAGTGGTCTATTTTCGGAGATCGTACGACGTTCTAGTTAAGGAAATCATGTATTGATCTAGTTAAAAAGATCGTTCGTTGATCTAGTTAAAAAGATCCTTTGGTGGTCTAGTCAAGTCACTTCATGTTTATTCGATTGATTTTTCCCCTACGCATAATGAAATAAATTATGCGGACTGTGCAAGGAATTACGTAATTATGGATGCATACGTAATTATGGAATTCAGTGCACAGAAACCACAGCAAGTTTTGTCATGTGTTAAGAACTATAGTGATGAGAATAACGAAACGGGAACAATGTAGAAAAGGGCATGGTGGATACGCCGCTGGTACTTCCTATATATAAGTGTTCCTTATTACATTTCGAACGTAGCGTTATTTAAGTTACTAGAAGTCCTGGACCTTGACCAATGTTATTCTATCATACACTCTCCGATTCTGATTTTGAGCACACACAAGTTTCCTATAATAGTCTTCATAGGAAACATTCTCTTATCTGTTGTTCAAAGCTCCATGCTATCGTTACAACAACGACAACATTTTTGGCAATTAACAAATTCGCTAAGAATCTAAACGTGACCTAGAGTTTTACTTAGGAAACGGAGGATTCATTCAAAGGCGAAACAATCCTAGTTGTCTTCACAAGTTTCCTCTAAAATTAAATTTCGGGACGAAATTTCCTAAAGTAGGGGAGACTGTGACACCTGTGTCACTACGACCATAATACAAATACCAAACCAATGAAATATTGTGTTTCATACTTGGGATTTGTATAAATATGTGTATCATTTGCACATATCAATTCTTGTTCGATTTCGAGCTCTAAATCACTTTCTTGAAAGTTATACGCGAACTGATTCGTAAACGTAATCAGTTTAACACGAAAAACACTCTGGGATAGTGACATAGACTTAGCATACCTTAAATAACCCTTTACATAACTTAGAAATAAGTTTTGGATGGTTTGGTGTGTAAAAATCAAGTTTGTTCGATTGCAGACACTATTTGCGTCAAACTGCGAAACTATGTCAATTTGTATAGTAACGAACATTTCGGAACTTGATCATAAGTTAAATATGCCCTAAATATCCTTTACATAGCTTAGAAATAGGCTTTTAGGTGTTTGGTGCGCAAAAATAAACTTTTGGTCAAATAGGGACTAAAAGCGTCAAAAAGTGAACAAGTTTGCATTTTCGCACATATCTTATGTTCTGAATATATCCAGACAACCAAAAATTTATGTAATCATTAAAATACTTTATTTTAGTGATTTGCATGATAAAATCCCATTCGTCGCGCAATTTGGATCGTTTTTGTGTCCGTTACGACTTTCGTCGTAATTAACAGAATAACGCAACCGTATGACCAAACGAACCGATATCTTATATGTTTTTGAGCATAATTTAAGTTCCCTATAATTTAACCTCATTTTAGAACTTTGAAATGGGGTTAACGGGGATTAAACGTGTCAAAAATCAAGTTCTGCACTTGCAGGGACCAAAGTTGACATTCTGTCAAACTTTGCTAGGCGGGCCGCGTAAGCTGAGGTGAACTCTTACGCGGGGCACGAGAGCTGCACAGACAGAAACATTGAACTTGGTCCATTTCAGCTAATTTGATGGTTTTAAACCCCTGATTTGAATACCATCTGCCTGTTTTTGCTTGTATTTCATGACCCCTTGTATTTGAATACCATGTGCCCACTTGGATGGTCAAGATCGAAGCCCCTTTTGCAAGAAATGATCCTAACGGTTTACCGAAAACTATTAATACCCATGCCCTCATTCCATTTCCTGCACCCTTGATCTGATTAATGCTCTAAGTTGAAGCCTTTGCTTCAAACCTGAGTGTTATAGATCAAGATCTCCCTTGCTTGGTCCCTTTGTAAGCTTCTTTCGTGATTTTATTACTTTTTGAGCGTGAAAATCAAACAGTGTTTAACTTTCTACTTTGACCAGTCAATGGTCAACACGAAGTTCGTTTGAACTTCGCAACGTGAGCGTAATCATGATGGTTATAGTCCCTTGTGACTATACCTACTGATTACCACGTTGGTTAGGTGTAGTGACGAGTCATAGTTTCAGTCAAAATGTGCGTTTATGCGTATTTTGCAACCAATCTATTCTTGGGTATCAAAACCGTTTGTTTTGATATCAAACTTGTTTTCAAACTTTGTCAAACATGTTTTAACATGTTTAACTCGTCACTTTCGAACCCGACCCGTTTGGTAGATCATTAGGATCCGACCAAGCATGTTTAGTGACCATAGATGTATAGGGAATAACCTTCCGAGGTTATACCTTATGGTCACTACGTTTAGTTAGTGGTATGATAGGTTTTTTATATGCCTTAGGAAAATGACCAAAATGCCCTTTTACGCATAAATTCATTTTAAGAATATGTAACCTAAATTTTTACATCTAAACTGATTAGGTATCATTATTATACATGTTAAGGCATATAATACTTGTCATAGGACTAGTTAAACGGTCCGAACGCGTTTTACGCGAACGACGCGTTAAAGTAGCGTAAGCTACCTAAACAGGTCGTAAGCACTTAGGATAGGTTTCGATTTAGTATGTAGGATTTGTTAAACCATATCATATGAGTTCCAATACTCATTTGGTTTACGAAACCTCATCCTATCCGATTTTCCGATTTAGGTCCGGTTATTAACATAGTTACCTATATTAGGTGCCGTTTGATTTCCGTGATCCCTCTAGCTTTGCTTGGTTGTTATTCAAGACTTCTAAGCATTCTCATGTGAGTACATAGTCCCCTTTTTTATTGTTTTCAAATGTTTTGGGGTGAAACATGTGTACCTATTTGTTATTTTCATGATTTCAAAGTATAAATTGATTATACATGCTAGTACCTATTTTTGACAACTGATTGATTATCTATGGTTTAAACATTAATTTTTCAAAGGTTATAAAACAAATTGTTGGATTGTACTTATTTTATACATTCACCATGTCGATTGGTAGTACGATATAGCCCTATAGGACTAGACACCCCATTCCTATTGTATGGAATGTCAGAAACCAAATTTTATCCAAATAGAGATTGCCTTTGTGGTATTTCTATAGTCTCTAAGGTGTAGTTTGATACACTAAGGTTTGAATGAATCCTAAATCATTGTTTTCTTTTGTATATTTTGATATACTAACAAAGTATAGTTTGATATGCTCTCAAATGTGATATTATTTACCAATGTATAATTTGATATACTATGTACAAAACCAACATATATTTTGTTATTTACTAAAACATAGTTGATATGTTATTATCAAAACCAAAAGCATAGTTTGATATGTTATTTACAAAACCAAAGTATACTTATGATATACTACCGAAAATTATTATTTTAACAACTAAAATATATTTTAATATATATTACTTATCCGATTTTCTCAAAACCAACGTATATTTTTATATATACTACAAACCTTTTTATCAAAACATTGTTTTACAAACAACATATTTTATACAAACTCATTTTTACTTGGTTATTCATTTCATTATGCATTTTTCTTTTACATTATCTGATTTCTTAACAATTTTCACATGATTTTATACAGAAAACATTTTTATAAGTTCATGACTACTTTTGATAAACATTTTTCTTTAAACTTACAAGTCATGAATCCTATTTTAATAAAACCTATGTATCTCACAGGTATTTTTATGCTGACGTACCTATTTTTACATATGTTTCAGGTGCTACTATGTGATGATTGTTGATGCATGCTATACATAGGATGGACTCGTGCCTTAGCGACTTTAAAACTTGAAAGGCAATATTTGTATTTATCTGATTTGTAATAAAACAATGAGTTCAATAATTCAATAAAGCAAAACTATTTAATCCATGGTTGTGAAACAATGATTCTGTTACGACACTCTCCGACGTTTTCGCCACGATTTGTTGTTTTACGTGGTCGGGGTGTGATAATTAGCATCATGGAACTCCTCATCTTTCGACGAAAAATTATAATCAGCCGCATCTTCAAACTACTCATTTTGTGCGACATTATTGACCGAAGTAGATTCTTATTGGTTTACGATAATCGGTCGCCCTAATGATGAATCAACTGCAGTATCCCTTTCTAGTAACATTTGAGCTGCTGCTGACGCATCATCAAAGTTTGGCAGATTGAAGGAGTCAAACAGTCCATCATAATCAAACAACCAAGGAGCACCCAGAGCTCTCACACATTCAGTGTACCTTTGAACCTTAACTTCACCCCATTCTTCAATCTTTTTAGATGTCACATTCCACACCCTGAAATTGGGAGTAGCATACCCAAGAAAGTAGCCTTCAATAGCCCTTGGACCAAACTTGCCTTGAGGATCAATCATAGTGCATGGAGCTCCAAAAGGTTCTAAGTATGACGCATCTGGTTTCCTTTTGTGCAATAATTCGAAACATGTTTTCCCATGCCTTTTAACAGTGAGAACTCTGTTCAAAGTATAACAAGTTGTAGCCACAGCCTCCCCCCAAAACTGAACAGGGAGCTCCGATTCTACTAACATGGTTCTCGCAATCTCGATAAGCGTTCTATTCTTCCTCTCAGCGACACCATTTTGTTGAGGAGTATAACGAGAACTGTATTCTTGCAGAATTCCCTTAGAAGTACATAACTCGTCCATCACTTGATTCTTAAATTCAGTGCCGTTGTCACTTCTGATTCTCTTTACTTTCAAACTATACAAGTTTTCAAGTAAAGTGAAAAGATTTTTGAGGATTTCTGGAACCATCATCGATACCTATGAAAATCTTGAATAGTCATCAGTAACAACCAAACAATAAGCATCTCCAAACGTAGTCTTGTGCTTCATAGGTTCAAAGAGGTCCATATGAAGACCTTCAAGAGGAATGTTAACGGTGTTGACTTTCTTGAGCGGATGAGACTTATTCGCTTGCTTTCCCTTTTGGCACGATACACAGACATCTTGTAAATGAAATCTCTTGACTGGTACACCATTCACAAGACTATTTTTCACCAAATGATTCATTTTCCTCAAGTGAATGTGTCCCATACGTCTGTGCCAAGAAATAGACTCCTTTTTAGTGGCTTTTGAGGTGAACATGTAACTTGTGCAGACGTAGTAATAGCTTGGCTCATGTTAAGAATATACAAATCATTAATTCTTGGAGCGGTCAACAGAATCCATTCTTTGGGGATTTTAAAACCAGGTTCAACACATAACAACCGGTATCATCAAAATGAACCATGAACATCTTGTCACAGATTTGCGAAACACTAAGAAGATTGTGATCAATTTGACGAACATAATTGATTTTGTCAAAACTAACAACACCATTTGAAATCATTCCTTCACTAGTGATGTAACGGCCTTTATCTCCAGCAAAGGCAACATAACCTCCCCTAATGCAGGAGCCTTAAGTCGCCTGTCATTTGCCGGGATGCTCCACTATCAACAATCCAAAGACTATTCACAGTTACTCCAAGAACACCCTGCACAATACACTACACGATCAGTTTGAGATGGGGACTCAAGCCTTAGTGGTCTTGGGTCGACCCTTATCATCAAGAAATGTGATTTCTATTTCTTGATGATTTGGAAATGATGTGCCTCCCCCTGAAATTGTGCTGGTTTTGGGTTTCCAAGATTGTTGTCGTTTACCAGATTGATTGTTATTTACAGATTTAGACATTTCTGGTTTTGACGAGTTTGATGAACTTCGTTCCTTTTCTACAACATCCGGTTTTAACGCTTTCTCTATTACCTTAACATTTTTTACTGTGACAACTGTCAAATTTGCATGCATTCGTACGGTTAATTAATAATTAAATTGTGCTTAATGACTGTTTTGAATTACAACTGTGGATTAAACTGCTTTCTGATTTCTGATACATACATACACATGCATCACATTCATACTGTCACTCCATTTATTACACACAAACTTTAGTGACAAACTTGATGCACAAAGCACAGTTAGCACAGTGAGCGGATAACCCAGAAAACATGCTGACAATGCCAGCACAAAGACAGACATTGTTCTGAGGCCAATATGAGCCGGGAGTAGATTACTACACTGGTAGGGAGTGTAGGGAGGAGAGGATCATTAAACTGCGTCACTAGGTGATAGTTATAGTGCCCGGAAATGCCTAAGACATACTTAAAGTGCAGAATTCTGCACTAATATACCAAAATTCAGCTTTTAACAAAGCTAGTAAAGTGTAAAAACTTGGTAAAATAATTCTAGACACTTTCCAAAGTGTTGGTAATTTATTGTGTCACTAAAAACAATATTAAAGACACTTTAAAGCTTTGTTTGACACTTTAACTGATCAATATCCAACCGGACAACCGGACTTTACCCGGAACATAAAAATATTGCCAAAAACATTGTCTATACTTTTCTGAGCTAGTTAGGGTCCCCGAACACCCTAACACCATTTATATTAATAAACACACATAAATATCCTAACTAAACCTTTACAATCCAACTAGAACTTAACTTTACCATTACACCACCCAACCCTTACCCCCCCCCCCTCTTGCAACGGTTCCCATGGGAGGGGACACACCCTTGTTTCTTGATTATTTTATTTGCTAGTGTTGATTATCTAGTAGACACATTATTTGTTGGATAAAGCTAGAACATGGATTATAAATAAATCCCTAAGACCATCATTCTCATTCATTCAACACCCATCAACTAGCTCACTTCCTTTCCTCCATAACCACCATTTGGCTGCCATCATACCACCACCATATCATCACCTTCAAGTCCATTTCAAGCATTCTAATTACTTCTAAAGGTGTAAGAGGTCATACGAACAAGTTTGGTGCACTCGGAAGCTCAAGGACCACTCTAGTTTTCTTTTATCCACCAGTTTTACGCCTTGTTTCTCCCCTAGCCTTGTGCTAGTAGTAAGTGTTCTAAAACTTCATCTTGTTCTTATTCTTAGTGGTTAATAGATGTAAGAATGGTGAAATCGCAAGAAACTCTAAGAACTTAAACAAGTCTTGAACATGAACTAACAAAGTGATGAAGAATGGTTAAAGTAATGAAGTAATCATAATAAATCTGAGTATATAAGTGATGACCTGCTGTAAAAGACTCACATCATGATATAAATCGTTATTAGAAAGGATGGCGAACGTATGGGTGCGTTTTAGTAACATTTAACCTTTAAACAGCATGCTGACTAGCACTTTTAGCAGACTTTAACTGGCTGTAACAGGACCTTAACTAAATGAAAAATGTATTTTCTGAAGTCTAGATTTATGTACTATGAAATACGGTTCTAATGGCACTGGAATCATAATTTTTGGACTTCGTTTACTATTTTTAAAGTGTCGTTTTGTAACAGCAGCTATAGCTGCATTTTTACAGCAGAAAATGGGTGTTACATTTTTAGTCATAACTTGAAACCTGTGTAGAGTTAGATCAGGAAATTTTTACTGTAGATGACCACCGATGTATTTGTAATTATCCCACTGGAATTTCGTAAATCGGACTTACGATGAATTTTAAATAAATTATTCCGTGGACTGCAGTTAGAAAAAGGTAAATCTGATTTCAGCCCGTAAAATGATTTTCTATAAAATATTGGAAATGATTTGGGCCCCGATATTTTTACACAATAATATTTGGATCGTTTAAGACATTCTGTAAAAATTTGGGAATTTTGGAATAAGATAACTATTTTATTAAAATGCTCGAAAACAGCCCAGTTTTGAATATTAAAACTGAAATGATATAAGTAGAATCGTGCATGTGTAAATGTCGGGTTGGTTATTTGAGAACGATCTAACGTGTTAAATGTAAAGAAAATGATACGCTAGTAAGCGTGGACGCCTCCATTTACAAAGGAAACTCTGGCGAAATTTTTCTAGAATTTCAACACTTAGAAATATTTTTCTGACAAGTGTTTACGAATATATTTTTAACTTTATTTTTGAAATGGATTTCGCCATCATTTTTATTACAAAAATACAAGGTCCCGGAGGTTGGTTTTCGTAAATAAAAGTGGATAAATATATATTTAGAATATATATTTTATACTAAAACGTTGTGTGAATATTTGAATCCATGATTGAACAAATAAGTTTATATATTTAAGTGGGACTTGAAATATAGGGTTTTTGAAATATATATTGGGAATGTATTAACATATTTTATTTGGAACAATACACCAAAATACGACGCCATTACTTGGCAAGGTATACAAATACAAGAATACGAATACACAAGTACGAGATACTCCCATCCTTGGGAGGGAGATACGAATACGAATACTTGAGAAGTATTAATACAGAAATATTGTATAAACAATTATTCCAAAACTAAATATAATTATTATAACTTGGAATAATATCAGAAACGTAACTCAAAAACATAAATACTGAGACAAGGCACGACCCGTCCGTCTAATAGACGTTAGACCATTGTAGGTAGTCGTGTTTGCTGAGGAGATTTGGGTTACAAGTTACAAGTACCGAAGACGCAATACAGTGAGTTCATGTCCCCCTTTTCTCTTAACTGTTTTCAGTTTTTATACTTCGGGGGTGAAATACATGTTACGATTATTACGAACTTTTACTTACATGGTATGGTTAGCTTAAGGAGGGTTTACTACTTAGATCATGTGAGTGGGTAGGCGTGTAACTGAGGCCATTAATCCTCATTGTAGGACCGAGGGACATTAGTGATAGATCTATTTGGGTGTAGCGAGCCCTACTCCTGCGCCCGCTGAGTGGACCAGGTGGTGACTAAGTGCCCGATGCACAAATCCGCTAGGTTTGAGTCTTCCTGCATCACTTCACACATACCATTGGCTTTGCAACATAGTGGTGATCTCTTTTTCCTTAATTGCTACATACCAGGGATTTTCATACCTACAGACATGTTACAAATGTTTATACATACTCACTCACACATGAACTCGCTGAACTTTATGTTGATTTTTCAAACTACATGTATTTCAGGAAATTAGTAAATGGATCTGGCGGGCGTTGGAGTTTTTAAGCTGCGTTGTGAATAAAGATGTCATCCAAGTCATTAGGGCTTAGGAGACGTATCTTAATCCTGGACGAGATACGTGGTCCTAAACTCGGGTTTATTTTAAAATCTTTTGTCGAGTCTTTCTGAACACATTAAAACATGTTATGGTTTGTAACTTAAATTTGGTATCGACATTTCAGAAAATTATGTTGTATTACTTTTAAACTTAAATTAATGGATGTACATCTACTGGTTTTATCATATAGTGTTGTTATGATCGTATGCAATGGTATTAAGAAGTCACACCAATAATCACGCTTCCGCAAAAGTCAGGGTGTGACATTTACATCGTTGTTTTGCTTCTTGTTCCTTAATAATACGTTTGTCTTGTTTAGGTGACACAGGATGACTTTGATAATCCTTTTCAGGAGGGGCTTTTTCAACAAACTTTGGTTTTGGTGGGTTTGTACAGTTTTTTATTATATGACCAAACTCCCCACATTTAAAACATGATCTCCTTTTGTAACAACCCTCATTAAAAGTCATATTTATTTTATTATTTTACCCAATAGGAAACCCTAATTAAGATACCCAAGTGATTCTACACAAACCCTAAAATTTTGAGAACAATCAGAATCAGGATCAGGGCCCCTAAAACTCAAGGGGGGGGGGGTATTTCCTACTTGACGATTATCTTTATATCTCGCTGTCTAATTCGAAATTTCTCGTGCCGTCGACTCAGCAAGCCTAGTCCCACGCGTGGCAACCCTATAGCAAAAAGGTGTCCCTTACGGACCGTAAGGGATAAGTCTTACGGTCCGTATGTGACAACCCTCACCAAACCAGGTATCCGTACGAATTAATTAATATTTAATTACTGCTTAATTACTGTGCTTGCTTACCGCTGTGATTAAACTGCTTACTGATTTCTGATACATACATGCTCATGCATCACATTTTATACTGTCACTCTATTATTTATACACAAACATCAGTGACAACCTTGATGCACAACAAGCATAGTGAGCACACTACGGGATACCCATTAAAACATGCTGACATAGCCAGCATCAGACAGTTACTGTCTCTGAGGCCAGTACGAGCCGGGAATAGATTACTACACTAGTAGTGAGTGTAGGGAGGTGAGGATTGTAGAACTACGTCACTAGGTGGAGTTTATAGTGACCGGATGTGCCTAAAACGTACTTTAAGTACAAAACTCTGCGCTTTAATATAAAACTCAGCATTTTTAAATTACTAATAAAGTGCAAAAAAATGGCAGAACGGTCCCGTACATTTTCCTAAGTGCCGGGAATAATTGGTGTTGCAAAACTATACATAAAAGGTCCTTTCGGACTAATTAAACGCTTTAACGGGACAGTACCTGACCGGATAACCGGACATTACCCGAGACACTGAAATTTTGTCAGACACCTTGTTTTATTATTTATGGCTAGTCATGATCCCCATATGCCATAACACCCGCTAAAAATAAACAATCTAACCTATACCATCCAACACTTGTGTTCTAACTTCTAGTTACACCTTAGTTGAAATTTTGCAATTATACCCCCCCCCCCAAACCGAATTCATCCCTCAAGGGGACCCCACATATCCACATAACCATACTTCAAATATTTGGAAAGATTATCTTTGATTTATTTAATGGATGTTGCTTGTGTAAGTATCTAAGTTATGCATGATAATTATAAGTAGTAAGGTCTTGAAGATTGAACATCATTTCACCTAGATATCACACTCCATTTTCACTCTCTCTCCCTCTTGATCGGCTGCCCAAACCGAAACCACCATCACCACCTTCTAACATCATCATCTCCTTCATTTTATACACTCCATTCAAGCTTAGTGTTCATCCATGGAAGGTGCAACTTAAAGGGACTTCAAAGGAGCTCGTTCTAGTCCTTCCCACCATCATTTTCTCATCACTTTCTTCACTTGAGTTCGTCCCTAGCTAGAGGCTAGTAGTAAGTTCCTTACACTTGATTTCATCTTGTTCGAAATTATGACATGAAGTATGATGTATTGTTGTTTAATTTACTAAATTACAAGAATACTAGAGAAAGTGAAACATAAGTTATGAGCATAAAATCTACATAAAAGTCTACTTGTGTATGATTTATGAAGTGGAATCTTGTCGGTTTAAGGGTTGGTTAACACATACTTGATGTTTAAAAGTTGTTTTCTTGTTAAACCCGTTAATCGGACACTTGTAACACGATTTAATAACATCTAAATCACGAAACAGCATGCTGATGTACTTTTTCAGCCGCCTTCATCAGGCTGTAAACGGACTTTAAAAACTCGAAAAACGGAATTTCAAAGCCTAAATCGTGTCTTTTCGAAAAACGAAGAAAAAGGCGCTAGAATCGTATTTTTCTGAGGTCGGTTACTATTTTAAAAATCTGTTTTCGTGACAGCAGCTAAGGCTGATTTTTACTGCAGTAAATTGGGCTGTGCGTTTTCGATCACAACTTAAAACCTGAACCGAACCAGCCCCTGAAACTTTTATCAAAGATGGTCACGGATGTATTTGTGACCCTCGAACTGGAATTTTGACAAACGGACTTACGAGGAATTTTTGACGAATTTTTCCGTAAACTGTGATCAGAATGTGACAAATCTGATCACAGTTCGGTAAACGAATTTCTATAAATTACTGGTAACGAACTAGACCCCGATATTTTTACACAATCATTTGTGGGTCGATTAGGACGTTCCGCAAAAGTTTGGGAATTTTTGGATTAAGTTAAGTATTTTATTTAATCGTCCGAAGACAGTCCAGTTTTCACATATTGAAACTGAAACGGCCAAGGGTAGTGTTTTGCGTGTTAAAACGTAATGGTTGATTGTTGATGATCATGGGTTGATTTCGAAAAGAAAATGATGTGCGTATTAGCACGGACACTCCCGTTTTTAGGGGAAGTTCTGGCGAATTTTTCTAAAAATGCCAAGACTTAGAAAAATTATTTTTCTAACAAGTATGTTTAACTTTCTTTCTCGGAATTAAACCTCGCCATGAGTTTTGACATAAAACTTTAAAGTGTTGGTTATGAGACTTGTAAATGTATTTTATCAATACTTTAAGTCACCAAATACATAATACATGTGCGAATACCCCATCCTTGGGAAGGAATCTATTTATACGATAACCAAGAAATATAAACACGAAATAGTTGTCTAACTATTTCCCCAAGAACGTTAGAACTCTAAGCTAAGGCACGGCCGTTCGTCTAATAGATATTAGCACGATTGTAGGTTGTCGTGTTGCGGACCGAGTTTGATTTGCTGTTATCGAGGACGCATTACTGTGAGTTCATGTCCCCATTTTCTCTTAACTGTTTTCAGTTTTTCTAAACTGCGGGGGTGAAATACATGTTACTATGATTACGAGTACTTTTATACATGGTATGGTTAGCGTAAGGAGGGTTACTGCGTACAGATCATGTGAGTGGGTAGGTATTACTTGGGGCCATTAATCCTCATTGTAGGACCGAGGGGCACAATGCGGTAGATCTATTTGGGTGTAGCGAGCCCAGCTCCAGGCCCAACAGTACGGACCTTGGAGTGACTATGTACCCGACGCACAAATCCGCTAGGTTTGAGTCTTCCTACTTGCACTTCACACATATCAATTGCCTTGCAAACCATTGGTGATCTCTATTTCCTCATTTGCTACATACCAAGGTTTTATACTTACAAGGTTTTACATACTCACTTACACATGAACTCGCTCAACATTATTGTTGATTTTTCCAACTTACATGTATTTCAGGGAACTAAGGAATCTGGCACGGTATGCTACGTTTTCCCGCTGTGTTAGAGTTATGGGATCATCCACGTTTAGGGGTCGCGACTTTTACCTGGACGAGTCGCAAGTCTTAAACAGTGTTTATGTTATATTTGTGGTTGAGTTTTAAGAACAAGGTTTTTATATTATCAGGTTGTAATTTCCGTTGTATGCGTCAACGCCTTAAGACAATGTTGTGGTATTTTACTTTTCAAACTTAAATAAATGGATTATCTGGATGTTTTATTCTCATATCCAAAATGTTTTTACAAACAAATGTTGAGCATATATTATTTGTTAGTTATAGGCTCAGTCTGGGAGGCTGAGGCTCGGTCTGGGAGGCTGAGGTAGTTGTCTAGTGGGACTTGGGAGTCAGTCTGGGAGGCTGGGAGGCTAGTGGGACTAGGGAGTTAGTCTGGGAGGCTGGGAGGCTAGTGGGACTAGGAGAGCTATTTAATTGCTTATTGGTGATTAATATGTTTACTTGATTATATGATTGA
Organism: Helianthus tuberosus; assembly: GCA_030545235.1. NCBI lineage: Eukaryota > Viridiplantae > Streptophyta > Magnoliopsida > Asterales > Asteraceae > Helianthus > Helianthus tuberosus. The sequence goes on along the minus strand of CM060363.1, from coordinate 197,462,582 downwards.
TATATGTGCATATCTGTGGTTGTTTACAGACACTATGTCTTCATCGAGCGGGGTTTCAGACCCAGTGGCAGTGGACTCGGACGACCCGATGTACACTGATTCAGAGGTTCATACATCAGATATAGACAGCACTGACGAGGACGCATTCCAGCCTTTTGCTATACCCGATTTTGGGGATGATATACCTCATGCTGATGGTGTTCCTGCCGGGGATCTACCTCTTGTGGAGATCCCTGCTCCTGTTCCACACGCTGCATTTGCTGCAGATGATTTGCCGCACGATTTTGAGATCGATGACGACCTCGATCTATTCACGGGTCCCCCTGAGGACCACCATGAGGGTGGGGCCCCGATAGCAGACGATGTCGCTCTTCCATTAGTTGAGATTCCTGTTGAGGAGGCCCATTCTGATTCATCGATTCCTGACTCTCTTGAGTCGGTAGCTTCCTTTGTTCCACCACCTGTTCATGCTGATATACCCGCTGAGCCTGATGTTGTTGCTCCTCTTCCTGACCCGGTACCTCTAGAGCCCGACCATGCACTCTTTGCGGCTCAGGTCGACCCTCAGGATGCTGACACCCACCATGGGTGGATAGAGGCCGATGATGATATTCCACCTTTTGTAGTACCAGATGCACCAGCTTTAGCTCCCTTTGATGCACCCTTACTCCCCACACACACTACTGATGCACATCGCGCAGATCTGCCCGTCACATTTCTTCATGAGATCCCTCCGCCGCATCCTGGAGAGGGCCCATCTCATCAGCCTGTTGGCCATGTACCTTTCCTGACCGTAGGGGATCAGTTTGCACCGCAGATCCCTCACTATACTGCTACCCCCCCCCCCCCCCCGTTCCACCATTCACTGTACCACCTTTTACTCCATCCAGCGAGCCTTTCCTATGGACATCACCAGATATCATGCCACCGACAGACCCATACCATCCATATTTTGTCGGGCCTTCCATGGAGGATGTCCTTGTTTCATTTATGCTACAGCATGACGCGCTGACGTGTCGTGTCCAGGTCCTGGAGCAGCAGTTAGAGCATCTGTCACGTTCTCACCACGCCATGGAGGAGGACTGGCTCCTCATGCGCAGTTTGTTCTACTTTCATTTCCCTCCTCCTCCACCACCAGCAGCATGAGGGCTCTTTTGGTTTGATGTAGGTACCACCACTTTTGATGAGAAGACGACGATTAAGTCGGCTACATAGCTTTTTGAAGACCACCTGACGACTCTGACTTTTGATGTTTGGTATTTGTATATGTTTAGATGTTTCGGGCAAGGGCGTTGTGACCCTTGGTCCCTTTTTGGATGTATGTTACATTTGTGGAACTTGTAAACATTGTAATCGTGGTCTTGGTTATATAAAAGCTTAATCGCAGTGTTCTCATTACAGGCATGGCTGATTTATTGATATATTTATAACATGGGATGTTGTGTGATTGATTGTTTATAACATGAGATGCTATGTGTTTGGTTTATTTTAACATGAGATGTTATATATTATTACTATCGTTTTATACGCACACTTTACCTACCATGACCTGACTCGCGTAAACCAATCTTTTAGAAGATGCCAACGAGGCAGAACTTCAACAAATCATCGCTGCCGCTATTGCGCAATACGCCGCCTCTCAAGGAGGACCCAGCGGAGGCAGCTCAAACAATAACGGCAATAGCAATCCGCCTCATGGTAATACTAAGTCATTAAGGCATACCATGATACATTGGATATCTATAGCAAGTTTGCTAATGCCATTCATATATTGTAACGTATGTGCAGGGTGCACCTACAAGCAGTTCTTAGACTGCAAACCTGTAAACTTTGATGGCACCGGAGGTGCTGTTGCTTTTGTTCGTTGGGCCGAAAAGACAGAATCAGTTCTCCGCATGAGCAAATGCGCTCCAGATCAGCAGGTTACTTACATCTCTGGGCTATTCTTGAACGGAGCTCTATCATGGTGGAATTTACAAGTCCAAACACTTGGTGAAGCCGCAGCCTACGCATTGACGTGGAATGAGCTGAAAGAGCTCATGCGCAAAAAGTATTGCTCTCGCGCTGAAATTCAAAAGTTGGAAACCGAGTTTTGGCATCTGAAGATGGAAGGACCGAAAATTGCGGAATATGTTCAGAGGTTTCACGACCTGTCACAAGTGGTACCTTATATGGTCACGCCAGAATACAAGCGGATTGAGCGCTTCATTTGGGGTTTAGCTCCTCAGATCATTAGTATGGTGACCTCTTCAAAACCAGCAACAATCACTGAGGCAATTGATCTAAGCGTAGCTCTCACTGAGGAGGCGATCCGCCTAAACAAGTTTTCTGATGTTGAGCAAAAGAAGAAGGAGACTCATGTAGAGTCGTCCGGGGATAACAAAAGAAAATTCTCAAATTTCAAACAAGGCACAAGCAGTGATGGCAGAAAAGGAGAGTCAAGCACGCCGACCCGAGCTACGACTGGTACCCGTAGGAAAGGAAGGGCATATATGGGCACTCTGCCCCAGTGTAACACATGCCAGCGCCATCATACCGGCCAATGCGGACTAAGAAAATGCGAAACTTGTGGGAGAAATGGACATTTGAAGGATACTTGCTGGGTTAATACTGGCCGGGGTGGCCAGGGAGGTTTTGGTAATAGAAACAATAATCGTGGTGGAAATGGAAATCGTGCACAAGGAAATAACGGAGGGAATGGAAATCGAGGCAACAACGCGAATCAAGCTGGTACTGTAAACCGAAACCAAAACAACAATCAAGCTGGGAATGGAGGTGGAAACGGGCAAAGACCGGGTTGTTTTAACTGTGGTGACATTGGGCATTTTAAGAGGAACTGCCCAGAATTGAACCAAGCACGGGGAAGGGTTTTCAATATCGAAGCGAGGGAAGCACGCCAGGATCCCAATGTTGTTACTGGTACGTTCCCTGTAAACCAACGCTTTGCATCCGTTTTATTTGATACTGGTGCCGATTATAGCTTCGTATCGTTAGAGTTTAAGAATACGCTTGGTTTATCCGCTAGTAAATTAGATATTCCTTACTCAATTGAATTGGCTAACGGAAAGTTAGTAGAAGCAAGTGAAGTGGTCAGAGGGTGTGTAATCGAGTTGGGAGAGCGTGAGTTTACTTTGGATCTACTACCAGTCCAGCTAGGGAGCTTCGACGTGGTAGTAGGAATGGATTGGTTATCAAGAAACAAGGCTGAGATTGTTTGTCACGAAAAGGTCGTTCGTATCCCAACCGAAGATGGTGAAACAATTGTGGTTCATGGGGAGAAGCGGGATACGCCTTAAAGAATTATCAGTTGCCTGAAAGCTCGTAAGTGTATACAAAAGGGATGTGCTGCCTTCCTGGCACACATCGTGGATAAGAAAGCTGCTGAGCCGAAAATCGAAGACATCCCTGTCGTGAGGGAATATCCTGAAGTCTTTCCAGAAGACTTGCCAGGATTGCCACCCCAAAGGCAAGTGGAATTTCACATTGACTTAGTTCCAGGCGCCGCGCCTGTAGCTAGGGCACCTTATAGACTTGCACCGTCAGAGATGCAGGAGTTGTCGACACAACTCCAGGAGTTACTTGACAAAGGATTCATCCGACCAAGCTTCTCACCTTGGGGAGCTCCAGTGTTATTTGTCAAAAAGAAAGACGGTAGTTTTCGTATGTGTATTGACTACCGGGAGTTGAATAAGCTGACGATCAAAAATAGATACCCTCTGCCAAGAATCGATGATTTATTCGATCAACTTTAAGGTTCAAGTTTTTACTCTAAGATCGATCTTCGATCTGGGTACCATCAGCTAAGAATACAAGAAGAGAGCATTCCGAAGACAGCCTTCAGAACTCGTTATGGACACTACGAGTTCCTAGTCATGCCGTTTGGGCTGACCAACGCGCCTGCTGTTTTTATGGACCTAATGAACCGAGTCTGCAAGCCGTATCTCGATAAGTTCGTGATTGTATTCATCGACGATATTTTGATTTATTCAAAGACAAAGGCTGAACACGAACAACACTTAAGAGCTATTCTGGAGTTGTTGAAAAAGGAACAGTTGTATGCCAAATTCTCTAAGTGCGAGTTCTGGCTACGTGAATTCCAATTCCTTGGACACGTGGTTAATGGAAATGGAATCTATGTCGATCCCACCAAGATTGAAGCGATCAAAAATTGGGAAACTCCAAAGACGCCAACCGAGATTCGACAATTCTTAGGCTTGGCTGGTTACTATCGAAGGTTCATTGAGGATTTTTTGAAAATCGTTCAATCACTGACACTCCTCACACAGAAGGATAAGAAGTTTGACTGGGGAATCAGACAGGAGGAAGCCTTTCAGTTGTTGAAGGATAAGCTCTGCAATGCGCCGATCTTAGCACTACCGGAAGGTACAGATGATTTCGTGGTATACTGTGACGCATCACGTCAAGGATTGGGTTGCGTGTTGATGCAACGCCAGAAAGTTATAGCTTACGCGTCACGCCAGTTGAAAGTACATGAAAGGAACTATACCACGCATGATTTGGAACTAGGCGCAATGATATTCGCATTAAAAATCTGGAGACACTACCTATATGGTACAAAGTGCACAATTTTCACAGACCATAAGAGTTTACAGCACATATTCAACCAGAAAGAGCTGAACATGAGACAAAGACGTTGGGTCGAATTGTTGAACGATTACGACTGCGAGATAAAGTACCATCCAGGGAAGGCGAATGTGGTCGCCGATGCCCTAAGTCGTAAAGAAAGGATCAAGCCCATAAGGGTTAGGGCTTTGGAGATGATTATCCAGACAGATCTTTCCCTGCGCATTCGTGCCGCGCAGAAAGAAGCTCTTAAGGAAAGGAACCTTGAAGAAGAATATCTCCGTGGGATGGAGAAGCAATTAGCGCCAAACGAGGAAGGGACGTTGTGTTTTATGAAAAGGATTTGGGTTCCTCTGTTTGGTGGGTTGAGAAAAGTTATTTTTGATGAGGCACACAAATCACGGTACTCTATTCATCCCGATGCGGATAAGATGTACCAGGATCTTAAGGATTATTATTAGTGGCCCAGGATGAAGGGCGACGTTGCTGTTTATGTTAGCAAATGTTTGACGTGTGCCAAGGTGAAAGCTGAATACCAGAAGCCTTCGGGACTTCTGCAACAACCTGAAATTCCCAAGTGGAAATGGGAACAGATTTCAATGGATTTTATAACGAAGTTGCCACGGATGCCCAGGGGTCATGATACTATTTGGGTGATTGTTGACCGCCTAACAAAGTCCGCGCACTTCTTGCCAATTAAAGAGAAGGACAATACGAGTAAACTTGCGGAAATATACATGCGAGAAATCGTTGCACGTCATGGAGTGCCACTCTCGATCATCTCTGATAGAGACTGGAGATTTGTATCAAGGATTTGGCAATCCTTCCAAGAAGCTTTTGGCTCACAATTGAATTTGAGCACTGCATTCCATCCGCAAACTGATGGCCAAAGTGAAAGAACTATTCAGACATTGGAGGATATGCTGAGAGCATGTGTAATGGATCTTGGTGGTAGCTGGGATAAGCATTTACCCCTGGCCGAATTTTCATACAACAACAGCTACCACACTAGTATTGGAGCCGCGCCATTTGAAGCTCTTTACGGACGCAAGTGTCGATCACCACTATGCTGGGCTGACGCAGGTGATAGACAGCTTGTTGGTCCCGAAATCGTCCAAGAGACGACAGACAAGGTTGCGCAGATTCGAAAACGTATCGAAGCGGCTCGCGAAAGACAGAAAGCCTACGCAGATCCAAACCAGAAACATTTGGAATTCCAAGTTGGAGATATGGTTTTATTGAAAGTTTCACCCTGGAAGGGTGTGGCACGCTTCGGGAAGCGTGGAAAGTTGAATCCGCGTTACATTGGCCCTTTCAGAATTCTGCAAAGGATTTGGCTTGTAGCCTACAAGTTGGACCTACCTGCTGAACTCCATGGTGTTCACGATACATTCCATGTATCCAATTTGAGAAAAAGTCCAACACAAGATACAGTGATCATTCCTGCTGACGAAGTTCATATCGACGACACGCTCCACTTCACTGAAGAACCTGTTGAGGTCACGGATTGGAAAGTTAATAAAACTCGCAGGAGCAGTGTCAAACTCGTCAAAGTTCGTTGGAATGCTAGGCATGGACCTGAATTCACGTGGGAACGTGAGGATCGAATGAAAGAAAAGTACCCCCACTTATTTCCCAAGACCCCTACAAATAGAAGCAGAACTTAAATTTCGGGACGAAATTTATTTAACGGGGGGAGAATGTGACAACCCTCACCAAACCAGGTATCCGTACGAATTAATTAATATTTAATTACTGCTTAATTACTGTGCTTGCTTACCGCTGTGATTAAACTGCTTACTGATTTCTGATACATACATGCTCATGCATCACATTTTATACTGTCACTCTATTATTTATACACAAACATCAGTGACAACCTTGATGCACAACAAGCACAGTGAGCACACTACGGGATACCCATTAAAACATGCTGACATAGCCAGCATCAGACAGTTACTGTCTCTGAGGCCAGTACGAGCCGGGAATAGATTACTACACTAGTAGTGAGTGTAGGGAGGTGAGGATTGTAGAACTACGTCACTAGGTGGAGTTTATAGTGACCGGATGTGCCTAAAACGTACTTTAAGTACAAAACTCTGCGCTTTAATATAAAACTCAGCATTTTTAAATTACTAATAAAGTGCAAAAACATGGCAGAACGGTCCCGTACATTTTCCTAAGTGCCGGGAATAATTGGTGTTGCAAAACTATACATAAAAGGTCCTTTCGGACTAATTAAACGCTTTAACGGGACAGTACCTGACCGGATAACCGGACATTACCCGAGACACTGAAATTTTGTCAGACACCTTGTTTTATTATTTATGGCTAGTCATGATCCCCGTATGCCATAACACCCGCTAAAAATAAACAATCTAACCTATACCATCCAACACTTGTGTTCTAACTTCTAGTTACACCTTAGTTGAAATTTTGCAATTATACCCCCCCCCCCCCCCCAAACCGAATTCAGCCCTCAAGGGGACCCCACATATCCATATAACCATACTTCAAATATTTGGAAAGATTATCTTTGATTTATTTAATGGATGTTGCTTGTATAAGTATCTAAGTTATGCATGATAATTATAAGTAGTAAGGTCTTGAAGATTGAACATCATTTCACCTAGATATCACACTCCATTTTCACTCTCTCTCCCTCTTGATCGGCTGCCCAAACCGAAACCACCATCACCACCTTCTAACATCATCATCTCCTTCATTTTATACACTCCATTCAAGCTTAGTGTTCATCCATGGAAGGTGCAACTTAAAGGGACTTCAAAGGAGCTCGTTCTAGTCCTTCCCACCATCATTTTCTCATCACTTTCTTCACTTGAGTTCGTCCCTAGCTAGAGGCTAGTAGTAAGTTCCTTACACTTGATTTCATCTTGTTCGAAATTATGACATGAAGTATGATGTATTGTTGTTTAATTTACTAAATTACAAGAATACTAGAGAAAGTGAAACATAAGTTATGAGCATAAAATCTACATAAAAGTCTACTTGTGTATGATTTATGAAGTGGAATCTTGTCGGTTTAAGGGTTGGTTAACACATACTTGATGTTTAAAAGTTGTTTTCTTGTTAAACCCGTTAATCGGACACTTGTAACACGATTTAATAACATCTAAATCACGAAACAGCATGCTGATGTACTTTTTCAGCCGCCTTCATCAGGCTGTAAACGGACTTTAAAAACTCGAAAAACGGAATTTCAAAAGCCTAAATCGTGTCTTTTCGAAAAACGAAGAAAAAGGCGCTGGAATCGTATTTTTCTGAGGTCGGTTACTATTTTAAAAATCTGTTTTCGTGACAGCAGCTAAGGCTGATTTTTACTGCAGTAAATTGGGCTGTGCGTTTTCGATCACAACTTAAAACCTGAACCGAACCAGCCCCTGAAACTTTTATCAAAGATGGTCACGGATGTATTTGTGACCCTCGAACTGGAATTTTGACAAACGGACTTACGAGGAATTTTTGACGAATTTTTCCGTAAACTGTGATCAGAATATGACAAATCTGATCACAGTTCGGTAAACGAATTTCTATAAATTACTGGTAACGAACTAGACCGCGATATTTTTACACAATCATTTGTGGGTCGATTAGGACGTTCTGCAAAAATTTGGGAATTTTTGAAATAAGTTAAGTATTTTATTTAATCGTCCGAAGACAGTCCAGTTTTCACATATTGAAACTGAAACGGCCAAGGGTAGTGTTTTGCGTGTTAAAACGTAATGGTTGATTGTTGATGATCATGGGTTGATTTCGAAAAGAAAATGATGTGCGTATTAGCACGGACACTCCCGTTTTTAGGGGAAGTTCTGGCGAATTTTTCTAAAAATGCCAAGACTTAGAAAAATTATTTTTCTAACAAGTATGTTTAACTTTCTTTCTCGGAATTAAACCTTGCCATGAGTTTTGACATAAAACTTTAAAGTGTTGGTTATGAGACTTGTAAATGTATTTTGTCAATACTTTAAGTCACCAAATACATAATACATGTGCGAATACCCCATCCTTGGGAAGGAATCTATTTATACGATAACCAAGAAATATAAACACGAAATAGTTGTCTAACTATTTCCCCAAGAACGTTAGAACTCTAAGCTAAGGCACGGCCGTTCGTCTAATAGATATTAGCACGATTGTAGGTTGTCGTGTTGCGGACCGAGTTTGATTTGCTGTTATCGAGGACGCATTACTGTGAGTTCATGTCCCCCTTTTCTCTTAACTGTTTTCAGTTTTTCTAAACTGCGGGGGTGAAATACATGTTACTATGATTACGAGTACTTTTATACATGGTATGGTTAGCGTAAGGAGGGTTACTCCGTACAGATCATGTGAGTGGGTAGGTATTACTTGGGGCCATTAATCCTCATTGTAGGACCGAGGGGCACAATGCGGTAGATCTATTTGGGTGTAGCGAGCCCAGCTCCAGGCCCAACAGTACGGACCTTGGAGTGACTATGTACCCGACGCACAAATCCGCTAGGTTTGAGTCTTCCTACTTGCACTTCACACATATCAATGGCCTTGCAAACCATTGGTGATCTCTATTTCCTCATTTGCTACATACCAGGGTTTTATACTTACAAGGTTTTACATACTCACTTACACATGAACTCGCTCAACATTATTGTTGATTTTTCCAACTTACATGTATTTCAGGGAACTAAGGAATCTGGCACGGTATGCTACGTTTTCCCGCTGTGTTAGAGTTATGGGATCATCCACGTTTAGGGGTCGCGACTTTTACCTGGACGAGTCGCAAGTCTTAAACAGTGTTTATGTTATATTTGTGGTTGCGTTTTAAGAACAAGGTTTTTATATTATCAGGTTGTAATTTCCGTTGTATGCGTCAACGCCTTAAGACAATGTTGTGGTATTTTACTTTTCAAACTTAAATAAATGGATGATCTGCATGTTTTATTCTCATATAGCTTTGTTGTGATTAAGCTATGGTATTAAGAAGTCACACCAAATTAACCCACGCTTCCGCAAAGCCAGGGTGTGACACCGTAAGCCTGGTCAATTTTGTGTATAAATAGCAGGCATTGGCACTTGATTTCTGGTGTTCGTTCGACGAAGAAATTTGTTATACACTTCGAGTTATAATAGAAACAGTCTCAAAATCACTAATTAGTATAGCGGGGTGCTGCTACGATACAAGGTATTAACTCGATCGCTGCTACGATTCAATGTCCGATCGATTGAAACTATCCAATGGATGTTTAAGTGCTGCCCACATTAGGGTTTATGCTTTGTCATTAGTCGTGATTCCGATGGATGTTTAAGTGATTTCACTTTGTCATTCGTTTTGAATCCGATGGATGTTTAAGTATCGCACTTTGTCATTCGTTGTGAGGGTTTAATCTCGTGAGTTATCGTAAATGTTGTATTAGTTATTTACCTAGTTCGTGTGCACTAGGTTACAAAGGCTAAATCAATAGGCTAAGCTCTGCCTGTATAAATCTGCAATATATCAAGGCTTATCTATAGACTAAACTTTGCCCGTATGAATCTGCATGTTTATAATGTGAGTCATTCTCTTTTTATCAACTGTTTTACAATACCTCAAATTATTTTCAAAAGTTATAATTACAGGGACTAAGTCGTGGATATCTTGAATCACTGGCTAGTGGGGTATTGTGCACATTACTAATTTTCTCCCGGTTACGTTCATTGACCTACCCGGGATAATCACTGTTAGGTTCATTGACCTACAGGGATAATCATCACTATTTAGGTTCATTGACCTAATAGTGGTATGACCATCGTCACCATTGTGACACAGCGCTAGATAAAAATAAGATAGAAGCCATTGTAATCGCTCTTATGCTGTAATTTATAACAAACGTGTCATTTTAGAAAAATGAATGAACTCACCAGTATTTCCTGCTGACAAAACCTTTTTAAAACGCGTTTCAGGTAATTACAGTAGATTGAAGTAGGAGATGGATACGGCACTGAAAGACTTCAAGAAGTGGCTTATTTTATTAATTAATTCAAATTAAGAAATATTGTTTTATATAATCAAATTATCTTTATTAAAGCTACCATTGTAAAACATGGGTTTATCCCATCTATTTAATAAATAAAATCCGGTGTTTTCTAAACTCTGATATTTTTCCTAACTCACGGTCCTGATAAAATTTCCGCTGCAACATTTTCAAATTAATCACCGGTACCACTGGGCTGTTCGCGGCTTCCGATTCCGTCCAGGGTGGGTCGGGGGCCATGATAGAAGGTGGTATCAGAGCCACTGCTTTAAGCCTATAAGTGTTGTAATAATAATACCTAAGTTCATATAAAAGAGTTAGGAGATTGCTATTAACTGGTAGCACACATGATAGCATTTAGAGTTGAACTTAAGAAAAGATGCCTTAGTATCAGCTTCGAGATAAGCTAAGTACTTGTGTAAATAAAGTATGAGATGTTTTGATATACCATAATAATGGTAATTAGAATATTGCAAGATATGATAAATAAGCAAGAATTAATAGTAATTATTGTTTAGTGATATTACTTGGTCTAAAATAAGATATGTTACGGGAATACAAATTTCCTTAATTCTGGATAAAAGCCCTAATAAAAGAGGCACTTTTAAATCTTGAAAAGATACTATTTATGGGAAATAGAAAATTTTCTCTGGCAAGACTGGGTATGGTGTAGTAGACTCTCCAGTTTGTCCAGATATATTGAGGTTACCGCTCCGGCGCGAATCGGATAAGACGGGATAGATAATATGTCAAACGAGTGACAAGATTTCCCTAAATAGTATCATGACCAGATATCTGACCGGTTTTTTTTGGAAATATAAATCTGTTAAATACATTGAACTGATAAATGGTATGTTTAATTCAGCATGTGAAATATATGATTATATAGATATATATATCTATAAGGAATTCCAAAAGCCAAATAGGAATAAAGCACAAGCATCTGTGTCTAGATTTCTTTATCAGGAATCTCTTTTCCAATATCAAACATTATTTCGTTTGATCATTTACCTCGTAACTCATGCTATAAAATAAACGATGAAAACTCTTTAAATTGATACACCATCAAAAATATAAGAATTTCCAATACGTTACCATAAATTATTAACGCAAGTATGAAGCATGTAAAGTTGTGCTAGTGCACAAGAAAATACATAAAACTTAAATTATAAGTCCACAGATGTTGAAGTATATCACACACGAGTTTCAAGGCAAGACCTTTGGAAAATATAAATTAGGCACGATGACACCAATGTTAATTCCGTCAGTAGAAGAACTACTAATAAAAAAGAAGCACTTTGCCACATGATCCTACAAGCAACATGAAATTTTGCTAAGGTATGTTGTAACAAGATTTTACAACCATCGGTGCACAGTCTAATCAGAGTCATAATTATTATTACTGCAAAAGGAGTCATATACCTTTGCAAATTCCCTATTTCATTTTATTCGACATTCCTTGATAATGTCACTTAACAACGGTTATCACCCGAAATTCCAGATAGAAGTTCTTATATTTCTTTTGTTGAAAATTCTGACTTCTACATATAATAAGTTGACTTTCGCATTTCTACTTTTCCTAAAGGTCATCATATCAGGAGGATTTATTTCATAGTAGCGAATATTGATTCATTTCATTTATTGGTAAATCCACACGTTACACATGCACTGTTTGTTGCGCATGTGGTTCGTTTAATTTATGAAGACCACTGGAGGGCTTCATTCCAATTTGTTATTTTATCAAAATTCAATTATCATTTCACTATACTTGATTTTTGGTACTGTAAACCGCATTATTACAAAACAATAACTCTTTGATATCGAGTCAATGAATTTCTTGAAAAAAACTCAAATTTCTTTACATAGTTTTGTGGTGACCATGTCCGAACTTATTAAAACTCATTTTATTTAAACCGAGTTCAATTATTTGAATTTGCTCGCATTACGTATTCAATTCAAAATCCCATATGATGGATTGAAGCTATCATATTCAAAATAGTACCAACAAGCACTTCAATTGTTTTATAACATGCTTACTTGTCCTTTGACTTCACTAAATTATTTCTATGATCACAATCACTTTGTGGTGACATTTTCACAAAATCTGAAGATTGCGCTAATCTCGGATTTAATTATTTAATTATTTATATTAAATCCACTTTGTTGATTTATTCTATATAAGTAATCTTAAAACAATTATGTGCTCAGATAATGATACCCAAATTCATATTTCAGTATATCTCTTAATAGTTATTACAATATCAATCGAGCCTTTCGTAATATTTATTGCTCTATCATCATTAATCGAAAAACATTATATATAAATTTAATTGATTATATATGGAATTACCTAATTTACAAATATAGTATTACTATATTTTAAACCATTGCGGTGAAGAAATTATATTTTTATATATATGTATAAAAAACTATGTTTGAAGTATACTCTCATTTAAAAGTTATTGTTCAGTTATTTATTTTGATAATTTTATTATTATTAATAATAATATCTTAATAGTAGTAGTGTTAATATTATTTTAAAATACTAGGGTTATTGTCAAGGGCAGGTATTGAATAGCCTAGCCTTAGTTAGGCATGGACTGGCCACCTATGCTTAAACAAGGCAGCACTAACCAATATCCACCCTGATAATGACTAGTTAAGATATATAAATTAAGTCATCATACTTATTTAGTAAATTTTAATTATATATGAAAATATATATACTTTGGAGAAGACATATTTTCATAAAATAAAAGGGACAAATAAAAATAATAGTCTATCACATGTTTTGTGATAAATATGTACTGTAACACTCTAGAAAGAAAATGATCATATAAGAATAATATGATAATCATCAACTACATTGGGTTAAGGGAACATTATGATATATAAGAATAGTCCTCGTTTTCACTTATTTACAACATTTGTAAATACATTCACAACGTTATATGATTTCAAAATGAAAATAAGTAATCAAATAGAATCGACCCATTAAGTGTTATATATTTACCAAATATTTTACAAACACTTTTATACAATAAATATTTTTACACCTTTATTTACAACTCTCATTTAACGTTATAAATAATAGTGATTTCTTTTACAAAATAATATTTTGTAACGTAATAACTTCATTACGGTATTTTGTAATATATATTACATAGTTATTTTACATAGTATGGTAAAATACTAAGATAATATTTATTTAAAAGTGGTGACCATTTATAAAAATACATAATAAATAATATATATTACATTTTGCTTTACAAATATAATATAATGATTAGTCATGCTAAAACAACTTGTTCTTATTATATTTCAATCTCTAGGACATAGTATGAAAAATATGATTACTAGTAGTGTACTATCACATTGTTTCACAAATTAAAACAACTTGGAACTCTAAACAATGATACACTAACTCTATTGTCTTTTGGTGTATCTTTACAATTCACTCATCTCAGCATATTGATTTTCTTATATCATAATTTAATATTTGACAAATCATTTTTCATGCTTTTATTTCATTTGGAACTTGTCAAATTCTAAGTCTTCCTCAGTTATCAATCAAAGTAAGATTTCTTTTGACAAAGAATTTTATTAATTCTAAAAGTCCTTCACATTCATATCTATTGATCATATATCTTTTGGCTTGAACCTAGTCACTGTGGAAATCATGTCATTTCATCTCATTCGTTTGTCATCAATTTCTTGAACTAATTCAGTTGAATCATTTAATCCTACTTATGGTACAACTCGTATTCTCAAAATTTGATATCTTGATTCTGTGTCATCTACCTTAATATTGTTTTATTAACTAAGACGTAACATAACTCTAAAAGAAATATCGTAACCCAAATCTCGAGGACGAGATTTTTATTAAGGTGGGGAGAATGTAACAACCCTCATGAAAAGTCATATTTATTTTATTATTTTACCCAATAGGAAACCCTAATTAAGATACCCAAGTGATTCTACACAAACCCTAAAATTTTCAGAACAATCAGAATCAGGATCAGGGCCCCTAAAACTCAAGGGGGGTATTTCCTACTTGACGATTATCTTTATATCTCGCTGTCTAATTTGAAATTTCTCTTGCCGTCGACTCAGAAAGCCTAGTCCCACGCGTGGAAACCCTATAGCAAAAAGGTGTCCCTTACGGACCGTAAGGGATAAGTCTTACGGTCCGTAAGCCTGGTCAATTTTGTGTATAAATAGCAGGCATTGGCACTTGATTTCTGGTGTTCGTTCGACGAAGATATTCGTTATACACTTCGAGTTATAATAGAAACAGTCTCAAAATCACTAATTAGTATAGCGGGGTGCTGCTACGATACAGGGTATTAACTCGATCGCTGCTACGATTCAATGTCCGATCGATTGAAACTATCCAATGGATGTTTAAGTGCTGCCCACATTAGGGTTTATGCTTTGTCATTAGTCGTGATTCCGATGGATGTTTAAGTGATTTCACTTTGTCATTCGTTGTGAATCCGATGGATGTTTAAGTATCGCACTTTGTCATTCGTTGTGAGGGTTTAATCTCGTGAGTTATCGTAAATGCTGTATTAGTTATTTACCTAGTTTGTGTGCACTAGGTTACAAAGGCTAAATCAATAGGCTAAGCTCTGCCTGTATAAATCTGCAATATCTCAAGGCTTATCTATAGACTAAACTTTGCCCGTATGAATCTGCATGTTTATAATGTGAGTCATTCTCTTTTTATCAACTGTTTTACAATACCTCAAATTATTTTCAAAAGTTATAATTACAGGGACTAAGTCGTGGATATCTTGAATCACTGGCTAGTGGGGTATTGTGCACATTACTAATTTTCTCCCGGTTACGTTCATTGACCTACCCGGGATAATCACTGTTAGGTTCATTGACCTACAGGGATAATCATCACTATTTAGGTTCATTGACCTAATAGTGGTATGACCATCGTCACCATTGTGACACAGCGCCAGATAAAAATAAGATAGAAGCCATTGTAATCGCTCTTATGCTGTAATTTATAACAAACGTGTCATTTTAGAAAAATGAGTGAACTCACCAGTATTTCCTGCTGACAAAACCTTTTTAAAACGCGTTTCAGGTAATTACAGTAGATTGAAGTAAGAGATGGATACGGCACTGAAAGACTTCAAGAAGTGGCTTATTTTATTAATTAATTCAAATTAAGAAATATTGTTTTATATAATCAAATTATCTTTATTAAAGCTACCATTGTAAAACATGGGTTTATCCCATCTATTTAATAAATAAAATCCGGTGTTTTCTAAACTCTGATATTTTTCCTAACTCACGGTCCTGATAAAATTTCCGCTGCAACATTTTCAAATTAATCACCGGTACCACTGGGCTGTTCGCGGCTTCCGATTCTGTCCAGGGTGGGTCGGGGGCCGTGACACCTTTCAACAAATTTAGGAGATTCCGTTCGATGTCCCGATGTTGAACTTGTAGGCCTTGAGGTACTTGTTTCATTATCACACCCATTTGTATGTTCAGTGTAATTGTTATCACTGTTACGTTTCAAAATTTTGACTTGTTGGACAAAATCAGTATTAGATTTGTTTTCAAAAGTCTCAACTTTGTCAGTACCGCTTGAGGCCACAAATTTAACATCCTTTCCCTTTTTCTTGTTTCGAGCTCCTTCTGGTTCAAACTTATGTTTTTGAGCTTGTTTTTCCTGTTGTTTACTTTTAGGGGCGATTGGTTGTTCCTCAGTTGGTAATTTTTGATTTTCGTATTGTTTTCTAACTTCAGATTTTGGAATAGGATCACACTGAGTTACTGTAACTCTCGAGATTGCCTTACCCAAAAACTTACTGGTAGAATCTTCCAAAACTCTATCAATCATGGACGGATTAACATTTTTAATTGGGAAATCCTTGTTCGAGTAAAATTTATCATCACTGATCAAAGTATACAACACATCATCGCCTTTAAATGTAGACACAGATTCCTCTACAGATTTGATCGTGTCAATCTCTTGTTTTGCAACTGATTGTGTAACAGGAGCAACTGGAGTAGGAGGATCACACAAGATATGATTCTCAACTGGAATTTCTACTCCTTTCTTCTTGTCAATAGATTGATCTTGATCACTCACATCTGATTCATCATCTGACGAAACATAATCCTCAACTATTGGAGGATTTTGTTCCGCAACACAAGACACATTCTCTGTCTTTTCAGATTCCTTTGAGAAATTGTCCAGTTTGAACCCTAATCCTGCTGCAAACTCTTCGGGATTAAGAGGTACATATGGTTCAAAACGTGGCATTTCCTCCTCGTTAGGCATCTTGGTATAATTGTTTCTCAATGGAGGTGGACACGAATTATAACCAATGCACTTAACGTCTCCTTTCAGCTTCTGAACTTCGATGATGTGATCAAGCACATATCGGGAGTTAGAATAACTCTCTAATTTGAGCTTGATTGCATCATGCTCGCATTTGGCAATGGCTAACTCCTTCCTTGTTTCCTTGATGATAT
Source organism: Helianthus tuberosus (assembly GCA_030545235.1). Lineage (NCBI taxonomy): Eukaryota > Viridiplantae > Streptophyta > Magnoliopsida > Asterales > Asteraceae > Helianthus > Helianthus tuberosus. Next base: position 197,445,486 of record CM060363.1, on the reverse strand, counting down.
TAATGTAGTTATTAATACCGGTTTGCTTGTTCAAAACTGTTTTTGTTAATTCAGATACACTTTTCTTAAGCATTTCAAATACAGATTTGAATTCCTTTTCATTATGAGTTAAAGCTATATTTTCCTCTTTGCATTTTGAAAAATCTACCACTAATTCTTGATTGTGTCTAGCAACTACCTCAAGCTTATGTTTCAGTTCTACACAATCATTGCAAACACTAGGAGTTTCGGTGTGTACCTGACTAGTCGAAGCTGCAACATTTGCCATGAAGGCAGTTTGATAAGAAAAAATCCATCCTCGGTAAAGAACTTCTCCATTTCCCTTGATGCAACTTCAGCTTTCTTTATCAACACAGATTTCTAGTTTTTCAACTCCTCGGCTTCTTTCAGTTCCTCAGCTTCCATCAGCAAACTGTCAACCTCAGCATCAAGATCTTCCATTACATCCGAATCTTAACCATAACCACCTGCATTTGAGCTTTCCTCATCTGAGGTACCGCTATACCCAGAACTGTGATCTTCCTCGGAAAACTCCTCCCTGTGAATATGCTTGATATACTTGATGATCTTAGCATAACATGCAGTTTCTCCATTTCCTTCATTTCCTGTATTCCCCAGTTGAACTGACCAATCATATCCTTCATCAGCATGAACTGCTAAAGCTCTGTTTGAGTTTGAAGGCCTAGACTGGTTTGAATTACTAGGGTTGTCAACTGCTACAATTCTACTTTCATTGTTTGCGTTGGATGAGCTTGATTGGTTTCGAAAAGGATTTTGATTTCCTTGTTTGCTGGGTTGAGTGCATTCTCATTTGATGTGACCTTTCTCACCACAATTGAAGCACGTAACTGCATCCTTATCGAAGCCGTACTTAGTATCTCTTTTACTCTCCAAACTTGTTCTACCCGTTCTTCTCATGTAGTCTTTAGCTCTTCTTACCGCACTTGCAAACGCCCATTTTATATCCATCAGTTCCATTTCCTCCTTGTCTATTTGTTGATAGTCTTCATCTGTCAAATTAATGTTCCCAATTTGACCGACGACTAATCCACAATAAGCACTCACCATTGTGTTTAGAAGTTCTATATGTTCCCGAGCACCTTCCACACTAACTTTGGTGAAGTTTGAGGTATCAAATCTGACAGTGTTGGGATTTGAATGTTGAGATTTGTTGTTTCCATAAAAGGCTTGTTGAGGAGCTACGATCATTAGGGCTCTCACGAAAATGTTTTCACAACATGTTTTCATTGCATACACTAAACGTCCAGATCCAGGGCACAAACACCTTTTTACAAACAAAAAAAAAAGGGGGCACAAATACACACTTCAAAATTTTATTTCAGTCTGAGAGGCTGAAGGAGGATTTGGTCGGGGAGACCAGGGATTTGGTCGGAGAGAGACCAGGGATTTGGTCGGAGAGACCAGGGATTTGGTCGGAGAGATTCAGTCTGAGAGACTGGGTAGTTAGTCTGAGAGACTAGGGAATTCAGTCTGAGAGACTGGGAGTTTAATCTGAGAGATTCAGTCTGAGAGACTGGGTAGTTCAGTCTGAGAGACTGGGTAGTTAGTCTGAGAGACTAGGGAATTCAGTTTGAGAGACTGGGAGTTTAATCTGAGAGATTCAGTGTGAGAGACTGGGTAGTTCAGTCTGAGAGACTGGGTAGTTAGTCTGAGAGACTTGGGAGTTCAGTCTGCGAGAATGGGAGGCTTAGTCTGAGAGACTAGGGAGTTCATTCTGAGAGACTGGGAGGCTTAGTCCGAGAGACTAGGGAGTTCAGTCTGCGAGACTGGGAGGCTTAGTCTGAGAGACTAGGGAGTTCAGACTGAGAGACTGGGAGGCTTAGTCTGAGAGACTAGGAAGGATAGAAAGTTTCATGAGAAATAATGTGAATACATGACTACATGATAAATTACCTTTGTTTGCATAACACTACTTGTTAGTAAATACTATGGATATACATGTTATGACTATTATTTACCGGCACACATGTCACACTACTTAGAAAACGAGTTATCAGACATTGATGACCCTACGGCCACCGCCACAGATAATGAGACTGCATCTGCGCCAGAGATATTTACGTCAGACACTGAGGATGATCCTGAGATGCTGACCAAGGATGAGGACGACTTCCAACAGTCCGCGCTACCAGATTTTAGTGATACTTTACCTTTGCGAGTGGCTTCTTTGACAAAAATCCTTCTGTCACTTTTATTTCAGTCCACGACCACTTCGTGACTGGTCATCCCGATGATGAGCACACCATGGCTCCGATCCTCGACGACGCGCCTCCTGTGGACATTCCTTCCAAAGGTTGGATACTCGAAGAAAAATCGATGATGACGTTGACATGATTATTGACGGTCTTCCTGATGATGCCCATGATAATGGGAAGTTAGACGAGAACGTTATTACAAACCTTACTTTTGAAACCCCTATTAACAAACTATCCTCTAATCCCAGCACGCGCTCGACTTCAGACACCTTCGAGTCTGTGACATCTGCAGCCTTACAGACGGCCGGGTTACAGTTTTCTACTACTAACTCAGACGACGACGACGACGCTATGGTTACTGTACCAACACCTGCTCAAGACGCCACACCTTTACACGACTCAAAGCCTGCTCCTGAGCTAGCTTCTGCGCCTTTTAGGTCAGCCTGATATTGCAACGGCTGGTCCTGCACCCTTGCTTGATTATGACCCTATTTTCTTTTGGCTTACCAGGCATTGCACCCCTTATATCTGACCCGGTACCTGCACCTGACGATCTCCTTATTGGTTGAGACGTTAGTTTTTGCACCTGCGACCGATGCTGTTGCTCAATTTCTCCTATGGAGACCGACGTCCAATGCACCAACATGCCCATCGCCTTCTTTCAAGACATACCCGCACCCCGGAAAGGTGCTCCATGTCAGCACCCGTGTAACGATCCTTTTGCTACAGCAAAATTTTCTACGGCCTTACAGGCCGCACCGCTTACTACTTTCACCTCTACATCACTGGACGAGCCGATTTGATGGTTCCTATAATACACTACGCTAATTTTAGACCCTTACCATCCCTCACATTATGGAGGCCACACACGAGATGAGTTGATCCTGTAACATCAACTACAGTTTGAGGATATGAGTCGCAGAATGCTGGAGCTCGAGCTGACACCACATTTGGTAACTTCAAATGCAAAACATTACATAACCGAAAACATGATTTAAGTGTCTACATCACAAGACAGCATATTGTCTGAAAAGTTATGTAAGACACCACGTCCTCCGCCCTGTCTGTTACCAGTATACTTCGGTCCTCCACATCTATCAAAGATTCTTTTGGCACTCTCCCCTGCTACTATTACACTTTTCCCAGGATTTGGTGCTCGTTTCTTTACTGCCAAGCGGCAGATCAGCTAATTGCTTCAACGTATATACAAGCTCGAGGAGGATTTCACGCATGTTAACGGTTTACTTTTCTTTCCTCCTCCACCTCAGTCACCAGTATAGTTGGTTTTTGGATTATGCGGATTACATTACATTTGGGAAAAGACACCAATGATAAGCCAAGATTGTGGAGATTTTTGAAGACCACATCTGACTACGTAATTTTGATACACTAATATACTTGATTGGGCAAGGGTAGGGTGACCCTGTGTCCCTGATGATGTGATACATCTTGGAAGGCAGTACAGTTGTGATCAGGGAGTAATGAGAAGCCAATCACCATTAAGCATGCGACAATACTTTGTGGCCAATAATCGATGAAAGCTCAGTCGCTATGTCTTCGTTAAGCACGATTATTGATCTTTATGTGCGCACTAAAATTATAATGCTACGTGCTTACTTGCTAAGCTCACATTAAACATAATTACTGAATTACTTGGTTATACTATGATTATACTATTGATGGATTGGTTGGTACGATAACCTAATATGTGTATGTGCATATGATCTTTAAACAACTAAATGCACTCCCCGAACAATAAGACCTGACCAAACCAATCTTCTTCTCAGAAGATGTCGACACAAGGGAACGTCAATGCCAACAACCCTCCGCCCACATCGACGGCACGACTACATGAACGCATCTCGCCAGCCATTGCACAGCTCGAGGCCCTTCGTTCCGAACATAGCAGAGGCTCCACCTACAAGCAGTTCTTGGACCACAAATCTTGAGAATTCGACGGCACTGGAGGTGCCCTAGTCTTCGTACGCTGGGTTGAGAAGACGGATTCTGTTTTACGATTGAGCAAATGTGACCCCGAACATCAGGTCACGTATATAGCTGGGCTATTTATAGATGAGGCTCTGTCATGGTGGAACCTTCAGGTTCAAACAATGGGCGAGACTGCTGCGAATGCTTTGACGTGGGACGAGCTGAAGGAACTGATGCGTAAAAGATATTGCTCTAGGGCAGAAGTCCAGAAGTTAGAGACTGAATTGTGGAACTTGAAAATGGAAGGTCCAAAGATAGCCGACTGTCACACCCCGACCACGTAAAACAACAAAACGTGGCGGAAACGTCGGGGAGTGTTTGTAACAGAATCATTTGTCTCACAACCATGGTAATTAAAGTTATGTTTTATTTATCAAACAAGAGGGTTACATTGTCTTAAAACAAGAAACAACGAGTACATAACATAATTAAACTAGTTCTAGCTTCATTTTAAGTTGCTAAGGCACTGGTCCGCCTATGTTTGTCGTGATCATCTTATGCAACATCTCCTGAAACACATGTGAAAATAGGTACGTCAGCATAAAAATGCTTGTGAGATACATAGGTTTTGTAAAAATAGGATTCATGACTTGAGTTTGAGAAAACTGTTTAATAAAAAGTAGTCATGAATCTTGTTGAGTACTTTCTTTCATAAATCATTTGAAAAGCGATAAGATCAGATGATATGTATAAATAAGAGGATAATGTATGGTTAAATGAATAACCAAATAAAATGAGTTTGTATAAGATAAGTTGTTTGTAAAACAATGTCTTGTGAAAAGTATGTTATTTGTATAAAATGTTATATGTCTCGAATTGAAATGATTCAAATAACGCTACGATAGGTAATACCATACAAACACTTATATATAGGAAATACCAGCGGCGTATCCACCATGCTTGTATCATATTACACACGCCTCGTTACTTAAATCACTTACTCAAACCAAACCATCAAGATGTAATGTTTAACAATTATAGAAATGTTTAGGTATAGTCAAATGTCTATTGTCAAATGGTTTGCATGGTTCAATAGATACAAATGGTTCACTTAATGTAATTTAATGTGTTCATATGCTGGATGAGCATATGCAACAAATTGTAATGTAAAACAATGTACTAAGTATGCACATAATGGACATACATAGCATGAAATGTAATGTAAAACGATGTACTAAGTATGCACACATGGACATACCTAGCATGAAATGTGATGTGAATCATGTACTATAAATGTACTAATGAACATAGTAAGTATATGATGTGAAACAGGAAAGCATGAAAGTAACAAGTAGGCACATGTGTTCCACCCCAAAACGTTTGAAAAACAGTAAAAGAGGGGTCTATGTACTCACTTGAGATTGCTCAGAAGTCCTAAGATAACCACCAAGCAATGCTAGAAGATCACGGAATCAAACGGCACCTAATATAGGTATCCACGTTAATAAACCGGACCTATATCGGAGGATCGGATAGAATGAGGGCTCGTAAACCAAATGAGTATGGGAACTCATGTAATATGGTTTAACAAAGCCTACATACTAAAATGAAACCTAACCTAAGTGCTTTCGACCCATCGCGACCAATTAAGGTAGCTTATGCTACTTTAACGCGTCGTGCGCGCAAAGCGCGTTCGAGATGTCTAACTAGTCCTATGATAAGTATTACATGCCTATACATGTTTAATCATGTTTTATAATCAGTTATGTGACAAAAGTTTAGGTTACATAAGCTTAATTACCAATTATACATGAAAATGGTATTCTGGTAATTTACCTAAGGCATATAAACTACTTATCATACAACTACCTAAACTAGGTGACCATAAGGTATATCCTCGGAAGGTTATTCCCTATGCTACTATGGTCACTAAACATGTTTGGTCGGATCCTAAGATCGACCAAACGGGTCGTGTTCGAAAGTCTAAGCGGGTGTTTAGTCCGCTTGACTTACGACTCTACACAAGCACTAAACTAAAAGTGACGAGCTAAACATGTTAGAACATGTTTAGCGAGGTTAGAAAACAGGTTTGGTTTCAAAACAAACTTTTTTGATACCCACAAGTAGTTTGGTTACAAAATACGCAAGAATATGTATTCTGGCCGAAACTACGACTCGTCACTGAGCCTAGATAACGTGGTAATCAGTAGGTATAGTCACAAGAGACTATAACCATCGTGATTATGCTCACGTTATGAAGTTCAACCGAACTACGTGTTGACCATAAACTGGTCAACGCAGAAAACGCTAAAAACGCATAAAAGAACGAAGGAACACTTACAACGGGTCCCCGTAAGCTAATCTCGATCCAAATAACTCAGGTATGAAGCAAAGGCTTCAACTTAGAGTACTTTAGATCAGATTTGTGAGGAACAAGTGAAGAATAAGGTGGGTATTTATAGGAAATGGACCACCGTTAGGATCGTTTCTCGTAACCCGTGATTTAATCTCATCCTTACACTTGTTGCAACTCTAAGTTACCTCAATATGGCCCCCCATGATCAGGAAACAACATGTGGAAAGGAGTTTTGGGTGCTTAACAGCTGTTAAACTGATTAAATCTGGTCTGAGAGGGCCTCGCGGCCCGCGTAAGGGACACCAGAAGGTTACGCGGCCCGCCTGGGCTGCTCTGATCAGAAACAAGTTTGCAATAATGACAATTTTAGCCCCTGTTGGTGTTTAAGGCTCATTTCGACATGTTTAAGGCCCGTTAAGCCAAATTTAAGGCCCTAAAATGATGCCTAAACTTTGTGGACATGAAACATGCTCAAAAATATGTCGGATGTCGGTTCGTTTGGCCATACGATTGCGATGTCCGCTTAATTACGACGGAATGCGCATAAGCGCGAAAAACGATCCAAATTGCGCGACGAATGGATTTTTCTTATGCCAAAAACTAAAATAAAATATTTTAGTGCTTACATAAATTTTTGGATGTCCGGATGTATTCAGAACGTAAGTTATGCGCGAAAGTGCAAACTTGTGCACTTTTTGACGCTTTTAGTCCCTGAATGACCCAAAAGTTTATTTTAGCACACCGAACCCCTCAAAGCCTATTTCTAAGATATGTAAAGGGTATTTATGGTATGTTTAACTTATGGCCATGTTCCAGAATGTCTGTTACAGTTCAAATTGGCATACTTTCGTAGTTTGTCAACTTTAGTCCCTGTAAGCGATTTAACTTGAGTTTGCCATACCAAAGCCTTCGAAACTTATTTCTAAGTTATGTAAAGGTTATTTAAGGTATGTTAAGCCTATTTCACTATTCCGGAGTGTTCGTTGCATTAAACTGGCTATATTTACCCATCAGTGCGCGTATAACCTTCTAGAAAGTGATTTAAAGCTTGAAATTGAACAAAAATTGATATGTGCAAAAGATACACATATTTATACAGATCCCAAGTATGAAATACAATATTTCATTGTCTTGGTATTTGTTTGATGGTCGCAGTGACCCAGTTGTCACAGTCTCCCCTACTTTAGGAAATTTCGTCCCGAAATTTATTTGTAGGAGCCTGACTGTGACTTTGTGTTAAATAACCATCAAGGATAAGGCATAATCCTGATATTCCTCTTTAACGGACATTTTTCAGAAATGGAAATGAAGGAAGAATCAAGGATATTCATTTCCCTTCGATGGAAAATTTTCAGAAACGAAAAATGCACGGAATGAGTCATTTTCCTTAATGGGTATCCTTCAGAAACGAAAATGCACGGAATGAGTCATTTTCTTAATGGGTATTCTTCAGAAACGAAAATGAATGGAATGAGTCATTTTCCACAATTTCTTTAGAATCGAAAATGCACGGAATGAGTCATTTTCCATGATTTCTTCAGAAACGAAAATGAACGGAATGAGTCATTTTCCACAATTTCTTCAGAAACGAAAATGCACGGAATGAGTCATTTTCCACAATTTCCTCAGAAACGAAAATGCACGGAATGAGTTATTTTCCACAATTTCTTCAGAAACGAAAATGCACGGAATGAGTCATTTTCCACAATTTCCTCACAAACGAAAATGCACGGAATGAGTCATTTTCCATAATTTCTTCAGAAACGAAAATGAACAGAATGAGTCATTTTCCACAATTTCTTCAGAAACGAAAATGCACGGAATGAGTCATTTTCCACAATTTCTTCAGAAATGAAAATGAATGGAATGAGTCTAGACACACGACCAAACTTGCTGTGGTTTCTGTGCACTAAATTCCATAATTTATTCAGAAACGAAAATGAACGGAATGAGTCATTTTCCACAATTTCTCCAGAAACGAAAATGCACGGAATGAGTCATTTTCCACAATTTCTTCAGAAACGAAAATGAATGGAATGAGTCTAGACACACGACCAAACTTGCTGTCATTTCTGTGCACTAAATTCCATAATTATGTATGCATCCATAATTACGCAATTCCTTGCACAGTCCGCACAATTTGTTTTGTAATGTGAAGGGGAAGAAAAATTAAGCCTGCGATGAGTGTGACTAGACTATCATAGGGTCCCTTTTAATTAGATCGACAAATGATCTCTCTTAATTAGACCACCAAGGAGTCTTTTCAGCTATTTCATCACATGATATTCCTAACCAGATTTTTGGATCAATCTGTTTAACTAGACCACTCAAGGGGTCTAATTATGGAATAGTACAATATAATCCAAGGGTCTTTACTATTACGTAAAAGCCCATTGAGGATTTAATATAGTATCTTTGGATATCCAACTATGAATCCCTTATACGAAGATATGGAAGATTCTACAAGGATTTGGATAACAAAAACTTGGATTACACCAAAAACATAAAAGGGAACATATAAGCACATAATCACATAGTTGTTTAACTTGGTTATTAATTTGTTATTAACTTGTTATCGATTGAATATGGATATTCAAGGTACTCCAGGAAACCAGTAGATGGGCTTCAATGTCCTCTGGGATCTATCTGAAAAGATAGGATGATCTCCCAAAAATTCGATTTTGTTTTCAAAGAAACGTAATATTCGAATTTAAGGAACACAACAATTTTAGGATTTATGGAAATACCCTTAGGTACCCTATTAAGGATTTATAGTGGTACTTTGGGTATTCATCCAGTTTTGTAACTTGCGCCTTGTACTTCGTTTTCTTTAGAAGAAACGGGTACTTAGGAATTTCGTGGAAACGCAAGATATCATAAAATGGATAAAAAATTGGGGGGTAGTTTGCTTTTCAAGGAATACGATTCCTTGATTGTCTGTATTGTAGGGGATATGTTGTTTATACATATAACCACATAAATACATTGCAATGTAAATAAAAGATTTATTTATAAACAAGGATAACAACTGTTTCATGGACCTTGACAACAAAAGAAAATAATACATAAGACGTGATTATTTCTAAAGGGTGTTGTCTTCTAGTCGGTCAGATGCTCATCCCTGTGCTGGATTTGCATTAGCAAGCTTTGGGCAATTTCTTCGGAAATGACCCATCTCGCCACAATTGTAGCAAGAACCTGGTGGAAAGCGAGCTTGAGCAGGTTTGTTGTCAGCTTGATTTGGTGCAACTACTGCTCGACAAAATTTTGTTGTATGACCTTTAAGTCCACAAATTTGTCATTCGTGGCACTTCACACCAGCATGATGATGAAGGTTACATTGGTTGCACAAGGGTGAAGTTCCATTGTATGGCTTCCTAGCAGGGGGTTGAGCTGGTTGGTTGGGGATGGCTTGATCATTGTGAGTGACCATGGCGAAGTTCTGAGAAGTCTTTCGCTTCTTTGACCTCTTAGGGGATCCAGTCTGTTCATCCATGGTCTTTGATTCCTCTATTGGTTTCCTATCATCCTTTCGGAAAAGTTTACCTTTCCTGGTTTGAGATTCAGTCAGGGTAGCAGATAGCTCAATGGCCTGCCTAACCGTAGTGGGGTTACTACCAGTAACAATGTCCTGAACTAAGTCAGGGAGACCATCAATGTATTTTTCGATTACCTTATCCAAAGGCGTAACCATGGTAGGACACAACAGGCTCAGCTCCTCATACCGATCAGTGTATGCTCGATGTTCACCGCTGTCTTGCTTAAGATCGTCGAATTCCCTTTCTAAGGCCCTGATCTCGTGACGAGGGCAGAATTCCTTCATCATCAGAGCTCGAAGCTCTTCCCACGTTTGGGCCAGTGCCACATTGGCACCCCTATCTCTCATCACACCATTCCACCATGTCAAAGCTCGTTTCTCAAAGACACTAGATGCGAAATCTACCTTTCGCTCATTTGGACATTGAACATGTCTGAAGGTGCTCTCTAGACTCTCGAACCATTGCAGAAGTGCAGTCGCTCCTTGAGACCCGGAAAACTTTGATGGCTTAGCCGAGTTGAACGTCTTGAAGTTGCAGGGGGCATTATTGTTGTTGAGGGCTTGGTTACACTGAGCAACGATGTTCGGGATTGCAGCAGTCATTTGCTGTGTAATGACAGCTGCCAGCTCTTCAATGGATACCTGATTTTCGCGTCGTGGAGGCATTCTAAAAAGGGGAAACAAGAGAGAAAACAAATGAAATGGCATTGGGTAAGAATAGGATGTTATAACTACCGACCAAAATCATGGGTGATGGTCATTTGTTTGAACCATGAAGCAAACAAACGACACACAAAGGCTGAATCAAAGCAAGTAGGTCCTCATAATGTATCGCGAAGACATGCTCGCCTATAAGTGGATACTCACCCCAAGAGTTCCCAGGTAAGAGTGACTGGTCCGATTATGTGGATTTGTACGAACACTCTAGCCTTAGACAGAAAACCCAGGGTACAGGCATTCACTCTTCCAGTTTGCACGTGTTCACATTATTCAGGACCAAAAACTTTGACGAGAGTTTGAAAATTCAGAGGGGTTCAAAACCTTACAACTGAGGGTTCAAAACTTTGTAATCAATCATCCCGGAACAGATGATTAATTTTCAAAGCAGATTCGAACTTTGTGTTCTCATTGTGGTTATCACCTAAGGATAGGTGAAGGTATCGTTTTATGACTAAACGCAAGTAAACTCGCGTTAGGGTCCTAGGAAGGTTATAGACTAGGTCAAAGTATTACTAATAACCTAATTCCCTATAACCATTGGCTCTGATACCACTTTTCTGTCACACCCCGACCACGTAAAACAACAAAACGTGGCGGAAACGTCGGGGAGTGTTTGTAACAGAATCATTTGTCTCACAACCATGGTAATTAAAGTTATGTTTTATTTATCAAACAAGAGGGTTACATTGTCTTAAAACAAGAAACAACGAGTACATAACATAATTAAACTAGTTCTAGCTTCATTTTAAGTTGCTAAGGCACGGGTCCGCCTATGTTTGTCTTGATCATCTTATGCAACATCTCCTGAAACACATGTGAAAATAGGTACGTTAGCATAAAAATGCATGTGAGATACATAGGTTTTGTAAAAATAGGATTCATGACTTGAGTTTGAGAAAACTGTTTAATAAAAAGTAGTCATGAATCTAGTTGAGTACTTTCTTTCATAAATCATTTGAAAAGCGATAAGATCAGATGATATGTATAAATAAGAGGATAATGTATGGTTAAATGAATAACCGAATAAAATGAGTTTGTATAAGATAAGTTGTTTGTAAAACAATGTCTTGTGAAAAGTATGTTATTTGTATAAAATGTTATATGTCTCGAATTGAAATGATTCAAATAACGCTACGATAGGTAATACCATACAAACACTTATATATAGGAAATACCAGTGGCGTATCCACCATGCTTGTATCATATTACACACGCCTCGTTACTTAAATCACTTACTCAAACCAAACCATCAAGATGTAATGTTTAACAATTATAGAAATGTTTAGGTATAGTCAAATGTCTATTGTCAAATGGTTCGCATGGTTCAATAGATACAAATGGTTCACTTAATGTAATTTAATGTGTTCATATGCTGGATGAGTATATGCAACAAATTGTAATGTAAAACAATGTACTAAGTATGCACATAATGGACATACATAGCATGAAATGTAATGTAATGTCAAACGATGTACTAAGTATGCACACAATGGACATACCTAGCATGAAATGTGATGTGAATCATGTACTATAAATGTACTAATGAACATAGTAAGTATATGATGTGAAACAGGAAAGCATGAAAGTAACAAGTAGGCACATGTGTTCCACCCCAAAACGTTTGAAAAACAGTAAAAGAGGGGTCTATGTACTCACTTAAGATTGCTCAGAAGTCCTAAGATAACCACCAAGCAATGCTAGAAGATCACGGAATCAAACGGCACCTAATATAGGTATCCACGTTAATAAACCGGACCTATATCGGAGGATCGGATAGAATGAGGGCTCATAAACCAAATGAGTATGGGAACTCATGTAATATGGTTTAACAAAGCCTACATACTAAAATGAAACCTAACCTAAGTGCTTTCGACCCATCGCGACCAATTAAGGTAGCTTATGCTACGTTAACGCGTCGTGCGCGCAAAGCGCGTTCGAGATGTCTAACTAGTCCTATGACAAGTATTATATGCCTATACATGTTTAATCATGTTTTATAATCAGTTATGTGACAAAAGTTTAGGTTACATAAGCTTAATTACCAATTATACATGAAAAGGGTATTCTGGTAATTTACCTAAGGCATATAAACTACTTATCATACAACTACCTAAACTAGGTGACCATAAGGTATATCCTCGGAAGGTTATTCCCTATGTTACTATGGTCACTAAACATGTTTGGTCGGATCTTAAGATCGACCAAACGGGCCGTGTTCGAAAGTCTAAGCGGGTGTTTAGTCCGCTTGACTTACGACTCTACACAAGAACTAAACTAAAAGTGACGAGCTAAACATGTTAGAACATGTTTAGCGAGGTTAGAAAATAGGTTTGGTATCAAAACAAACTGTTTTGATACCCACAAGTAGTTTGGTTACAAAATACGCAAGAATACGTATTCTGGCCGAAACTACGACTCGTCACTGAGCCTAGATAACGTGGTAATCAGTAGGTATAGTCACAAGAGACTATAACCATCGTGATTACGCTCACGTTATGAAGTTCAACCGAACTACGTGTTGACCATAAACTGGTCAACGCAGAAAACGCTAAAAACGCATAAAAGAACGAAGGAACACTTACAACGGGTCCCCGCAAGCTAATCTCGATCCAAATAACTCAGGTATGAAGCAAAGGCTTCAACTTAGAGTACTTTAGACCAGATTTGTGAGGAAGAAGTGAAGAATAAGGTGGGTATTTATAGGAAATGGACCACCGTTAGGATCGTTTCTCGTAACCCGTGATTTAATCTCATCCTTACACTTGTTGCAACTCTAAGGTACCTCAATATGGCCCCCCATGATCAGGAAACAACATGTGGAAAGGAGTTTTGGGTGCTTAACAGTTGTTAACAGCTGTTAAACTGATTAAATCTTGTCTGAGAGGGCCTCGCGGCCCGCGTAAGGGACACCAGAAGGTTACGCGGCCCGCCTGGGCTGCTCTGATCAGAAACAAGTTTGCAATAATGACAGTTTTAGCCCCTGTTGGTGTTTAAGTCTCATTTTGACATGTTTAAGGCCCGTTAAGCCAACTTTAAGGCCCTAAAATGATACCTAAACATTGTGGACATGAAACATGCTCAAAAATATGTCAGATGTCGGTTCGTTTGGCCATACGATTGCGATGTTCGCTTAATTACGACGGAATGCGCATAAGCGCGAAAAACAATCCAAATTGCGGGACGAATGGATTTTTCTTATGCCAAACACTAAAATAAAATATTTCAGTGCTTACATAAATTTTTGGATGTCCGGATGTATTCAGAACGTAAGTTATGCGCGAAAGTGCAAACTTGTGCACTTTTTGACGCTTTTAGTCCCTGAATGACCCAAAAGTTTATTTTAGCACACCGAACCCCTCAAAGCCTATTTCTAAGCTATGTAAAGGGTATTTATGGTATGTTTAACTTATGGCCATGTTTCGGAATGTCTGTTACAGTTCAAATTGGCATACTTTCGCAGTTTGTCAACTTTAGTCCCTGTAAGCGATTTAACTTGATTTTGCCATACCAAAGCCTTCGAAACTTATTTCTAAGTTATGTAAAGGTTACTTAAGGTATGTTAAGCCTATTTCAATATTCCGGAGTGTTGGTTGCATTAAACTGGTTATATTTACGCATCAGTGCGCGTATAACCTTCCAGAAAGTGATTTAAAGCTTGAAATCGAACAAAAATTGATATGTGCAAAAGATACACATATTTATATAGATCCCAAGTATGAAATACAATATTTCATTGGCTTGGTATTTGTTTGATGGTCGCAGTGACCCAGGTGTCACACCGACTATGTGCAGAGATTTGGCGAATTATCACAAGTTGCTTCGCGTTTGGTGGAACCAGAGTCTAGGAAGATCGAAAGTTTCATCGGGGGACTGGCACCCCAGATTCTAAGCCTGGTAACAACATCTAAGCCTTCAACAATCATCGAAGCAATCGACATGAGCGTGGCGCTCACTGATGAAGCGATTAGACAAGGAAAATTTTCCACTCCGGAAGAGAAGAATGAGGCTCCTGTAGAGTCATCTGGGGTTAACAAGAGAAAACTCGTAAATTTCAAGAAGGTTACTCGGGTAAGTAATAAGAAGAAGGCCAAGAAGGGAAAAGACTACATGGGTATCCTACCTAAATGCGATAATTGTTTACGTTATCATGTCGGGCGATGTAAGTATGGAAAATGTGAAAACTGTGGTAAGTGGGGGCATCCTAAGGAAACTTGTAGGCAAGGTACTGAAAGTAGAAATGGAGGCCAAGATGGTAGTGAGAATCACGAAGGAAACAATGACAATGACGAATGTCAGGGCAGAACGAGTGACAAACAGAAACGTGCACAAGGTTGTTTTAACTGTGGGAGCAAAAAGCATTTCAGAAAATACTGCCCTAGAAATATTCAAGCACAAGGAATGAAAGCTCAATACCTGAGCTAGGGAGACATGCCAGGAATTCAAGCATGGATATCGGTACGTTCCATATTACTCAACGATATGCATATGTGCTGCTAGATACTATTGCAAACTTTAAGCTTCGCATTTCTAAAGTTTGAAAGTATACTTGGTCTAGTAACAAGTAAGTTAGATAACTCGCACTCGATGGAACTAGCTAATCGGAAGCTAGTGGAAGCCAACGACGTATTTGGAAATGGCAAGATAGGACCTGGAGAGCGTGAGTTTGCGCTTGATCTACTGCCAGTTGAGTTGGGAAGCTTTGACGGGGTAATTGGGATGGATTAGTTGCCAAGCGATCGAGCAAAGATTGATATCCGCATCCCGACGGCGAATGAGGGAATGATCTTGACTCATGAAGCAGGATACGCCTCTACAATTTACCAATTGCTTAGAGGCACAGGAAATTGTTGCGTAAAGGATGTTTTGTTTTCTTGGCTCATTTCGGGGACAAGGGAGCCAAAGAACCAAAACACGAAGATATTCCTGCGATAAGGAAATACCCTGAAGTCTTCCTCGAAGACTTACCAGAATTATCTCCTCAACGATTAGTCGAATTTCGCATCTATTTGATTCCAGGCGTCGCGCCTGTAGCCGATGCATCTTAGCGACTTACATTTTCGGAGATGTAAGGATTGTCAGTGCAACCTCAGTGGTTGATAGAGAAGGAAGATAACAGACCAAGATTCCCTTTTGGGTAACCCCAGTTCCGCTCATCAAGAAAAAAGGACGATGATTTTCAAATGAACATCAAACTACCAGGAGCCGAACGACCTAACCAATAAGAGTTGATAACTCTTGCTAAGGATTAACGAATTACTTAATTTACTGTGAGAATTCAACTACTGCTTCACGACCGACAGATGATCGAGTGTCATTAACTGTGACTCCAGGAAGAAAGCATGCCGAGAAAATGGCGGGACCATATTTTGTTTCAGACGTACACAAGAATGGTGTTTCCTACATGATGCACAGAACGATTTTACACCGAATATGAAACTTTGAGAGTCTAGAAAGCATATACTTAGGACCCTTGGGAACCCAGATCCAAACTCGTAAGGGTTGTTGATTAGGAACCACACCCATCTACTCAAGCAAAACCTATTATTCAGACATATATACTATTCCAGTTGACCAAACCGAAAGTACTTGAATTTCTTTTACTTCTAGCGAGTAGATGTTTGCATCTCTACTCCCCTTAATGGTAGTTGCATCACAATAATTTTCTCGCTGAGGGCGAACACACATTCGCTTTGATATCTAGTCATTTCTTCACTTTAGCAGATACTCGTTGTTCCTTTTTCTTGGAAACTTATATGTTGTACATGCACCTTTTACTACGCATGCGGTTTCATTTCAAACGCTTCATTTAAGTTCAAATATTATGTTGCTAAATCTGATCACTGAATTGTGATTCGAATGACCTACATTATTGTAATTGTTGGCTCTCTTGCTACCAAGTCAACACACCTTCTTGAAACCTCTTCCATTTCAGGTTACATTCATGGTTTATTTTGCTACCATGCCAAGAATTCCTTGTTGATACATACGTTTATTGTCGGGTTACGTTGAAACCAAGTTCAATTGCTTGAACTTATCCAGTTCACAGGTTTAATTTGAAACGCTATATGATGTATTGAGAGCATCATATTCAACTATTTTTGCAAAGATTCTTTCATTTCAAGTCGTAGTAGATTTGGTTGATCTACAACTCCACAAAATCATTTGACTGGTTTCGATACCGTGCAGTGATACTTTCACAGGATTGAAGCTTGCGCTAATTTGGTTACGCACCTCATACCCGGATTTAATTGTTTATTGACTCGCTCTAAATCCGTTTTGTTTATCACGATTAAATCAGTCTCAACACAGTTGTATGTTAAGGCAACGGTACATAGATTCAATTCATAGCACAATGTACCTCCTAACAATTCTTTCAAATTGAAAACTTTGCAGTGTTTATTACTTTTCATCTTCGATCGGAAACAGTGGTTCTTTGATGTTCCGTATTTAATTGGAAACTCTATGACATTGCGTAAGTCAAATCTTTAGATTTTCTCAGTACACTTTCATTTGACTTCCAACACGGTGAACTTGTTCAGTCACCACTATACTTGAGTTATGTCATTACGACACCTTGTGGTGTCATTACAAACTTGTAACTTGTGATAATTAAGGTCAACCGTTTCATACAAAACTGCATATACTTTCGTTTGACACGTCATTTAAACATTTCTGATGCAACTACGAATCAAGACAATGATACACCGGATTCGCTTGTATTCCATTCGGTGTATCTTCACCATTCAAAAATGTCAACACACTAAACCTTACCAGACATTTATTCGGGAGTTGACAGATCATTTTACTATTCCATTTGAGTTGTTGATTTTGAACTCATATAACGGATGCTAGGGTTCGTGAAAACTCGTTTGCGTATTGCAATCGATCGGATGAGGATCTTATTAGTCAAAACTCCTCTTTTGTGAAACCCCCTATTTGCTGAATTACACTAGACTATACGTCTTGTATCTTTGACAGCAAATCCTGAAACACACACTATTTAACTGCTGGGTTCTGATTATAGATATCCTTGGATTCGCCTGATTTGAATAAGTTTTGATTCTGTTTTGGGTTACTTACCTCAGTATTATTCATATACATATACGTGTGACGAAACCATAAGGGGTTAAGGTAGTACAAATTTCGAGGACAAAATTTTCTTAACGGGGGGAGAATGTGACAACTGTCAAATTTGCATGCATCCGTACGGTTAATTAATAATTAAATTATGCTTAATGACTGTGCTTAATTACAACTGTGGATTAAACTGCTTTCTGATTTCTGATACATACATACACATGCATCACATTCATACTGTCCCTCCATTTATTACACACAAACTTTAGTGACAAACTTGATACAAAAGCACAGTTAGCACAGTGAGCGGATAACCCATAAAACATGCTGACAATGCCAGCACAAAGACAGACGTTGTTCTGAGACCAATATGAGCCGGGAGTAGATTACTACACTGGTAGGGAGTGTAGGGAGGAGAGGATCATTAAACTGCGTCACTAGGTGATAGTTATAGTGCCCGGAAATGCCTAAGACATACTTAAAGTGCAGAATTCTGCACTAATATACCAAAATTCAGCTTTTAACAAAGCTAGTAAAGTGTAAAAACTTATTAAATAATTCTAGACACTTTCCAAAGTGTTGGTAATTTATTGTGTCACTAAAAACAATATTAAAGACACTTTAAAGCTTTGTTTGACACTTTAACGGATCAATATCCAACCGGACAACCGGACTTTACCCGGAACATAAAAATATTGCCAAAAACATTGTCTATACTTTTCTGAGCTAGTTAGGGTCCCTGAACACCCTAACACCCTTTATATTAATAAACACACATAAATATCCTAACTAAACCTTTACAATCCAACTAGAACTTAACTTTACCATTACACCACCCAACCCTTACCCCCCCCCCCCCTCTTGCAACGGTTCCCATGGGAGGGGACACACCCTTGTTTCTTGATTATTTTATTTGCTAGTGTTGATTATCTAGTAGACACATTATTTGTTGGATAAAGCTAGAACATGGATTATAAATAAATCCCTAAGACCATCATTCTCATTCATTCAACACCCATCAACTAGCTCACTTCCTTTCCTCCATAACCACCATTCGGCTGCCATCATACCACCACCATATCATCACCTTCAAGTCCATTTCAAGCATTCTAATTACTTCCAAAGGTGTAAGAGGTCATACGAACAAGTTTGGTGCACTCGGAAGCTCAAGGACCACTCTAGTTTTCTTTTATCCACCACTTTTATGCCTTGTTTCTCCCCTAGCCTTGTGCTAGTAGTAAGTGTTCTAAAACTTCATCTTGTTCTTATTCTTAGTGGTTAATAGATTTAAGAATGGTGAAATCGCAAGAAACTCTAAGAACTTAAACAAGTCTTGAACATGAACTAACAAAGTGATGAAGAATGGTTAAAGTAATGAAGTAATCATAATAAATCTGAGTATATAAGTGATGACCTGCTGTAAAAGACTCACATCATGATATAAATCGTTATTAGAAAGGATGGCGAACGTATGGGTGCGTTTTAGTAACATTTAACCTTTAAACAGCATGCTGACTTGCACTTTCAGCAGACTTTAACTGGCTGTAACAGGACCTTAACTAAACGAAAAATGTATTTTCTGAAGTCTAGATTTATGTACTATGAAATACGGTTTTAATGGCACTGGAATCATAATTTTTGAACTTCGTTTACTATTTTTAAAGTGTCGTTTTGTAACAGCAGCTAGAGCTGCATTTTTACAGCAGAAAATGGGTGTTACATTTTTAGTTATAACTTGAAACCTGCGTAGAGTTAGATCAGGAAATTTTTACTGTAGATGACTACCGATGTATTTGTAATTATCCCACTGGAATTTCGTAAATCGGACTTACGATGAATTTTAAATAAATTATTCCGTGGACTGCAGTTAGAAAAAGGTAAATCTGATTTCAGCCCGTAAAATGATTTTCTATAAAATATTGGCAATGATTTGGGCCCCGATATTTTTACACAATAATATTTGGATCGTTTAAGACATTCTGTAAAAATTTGGGAATTTTTAGAATAAGATAACTATTTTATTAAAATGCTCGAAAACAGCCCAGTTTTGGATATTAAAACTGAAATGATATAAGTAGAATCTTGCATGTGTAAATGTCGGGTTGGTTATTTGAGAACGATCTAACGTGTTAAATGTAAAGAAAATGATACGCTAGTAAGCGTGGACGTCTCCATTTACAAAGGAAACTCTGGCGAAATTTTTCTAGAATTTCAACACTTAGAAATATTTTTCTGACAAGTGTTTACGAATATATTTTTAACTTTATTTTCGAAATGGATTTCGCCATCATTTTTATTACAAAAATGCAAGGTCCCGGAGGTTGGTTTACGTAAATAAAAGTGGATAAATATATATTTAGAATATATATTTTATACTAAAACGTTGTGTGAATATTTGATTCCATGATTGAACAAATAAGTTTATATATTTAAGTGGGACTTGAAATATAGGGTTTTTGAAATATATATTGGGAATGTATTAACATATTTTATTTTGAACAATACACCGAAATACGATGCCATTACTTGGCAAGATATACAAATACAAGAATACGAATACACAAGTACGAGATACTCCCATCCTTGGGAGGGAGATACGAATACGAATACTTGAAAAGTATTAATACAGAAATATTGTATAAACAATTATTCCAAAACTAAATATAATTATTATAACTTGGAATAATATCAGAAACGTAACTCAAAAACATAAATACTGAGACAAGGCACGACCCGTCCGTCTAATAGACGTTAGACCATTGTAGGTAGTCATGTTTGCTGAGGAGATTTGGGTTACAAGTTACAAGTACCGAAGACGCAATACAGTGAGTTCATGTCCCCCTTTTCTCTTAACTGTTTTCAGTTTTTATACTTCGGGGGTGAAATACATGTTAAGATTATTACGAACTTTTACTTACATGGTATGGTTAGCTTAAGGAGGGTTTACTACTTAGATCATGTGAGTGGGTAGGCGTGTAACTGAGGCCATTAATCCTCATTGTAGGACCGAGGGACATTAGTGATAGATCTATTTGGGTGTAGCGAGCACCACTCCTGCGCCCGCTGAGTGGACCAGGTGGTGACTAAGTGCCCGACGCACAAATCCGCTAGGTTTAAGTCTTCCTGCATCACTTCACACATACCATTGGCTTTGCAACCCAGTGGTGATCTCTTTTTCCTTAATTGCTACATACCAGGGATTTTCATACCTACAGACATGTTACAAATGTTTATACATACTCACTCACACATGAACTCGCTCAACTTTATGTTGATTTTTCAAATTACATGTATTTCAGGAAATTAGTAAATGGATCTGGCGGGCGTTGGAGTTTTTAAGCTGCGTTGTGAATAAAGATGTCATCCAAGTCATTAGGGCTTAGGAGACGTATCTTAATCCTGGACGAGATACGTGGTCCTAAACTCGGGTTTGTTTTAAAATCTTTTGTCGAGTCTTTCTGAACACATTAAAACATGTTATGGTTTGTAACTTAAATTTGGTATCGACATTTCAGAAAATTATGTTGTATTACATTTAAACTTAAATTAATGGATGTACATCTACTGGTTTTATCATATAGTGTTGTTATGATCGTATGCAATGGTATTAAGAAGTCACACCAATAATCACGCTTCCGCAAAAGTCAGGGTGTGACATTTACATCGTTGTTTTGCTTCTTGTTCCTTAATAATACGTGTGTCTTGTTTAGGTGACACAGGATGACTTTGGTAATACTTTTCAGGAAGGGCTTTTTCAACAAACTTTGGTTTTGGTTGGTTTGTACAGTTTTTTATTATATGACCAAACTCCCCACATTTAAAACATGATCTCCTTTCAACAAATTTAGGAGATTCCGTTCGATGTCCCGATGTTGAACTTGTAGGCCTTGAGGTACTTGTTTCATTATCACACCCATTTGTATGTTCAGTGTAATTGTTATCACTGTTACGTTTCAAAATTTTGACTTGTTGGACAAAATCAGTATTAGATTTGTTTTCAAAAGTCTCAACTTTGTCAGTACCGCTTGAGGCCACAAATTTAACATCCTTTCCCTTTTTCTTGTTTCGAGCTCCTTCTGGTTCAAACTTATGTTTTTGAGCTTGTTTTTCCTGTTGTTTACTTTTAGGGGCAATTGGTTGTTCCTCAGTTGGTAATTTTTGATTTTCGTATTGTTTTCTAACTTCAGATTTTGGAATAGGATCACACTGAGTTACTGTAACTCTCGAGATTGCCTTACCCAAAAACTTACTGGTAGAATCTTCCAAAACTCTATCAATCATGGACGGATTAACATTTTTAATTGGGAAATCCTTGTTCGAGTAAAATTTATCATCACTGATCAAAGTATACAACACATCATCGCCTTTAAACGTAGACACAGATTCCTCTACAGATTTGATCGTGTCAATCTCTTGTTTTGCAACTGATTGCGTAACAGGAGCAACTGGAGTAGGAGGATAACACAAGATATGATTCTCAACTGGAATTTCTACTCCTTTCTTCTTGTCAATAGATTGATCTTGATCACTCACATCTGATTCATCATCTGACGAAACATAATCCTCAACTATTGGAGGATTTTGTTCCGCAACACAAGATACATTCTCTGTCTTTTCAGATTCCTTTGAGAAATTGTCCAGTTTGAACCCTAATCCTGCTGCAAACTCTTCGGGATTAAGAGGTACATATGGTTCAAAACGTGGCATTTCCTCCTCGTTAGGCATCATGGTATAATTGTTTCTCAACGGAGGTGGACACGAATTATAACCAATGCACTTAACGTCTCCTTTCAGCTTCTGAACTTCGATGATGTGATCAAGCATATATCGGGAGTTAGAATAACTCTCTAATTTGAGCTTGATTGCATCATGCTCGCATTTGGCAATGGCTAACTCCTTCCTTGTTTCCTCGATGATATTAATGTAGTTATTAATACCGGTTTGCTTGTTCAAAACTGTTTTTGTTAATTCAGATACACTTTTCTTAAGCATTTCAAATACAGATTTGAATTCCTTTTCATTATGAGTTAAAGCTATATTTTCCTCTTTGCATTTTGAAAAATATACCACTAATTCTTGATTGTGTCTAGTAACTACCTCAAGCTTATGTTTCAGTTCTACACAATCATTGCAAACACTAGGAGTTTCGGTGTGTACCTGACTAGTCGAAGCTGCCACATTTGCCATGAAGGCAGTTTGATAAGAAAAAGATCCATCCTCGGTAAAGAACTTCTCCATTTCCCTTTATGCAACTTCAGCTTTCTTTATCAACACAGATTTCTAGTTTTTCAACTCCTCGGCTTCTTTCAGTTCCTCAGCTTCCTTCAGCAAACTGTCAACCTCATCATCAAGATCTTCCATTACATCCGAATCTGAACCATAACCACCTGCATTTGAGCTTTCCTCATCTGAGGTACCGCTATACCCAGAACTGTGATCTTCCTAAGAAAACTCCTCCCTGTGAACATGCTTGATATACTTGATGATCTTAGCATAACATGCAGTTTCTCCATTTCCTTCATTTCCTGTATTCCCCAGTTGAACTGACCAATCATATCCTTCATTAGCATGAACTGCTAAAGCTCTGTTTGAGTTTGAAGGCCTAGACTGGTTTGAATTACTAGGGTTGTCAACTGCTAGAATTCTACTTTCATTGTTTGCGTTGGATGAGCTTGATTGGTTTCGAAAAGGATTTTGATTTCCTTGTTTGCTGGGTTGAGTGCATTCTCATTTGAAGTGACCTTTCTCACCACAATTGAAGCACGTAACTGCATCCTTATCGAAGCCGTACTTAGTATCTCTTTTACTCTCCAAACTTGTTCTACCCGTTCTTCTCATGTAGTCTTTAGCTCTTCTTACCGCACTTGCAAACGCCCATTTTATATCCATCAGTTCCATTTCCTCCTTATCTATTTGTTGATAGTCTTCATCTATCAAATTAATGTTCCCAATTTGACCGCGACTAATCCACAATAAGCACTCACCATTGTGTTTAGAAGTTCTATATGTTCCCGAGCACCTTCCACACTAACTTTGCTGAAGTTTGAGGTATCAAATCTGACAGTGTTGGGATTTGAATGTTGAGATTTGTTGTTTCCATAAAAGGCTTGTTGAGGAGCTAGTTAAGAAGGTTGTTGTTGGGTTTGGTGTGGAGCAGCTTGTGTGAAGGGAAAATAGGCTTTAGAATCAAATGAAGAAGATTGTTGTTGGGTTTGTTGAGGAGCAGCTTGTGAAAAGGGAAGATAGGCTTTCGGATCGAATGGTCACCCATAAGGATCTGTGAGGGGACCAAAAGATTGAGCTGGCTTGGATGGTAGTAGATAGGATGTTGGGTCAAATGGTTGTCCATAAGGGTTTGTATTCGACACAAACGCGGTTTGAAGCTTCGGTTGCTGATTGGTACTAACTCCGGTGTTAATACCTCCAAAGTATATCTCGGGGTTTTGGGGAACTGGAATTCGTTTTGCCTTTCGAATTTCTTCTTCATCTTTGTTCTCAAGCTTCTGAACGAATTCATAAATACTAAGCGTATCCAACACACCGGTATGCTTTTGCAAGTCAATGAATTGATTCCACTTGGGTGGTAAAGCATCAGCAAAACGCATGACCATTTCTTGTTGTGTAGCAGTAACCCTGTATGAGTGCATCTCACTAAGCAAATGGTAGTATCGAGTAACCATGTCGTATAAAGTTTCATTTTCCATGAACATAAATCCTTCAAACTCCTTTTTCAACAAATCATGATGAATCTTTCTCGTTTCGGCATTTCCTTCTCCCATAGATTCCAAGACGTCCCACAAATTCTTTGTACTTGTATAATACGCGAATTGATGATAAATATCCTTATGAAATGCTTGCGTAAGGATAGCAATGGCTTTCTTCTCAAGATCATAAGCCTTCTTATCATTATCGCTCATTCCCGCCAAAGTAAGTGGATTGGAACCTGCTTCTTCGAGAGCTACATTGTACGGTGTAGTAAAGCATGTCCACAATTAGGTATTTTGCCCTAGAACATACGTATGAAAATGACATTTCCATGTTGGATAATCGTTCATGTGATTTAACTTGGGTGGACGATTGTTGCTTCCCGTTTCACTCTCGCTTAAGAGAAGATTTTGAATGCTATGATTTTGATTTGCGACACATGGCCATTGATTTGCGGTAATTTCTTGTTTGGGCATTAATCCTTTGACCCATTGTGAAGGATCTTGTTGTGTACTTGAGTTATCACTCCAATCCCAAGGATTTGAGCTCATTTTGAATGGTTGTTTTAAGATAAGTGCTTAAAAAGTTGAAATAGTTAACAATGAGAGAAATAAAAACCTTCTGTGAAAGTTGTCTAACAAATGGAGTCACGAAGAACTGATCACACGAAGAACTTAACCACGAAGAATGGCTTCATGAACAACCAGTTTCAACGAAAAACCAGGTTCTTCGTTGAGAATGGTTCTTCGCAGATGAGGGTTCTTCGTGGGAAGTCAATCTCACGAAGAATGGTTCTTCGTTGAAAGCCAACACACGAAGAACAGGTTCTTCACTTATAGGTTCTTCGCTAATGAGTATTTTCACAAACTGGTTCTTCGTAAAATGGTAGGTGAAATGTTACTTAAAAAGGTAGAATCTTATCCCTGCAGTTTGGAAAGTTTTTAGGTGAATGACTGAAAGTGGTTAACAGATAAACATTCGATAGATTCAATTTTTGAAAAAGGTACAAGAATATCCTTCAACAAATGGAATATTCCGGTGACTTCTCCGGTCAAACCCTTGCCGGAAAAGTTGTCGAGCAAAAGTTTTGCAAGAAGTTTCAAGAAAAAAACGTATTTTAGCATGTTTCCATGTATTTTAACAAGGTTTTTGTAAAAAAATTCATGAAAACACCAAGATTTCTTAAATTTCCAGGACATTTTCTAACAAAAACTTCAAAAATTTTGTTTAAAGCTCAAGAACACTTTCAAGATGCTTCACAACTTGTTCAAACACACTACTATGCTTGGTTTTCAACAAGAAAGAGAGCCAAAGCTCTGATACCACTTGTAGGTCCACTCGGAGGATCAAGAAACCTAATTTCTTCTTGTTAGAACACAAATACAAGTGTGGAATCCTTGTAAATATGAAACCAAATCAAAGTAAAGAACACACACGTAACCAAAGATTCACTAATCTTGATTAAAAGGAAGAGAACATACACAAACACATACACACAGTGTTTTGCAGACTCACCAAGCTCTCTTGCCTGTTCTGCATATACTAAGCTGATATATATAGGCCCCCAGCCCAGTAACATCACGAAAAATGTTACTGAGCCTACGAATAACCAACAGCCCACGAAGAACTATGTTCTTCGTTTAACAGTCCACGAAGAACCCAACAATGTACATAGAATGTTCTTCGTGAAGGCCTTATCCCATGAAGAATGGGTTCTTCATGGGAGGCTGCAAAACAGCAAAGTATGACAGTAAACATGTGCAGGAACAATTAAGAGTGGCAAACACTTGCAGTCATGTATAACATGAACTGCATTACAACCATAAACATACCAAAACATGAACATGTCGTACCAAGTCAAGATAGGAGGATATCTTGACTTGGTCGACTCGACCAAACATAGAGACTCGATAATACGAAAAGACCGTTCTATTACATTACAATGCAAACAAAATAAGAACAAGCGACAGACACCAAAAGTGCATCAACACCTATCGTCTATTGTTCAGATTTCACAATTTCAATCAATTGCGATGTTCATCGATCGTGGAGCATTCGATTCAGCTATCGGATAATTCATATCTCGCTATAATCATTCAGATTTCACGATCGTTCAGGTATGTAATCTGATTAGTGATTTACATCAGTCTGCCTTCGTTGTTTGATTTCATATAATAACGCTTTGATTCATATAGTGATTTGATTAATATATCGATTCATATAATTCCTTTGATTCATACAATTTGGCATTTAATTGAATTCGGTTTAATAATCTGAGATATGAGATCATTAATTGGGACTCTGTAATTATGTTCTAGGGTTTGAATTTGAAATAAGCTGACAATTCGTTATGTTAGGGTTTACATCAATCTGCTGCAATTGAGTTCATTGGAGTTCATTCGTTATGTTCAATCATAGGGTTTACATCAGTCTGCTTCACTTGTGAATTGTTGATTATAGGCTTATTTAGGACTTGTTTAGGCTGGTTTAGGTTGATTATAGGCTTATTTAGGTTGATTACAGCCTTAATTAGGGGATTCTTTTACCAATTTTGGCCAAAATTTAGCCGGAAAATACTTGAACCTACTGTTGGCCCATTAGTTAATTTGTTTATTGTACTAATATGGCTAGTGTAAATTGAAAGAACGATAAGAGTGGCAACACCAAATGACAAAAACATTAACTGAATTTTCATAGGATTTTCTAACATGAACCAAAACAACCAAATTGTGCAACATCAAACATTTAGACAATGGTCCTGGTTAGGCTATCTATGGTATGCAAACTCAACAAGTGCTGATATTGTCGATATTTTTGAACTACTGAGACCAACAATCGGCTCTATAAATCAAAAGGAAACAATAGTGTTTTGTTTAACCGTTTATATGGAAAAATAGGTGTGGCTATTTAAGTCTAGAGTCACACATAACAAAAGTTAGTATTAATATCAGTATTATTTTAGTTAAATGGAAAAATAGGCGTGGCTATTATTTTTTGTTGTTGTTGTAGTAGTTATCATTATTAATATTAATATTAAATTATTAATATTAGTCTTAATATTAATATCAGTATTATTTTAGTTTGTTTAGTGATAGATCGACAAAAATGTTGTCTGATAGAGACTGGATGTACATGGAGAGAACCAATAGTAATGGTCTTTTTAATCATACATTTCAACTATATGTCAATAATTTCTTGGATTTTGCATTCACCAACGCACCTAACATTCAAAGAGAACTTATAAGAGGGATTGAGGTTTTTAAATTGGATGCCTGTGTGCGAAATGCCAAAATCTTCGTTTCAAGAGCAGAGATGTGGTGGAGGGTCACTTATATGACAAAAGGTTCGTGGAAGATTATAAGGTATGCTATGTGCACGGCGAGTCATTTTGTCACACCCTGACTTTTGCGGAAGCGTATGATGTGTGACTGGTTTAATATCATTGCATTCAATCATAATAAACAACTATGTGATCAAAACGATGTTCATCCATTCATTAAGTAAAAGTATTACAAATACCAGTTATTTAAGTTTCAAACAACACAACCTTTGACTAAGGTATAATTCAACAAAAGTGGATGACATCCAAACCTAGAATTTACTTCTAGAAACAACACCCGCGCCCAAGATCCAACTGGTACCTGAAATACATGTAATTTTGGAAAACATCAACAAAAGTTGAGCGAGTTCATGCGTTTTGTGTCAATACTGGTAAACTTGTAAACCTTTGAGAGACTCCTTTGAAAACAGGTATGAAAAGCGTGTATGAACATACCAAATAAATGTTTTACAAGGACATTAAGGCATGTGAGGACATAGGGGGCACTCAAAATGAGTAGGCTTATACCCTTGTCGATTTTCCCTCGACTATGTCAAATTTCCCTTCGACTATGTCGAATTTCCCTTCGACTATGTCAATTTACCTTGACTATGTCAATTTCCCTTGACTATGTCGATTTCCCTCGACTGGGACACCGAAGCACTCAAGTGGTCACATGAGGACCATGAGTGGGGCTCGGCCGTACCCGTTAGATCTAACCTTCATCCCTAATTAAGAATTATTGGCATTTCAATATTAAGTCTATGCCCACATGATCTAATAGTGCATTTCATAGGCATTTCATACCGTTTATGCATTCGTAACATGTATTCCACCCCCGAGAGTTATAAAACCGAAAACAGTTAAAGAAAAAGGGGGACATGAACTCACAGTCTTGCGTCTTCAGATCGTAACTCAAACTCTGTCAGCAACCACGACTACCTACAGTGTACTAACGTCTATTAGACGGACGGGTCGTGCCTTGATTTAGTATTAACGTTTTCGAGTTACGTTTCTGATATTATTCCAAGGTGTAATTACTTGTTAAAATAATAATTATTTTAACTTAAATTATATTTTTAGGTTTTGGAATAATTGTTAAACAATATTTGTAATAATACTTCTCAAGTATTTAAATCCGTATTTCCTTCCCAAGGATGGGGGTTTCTCATACATGTATATCCGTATTCTTGTATTTGTAGTTCCAAAATAATATATTTCCAAGTCTCAGTTTAGAAAATATATATAAACTTATTTTGTCCAAAAATAATGTATTTCAAGAAAATATATATTTTTCTCAAAAATCATATATCTTCTAAATATCCAAGAAAATATATTTTTACTTCCCAGAATAGTATATTTTCTCCTTGTCGAAAATATGATATACTTTGTAATAATAATAAAAACCATACTTTCATTTACTTTGTAATAATAATAAAAACCATACTTTCATTTCTTTCGTATCCAAAATAATATTTATCAAAAATATACTTATAACGGTATTCTCCGGAATATTTTATAAGTTACGTTCTTGCGTTTGGTTTCACAATATTAAGTGTGTAACTTATGTATTTATCCCTTGAGGTATTTGGTAATATTTTGGATCATATTTCCTTGGTGCTTGGTAAGTTATATTATTTTAAATCCTTAAATAATATAACTAGTTCACAGAATATACAAATAATCACACACAATGTGTCTTTAATGTAAATATATATTCTAAATACATATTTATCCATTTTTATTTATAAAAACCAACCTCCAATGTTTGTATTTTTATAACAAAATCTATGGCTAGGTTTATATTGAAAACCATAGTTAAACACACTTGTAAATACTTGTTAGGAAATATTTTTCTAAGTGTTTACATATTTAGAAAATTTTGCCATAGTTTCCCCTAAAAATGGAGGTGTCCATGCTATCAAAGCATATCATTTTCTTTTCAAAATCATCACTAACAATCAACAATCAACCTTAAACAACTTTTACTTACCAAGTATAAAAACAATGCTATTTACATAACAATCATGAACTTGAACTTTTATAAAAACTTGTAGTAACTTGGTAAAAGGTTTAGTAGGTCTAGTTACCCCTTAAAGTGTGTTTACTTCTTTAAAAACCTCACTCTTGAAAGATTTAGATGTTCACAACTTACTATATTATTTTTCCAAAAATCATTCTCTTGAGTTTTTCTTGTAAACCATGTATTCTTATACTTATTTTACCACTAGAAACATGATTAGTTTCCTTTAAAACTATGTTTTATGTAAATCTTGCCATTTAACTTGGTTTCTTTGAAAAACTATTTTAGAACTCATTCAAGTTTATGTTTAGTAAACATGTTACATACTACATCATTCACTAAAATCATTTTTATCTTTCAAGTTCATGAAACATAAGGCATGATGATCTTGGTCTTTCACAAGATCATCACCTTAACTTACTAGATCCTGTGTTTAATCACAATCTATTGGGTTTCTTGTGATGTCTAACATCACTAACACAAATCATCAATCATCGAGAAGCATATCATCACTAATCAACAAGATTTCATATGTAAAATAGCTTATGTTAGAGATTCATGTTTATGACTTTTAGTGTTCATCATGTTTAACAATGTTCACATCTTTTAACCAACTAAATATGAAGTAAATAAGGATTATGAGAGTCTTACAACAAGCACAAAGCTAGGGAAGAACACAAGAGATTGAAGATGACAAAAGTGTTGGATAAAAGCAATTGATGAAGGTCCTTCAAGATCCAAGGGTTCCACACTTCCTTAATCACCTTCTTACACCTTGGAATGATCTTGGATTGGATGAACTTGAGATGAAAATGATGGTGGTGGTGGTGATAGTTCTTGGCCGAGAGAAGAGAGGGAGAGAGGGAGAGAGTTGAGGTGTTTGTGTGTGTGAGAATGATGAGGACTCAAGTCTTCTTATAACCATCTTATGTTTTTGTCCAATAGATCTTATGTTCCCAATAGTACATACACAATCTTCATGTAATCTAAGGAAGATCAAGAGTGGATTTAGCAAGATTATGAAGATCAAGGTGTGGGGCCACACCCTTGATGCCGTGAATCATGAGGGGGGGGGGGGGTAAATGTAAGTTTAAATTGTAAGTTAGATAATTAGTTGAAAACTAAATGTATTAGTTTAGGTGTTTAAGTGTATTATGCATTATACAGTGTGTTAGGGCGTTCGGGGATCATAACTAGTTCAGAAACAATAAAACAATGCTTTTAGTAATATTTTGGTGTTTCGGGTAGTGTCCGGTTGTTCGGTTATATACCGGTTCGTTAAAGTGCTAAGTTATACCGTATAGTGTCCTTTATGTAACATTTTGTGACACTTTTAATTCCCGACATTTAGGAAAGCATTCAGGACTATTTAGTCATATTTTTACATGAAACTAGCTTGTTAAAAAAGTTGATTTTTGCTGAATTATGCAGAATTCTGCACTTTGGGTGAGTTTTAGGCACTTCCCGGCACTTAAACTATTACTTAGGAATGCAGTTTTGTGGTCCTTACTTCCCTACACACTATACTAGTGTAGAACTCGGTTTCTGGCTCACACTGGTTCTCAAAACATTTCCTGTCTCTGTACTGAACTCTCGTCAGTGCTTTAAGTTTGTCTGATAATGGTGCCAATTCTGTTCTGTGCATTATTAGAACTATATCGTGTTGCATGTAGTAATGATAAAAGTCTTGCAACATGAAATGCCATTGTACATATATAACAGTAATCAGAAATTCATTTGTCTTGTAAACTAGATCATGCACAATTATTAAAGTACAGATTACTGTTCAATTAGTGTACGGAATGTACGGAAAAGTGACAGTTGTCACACATTTCGTACACAAGACATGGGTCAATGTTCAAACCCTATACTATCTCAACATACATGTCAAGATAATGATGAAGACGTTGGTGGATATGAAGAATACGAGGAAATGGTTATGGAAAGCATGCATCAAGATCCAAATCAAACAGCCAAGGCATTTTATACCATGTTAAGTCAAGCCAATGAGCCTTTGTGGCCTGGTTCTGAAAACGCTAGCATACTCTCTACCGCCACCAGGTTATTAAACTGAAAATCTGATTGTAATGTCTCTGACTCTACATTTGATAAACGACTTCTGATCCTCAAAGATATTCTACCTGATAGTGCAAAGCTACCTAGAAACTTTTACGAGACCAAGAAGATGTTGAAGCTACTAGAGTTTCCATCACAATGGATTCATGTATGCGAAAACCATTACATGGTATTCAATGGAGATAATTCGGATTTGAATCATTGTATAGTATGTAATGAAAATAGATACAAGGAAAAAGGGAACAAGGTGCCTAAGTTGGTGATGACTTACATGCCTGTTGGACCAAGACTTCAAAGATTGTTGTATTCAAAGAAAACGACCCAACATATGATTTGGCACGCAGATCATCATAGAGAACCCGAAAAGATGAGTCATCCTAGTGAAGGTAAGGCATGGAATCATTTTGACTCGGTGTTTCCCGATTTTGCACAAGAAAAACGTGATATTCGTCTAGGGCTGTGTACTGACGGCTTCAATCCAAATAATACAATGAGGAAATATTATTCATGTTGGCCGGTGTTTATTACGGTTTACAATCTACCTCCTTGGTTGGCCTTGAAAGAGCGATACATACAACTTCAAGTGATCATTCTAGGTTCAAAGAATCCCGTACACAATCTGGAAATTTTTTCTACAACCTTTAATAGCTGAGCTGAAGCTGTTGTTCATAGATGGCATTGAAACTTATGATGCACATCGAAGGGATAATTTCAAAATGAAGGTCGTACTGCTATGGACAATTAGTGACGTCCCGGCTTATGCGATGTTGTCCTGATGGAGCACACATGGTAAGTTAGCTTGCCCATGTTGCTCGAATAAATCTGGATCTTTCCAAATGTCGTTTGGAGGTGAAGCATGCTGGTTTGACTGTCATAGACAACATCTCTGCTCGAAACACTGTTTTTGGAAAGATAAAATTAACTTTTGGAAAGACATTATGGTGTTGAGGGAAAGACAAATTCTGGAGCCAACTGGAGAGGAAATTAGGGAAACTATTAAAGATCTCCCCACCGATTACGAAGGTACACCCTATGGTAAAGAAAATAGTAAACCGAACGGTTTTGGAAAGACACATAATTGGGTAAAAAGAAGCATATTTTGGGATCTTCCGTATTGGCGTATATTGTTGATTCATCACAACTTCGACGTGATGCATATTGAGAAGAATGTATTCGACAATCTATTTCACACTATTATAGGCACCGACAAATCCAAATACAATATGAAGGCAAGGCAAGAATTGAGGTTCTTTGTGACCGACCTCTTTTAATCCCCATTTGTGAAAACAATGGGAAGATGACCAAAGTTAAGGGAGATTACACTTTGCAAAAAAAAAAAAGACGTTAAAAAGTTTGTGTGTGGCTGAAAAAGCTAAAGTTTCCAGATGGGTATGCGTCAAATATAGGGAATTGTGTAAACATCAAAGAGTGTTGTTTTTATCCTTTCAAAAGCCATGACTGTCATGTGTTTATGCAACGGTTCATTCCACTTGCTATCAGATGTGTTATGTAAAAAAAAAAAGGTTAATGCACGGTAACCCTGGCCGCGGAGGGAATCCCCTCCCAGGTCGCCTACCGGATAGCTCCCTGGCGGTAAAATCATCCTCTGAATCAACTCGCTCGGGATCGAACCCAAGACCTCCACGCAATGGAAGGCCACGAGAGACTTAACAAGGAAGCCGGTGGCCATTGGGCCAAGACCCAATGGTTCAGATGTGTTATGTAAGCATGTAAATATATTGTTTTCTATTTTATCTTATGTTATGGCTGATGATTGTTGTTTGGTCTGTTTCCATAACCGTTTTGCTGATAATCTAATATGGAAATTTTTTCCTACGTAATTTAGAACTATAGGGTTTTACTTGGATCTCTCTAGAACAAATGAGTTAAAACATTTTAATGACCTGCTAAATTTTCCTTTAGAACTTCTTATTTTCATCATTATAAGCTAGTGTTAGTGATCTTGCCTGCTAATGCCCATGATTATAGGCTATTATAATAAAAAGAAGGCACATTCTTATTTTATTTGGTTGACTTTTTAAAGTCAATTTTAATTGTAACTTTAGAAGGGCTGGTGGTGAAATGTCTATTATTAATATATCGGCTGTGTTTTGTTTGTTTAAAAGATCATAGTTTGCTGCTGGTGGTGAAATTTCTATTATTATTATTATTATTATTATTATTATTATTATTATTATTATATTGGTTGTGTTTCGTTTGTTTAAAAGATCATAGTTTGCTGCTCATATATGTTCTTAAGATTCATAAAGCTAAAATTGAGATAATCAAAAACAAAATAAACTACCAAAACAGTACAGATATGAGTAGCAAAGCATAGAAATGTTGAAGCATAGTCTACACAGTGCTCATATCGGATGTCTTATATTTTAAGTTCAGGGTCTCAATCCATATATTTTAATGCTTTATTTAATAAAAAAAATAAAGGCAGTTATGGGTTTACGCTTTATAGGCATGGAACAAAAAAGGATGACTTAATAAGTCGAAGAGCGGGTCATCAAATCGCAAAAACGGAGATATCAATGGCAGGTTATCTCAACACACCGGTGGATCGATGGATTTTGATGAGCATCGTGAAAATTGGGTAAGCTAATTATATTTATGAATTTCAGTAGTTGTATGTACTTTAAATCTTATAACATTAATTATACTTCAATTTTGTGTAGAGAAGGACATGTGATAGGGAACCTAGTTGGAAAGAACTCTTCATGCAAAACCCACCTCACCAAAGAGTGCAAAGAAAAGTTAAGGAAAAAGAGATTAGCATATATGACTTGAAGAATTTGAAGTTTTGTACAGACCGATCTAAAGAAGTATACGTAAGTTATCTTTGTCATTTTCTTATAATTGTCGTATAAAGATTTTAGTACAATAAAAATTGTATTATTTTAATGTATTTCAGGGGGGGGGGGGGGTACTTGGAGGCGTGCATGATCTTCATGGGCCAGACCACACTAATTGTCCTGATGACCATGAGGTATGGGCTTGTGTGTAGGCAGGAGGTCGTAGGACCACCTAGGTATTCGGGGTAGGATCTTCATATTTGCATTACATGGTGAGCGGGACATCATCCTATTCTAGCGGGTGTGCGCGATCATCTATTGAGTACCAACGGTCTCTAGAAGAGGTATCGTGTTCATTAGGGGTGCAAACAAGCCAAGCGGCTCGCAAGTTACTCGAGATCGGCTCACAAAAAAGCTTAGAACGAGCCGAGCTTCATCGATCTCGAGCCTAAAATAAAAGCTTGTTTGTGTATCGAGCTCGAGCTCGATCCTGACATGTTAAGCTCGTCAGGCTCGTCGAGCCTTATCGAGCCATAGTGTAAATGAGACGAGCCGATCCTGGACCTAAAAATAAGCTTATTTAGTAAACGAGCCCAATCCTAAAAAGTTTATTATTTATATTTTACAATTTAATATATTAATTAATAGATAATAAACGAGCCGAGCTAGAGCTTGAGAAAATTCCAACGAGCCAAGCTCGAGCTTCGAAAACAAAACTCGAATCTAGCTGAGCTCGAGCTCTCATAAGTTAATCGAGCTCGGACCTGGTCGAGCTCGGGCTCGGCTCGGCTCGTTTGCACCCCTAGTGTTCATACTCAATTGAAAACTAACTAGGATCTATTTTGCTATACGTGAGGGTGTTTAGCTTTGTTGCGAAACTAATCATCTCCAAAATCAAAACCACATATTCAGTAATCAATTTTGAAACAAGATGACCCGATTAGTCAAAGGCGCAAAAGGTACTCACTTTATAGCCAAATTGCAATCCGAATAGGTACAGCTAAAACTAGTCTGAAACATACAAAAATAGCCTAGAACCAGCTGTTTTATAAAAAAAATTGGTGTTCAGTTTGAACTTCCATGGGGGTGATAACTAGGGTTATGTTAGTAGTGAAAAGTTTGGTAAGGTTCTGGTCTGGTTAAGTGGCTTAGTGGCAGTATTGTTGGGCGTAGTTTGGTTAGATGGTGGTTAAGTAATCAACTAAAAGTAAATTCAGAGTATAATATATAAGGACGTTTATTGATATTAGTATGCTTACTAAACATGTTAAACGAGTAAGATAATGGGTTGTTGATGTATTATTTATTTGCTAATACCTTTTAACAAATTTTTAGGCTCAAGCAACGCGAACACAATTGGCAGAGATTCATGCTAGCCTTAAAAATGAGACGAAGGAGAGGGAAGATCTTAGAGTTGTCTTCAAAGTGAGAGAAAAGCAAGAGAAGACCTCCAACAACACATAAACGAAACCGTGAAAAAAGAATTACAAGACTTTATGAAGAATTGGCGTCCTCCTCGTAATTAGTTAGCATTTGTTTATCTTTTTAGACATATACACAAGTTAAAAATTTGTTAGTTTTGTGTTTCAAAAACACTAGAACTTGTGTGATGTTTTAGTTTTTAGTACGGTGATTTTAAAGCAACTTAATTAATATTTTATGTATTTGTTTTGCTGATTTTTTATGTAATTTTTAGAAAAAAACAGGTTTTTGCAAGAAAATTAACTTTCCAGTTTTTTATTTCTTTTATAAATATTTTGTTACAAATGCGTTGCAAATTCTTTAAGGGATACGTAGGAAATATGTTGCAAACTCTTTAGGGGATGCGTAGGAAATGCGTTACAAATGTATTTCTAACGCCATATTTTCATGGCAAATACGTCGCAAATATGTACCAAGAATAATTAGGGAATCGTTGGAAATGCTTTACAAATTTCCAACACAAATTTCGGTCGGAAATAAGTTGAAAATTGTGTAGTAAAGACGTTGCATAAAGTTTTCAATGGGGCTTTTTCCAACATTAGGTTTTTGTGATAAATGCGTCGCAAATTCAGATTTGTGACGAAAAAACATGTGGAAAAGTTTCCATTTTTCTAGTAGTGTAATATTTTTTTACCAAGAAAACAATGAAAGTGCAAGAAAGTGAATTCCCACCATGTTTTTTACTTAATAAACAAAGAAAAGATGACAACATTAAAGTTTGGCATAATGGGGAAATGATGATTTTGATCTTTATAAGATCTTTTTTGACAATCGATTTGGGTTATGAAGTATTGTCCATCGATGATCTATTATTTGACGCTCTAATTTAGTTTGGTCCACTTTGGTTTATAATATTGACATGACTATTTCGATTATCTGGTTGGGTTTTTAGTTTATTGTTTTTCTCCTGCACAATGTTATTTACATTTGCTTTAAGTCATTTTTTATTCTTGTGCGCATGTACTACTAGGCATTTTGAATTTGTGTTATTTTATATTGTTTGTATATATGAATGAGAACTTTTAGCTGAGCTTTTAGCTGTTGACTGTTTGTATAAATGAATGAGAACTAATATGTCTCGGTTAAGGGGTGGATTACTGAGGAACTGAGTTTAATATTTGCGAACAAATATTGATTATCACAAAACAAACAGTCATCATGAAAAATTGTTTTTCATTAATGACAATGGATTCAAATGTTTTACAAATCAATTGACTCTACAGACTCCCCCTCAGACGATCACGTAACAAAACAGTTCGTACAAGAGAAAATATGATGTGTGTGATAATAGATCACTAACAGGTGTGATCTATTTATACCAAGTACAAAAGCTCTGTTCAATGATTGGCTGACATCATCCTAATAGTGACATCTAACATTCCTAATTGAAAAGATTCCACAGATGTTGCAAACATCTATGCAAATCCTATCATCTATTCTAACTAGTGTAAATACTGTTATATTAGGAAACCACTGTCTAACCTATCCTCTGTTTAAGTTATCCAAACAATTGTTTGGCCATAAAGATTCCTGGTCTTCTTCATCAGACATTTGACTTTATCAGTGGTTTGGTCTTCAACAGTCTTTAGCCTTTAACATATGTTGTTTCCTGTTGAACAACGGTTCGAAGACTTGAACAAATGTTTGCTTTATTTTTAAACAGATGTTCTAATTAGGTGTTCAAGATTCACTATCTTTGGGGAGAGACTGGTTCAATCTTTTGCTTATTTCTTGATCAGTAGATCATGCTTTGGCTTTCGGATAATGTCTGTTCTTTTGTAGGTCCAACAATCTCCCCCTAGAAAAGATGATGTCAAAACATATGTTTATTAGATTAACTTTTATTCCTCTTCATCATGCTTTTGACTTGGGCTTTAAATTGCCTTTCAAATATTTCAAATAACATGTCATCACCCTTTCGAGTGGAAGATTCATCAGATCTTGCAGATCTTCAATTTTTAAGCTCATCACACTGTTCATTGAAATCTTTTTCACTAGCTCATTTACCTTGACTATTGTTAATTCGTGGCTAGCTTTGTCTGAGGACCACTTTAGAATTTTAGAATTTTATGCATTCCCAAAAGTTGCCTTAACAGATCTGCTGGATTGGTATCAGGATGTTCATACATTATCATGTTTTTGATACCTTCCTTCATAATATCATCTTCAAGTTGGTTAAAGTCAAAACGAAGAAGTCACATTGTGTTATTTCAAGTTGGTGATTATTTGTGAAGATTACGATATAGCAAATTAGAGGAGGTTGGAAACCGTGCATTTCAAAACCTGAAGATTCATTTCAGGGGGAACACAAGCTCGAATAATTAGTCAAGGGAGAATTATCTGAAGATATCAGATTCCTGATTGAAGTTACAGAATTTTCAAACACGACACTCGTTTTCAAAGATCAAGCTTTGACAGTGACGTACAAGAGGGAAATTGTTAGTGCATATTATGTGTGTCCGTCACTGTGCGAATAAGCTAGATAGAGCATGTGTTGAATATTGTATAGATGAGAGTTAAAAGTTCAATTTTGTAACTAAAAGTTCCCTTCGTATGAAGGAGCCCTTTGCACGAAGGGACATTGTCCACTCACACGAATGGAAAGATTCCATTCGCTCAAGCCCACTCGCATGGAGGGTACAGCCTATATATAGTAGATGTGAGTGACAACTGAGAGAAGTTTTGGGTTCCTAGAGGGGAAATTCTGGAGACATTTTTTACTCCAGCTTGTAAAAGTAGTAAACTCTTTCGGTATGAATGAAACATTCAACTTATGACGAATCTTTTTGCTTCTACTCCATTCTTAGTAATAATATTCCACCGAATTAGTACATTTCTACCCAAACTTTCGTCTAATCCCGCCGGATCCTGGACTCTCAATACCTTCTTACAGCCTTTTTAACAAAGGGTGGGAGCTTCTTCATGCATTCTTCTTCCTCCCCCTTTTTGGCATCATCATGCTTGGGAAGAGTGAGAGCTTTACCATTGTTTTCAAAAATAAAGTCTTTGATTGCTTCAACTTCTACTTACATGGAATATCTTTCTTCTGTAGCCTGCTTTTGAAGATGTAGGAATGTTTGAACATGGACCCACATTTGTTTTGCAATGTCTTCATTTGATGGTGGATTTATGGAGTTTTAGATCAAAATTTTCATCATGTCTTTGATCTCCCCAATAGATATTTCTAGTTTTGCAACCCTCTCCGTTAATTCTTGATAGTTTAATCCATCAACTGAGTTAACATGATCATCTGAATTCCTACTAGAGGTGGTTAAACTTGGTTTTAGACCAAGTGCCCCTTGTTCTTGGTACTGGGGACTTCCAACTTGCGAAGAGACTATTGTCTCAACATTTGTTGCCTTCAAGGGGTCTTAAAGATGTAACCACTATCCAACTGTGAGACTGTTGTCTCTACAATTGTAGTTGTTGCCTCACTTGACATAGGAGGTGTTGCCTCTTCTGCTTGTGGGATAGCAATGATCCCTGAGCTTTCCCTAGTAATTGGTCAAAGTGAACTCTCTTTGATTTGTTGTTGAGAGTAACTAGGTATATGCAAGTCAAATGTCTTAATTACACCATGCAATTTTTGTAAGGGTGATGGGAATGTTGAAGTGGGTAGTGGTGTGGAAAGAGAAGTAGCTCTGGGAGATAGGCTTGAGTAGAGATATTCAAGTGAAATATCTCCCCCTTGATTTTTGTCCCCTGTGCTTACAGCACTCTCCTTTGGTGAGGATGAGTGAGGAGTTTGGATGGGTAGAGATGTTTGCATCTGTTGTGAGGAAGTAACAACAGATGTTTGCTGCATTTGTTTTTCTTTTGGATTTGGGGATGGGAATTAAAGTGGTTTGTATGGTAGTGTCTGGTGTGGGTTCCATAGTTCTGGGTTGTGCAATGTGGCCACCGGGAGTAGTGGGCTCAACAATAGATGTCGTAACATCTGTTGCTTGGTTTTCTAAAATGTTTTCTTATACAACATTTTCCTGGCTTTTGGACATCATGCGTGTAAAAGTTTCATTTGAAAGACTATTACTTTCAAGTGCTTCACCTTGTTCAAATGTTCTTTTCTTAAAACATTTTTAAGGTAAAAGCTTAACAGTCTTGGATAGATAAATGGGGCCATTTGCGGTGAGAATGTAAAGGTATTTGGTTAAATTCATGATGTCGATGATGGGGTGAAAATCCATGTTCTTGTTGTGTTTTACAAGATATGGTAAGTAGTTGTGAGGGGTTTTCAATTCGAGAGCCATGACAAACTATGGTTCAAATCTTTTGAAAATCTTTTATGTAGATGATCTTTTGATTGAAAGCAGAGTTTGATGGAAGTAAATTCGGAGTTTTTCTCTTTTGAAATGCTTTTGAATTTATAATGGAGGATAGAATTAATCTTTGTTTCTCATGGGTTTTTATAGGGTTAGTGAAACAGGGATGCCAGTGTGGACAATGGTTACCTTTTAGTCCACATGGTCAGTTGCTATTTGTCATAGCAAACCTCTATTCAGAAAGTGGGTCCCAATGAGGAAACCTTTTGAAGAAGATATGAAAGATCTATTTTTCAAAATATATGTTTGAAACCTCTGTTGTGCTCAACAGACCTTTCAGCAACATTATCAGTGTTTTGAAACATCTGTTTGACTTTTGCTTAACAAAGTTTTGAAAAACCTCTGTTTGAAACCTTTGTTGGGTTAAACAGTGTTTTGAGTGAGAACAGTGGTAGGTTTTGATGGAACAGTGGCTCTGTTCGACTTTTAGAGTCAAAAAGTGATTTTGAAAACAATGGTTCTTTTGCCTAAAACAGTGGTTACCCAAAGTTAACAGACTTTTGAACCACTTAGACAGATGATACATTCCTTTGAACAAAGTTTTTGTTTTTTGAAGATCTTATCAATCTTTCCTTAATTTTAAAACAAAGATTTTAGATTTTCTAATTTTTAAGACAACATTTAACAACAACAAACTAACAAAGACAATTTTTTTGTGGATTTTCAAAACAGTTTTCTTTCTTTTATTTGGATAGAGATAAATGCATAGGTAACCTCTTTTTAGCACTTATAAATTACCAACATTGGTGTCGCAACCCCCGACCCCTATCCCGGGAGCGGGAGCCGCGAACACGAGCTTGTGCTATCGGTGTTTATTAATTTGGAAACGGAAATGAGACATCAGCATCGTAGTTAGGAAATAAATTTCAGAGTTTCAAAACACCAAACTTTTATAATAAACAAATGGGATAAAACCCATATTTCATTTATAATATCTTTATAGGGATAAACCCTAGTTGCTGAAAATATAAACTTTTTATTTAGGTAACTGTATAGCCACTTTCTTTAAGCCTTCAGTGCTTCATAGTTGGCTTCTTATAGCTTCACATTAAGTTACTTGAAAAGCATTTTAAAAATATTTTATCAGCAAGAAATACAGGCGAGTACATTCCATTTTGTAAAAACACATTGTTATAACTTCACAGTACCAAGAGAGATTACAATGTTTTTATCTACCCAATTACTCATTCAGTATTTGTCATGTTGGTAGTTCCACGACAGTGGACATATTAGTATTGGTTAACTCTTTGTCCAATAACAACGTTCGACTTAGTAGTGAATACAAAACCCCACATACTGGCAGTAATTGTAGAATACAAAGACTTAATCACTGTTAGTATAACTAAAAACATTTGAGGTTTTGTAAAACAAGTTGATAGAAAAAGAGAATGACTCACATTGTAAACATATGTTTTTCTACGGGCTTACTGGTTATATTTCCTGATTATTTTCTTAAGTTTCTATCAAAAACATACAATGCACGCATGTTAGTAAAATAACCCAAGTCACTTTAGCCATACAACACGAGACAGAACCCCAACGAACTTAGTCAGATAGAGCCTTGACATGCGTTGGTGGGTCTTAAATCAATCGGGTAGGGTAACGATTTAGTGATCGGGGGTTAAAATACTTACAACGGGGCAGAGCTTCGTGTTTTAGGTAGTATTATAACTTGAAATTCGGACTATAGCATAGAGAGAAAAGAAAATTGTGAACGAGATTGAAGTGTTGCAGGTCTGCTCTATTTATACTAATTTTTGAAGTCCGTCGCGCCACGCGACAGCCCCACATGGGCCTGGCGTGCCCAGCAAGAGTAAGCCTAGCTACGGCTAGGTTTGCTGCGTTAACCCTAGACCCAACACGTTGCCGACACGTGTCGCTATGGGTGTCCGGCAAGAAAGTAGTCCACCGCGCCACGTAACGGCTCAACCTAATCCACGCCACGACAGGTGTGATTTCTTGATTTTTAATTTTTTAATTAAAATAAATGTTATACGGGTCTAGTTACGTGTATACGGGGTATAATAGAGTGTTTTTGAGGGTTGTTATATCCTTCCCACCTTTTTTTAAATCTCGCCCTCGAGATTCACTGGAATATGTGTGGATACTTCCTTTGCATTTCAGATTCCAATTCCCATGGGTACTCTGGTCCTCTCTTTGAATCACATTTCACATTGACTAGAATTAATCGTTTGAGATTCTTGATCTTTCTATCTTCAATCTGAATAGGCTTTTCTACGAACTTAAGCCTTTCGTTTACTTCTATGTCTTGAAGAGGTATCACTAATGCTTTATCTGCTAAGCATTTCTTGAGATTACATACATGAAATACATCATGTATTCCTACCATTTCCTCTGGAAATTGTAGCTGATAAGCTACTGGTCCTATTCTTTTGATAATTTCAAAAGGTCCAACATACCTTGGGCTTAGCTTTCCTCTTTTACCGAATCTGATAACTCCATTCCATGGAGAAACTTTTAACAATACCATGTCTCCTACTTAAAATTCCAACGGTTTTCGTCTGTTATCTGCATAACTCTTTTGACGATCTCGTACTGCCTTCAGTCTTTTCTTGAATTGGATATTTTTATCAGTTGTTTCTTGTACAATCTCAGGTCCCGATAGTTGTTTTTCTCCAATCTCTGCCCAACATACTGGTGTTCGGCATTTTCATCCTTAAAGTGCTTCAAATGGTGCAACATTAATGTTGGTATGATAGCTATTGTTGTAGGAAAATTCTATTAAAGGTAAGTGGTCGTCCCAATTTCCTCCAAAGTCTATTACACATGCTCTAATCATATCTTCCATTGTTTGGATTGTCCTTTCACTTTGTCCGTCTGTTTGAGGATGATAGGCTGTACTTAGATTCAATCTAGTTCCCATTGCCATTTGTAAACTTGTCCAAAATGAGAAGTGAAACGATTGTCTCTGTCTGACACAATAGATAAAGGAATTCCATGTAATGAAACTATTTCATTTACATACAATTTAGCTAACTGTTCCGTACTGAAAGTTTCTTTCATTGGTAAGAAATGGGCAGATTTGGTTAATCTGTCTACAATCACCCAGATTGTATCATTACCTTTTCTTGTCTTGTCTTGGGTAACTTGGTAACAAAGTCCATTGTTATTAATTCCCATTTCCAAATTGGCCTTTTCCAATTGTTGCAATAGTCCTGGAGGTTTCTGATGTTCAGCTTTAACCTGTGAACATGTTAAACACTTAGCAACATAATTTGCTATATCCTTTTTCATTCCTATCCACCAGAAATTCTTTCTTAAGTCTTGATACATCTTGTCACTTCTAGGATGCATCGTATACTTGGACTTATGAG
Source organism: Helianthus tuberosus (assembly GCA_030545235.1). Lineage (NCBI taxonomy): Eukaryota > Viridiplantae > Streptophyta > Magnoliopsida > Asterales > Asteraceae > Helianthus > Helianthus tuberosus. The sequence goes on along the minus strand of CM060363.1, from coordinate 197,401,590 downwards.
CTTTGTAGGATCGGTGAATCGATCAAACGAGTCGTTCAGAAGAGTTCTAGATCAAATCAGAGGCGGAATTCAATGATAAGATCTTCCGTTCAGCTTGTATTGCACGTAGAAGTAGATTAACTGTTGTTTTGATTGATATAACAAGTTTACACGAGCTGGCGACACCTCGGCAGAGCTTCGCTACCGGAATCAGAATGTTACAAATGAGAAACCAAGACCTCCTATTTATAGGAATCACCAGGTCGCACGAACCAGCATGTCCAGGTCGCACAAACTGGCCAGTCCAGGTCGCATGAACCTGCTGGTTCAGACCTGTTTCCCATTTCGTTCGTACTAAGTGTCTTGGTCTATCAAACCTATTACATGACTCGATACAAGACGAAGTCAACAGACATATGCACCAACAAACTCCCCTTTGGATTTTGACGAGTCTTCAGTACACTAAGTCTTTAGTCTTGATTAGTCTTCACGCTCTTCCAAAATATCATTCTCTTGTAAGCATCCTTCAAAATTTATCTTCCTTTCTTCTTCTTTTTCTTCCAGGACCGCAACCTGCCTTTCCAAACGTTTACAGGTTCAAGACGTCTCCTAGCTCTAAATAGCAACAGGATCTGGAACCTGGCTTTTCCGTCTTCAGACTCCCCCTTTCAATCAGATGGGATCACAGTCTGGAATTCTCTATCTTCAAGCTTTTGGATCGGAAACCTGGCACTCATCTGCATACGCTTATGCGGATAGTCTTCAGGAGTCAAAACCTAGCTTTTTCAACGTTTTGTACCTGTACATACTCTACCCAAAACATAAGTTTCTTAAATTTTAAAGTTTAACAATTTAGAAACCACTGGTGGGTATTTTCAAACCATCATGATTTTTCATTTAAGAACTTTGTTTACCACTTGTATTTGTAACATTATCTCAAAATTATTTTTCATTTCAAAACAAACTCTTCCAACCCAATGTCGTTCATCATGTTTAGCACTTTGAATTTTGAAAAACAGCTTTCCAACATCAGTTGTCAAAAATAAGACGAAATAAAATCTTTTTGATTTTTCAAAAATTTATGCTAAAACACACTTAAAATCTTTCAGAATTTTGGGAAACAAACTGTATACAAACATATTTTTGTGAGTTCGTGTCAGATGATCATATCAGTTTATGACAAATCACTAGCACCGTTGACCTTTTTAGACTTTAAGTTCTAAACGATTCACTTAGATTGTCAGTATACTGATCCACTTAAATTTTCACACAAAGTTCAATTGTTTCGAGATACGAGAATTAGTGTTTTAAGAACTTAACTTATTCGCGTCTCCCACCTCAGAATATACTCCCGTATCCAGATCCCAATATTCAGTCTTACAGGTGAGTATACCTAGATGATATCTGTAAGGGGTTAATTGCGAAACCTTGAGAGCTTAATTTTTTTCAGAGTTGAAGGTTCGACTTTTGGTGTGTTCCCTTTAGAGAATCTTTTCTTCAACAGCACATGATTTGCACTTTTCAATGATTCATCATTTTTTATGCTGAGGGTTGGCTTTTATTTCAAGCATGCGGAAAGTATTATATGGGGACTAGGCTATTGCTCCCACAAAATCAGAAGTCCCGGGATAATACCCCAGATATCACTAAGCATAAAGACCTAGTATTTCAGAAAGAGGGGTCTTTCAAACAAGATTTCGGGGGTTACCCATATATTCGAGAGATGTTCTTCACGAGATAAGCAAGTATGATATTTAGGTTTATATCTCGAAAACAATCTACTAAGCGTGTAAAAACCTACTGGCATATCATCAATGAGAACGTTTATCACATATTAATCATTCCAAATCTTTAGCATGCTGTGATTGTCTACTGATGTACTATCATTTCCTCATTTTACACAAAAACTCATTTTTGATTTTTCAATGTTTTTGGATTTAAGATTTTATCATGTTTTTGGATTTTTCAAATTTTCAAAATTTCTAAATTTTTTACTCCCCTTAAAATCAAAAATATGTTTCAATTTTTGATTTTCCGGGAAAATTTGAAACTAAAAGCAATAAACTGTACAAAGTAAAATGACAAACTGATGCGAATTGCTTCAATTCTCCCTTCACTTGGCATAAACAATCAGAACTCCCCCTAACAACAAACTATTTTCCCATTAAGATTTCAAAACACTTAAGTTTGTTTTAATCAAAATTGTTTTTCCGAAAAAATAGTTTTGTTGATTTCACACATTATGGGGATACATCACATTGTTTTCCAAATTACCACTTCTATGATCAGGTTTAATCAAGTTCAACTTAATGACCTTGATTAACCACTTGTAGGTTCTTATCAACCAAACCACTTGTAAGTATAACAGTTTTTGAAATACTCAAGAAAGATTTATCAAGAATGATGCTGATTCATGCTCCACGATTACCAACTTGGGAGCTCCGGCAAGTCAGGATTTTCATTCAAAGAATACAGACACCCAAGCCTGACCAGCTTTAGGTGTAACCTGTTCACTTTCATTTGGTTTTGAAACATTCTTTTTGGATTCATAAACTTCTTTTACTCCTTTGGCCTTACCATCGACCATTTTTCAAAAAATATGTTTCACATTACCATTGAAAGCTTTTTCGACATCAAATTCTTTTTTTCAGAATAGAATTGATTCGAAATTTCCTTTTTTTCAACCTTTTGTTTAAAATTTTCAGTCCGCAATGGTGGAAAGTTGACATCATCCATTGGCGGTACTGACTTTTCCTCTTTTAGCTCAACTTGTGGCTCCTCTGACTTTGACGAGTCAGATTCATCGCCAGAATTTGGCTCCTTTGCTTCCGAAGAAACAAATTCATCGCCAGATTTTACATCAGATTTCTTAACAACCCATGTTTGGTTGTTAGAATTCACTTTTCTTTTGTAAAATCTTTTTGAACACTCACCAACCTCAAATTTTGAATTTTTGAACACTTTAAATTGTTCGGTTGGCGGTTCATTATCAACAACTTTTTCTTTGAGTTTTGAAGGGACTCCCTGTTTTGTGTTGGTTGCCTTTGGACAATTCCAGACGATGTGACCAACTTCTTGACATTCGAAACAGGTTCTTGTCTCCTTCTTCACAGCAAACTCCTTCTTCATCCCCTCTTGCTTCGTAGCAAGGAATTCTCTGTTCGTCTGCTTTCTGAACAAATTTTCCTTCTCTTCTTCAGACGATGTTCCTGAAACAAACACAGTTTTTGGTTTATCATTTTTATAATTTTCTGGTGGAACAAAACCTAAACCTTTCTTTTTGAAATTACTGTTATGGTTTGGTTTCTTTCGATAACCCGAACCAGAACTGTAACCTTTTTTCTTGTTTAACCATTGTTGAACTCTTGAAGTGTATTTGTTAGGTTTTTCAGCAAGATTTTCATCTTTTATTTAAGAAATATTAATTTCTGTTAATTTGAAAACCTTTTTAATCAATTCAGTTTTAACACTTCTTATTGGAAATTCTTCATCAGAATATAATTTGTCAGAATCATTCAAAGTATATGCCACTTTGAATGTTTCATCATTCAAATTATTTTTTGATATTAGAAAATCTTTATTGTAAACTCTTTTGCCCTTTTCAATTGTTGGACTTGGAGTGTCAGGCTTAGGCTTTGGCCTTGACTCTGACTCCTCTGTTTCATCTTTGTCTAACACATGATCCACCACTTTTTTAATCAATTCAGGTTGTTGGTCAGTGTCAGACGATGTGAATGTGACATCAATGTTGTCTGGTAGTCTATCTGAAGGTTCAGATTCCCACTTTAGGTTGGTTGCCTTATTGACTCTTTCAGAATTTGGATTTCATGGCGAATAATTTTCTTAAAGCGGGGGTGGACACTTTGTATAATCAACACTTTGTTTCTTACCATTAGTGTTTACTTCAGATTTCTTCTCTGCAAACGTTCCATTCCTTCAACTGTAGGGTAAATTCTGTCAATCACGTAAGAAGCACATGAATAACTTTTTAATAACCTGTTTACCCTCTCAGTTTCTATCCTTTGAGATTCCAATTTTTGTTCAAGTTCAGCACATTTTTCAATGTACTGGTTAATGATTTTCTGCTTCGTCGTGAACGCTCCTTTGAGTGTCTTCATGGCAATCTCTTGTTCTTTGCTTGACTTGCTATACTGATTCATGGATTTGTTTAAAACATCATAAGACTCTTTCAGTCTATTCATGTTGTGAATCAACTTGTTATTGTGCCTTTTTACAGTGTCACAGTTTTCACACTTCACAGGCATTTTTCATCATCAGCTTCCTTTTTCTCAACCTTGACAGCTGGAACATTATCCTCAGCTTTGACCTGCTTCCTTTCAACAGTTTTGATTTTTTCATCAGCTGTTGCTGCTTTAGGGTTCTTCTTTTTTTGCAGCTTGCTTCTCTTGAATCTCCTCCATTTTTCCTGCAAAATACAAGTTATACCTATCAGGTGAAAATTCTTTCTGATAATATTCAAGTTTTCGAATTTCCTTTTCATCATCGTCACTCTCTTCATCTGATGAGTGATCGAAGATAGGTGCTTTTTCTGAAGCTTCTTCTTTTGACACTGATTCCTCTTTGTTCTTTTTGGGACTGTATTGCTGAGATTGGTAATAAACATATGCCATTTCCTCTTCAGCAGTTGAATCTTCATAAATTTCAACGACAAATGCTTTATGATCTGAAGGTCTGTTAGGATCATAATTATCCCAACTAAAACCTTCTGCAAGTTTTTCATCATCTTGATGAACCAGATAAGCTTTCTTTAATGGTCCTTCAATCTGATCCTTCCTAGCATGTGAAGTTTGTGCTGATTGCTGTTGATGTGGCTGTTGAGCAACTTGATGATAAATCACTTTCCGATGATAATCATTGTTACCAAATGGATTTTGAGCTCCACTTGCTTCGCGATTCGTGCATTCTCGCTTAAAATGCCCCTTTTCCCTGCAACGAAAACAAGTAACTTTAGATTTATCAAAACCTAAAGGTGAAGTTACAGCATCACGGAAATCATCTCTTCCAGTGATCTGTTAAAACTTCTCCACTCTCCTCAGCACACTAGCCAAACACCATTGGATATCCATAAGTTCCATTTCCTCAGCATCAATTTGATCATCGTCCTCTTTGGTCAACATCGGATTACCAATCCTTCCGGTGACTAAACTCTCGTAAGATTCTAGTACTGTAACCAACAGAGACATATGACCTTTAGAAACCTCTTCCGAGAAATTTTGACCATTCTGAAGATGTAGAGCAATGTTGCACTGTATTACTTGGCCATTATTGCTATATGAGCTTTGCGATTTAGAACTTGTTGCTGAAAAATTTGGATCGAATGATGGATATGAAGAAAATCCACTATTGTTGTTTGTTCCTTGAGGTGATCCTCCAGATGAACTATTTACACTAAACGCAGTTTCGATCTTCGGTGTACTGTTGGTCTTATCAATCGTGCTTCCTTTGTAGTATAGACCAATATCCTGTTAACCGTTTGGATTCTTCATCTTCTCCATCTTTCGTTGTTCCATTTCTTGAACTTCAAGTTTCTCAATAAACTTGCTCAGCGATAAATTCCCAAACTCACCATTATTCTTCAAATTCATAAGATACGTGCCCCACACATCTTGTGGCAACGCATCAGCCAACTTCTCAACCCATTCTTCCCTATCCTTTTTTATGTCTAATCGCTTCATGTTTACCACCAAATTGCAATATCTTTCTATTATCATCTTGGTGTTTACAGTCTTCAATCCACGAAATAGATCGAATTCTTTCTTCAAAAGCGATTTCTTGTTCTTGATCATATCAAAACTTCCAACAAACTTTGTCTTTAGTGCTTTCCACATCGAGTGTTCACTTCCGTTGTGTGCAAGAGAATCAATATATCTTCTTTAATTGCTTGTTGCAAGATACTGATCATCATTTTTTCACTTTTGTATTTCGCTTTCTCTTTATCATCTAACTCTTTAATCGGTACAATCTCACCGTATTCATCAACCGGTCTAACATACCACTCCTCAACACATTCCCATGCTTCTAAGTGATTCGCTTGAGCCCAATTTTCAAAGCGTTCCTCCCATCCACTAAATTTCTCAATGTTCATGAGCTTAGGAGATTTTTGCATGGTGCCCATTTCATTTTCTAAGTTCACATTCTGAGCCATAGTGATCGGGGTAGCAAATGCGTTGTAGAATTCGTTTTCCATGATTCGGTAAAAAAATTTCACAAACACAAACTTTTCAAACGAACTAGAATGTTTTCAAACGAGCTGGATTTTCCAAACCGTGCGACCTGAGATTCAAACAGTGCGAACTGAACTAAGTTTCACGCGATCTAACTTGAACCACTTCGTGCGAACTAGGTTACCAACTCGTACAAACTAAGCTTTCACTTCGCGCGAACTGAAATAATCTCAAATGACCTGACTTATTCAGCTCGTGCGAACTGAAGTATATCCTAACAACCTGAAACAAATTCAATCCGTGCGAACTGATCTCCTACTTCGTGCGAACTGATATAATGTCCAAACAATCAACTCGTGCGAACTGGTGTAACCAACTCGTGCGAACTGACTGAAGATCAAACGATCTGGTCCATTTTCAAGCGAACTGGTGTTTTTGTCAAATTTTATCAGGTTTTAGGTCGAATTTCGGTCTAATTTTTTCGCAGATTGTTAAAAAAACAGTGTTTCGCATGATATATGACAAAATCAGTCCATTTTGACCGTAAAATCTTGTTTAATTTTGAAAAATTGAGTAGAAAGTGAGTAGAAATCAGATTTGCTGGTGAAAACAAGCTGGAATAGTAAGAACTCTTCCTCCTGAGCTCTGATACCACTTGTAGGATCGAGGTTTCGACCTAACGAGTCGATCAGAAGAGTTCTAATCCAAACCAGAGGCGGAATTCAATGATAAGATCTTCCGTTCAGCTTATATTGCACGTAGAAGTAGATTAACTGTCGTTTTGATTGATATAACAAGTTTACACGAGCTGGCGACACCTCGGCAGAGCTTCGCTACCGGAATCAGAATGTTACAAATGAGAAACCAAGACCTTCTATTTATAGGAATCACCAGGTCGCATGAACCAGCATGTCCAGGTCGCACGAACTGGCCAGGTCGCATGAACCTGCTGGTTCAGACCTGTTTCCCGTTTCGTTCGTACTACGTGTCTTGGTCTATCAAACCTATTACATGACTCGATACAAGACGAAGTCAATAGACATATGCACCAACAAGCTTCTTCCATAATTCGACTCCGTAAGCTCCCTTGGATAGGTATCCAAACCCTCCTCTGATAGAATTTCCAAACTTCATTTGTTCCTTTTTCTAATTCTTTAATCATTCCTTTTAAACTTTCAGCATTGTCCTTGATCGTTGTTTCCTGCATCTTTTTAATTTGCTCATTTAAATCTACCTGCAGGTTTAGTCTGAGAGCGGGTACTCTTTTTGGCTTTTCATGTTACTTTCTACTTAAAGCATCAACTACTGCGTTAGCTTTTCCTGCATGATACTGGATATCATAATCATAATCACTAAGAATTTCCATCCAACGTCTTGTCTCATGTTTAATTCCTTTTGTCCGAAAACATACCTTAAACTCTTATGATCTGTGAAGATACTGAACTTACTACCGTAAAGATAGTGTCTCCAAATCTTAAGTGCAAAAATTATCACTCATAACTCTAGATCATGGGTGGTATAATTCTCTTCATGATTCTTAAGTTGTCTAGAGGCATAAGCTATTACCTTTTGACATTGCATTAACGCACATCCAAATCCTAACTTAGATGCGTCACAATAAACTACAAAGTCTTCAATTCCTTCGGGCAAAGCATGTATCGGTGCGTGGGTTTACCTTTGTTTTAGAATCCTGGATGCTTTCTCTTGTTTTGGTCCCCATTCAAATTTAACTGATTTGCAAGTCAGTTTGGTCAATGGAGTGGCTATCCTAGAGAAATCTTGAATAAAACGTCTATAATATCCTGCTAATCCAAGAAAACTCCTTATTCTGTAGAGGATTCAGGGACTTTCCATTTGGTAATCACTTCGATCTTTGTGGGATCCACATGAATTCCTTCATGGTTAACCAGGTGTCCAAGAAATTGCACTTCTTGTAACAAAAATTCACATTTTGAGAATTTAGCATAAAGCTTTGGCTTTCTTAACAATGTTAGGAGTATATGCAAGTGTTCTGCATGCTCTTCCTTACTTTTAGAGTAAATTAGAATATCATCTATAAAAACAATTATGAATTTATCCAGGTATGGTTTACATATCATGTTCATCATGTCCATAAATGCGGTTGGGGCATTGGTTAGACCAAATGGCATGACTGTAAATTCATAATGACCTCTTCATGTACCTTCAATTGTTGATATCCTGAGTGTAAATCGATCTTAGAAAAGAATCGAGCTCCTTGAAGTTGATCGAATAGATCATCGATTCTCGGTAATGGATACCGATTTTTAATCATAACCTTATTCAATTCTCGGTAATCAATGTACATACGCATCGATCCATCTTTCTTCTTGACAAATAACACCGGTGCTCCCCATGGTGCTGAACTAGGCTGTATGAAACCTTTTTCAAGTAGTTCACCAAGTTGTTTCTTCAATTCCTTCATCTCCGTTGATGCTAAGCGATAAGGTGCTTTGGCAATCGGTGTCGTTCCTGGTATAAAGTGATTTCTAAATTCAACCTCCCGATCAGGGCGGTAATCCAGGTAACTCTTCTGGAAAAACATCTGAGAATTTAGATACTATGGGAATATCTTTTAATTATTTTCCTTTAGTGTCAATGATTACTGAAATCATATACACCATTCCTCCTTTCAAGGCGTAACTTGTAGCTTTCATCACAGAGATGAACTTCGTTGATCTTGTTGGCTTGTCTCCTTTAATTAAGATCCTTTCGCCAATTGGCGTGCTTACTTATACAGACTTTTGATCACATAATATGTTTGCTTGATTGGCTATCAACCAATCCATTCCTATACGACATCGAATCCAACTAGATTCATTGGTAAGAGGTTAGCAGTAAATCTATGATTTAAAATTTCAATCCTTGCTTCTGTCAGGATTTCGCTTATCTTAATAGAATCTCCATTTGCCGTTTCCACCAGGCAGTCTTGGTGAATTTTAGTTAATGGTTGATTGAGAAGTTTGTAGAAAGAAGTATTTATGAAACTTTGGTTTGCACCAGAATCAAATAATACTTTAGCATAAGCATCATTAACTAAAAACGTACTGGCAATCACGTTTGGGATCATCTTAGCTTCTTCTGCTGTCAGAATGAATGCTCTGGCATTCTTTTTGGGTCCTTCTACTACCTTTGCTTTGTTGTTCGCCGCTAGTGCTAGTTTTGGACAGTTCGGCTTGATATGGCCAGCTTCTCCGCAGTTTTAGCATACTCGGTTGTTAACTTTCTTCCTACAGTCTTCTTCCTTATGTCCTGGTATTTTGCAGAAGTTGCAGTATACCGAGCATTTCCCCGAGTGTTTCCTTTTACAGTATTTGCAAGCGGTTGAAGAGGAAGAATTTGTTCCTCTTGTGTGCGTATCAATTCATTTGTCAATGTGTTAGCAAGTTCCACTACTTCTTCTATGGTTTGTGGTCTAGCTTCCTTGACTATATGTCTGATTTTATTGATTAATCCCTAGATGTAACAGGAGATTAACACTGGTTCTGGTGAGGCTAAGGTTAGTACTATCCTTGCATATTCAAAGAATGTGGTAGTATATTCCCTGCAATCTACCCCACACATTCAATGATTTAGGAACTTATTAGCAATATGTTCCTTGTCATGAGGAGGACTGAACTTTCTTTCAATTGTTTCCTTAAAGTTGGTCCAGTCCATGTTGTAAACCTTGTCACTTCCTCTTGACTAAAGAATGGTATTCCACCACTCTAAGGCTGCATTCTTAAAGAGATTTGAAGCATAGATGATCTTATCCTCATCTGCACACTTACTTATTTTTAAGACTGCCTCGGTCTATTCTATCCAGCGTAATGCTGCAATGGCTCCTTCATTGCCTGAGAATTCTATCGGTTTACAAGATAAGAATTCCTTATAAGAACAACCATATGAGATGGCCCTTCTTCTTTTTGGAATCGTAGCCTGGATAAGTGGTACGTGATTTCCATTCACGCTGTGACTTGGTTCAGTGGGTGCACATTTACTTCCGATTAAAGAATTATTTTCTGCCTTTTTAATAGTGTTGATAATATATGGTATGGCATCTATGATTCCTTGAGCTACTATGTGTTCTATAGCACTTTTATCCACAGGGTTCCCATCATTATTGTTATTCTGGATTTCCTGATTTACTTTGTTTGACATCTGAATTGTAAACAATTATCAGGTACAGAATAAAATTAATACAAACACACACTTAAGCATATTGAACCAAAATCGTCGATCATTGCGACTTTTACTCTTTTCATATATATATATATATATATATACATACATATGCATCTATTACAAACTATGACTGGAATTTAAACATTAGTAACTATGCATCGATATCTATATATGTGATATATATATATATATTAGTTTATATCTATCTTAATTGATTTGATTTTTTTTTAGAAAATACACACACACACACACACATATATATATATATATATATTAGGCGACTATCTTCTTAGTACTGCATTTCCCGTTCGTCGTTCTTCCAGACGAGATTTCCCCGATTTGGCGTATCTGGTTTCCCTCCTCAATTAACTCTTCACCATAGGTGCGAATCTCTTCGAGGTTTCCCTGATTCATGAGTGGCAGTTGGGCTGGAATGGGTTCCGGGTGAGCTGGTTCGGGTTCTACGTTTGGCATGAAAAGATATGGGTTATTTAGTAATTCCTGAAATGACCAATTGTCGTTCCACCATAGATCTAAAGGGTTTGGTACTGGAATCCTTGGTATCTCATTTGGATCAAAGGCTGGGATTGGAAGTTGGTTTTCCTGGTTTTGTTTTAGATCCATGGGTTTGTTAGGGAATAATGGTAGAAGTTGTGGGTCTGCTACTTTGTTGAGATTAAGCTCTGCTTCTGTATTTCTAAACATATGAAAATCAGCTAGTTGCCTATCTAATTCTTCCTCCCATAAAGGTCTAGCTTCTGGATTTTGGGTATTTCTCTCTCTATTTACTAATTTTCGTTGTTGAAAATTTCTCATCCTTTTTCTCCTTTCTGATTTTGCTCTATTAAACCAACCTCTCTTTTTATGGGAAAAAGGTTCTTCAGGTTTAGCTTTGAAAACAAAGATATCCTTGGAATCGGCTGTATATCCTGGGGTTGGCTGGGATGTTCCTTCATCCTTTGGAGAATGAGGTAGGTGATGATAAGCATCCAAAGTACCCTGATCACTCATACTGTAAACTAGAAAATTGTCAAAATAACAACAAAATAATAATATATATATTTACATAGAGTAACACATAAGTTATTTCCTAACACAATTGGTTAAAATTTAGGTATTAAAAGAACACCTAAATGGCTTAAATCAGTGGCTCTGATACCACCTTCTGACGCAACCCCCGACCCCTACCCCTGGAGCGGGAGCAGCGAACACGATCCGGTGGTATCAGTTTTTATTAATTTGGAAGCGGAAATGAGACATCAGGATCGTAGTTAGAAAATAAATTTCAGAGTGTCAAAACACCAAACTTTTATAATAAACAAATAGGATAAAACCCATGTTTAATTTATAATATCTTTATAGGGATAAACCCTAGTTGCTGAAAATATAAACTTTTTATTTACGGAACTGTATAGCCACTTTCTTTAAGCCTTCAGTGCTCCATAGCTGGCTTCTTATACCTTCACATTAAGTTACTTGAAACGTGTTTTCAAATTATTTTATCAGCAAGAAATACTGGCGAGTACATTCCATTTTGTAAAAACACATTGTTATAACTTCACAGTATTAAGAGCGATTACAATGTTTTTATCTACCCAATCACTCATTTAGTATTTGTCATGTTGGTAGTTCCATGATTGTGGTCATATTACTATTAGCTAACTCTTTGTCCAATAACAACATTCGACTTAGTAGTGTATACAAAACCCCACATACTTGTAGTAATTGTAGAATACAAAGACTTAATCAATGTAAGTATAACTGAAAACATTTGAGGTTTTGTAAAACAAGTTGATAGAAACAGAGAATAACTCACATTGTAAACTTATGTTTTTCTACGGGCTTCCTGGTGATATTTCCTGATTATTTTCTTGAGTTTCTATCAAAAACAAACAATGCACGCGTGTTAGTAAAATAACCAAAGTCACTTTAGCCATACAACACGAGACAAAACCCCAACGAACTTAGTCAGGAAGAACCTCGACATGCGTTGGTGGGTCCTAAATCAATCGCGTAGGGTAACGATTTAGTGATCGGGGGTTAAAATATTTACAACGGGGCAGAGCTTTGTGTTTTAGGGGGTATTATAACTTGAAATTTAGACTATAGCATAGAGAGAAAAGAAATTTGTGAACGAGATTGAAGTGCTGTAGGTCTGCTCTATTTATACTAACTTTCGAAGTCCGTCAGGCCACGCGACTGCCCCAAATGGGCATGGCGTGCCACGCGAGAGTAAGCCTTGCTACGGCTTGGTTTGTTGCATTAACCCTAAACCCAACACGTTGCCGACACGTGTCGATATATGGGTGTCCGGCAAGAAAGTAGTCCGTGGCACCACGCGACAGCTCAACCTAATCCTTGCACACCACGCGACAGGTGTGTTTTTTTTATTTTTATTTTTTTAATTAAAATAAATGTTATAGGGGTCTGGTTACGTGTATACGGGGTATAATAGAGTGTTTTTGAGGGTTGTTATAATTGGTTCCCTGTAGATGGTGATGAAAGAGCCAATCTTATAGATGATCTAAAGCATTGTCTGCTTTGGTTTGGTGTTATCGCCATTGCAATGGTTCCATGGGATTGGTCATTGGTCAAAAGAAGTTTTTGTATAATCTCCAATAGATGTTTTTGACCTTCTGCAAGTGCCTGCACATTTGTGTCAATTGGAAGCTGACCATTCCCAATAAGATGTTGATACCCATGTGGATGTTTGTTTATCCTTGGCTTTTGGGGCTGTGGCATAGGTTCTACATACCCATAAGGTATCCTGTTGCACGGTGGTTACCCATAGCCTCTGGGTAGTGGGTTTTGTGGTACAACAGAGGTTTGACCTGACCTCTGTATAGGATGTTGGTGCAAATTTTGTGAGTGAGAAAGATGGTATGACTCAACTCTTTTAGGAAGTGAATGGGGATTCCTGTTAACAGGCCCGTCATCCCTTTTGAAGTTCATTTTCTTTCTTGACCTATTTTGATTTACATCATATGGTTTAAGAAAAGAACATTGATGGTAAAGTGGTTGAGTTTTCCCCAAATGGCACACCCAGGAGTAGATTCAGAGACATTGTTTGTTCGACTAATATCATAGGCTTTTAACTTGAACCAGCCTTTTACCACTTGATTTTGCTTTCCACATAAATCACACTACATTGCTGGAACCTTATCTTTCTTTTTACCCTTATCTCTCTTTTCAGAAATAGATGTTTTAACATCTATTTAAGAGTTGCTAAAAGGAATGATTTTTATCTTGGGTAGGTCAAGACCATTTGGGTTTGTAAAATCAATGGGTTTGAAATTTTCTTGAACATCACATTCATCTGGCCAAGTAGGTTTAAACTCATACTTTAGTTTTTCAGCTTGAATGGAACTTAATGGCTTTTCAAGAGTTATTTTCTTGCCAATAGATTCACTTATCTTTATTTATTCCCAAGTTGATGTCACGCGGATGTTACAGTTGATGTGATTGGTATAACTTCAACCATCTCAGAGTCAACGGAAGCTTTGGTTTCTTGTTCATACTCATATTTTCTAAAACCAACCCAAACTTCACATTGCTCTTGATATGTTTGTCTAGAAGCATCTTATAACCTTAACATGATTCAACCCGTTTTTCACATGTGATTTGTGTGGATTTCAACTCCTTTTTACAGTTTTGATATTTTCTTATTATTGATTGGAGTTGATCCTTGGTTATAGATGCTTCGTGTTTCAGACTGCTTAACTCAAGGTCTTTTTCAGCTATTCTTGTTTTAAAATCTTTTTTCAATTTTTCAAGAATAAGTTTGTAGGTCCTTTAATCCTATGGATCTTTCACATAATTGTCTATCTAACCTTGAGTGTGGAAACCTCTAGATTAGATTGTTACAAAAAATAGTAGAAACAAAATTATTTAAACTGTCTTCTGTTGATTATCCAACACAAGTGTTTACAATCAATATAAGACATAAAAATCTCTCAGCCTCTCTACTAGGTTTCTCACTCAATCTCACAGCCTCTCTCTGGGTAACTGAAATTCTCTAGATCCCCAAAACCCTAATATAAAACATGTTTATAAACTACATATTTGCATACTAGGCTTTCGACTAAATGTTGAGCAAAAATGCTGAGCCACTACAACTCTAAACAAGCTGAACAAAAATGCTGAGCTCAATACGAAATATCCAAAGACTAAACTATTAAACTATTAAGTTGTCACAGAATGTGCACCAACAGATTCCCGCTTGACAATAGTTTCATAGTGTAACTTTGTCTTCAAACATCTTGCGGTCTTTTGGTCTTTTGGTCTTTGGATAGCTTTAGCTACACACAGTTTCTGACATCAATAGACTCCCCCTTAGCTGATGCTTCTAATCTCTAAAACTTTTATTCGTTGTAGATTAGTGAACTAGCATTCTCTGGTTAAGCAAGTGAGCTCCAACTCTTCCATATCTCTCTTTGCAATGTAATAGAAGGATCCTACCATGCATCTTCACACATCTTCACTTCACTCTCAATCTGCACTTTACTTGTATTCTGCACTTCATTTTGATAACTGCATCAATCTGTTTAGAAACACAAGCAAGTAACTCGAAAAACCATTTGCCTTTTTCACATTAAAGATAAACCAATATTTATCTTAGTTTGCAAAAACAACAACTTGTCACTTCAAAATGGGAGAACTTTAAACAGAAAATCTTTTTGGTATTTCTGATATTTTTCAAAACAAACTAAACGAACTGAAAAATATTTACAAAGTATCTTTTTGTGAGAATCAAGTGCAAGAAGATCATATTAGCATAATCAAACTGTTTTCACACAATTACATAATTCTTTATATAATTTTCGTGAAAACCAGTCCAAGAGGATTACCAGTATTGTTTATCCACTTAAACATTAACACATGAACATTTCAAGTACCTTTACCTGATGATACTTTAAGGTAATATTATACTGATGTACTAGTGTGTCCCACTTCAGGACATACCCCCACGATCAAGGTATGCACAAACTTTCCTCGTAGTAGATGAGTATATCGAATTCATCCGTTATGTTTACAATGTTAGATAATTGGTGATCAGGTCAGTACTTCCGTACAACAAAAAGACAAATACCCAATGAGGGTTTGGCAAATACCAAAAATTTGTATGATTTATGCAGTTTGCACATTTGAATGACTCTCTAGGAGAGCTTCTTCAACTTCTAGGTTTTTTACAATTTTAGCTCTTTTAAGATATCTTGGTTGTGCCTAGGTCAGCATATATCTAGATGCAGCAGAAGGACAACCCTGATATCCCCGGATGAAATAACAGTATAAAGACCTAAAATGGCAGAATTTGGCAATCTATCAACGCAAGATTTAAGGTTATAAAACCATACGCCATTGATATTTTATCCACTCATACATAGTTCATTATGTTTATATCACCATGGTAAGTTGATTATTTCAAATTTCGTGCCTACTAGTACATCATATGATGAAGCTGCTATCACACTTAAGCAATTTAATTTCAGTTCCAGTGTGACAGTCTAACTCGCTGATGTACTATCATATCTTCTTTTTCCAACCATGAAAAAAAATTCAATTTTTCATTTTTTATGTGTTCCATTTTTCAATGTTTTTGGATTTTTTTAAAAACTTTTAACTTACTCCCCCTAAACACACATACTGACTAAACTCTTTTTGGCTTCGGGAAAATTCTCCCACTAAATTTTTTTTTATGGAGCAAGTTTTAAAAACATAAATTTAAACACAAACAGACTCCCACTTTAACCTGATAATAAGTTTTTCAATTTTGAAGTTTAGAATAATCATAACAATCACTAAAGTAAATAGTTAGTTACCAATTTTAACCTACTATTCACCTCAGATGCTTTACGAGAACAACCACTGTTGAATACATCAACAGTCCTTCTTGGTCATCCTGCGTACACTTAACAACTCAATTAGAATTAAGAACCCAAACCTTACTCGTTTTGGGTTGACCATAAACATCCACTTAAGATAATGGGTAAATTACACTTTTCGTTCTTTATGTTTGTACCGGATTGCAACGGATAGCCTTTAACTTCAATAATTACAGTCACAGTCCTTTTTTTGTAAAACTCATAACACCCTACGTCCTTTAGCACTAACTAAGTTAAATTTTTCAGTTAAATATGACATGTACCTTGCACATGAGGGTAGGTTAGTAATTTTACTATTATACTTAAAATATATTTACTACTATTCAATTATGACCATATCCAATAATTTCTATTATTCAATTATATTCAATCTGATCATTTGTAACCAGCATCAATATCAATGGATTCCACCCTTTGTTTTCATCATCCATCTCTCTCCTCTCTTCATCACTTCCTTATACTCACAGTACACGTTACCAGATCACCACTTCTTCAACTGTTGATCACCTTCTTCCTCCAACTTCACTGGCAGAACATTCATCGAAGACGACAACCCGCCCCTAATCCCTCCACAACCCTAACTCCGGCAACTCTGGTACACCTCCGAAAATTTCAAATCCATTTTGACATCCTCAACAGTAACAACACGGCATCGTTTTCACCTAACGGAACGTCACCATTCCATTGCGCCACCAGAGACACTAATACTCCTCCGGTTTCTAGTTCTGGCGATGACGGTGGAAGAGAACTGGTAGCGATGTCCGACGAGAAACTGTTGAGTTAGTGTGAGATGGACCGTAACAAGCGCCAGAGTGCGGTTCAGATTAGGCATATTCCTACCGGCATTGTTTCTCAGGTTAATTTTATCAATTTTATTTTGGAAATGATTGATTAGGTTTTGTTTGGATGTGTTTGTGAAGTGATTATTTAGAGTTATAGTGTTTTGTGAAGTGTTTATGGTTATTTAGGGTTAGAAGAGTTGGATTTGAAGATTTGTGTGACAGTTAGTTACTTACCTGTTTGTTGCTTGCAGCAAGTGATTGATTGTCAGATTTTGTTGTGATAACCAGTTTGAAATTGTATATCTGATACACCTTTGGTGTTAATTTGACTGGATTTTGAAGACTGAATAAAAATGTTTAAGGGGCGGTGGAGGGGTTAGGGGCGGTGGGTGTGGCTGGAGTGGTGGCAGTAGGATGTGGTGGTGGTGGCGGCAGGATGAGGTGGTGGTGGCAAGATGTGGTGGTTATGGTTTTAGGGTTAGGAAATTGGGAAAGATGGAGAGTATATGATTTTTTTTTTGTTTTTATTTATTAAAAAATTAAATAAAAACATGAATTGACCAAAATACCCTTAAGTAAATAAACTTAACTGAAAATTTTAATTTGGTTAGTACTAAAGGACGTAGAGTGTAACGGGTTTTGCAAATAAAGGACTGTGACTGTAATTATTGAAGTTAAAGGCTATCCGTTGCAATTCGGTACAAACATAAAGGACGAAAAGTGTAATTTACCCTAAGATATTTATGTCCAATATCCATCACACCCTACTGGTGTCTTGGATGTCCTCACTGTTGTTAAACATGATTTATAATTTCCACTTGACCTTTAATCGCGAGAGTTCCAATAAACTCTCAGATTTTTCGACCTTTGAAAATTATTATCTCGAAACCTTCTTCTCCCATTATCATAACCTGTACTTTGGAAAAATTTTGGATTGTTTTGAACATTTGAGTTACTAAAACCCCTATATTAGTTTTTTCTTTGAAAATTCCAATTACCAGAAGTCTGTTATAGATTTTGATATCCAAAATTTCTATTTTGAGACTGATTTGATTGACCATTAAAATGATTTATTTTTGTAGAATTGCTTCTTGGTCTATCAAATATTCCCGATGTTGAAGATTAAGGTTGAAATCAAGGTTGATTTGTCTGACAACTTGCTTTACATTCTTATTTAAATCAACCTGATTCCCATCCTTAACCTCATCAAATTTTCGCTTACCTTTCTTCAAATGATAACAACTCGCCACATGTCCTTTGTTGTGACATTTAAAACAAGATCTTTTCTTAAAAATGTTCTTTTTGTTTTTTCCCTTTTTAAATGTTTTGACCTCTTTATCTTCAGTATCCTCATCCACTTTATGAGGTGTACTATTAGATCCAATAGATTCTTTCAAAGAAACTGGAGTTTTAGGCACGTCCACAGCTATCGGATCCACTTCTTATGCAGTAGGTACAAAATTAGTTAGCTCATTTTCATTTGGTAAAAAGGAGTAGTCTTGATCCTCAGATGGTGAAGCTTTAACAAACCTCACTCCTGTCTTATCATTACTTTTTTCAAATTTTCTTGAATGTGAGTCCTGACTAACAAAGAGTTTCCAAATTTGTCCAACTTTCCATGAAGTTCAACAATTTTGGCTTGTGCATTAGCCAATTCTGTGCATTTTTCTGAAAGCTCGTTAGTCTTATCCTTCACAGTTTCACGAGCCAAATCAATGATCTATAATAGTTCATTGACTTTGCTTGTTAAACTACTCATTTCTTATTCATTTGATTTGAGTTTATTTAAACAATTTGACTCACTTTTACTCAAAAGAACATTTGACTCTTTTAGTTTTTTAATTCATCTAACAGAATTTTGTTTTGCTCCGATAGTGTGTCAACTTTACCTTGTAGTTCAGAGCAATTATGACATGTATGACTTACAGATTCTAATTGTGCATGTACCTTTGTTGTATGCTTATCTGCATCATCCATGCATGTTGTAACTTCTATGTCCTTGACTTCCATTATCTCCTCGTTAGCTTCTTTCTTCTCTTCTACCACAGCAGCTGCTTCTTCATCTGAAGCACAATATCCTACACTCTGTGTTGAAGAACTCTGGAAACGTTTTTCTGAAGCTTCCCACAGTTCTCTAGACGTCACATACTTACGGAAACTATAACTAATTTGTTGGTGCCTATGTCTGTTGACTTCGTCTTGTATCGAGTCATGTAATAAGATAGATAGACCAGGACACGTTAAACGAAAGAAACGGGAAACAGATCAGAACCAGTCACCTCGCACGAGGTGGACCAGTTCATGTGGGACGGGTTCATGCGATCTGGGTTCTCCTATAAATAGTGGGTCTTGATTCTTCATTTGTAACTTTTGGATTTCGGTAGCGAAGCTCTGCCGAAGTGTCACCAGCTCATGTAACACTATCAAATCAATACAAGTGACAGTTAAAGTGATTCTACGTGCATATCTAGCTGAAATAATATCGATACGTCTGATTCCGCCTTTCGTATTGATCGAGATCTCTTCTGAACGACTCGTTTGATCAATTCACCGATCCTACAAGTGGTATCAGAGCTCAGGAGGAAGAGTTCTTACCATTTCAGCTTGTTTTCACCCAAAAATCTGTTTTCTACTCACTTTCTACACGTTTTTCTCAAAATTAACCGTGTTTTTATGGTTAAAAAGATCTGATTTTGACATATAACACGTAAAACACTGTTTTAATCAATCTGTGAACAAATCAGAACCTAAATTAACCTAAAACCTAT
Organism: Helianthus tuberosus; assembly: GCA_030545235.1. Classification (NCBI taxonomy): domain Eukaryota; kingdom Viridiplantae; phylum Streptophyta; class Magnoliopsida; order Asterales; family Asteraceae; genus Helianthus; species Helianthus tuberosus. The sequence goes on along the minus strand of CM060363.1, from coordinate 197,381,812 downwards.
TAAAATTTGACAAAATGTTCAAATCGTTTGAAAGTGCACCAGGTCGCACGGATTGAAGTCAGTTCGCACGAGCTGAATAACCAGGTCGCGTAATACTTATTCAGTTTGCACGATTTGGAGGATCAGATCGCTTGAAATTTTACCAGGTCGTTTAATCCAGTTCGCACGAGTTGGTAACCTAGTTCGCACGAGGTGAACTGTTCAGGTCATTTGGTTTGAATCTCAGCTCGTACGAAGTGATTCCAGATCGCACGAGTTGATTTAGATCAGATCGTTTAAAAAACTCAGTTCGTTTGAAAAGTTTGTTATTGTGAACTTTCGATACCGAAACATGGATTCTGAATTCTACAACGCATTTGCTACCCCGATCACTATGGCTCAGAATGTGAACTTAGAAAATGAAATGGGCACCATGCAAAAACCGCCTAAGCTCATGAATATCGAGGAGTTTAGTGGATGGGAGGAACGTTTCGAAATTGGGTTCAAGCGAATCACTTAGAGGCGTGGGAATGTGTTGAAGAACGATATGTTAGACCGGTTGATGAATATGGAGAGATTGTTGCTATTAAAGAGTTAGATGAAAAAGAGAAGAAGAAATACAAAAGTGAAAAGATGATGATCAGTGTCTTGCAACAAGCTATTAAGGAAGATATCTTGATATTATTGCAACATAACGGAAGTGCACACTCAATGTGGAAAGCACTAAAAACGAAGTTTGTTGGAAGTTTAGACATGATCAAGAACAAAAAATCGCTTTTGAAAAAAGAATTTGATCTATTTCGTGGATTGAAAACTGAAAACACCAAAATGATTATAGAAAGATATTGCAATTTGGTGGTTAACATGAAACGATTGGATATCAAGAAAGATAGAGAAGAATGGGTTAAAAAGTTGGCCGATGCATTGCCACAAGATGTTTGGGGCACGTATCTTATGATTTTGAAGAATAATGGTGAATTTGCGAATCTATCACTGAGCAAGTTTATTGAAAAACTTGAAGTTCAAGAGATGGAACAACGGAAGATGGAGAAAATGAAGAATCCTAATGGTGAACAGGACATTGGCCTGTACTATAAAGGAAGTACGATTGATAAGACCAATATTACACCAAAGATCGAAACTGCATTTAGTACAAACAGTTCTTCTGGAGGGTCATCTCAAGGATCAAACAACAATAATGGATTCTCTTCATATCCATCATTCGATCCAAATTTTTCACAACCAATACTAAACCGCAAAGCTCATACAGCAATAATGGCCAATTAATACAATGCAACATTGCATTACATCTTCAGAATGGTCAGAATTTCTCGGAAGAGGTTGCTAAAGGTCATATGTCTTTATTGGTGACTGTATTAGAGTCTTATGAGAGTTTGGTAGCCGGAAGGATTGGTAATCCAATGTTGACCAAAGAGGATTATGATCAAATTGATGCTGAAGAGATGGAACTTATGGATATAAAGTGGTGTATGGCTAGTATGTTGAGAAGAGCTGAGAAGTTTAAACAGATCACTGGAAGAGATGATTTCCGTGATGCTGGAACTTCACCTTTAGGTTTTGATAAATCTAAAGTTACTTGTTTTTGTTGCGGGGAGAATGGGCACTTTAAGCGAGAATGCACAAATCACGAAGCAAGTGGAGCTCAAAATCCATTCTGCAACAATGATTATCATCGAAAAGCGATTTATCATCAAATTGCTTTACAGCCACATCAACAACAATCGCCACAAACTTCACATGCTAGAAAGGATTTGATCGAAGAGCCATCAAAGAAAGCTTATCTAGTTCATCAAGAAGATGAAAGAATTCCAGAAGGTTTTAATTGGGATCATTATGATCCTAACAGACCTTCAGATTCTAAAGCATTTGTTGCTCAAATCTTTGAAGATTCAACTGCCGAAGAGGAAATAGCGTATGTTTATTATGAATCTCAGCAATTCAGTCCTAAAAAGAAAGAAGAAGAACCAGTTTCAACAGAAGAGGCTTCAGAAAAAGCACCAATCTTTGATCACTCATCAGATGAAGAGAGTGACGATGACAGTGAAGAAATTCGAAAACTTGAATATTATAAAAGAGAATTTTCACCTGATAGGTATAATTTGTATTTTGCAGGTAAAATGGAAGAGATCAAAGAAAGACAAGCTGCAAAAAGGAAGAATCATAAGGCATAAATTGTTGAAGACAAGATCAAACCTGAGGAAGAAAAGCAGGTTAAAGAAATTCCAGCCATCAAGGTTGAGAAGAAAGCAGATACTGAAAAGATGCCTGAGAAGTGTGAAAACTGTGATACTATGAAAAGGCACAACAACAAATTGATTCATAACATGAACAGACTGAAAGAATCATATGATGTTTTAATCAAATCTATGAATCAATATAGCAAGTCAAGCGATGAACAAGAGATAGCAATGAAGACACTCAAAGGAGCGTTCATGACAAAACAGAAAATCATCAAACATTACATTGAGAAATGTGCTGAACTTGAACAAAAACTGGAAACTCAGAGGATACAAACTGAGAGGGTAAACAGGTTATTGAAAAGTTATTCATGTGCCTCTTACGTGATTGACAGGATTTATCCTACAGTAGAAGGCATGGAAGCGTTTGAAGAGAAGAAATCTGAAATAAAGAATACTGGTAAGAAACATAGTACCGATTATACAAAGTGTCCACCTCTGCTTGAAGAAGGATATTCTCCACGAAATCCTAATTCAGAAATAGTCAAAAAGGCTACCAATTTAAAGTGGGAATCTGAACCTTCAGATGGATTGCAAGACAACATTGATGTCACATTCACATCATCTGACACTGATCATGAGTCTGAGTTAATAAAGAAAGTGGTTGATCAGGTGTTGGATAAAGATGAGGAGTCAGATTCAAAGTCTGAATCTGAGAATTCAAGTTCATCAGTGGAAAGTTCGAAATCATCGGTCAAAAGAGTTTACAATAAAGAATTTCTGATATCAAAAAATAATTTGAATGACGAAACATTCAAAGTAGCATATACTTTGAATGACTCCGACAAATTATATTCTGATGAAGAATTTCCAATAAGAAGTGTTAAAACTGAAATGATTAACAAGGTTTTCAAATTAACAAATATTAATATTTCTGAAATAAAAGATGTAAATCTTACTGAAAAACCTAAAAAATACACTTCAAGAGTTCAACAAAGATTAAACAAGAAAAAGGGTTACAGTTCTGGTTCGGGTTATCGAAAGAAACCAAACCATAACAGTAATTTCAAAAAGAAAGGATTAGGTTTTATCCCAAAAGAAAATGAAAAATATGCTAAAGATTTTAAATCAAAAGTTGTTTTTGTATCAGGAACATCTTCTGAAGAAGAAAAAAAGAATTTGTTCAGAAAGCAGACGAACAAAGAATGCCTTGCTAAGAAGCACGAGGGAATGAAGAATGATGTTGCTCAGAAGATTGAAAGAAGAACCTGTTTTAGATGTCAAGAGGTTGGACATATTGCTTGGGATTGTCCAAAGTCCGCCAACACAAAACAGGGAGTTTCTTTTAATTCTAAACAAAAAGAAAAAGTTGTTGATAAAACTGAACCACCAACAGACAAATTCAAAGTGTTTAAAAATTCTACATTTGAAGTTGGTGAGAGTTCAACACGTTTCTACAAAAGAAAAGTGAATCTGAACAACCACAAGTGGGTTGTTAAAAAATCAAAGCCACTTTCTGGCGATGAATTTGTTTCTTCGGAAGCAAAGGAGCCACTTCATGGTGATGAATCTGACTCGTCAAAGTCAGAGGAGCCACCAGTTGAACTAAAAAAAGAAAATTCAGTTCCGCCAATGGATGACGTAAACTTTCCACCATTGCGGACTGAAAATTTTAAACAAAAAGTTGGAAAGATGGAAATTTTGAATCAATTCTATTCTGAAAAGAAAGAATTTGATGTCGAAAAGGCTTTCAATGGGAAGGTAAAACGTATTTTTGGAAAAATGGTCGATGGTAAGGCCAAAGGGGTAAAAGAATTATATGAATCCAAAAAGAATGTTCAAAAACCAAATGAAAGTGAACCAGTTACACCCAAAGCTGGTCAGGCTTGGGTGTCTGTATTCTTTGATTGAAAATCCTGACTTGCCGGAACTCCCAGGTTGGTAATTGGGGAGTAGGAATCGGCATCTTTCTTGAGAAATTTAAAATTGTCATATTATTTACAAGTGGTATTGTTGATAAGAACCTACAAGTGGTTAATCAAGGTCATTAAGTTGAACTTGATTTAACTATTCATACAAGTGGGTAACGAAAAGGAAAAGTATTTTTACAAATGATTGAAAAGAACAAAGTGATGAATGAATCCCCACAATGTGTGAAATCAACAAAACTAATTTTCTGGAAAAAACATTTTGATTAAAACAAACTTAAGTGTTTTGAAATTATAATGGGAAAATAGTTTGTTGTCAGGGGGAGTTCTGATTGTTTAAGCCAAGTGAATGGATATTTGAAGCAATTCACATCAGTTTGTCATTTTATTTGTACAGTTTATTGAAAGTAAAAGCAATTTCTTTCAAATTTTCCTGGAAAATCAAAAATTGAAACATATTTTTTATTTTAGGGGGAGTAAAAAAAATAAAATTTTGAAAATTTGAAAAATCCACAAACATCGAAAAATCAAAAATGAATTTTTTTGTGTAAAAAGAGGAAATGATAGTACATCAGTAGACAATCACAGCATGCTAAAGAATTGGAATGTTAAATATGTGATAAATGGTCTCACTGATGATATGCCAGTAGGTTTTTACACGCTTAGTAGACTGTTTTCGAGATATAAACCTAAATATCAATAGATTACTTATCTCATGGGGAACATCTCTCGGATATATGGGTAAACCACGAAATCTTGTTTGAAAGACCCCTCTTTCTGAAATATTAGGTGTCACACCCCTAAAATACCACATGCGGTAACACCGCGGGACGTGTGACGTACCAGGATCCAAGCCACCAATCACATTGAACCAATATGAAAACATTGTCAAGTTCATGTTTATTAAATTAAGAAATCATAATTGTCAAACAAGTGTATCAAATTCAGCAGAAGCAAATGACATAACAATGTTCAATGTATTCTCAAAACCAAATGTAATAGTGTTTAGGTAACATGCAAGTAATCCTCAGCGACATGACCATGACCACTCCAGCCATCCAGTTGCAAGTCCTCATCCCAAGTACCTAACGGCCTGCGAGCATGTAACAAGCGTATCAAACAACGCTGGTGAGTTCACAGTTTTTAAGAAAACGTTAGTTACCAAGTGTTTAATCCAGTTTGTTAACAAATCCAAAAGTAATGTTGATAATATCTCGATACTGAACAAGACGGCTCCTGATGTATGATTTGCCCGTTCCCTAGTGCTCCTAACCAAGCACTGGGAATGACTGGGTCATTAGTTCACACCCGTCCTCTCCGGTACGGGGTGAGGGTGCCAAACCTAAGTAGCGCTACCAACTAATACCCGTTACCTCTCCGGTAACACAAAAGATGGGACTTAAGAGTAATGAGGTGATATTATTATCCAACATGTCCAGTTTTACCCAAAAGACTTATCCCACCCCGGGATACCCACTGACTGTCCCAACCACCGGGACGCATGCTCAAGAGTAGTGAACTCACCTTGGTTTGCTCGGTCTGTATTAATTACCCGTTCCAGTTAGTTAAACCACCCTATTGTGATTATCAAACAATATCAGTTTCGGAATATGTTACTTTATATAATCACACAGTTTGCATTTCATTCACAGTCCACATCCTTATGTATATCATGCATCAGTTACAAATCACAAGTATCCACAACACAGGCTATACACTTGAACACAGTTACACATAATGCCCCTTTTAGCGAAACACCCCAGTGACGAAAACCCCTTAGGTTTCGTCGGCTCCATGGGTGACGAAACCCCCCCTAGGTTTCGTTGACTACCCTAGCGGTGAAACCCCTATGTTTCGTCGAAGCCCTAAGTGACGAATCCCTTAAGATTCGTCGAAGATATGTGCGACGAAACATCATGAGTTTCGTCGGAACAGTCTCAGAAACAACATGTAACACCTGTGCCTCCACGGCCATCAAACAAATACCAAACCAATGAAATATTGTATTTCATACTTGGGATTTGTAAAAATATGTGTATCAATTGCACATATCAATTTTTGTTCAATTCCAAACTCTAAATCGCTTTCTGGAAGGTTATACGCGCACCGATGCGTAAATATAACCAGTTTAATGCAACAAACACTCCGGAATAGTGACATAGTCTTAACATACCTTAATTAACCTTTACATAACTTAGAAATAAGTTTTGAAGGCTTTGGTATGGCAAAAACAAGCTAATTCGCTTACAGGGACTAAATATGACAAACTGCGAAAGTATGTCAATTTGAACTGTAACGAACATTCCGGAACATGACCATAAGTTAAACATACCATAAATATCCTTTATATAGCTTAGAAATAGGCTTTGAGGGGTTCGGTATGCTAAAATAAACTTTTGGGTCATTCAGGGACTAAAAGTGTCAAAAAGTGCACAAGTTTGCATTTTCGCGCATAACTTACGTTCTGAATACATCCGGACATCCAAAAATTTATGTAAGCATGAATACATTATATTTTATGGTTCGCCTTAAGAAAAATCCATTCGTCGCGTCATTTGGATCGTTTTTCGCGCTTGTGCGCATTCCGTCGTAATTAAGCGAACATCGCGATCGTACGGCCAAACGAACCGACATCCGAGATATTTTTGAACATGTTTTAAGTTCCCTATACTTTAACTTCATTTTAGAGCTTTGAAATGGGGTTAACGGGCCTTAAACGTGTCAAAAATGACCTAAATACAGTTCAGGGACCAAAAGTGTAAATCTGCCAAAGTACACCCATACGATGCGTATGGTGTTTATACCCTACGATGCGTATGGGGTGTTCTGACCAGATTCAGAGTTTTTAACAGCCTGTTTTCAGCAGATTTAACCACCACCACATGTTCTAAGTTGCTTAGTCACTAAGATAAGGAGCATATGTAGCTTCCATAAGGTTCCGACAAGTGTACGGGTTGGATCATGGCACGTTTTCCATGAAACGATCTTAACGGTTCGGGTATTCCTATAAATACCCAACCCACACAACCTCATTTTGCACAAGAATTCTGATTTGAGAGCTCTAAGTTGAAACCATTGTTTCATACCTGAGTTCTTGGATCGGGATTAGCATTCGGGGACCCTTCGTAAGTATTCTTTCGTTCTTTTCCTTATTTTTACTGCTTTTCGAGTCAGAAAGTCAAACTTTGTTTGACTTTCAGCGTTGACCAGTAATGGTCAATGCGAAGTTCGTTTGAACTTCGCAACGTGAGTGTAATCACGTTGGTTATAGTCCCTTGGGACTATGTCTACTGATTACCACGTTGTTTAGGGTCGTAGGGTAAGCGATCTAATAAATTGCTTATACCTTCGAACCCGAACCAGTTTGGTCGATCATTAGGATCCGACCAAACACATTAGGTGACCATAGTAGGTAGGGAATAACCTTCCGAGGTTATACCCTATGGTCACATCGTTTAAGTAGTTGTATGATAGGTAGTTTATATGCCTTAGGTAAATTACCAGAATACCCTTTTCATGTATAATTGGTAATTAAGCATATGTAACCTAAACTTTTGTCACATAACTGATTATGTAACATGTTTAGGCATATAACACTTGTCATAGGACTAGTTAGGCGGTCCGAACGCGTTTCACGCGAACGACGCGTTAAAGTAGCATAAGCTACCTAAACGGGTCATAATGGGTCGTAAGCAGTTAGGTTAAGTTTCATTTAGCATGTAGGCTTTGTTAAACCAAATGACACGAGTCTCTACACTCGTTTGGTTTACCAACCCTAATGCTACCCGATCTTCCGATCTAGGTCCGGTTAATTAACATAGTTACCTATATTAGGTGCCGTTTGATTCCGGGATCTCTAGCACTGTTTGGTGGTTATCTTTAGACAACTGAGCAATCTCAAGTGAGTACATAGACCCCTCTTTTACTGTTTTCCAAACTGTTTTGGGGTGGAACACATGTGCCTACTTGTTACTTTCATGCTTTCCTGTTTTCACATCATATACATGCTATGTTCGTTAGTACATTATAGTACATGATTTCATTACATTTTATGCTAGGTGTGCCCATTGTGTGCATTACTTGGTACATCGTTTTACATTTCATTTCATGCTAGGTGTGCCCACTGTGTGCATTACTTGGTATATCGTTTTACATTACATTTCATGCTAGGTGTGCCCATTGTGTGCATTACTTAGTACATTGTTTTACATGACATTTTATGCTAGGTGTGCTCATAGTGTGCATTACTTAGTACATTGTTTTACATCACATCACATCACATGCTATGTATGTTCATTTGTTGCATACTTAGTACAGATTCATTTCATCACATGCCTACATTTTGGTATGACATTTGGTTTGTTTACATGGGACAATACATTCATTAACATTAGCTACGCCGTTCGTTAGTAGGTAGTGGTACCATAGGAATTGACAACTCCCGTTCCGGACATCCCAGGGAAAGGGGACAGAAAGGAATGACCGAATTCGATGATATTTACACAGATAGACCTTTAATTTGTTTAAGGGTTTATCACCACAGTCGCAAGGCTTGGATGTATGCATTATAACAACACCGCATAAATGTTCATATTCAGTATAGCATGCATTTACACATTACATGATTGACCTTGATCATGCATTTACACATTACATGATTGACCTTGATCATGCATTTACACATTACATGATTGACCTTGATCATGCATTTACACAAGACATAATATTGATTTAAACACAGTTTTACTTCAATACTTTGCTTTTGTGCATATGGTTTAGTTGAGACATTTCACTAGCCATACATGACATTTTGACATAGACATTTGACATAGACATTTCGACATAGACATTTTAACATGATTGACATTGATCATGCATTTACACAAAACATAACGTTGATTTAAACCAAGTTTTACTTCAATACTTTGTTTTTGTGCATTTCACCTATGGTTTAGTTGATGCGTTTTCACTAGCCATACATATCATTTAGGTTACACATTACATGATTTACATTGATCATGCATTTTGACATATTATTCAATACATTGACCATTGGATTAAACATAGACATTTTACATTGATTGGTTTGGTTTGATTAAGTGATTAAGTAATGATGCGTGTGTAATGTGATACAAGCATGGTGGATACGCCGCTGGTACTTCCTATATATAAGTGTTTGTATGGTATTACATATCGTAGCGTTATTTGAATCATTTCAATTTGAGATATATAACATTTTATACAAATAACATACTTTTCACAAGACATTGTTTTACAAACAACTTATCTTATACAAACTCATTTTACATGGTTATTCATTTAACCTGACATTTATTTATACATATCATCTGATCTTATCGTTTTTCAAATGATTTACAAAACAAAGCAAATAACAAGGTTCATGACTAAACATTTTCTCAAGCATAAGTCATGAAACCTATTTTCACAAAACCTATGTATCTCACCGGCATTTTTATGCTGACGTACCATATTTTCACATGTGTTTTTCAGGAAATGAAGCATAAGATGATCAAGATACACATAGGCTGACTTGGGCTTTAGTGACAATAAAAGATGCAAGACTAGTTAATTATGTTGTATTTCCTTGTTTGTTAAGACATTGTAACACTTCTATTGAATAAAACAAAATTTCAATTGCCATGGATTTGAAACATTAATTCTGTTACAACACTCCCCGATGTTTCCGCCACGTTTTGTATGTTCCACGTGGTCGGGGTGTGACAGAAAAGATGGTATCAGAGCCCATGGTTATAGGGAATTAGGTTATTAGTAATGCTTTGACCTAGTCTATAACCTTTCTAGGACCCTAACGCGAGTTTACTTGCGTTTAGTCATAAAACAATACTGTCACCTATCCTTAGGTGACAACCACAACAAGAACATAAATTTCAAAACCGCTTTGAAAACTAATCATCTGTTCTAGGATGATTGATTACAAGGTTTTGAACCCTCTGTTATATGGTTTTGAACCCCTTTGAATTTTCAAAATCTCAGCAAAGTTTTGGGTTTTAAATAATGTGAACACATGCAAACTGGAAGGGTGAATGCCTGTATTCTGGGTTTTCTGTCTAGGCAAGCACTTCGTATACATCTCATCAGACGCGAGACCAGTTGTGCTTACCTGGGAATTCTTGGGATGAGTGTTCACTTATAGGCGAGCATGTCTTCGCGATACATTATTTTCGACCCATTTACTTTGATTTGTCACTGTGTGTCGTTTGTTGTTTTGTAGTAACAAACAAATGACCACTATCCTTGCTTTCATCAGATTTGTTTCATCTCATTCTTTTCGTCTAATTCTCTCTCTCGTTTCCTTTCATGTTCCCTCTTTCAGAATGCCTCCTCGACGCGAAAGCCAGATAGAGACTGCCGAGCTGGCAGAAATTATTGCGCAGCAGATGGCTGCTCAATTTCCAAATCTCTTTGCTCAATGGAACCAAGCCAACAATAACAACAACAACAATGTTCCATGCAAGTACAAGGATTTTAATCAGGCTAAACCACTCAAGTTTAGTGGTTCTGAAGGAGCGACTGGGCTTCTTCAGTGGTTCGAGAGCAGTGAGAATACTTTCCGCCATGTGCAGTGTCCGGATAATCGCAAAGTCGAGTTTGCTTCGAGCGTATTTCAGAAAAGGGCTTTGACATGGTGGAACGAGATTATGAGAGACAGGGGTGCAGAAGTTGCTCTTGCACAGACATGGGCTGAGCTTAGAGCCCTTATGATGAGGGAATTCTGTCCTCGTCATGAGCAGCGAGCTTTGGAGAAGGAATTTGATGATTTGAAGCAAGATAGTGGTGAGCACAGGATTTATACTGATCGGTTTGAAGAGTTGAGTCTGCTTTGTCCGACTATGGTTACCCCACTCGACAAGGCTATCGAGAGATACATCGACGGCCTACCCGACTCGGTACAAGACATCCTTACTGGTAGTAACCCTGCCACACTTCGTCAGGCAATCGAGTTATCAGCAACGCTGACTGAGTCGCAGATCAGGAAGAACAAGTTACACCGGAAGGGTGACAAGGGCAAGAAACAGTTGGCTGACAAGGGGGATAGCAAGAAGGGTCAAAACAAGAATGGAAAGGACGCTGGTTCTTCGAAGAGGGCAAAGAAGCATAAGGCTTCCCAAAACTATGCTGTCACTGCCCAAGCTAACCAGGCAGCTCCCAACCAACCCGCACAGCCTCCAGCGAAGAAACCCTATTCAGGGAATGCACCGTTGTGCAATAGATGCAACAGTCACCACCAGCCGCAACTTCCATGCCGTTTCTGTACTAACTGTGGGAAGTCAGGCCATCTTGCCAATTTTTGTCGGTCTGCTCAGAATCCCGCGGTTCAGAACCCGGCTCGACAAGTTGCTCAGCCTCTTGCTCAGCAACAGGGTCAAGCTGCACGACCACACTACCCACCTGGTGCCTGTTACAATTGTGGGGATCTGACCCACTACAGAAACCAATGCCCAAAGCTAGCTAATGCAAATCCGACCCACGGATGAGCATTTAGTTGAACAAAGGATGTTGCTGTCTTATGCCTTTGTTTCTTTTGTTTTCGTGTATTGTGAAACAATATGTCTCGTTCATAAATAAAAGTTGTTGTTCACAATTCTGATATACAAGTATAATTACATGCGTGTATGACTTTTCCTATGATACCTACATCAAAGAACTATGTACCTTACAAACTACTCTTGTGATTTCTCTCTTTCAAATGATTGCTCATGATTCCCTCGAAAATTTTAAGTACTCGTTTCACTCTAAGAAACAAAGTACAGAAAATTAAGTGACATTATGAGTAATCGTACTTTTCGCACATCTGTGCTTTTAAATCCTTGGTTAGATACCTAAGGGTATTTTCAAATCTCATACCCATTACGTTTTGATTTTTCAACATACACAGTACCAGTATTTCAAAAACAATCTTCGTGATCTCAAAACATTTCATATAGTTTGAAAACAATTTTTCTAGATGCATTGTCTATGTTATTTCAAAAACATTGGCCATGTTATCAAAACCAACCTTTCTAATTTCAAAATATTTCATATAGTCTGAAGACAATATTAACACAATACATTTTCTGATCAAGTGCATGATTTCGAAAAGCACCATTCATGTCTTTCAAAAACCTTATACATAATTTCAAAATTCATCTCGCATGATTTTAAAACATTTTTGTAAATATATCTATCTAATACACCTACTTTATTTCAAAATATTATATATAAGGTTTCAAAAACAATTTTTTTCCCATGCATAGTTTTCCAAATATATTTTCCTCACACATTTACTTAACCTTCAAATTCTGCTTCATATGTCGCCTTGACATATCTAGCATCTCAACCTCATAAGCATTTTACTTCATGTTTTGACTTAAGCACATCACGTGCAAGAATTCAAAGCATCTTCAACTTCTAAAATCCATATGGGATCTTTTTATCTCCATAATTAGACCCTTGTGGATGATCATCATATTCAAATCAGAGTCCTTAATTGGATTCCTTATGTACCTTAATTCGAACATTTCGGTTATTTATAATTGAAATCGAATTTTCTCTTCAAAAATCTTTCTATCTTTATAGTTAGATTCTTGATAACGTTTAAAGTACTAAATGAAATCCACTGAATGGATTCCTAGTGTGCTTTAAATGCATGTACGCAAGTAACAAGACAAATTAACAAACAATTTTGTGGTTATGTGACTATGTATTTACATATTTTGTGTTTTCATTTATACATTTTTGTGTTTTTGGTATACTCTGGATATTCGTTATCCAAATCCTCGTAGAATCTTTCATATCTTCATATGAGGGATTCATAGTAGGATATTCAAAAGGTACTACCTTAAATCCTTAATGGGCTTCTATGTAATAGTTAAGACCCTTGGATTATATTGTACCGCTCCATGATTCATAAGAGACCCTTTAGTGGTCTAATAAAAAAGATTGATTCACAATTTGGTTAAAGAACGACATTTAGTGATGTAGCTGGACAGACTCCTTGATAGTCTATTTAGATCATTTATTGATTTAATTAAAAGGACTCTATGGCGGTCTAGTCACACTCATCACAGGATTGTTCATTTGGTTTTCCCCTGCACATTATAAAATAGACTGTGTAAACTGTGCAAGGAATTGTCTGATTATGGACGCGTACATAATTATGAGATTCGGTGCACGGTAACCACAGTAAGATTTATTATGTGTAAGAACCGATAGTGACAACAATAACGAAATGAGAACGATGTAATGGAGGTACGGTGGACGCACCAATGACGCTTTATATACTTGTATATAAGTGTCCCTCTTACATTGCAAACATAATGTTATTAAGGTTACTAGAAGTTCAAGAACCTTAACCAATGTTGTTCGATCTTTTCAACTTCATGTTTTAAACTCTCACAAGTTTCCTCTAAAATAAATTTCGGGACGAAATTTCCTAAAGTAGGGGAGACTGTAACACCTGTGCCTCCACGGCCATCAAACAAATACCAAACCAATGAAATATTGTATTTCATACTTGGGATTTGTAAAAATATGTGTATCAATTGCACATATCAATTTTTGTTCAATTCCAAACTCTAAATCGCTTTCTGGAAGGTTATACGCGCACCGATGCGTAAATATAACCAGTTTAATGCAACAAACACTCCGGAATAGTGACATAGTCTTAACATACCTTAATTAACCTTTACATAACTTAGAAATAAGTTTTGAAGGCTTTGGTATGGCAAAAACAAGCTAATTCGCTTACAGGGACTAAATATGACAAACTGCGAAAGTATGTCAATTTGAACTGTAACGAACATTCCGGAACATGACCATAAGTTAAACATACCATAAATATCCTTTATATAGCTTAGAAATAGGCTTTGAGGGGTTCGGTATGCTAAAATAAACTTTTGGGTCATTCAGGGACTAAAAGTGTCAAAAAGTGCACAAGTTTGCATTTTCGCGCATAACTTACGTTCTGAATACATCCGGACATCCAAAAATTTATGTAAGCATGACTACATTATATTTTATGGTTCGCCTTAAGAAAAATCCATTCGTCGCGTCATTTGGATCGTTTTTCGCGCTTGTGCGCATTCCGTCGTAATTAAGCGAACATCGCGATCGTACGGCCAAACGAACCGACATCCGAGATATTTTTGAACATGTTTTAAGTTCCCTATACTTTAACTTCATTTTAGAGCTTTGAAATGGGGTTAACGGGCCTTAAACGTGTCAAAAATGACCTAAATACAGTTCAGGGACCAAAAGTGTAAATCTGCCAAAGTACACCCATACGATGCGTATGGTGTTTATACCCTACGATGCGTATGGGGTGTTCTGACCAGATTCAGAGTTTTTAACAGCCTGTTTTCAGCAAATTTAACCACCACCACATGTTCTAAGTTGCTTAGTCACTAAGATAAGGAGCATATGTAGCTTCTATAAGGTTCCGACAAGTGTACGGGTTGGATCATGGCACGTTTTCCATGAAACGATCTTAACGGTTCGGGTATTCCTATAAATACCCAACCCACACAACCTCATTTTGCACAAGAATTCTGATTTGAGAGCTCTAAGTTGAAACCATTGTTTCATACCTGAGTTCTTGGATCGGGATTAGCATTCGGGGACCCTTCGTAAGTATTCTTTCGTTCTTTTCCTTATTTTTACTGCTTTTCGAGTCAGAAAGTCAAACTTTGTTTGACTTTCAGCGTTGACCAGTAATGGTCAATGCGAAGTTCGTTTGAACTTCGCAACGTGAGTGTAATCACGTTGGTTATAGTCCCTTGGGACTATGCCTACTGATTACCACGTTGTTTAGGGTCGTAGGGTAAGCGATCTAATAAATCGCTTATACCTTCGAACCCGACCCAGTTTGGTCGATCATTAGGATCCGACCAAACACATTAGGTGACCATAGTAGGTAGGGAATAACCTTCCGAGGTTATACCCTATGGTCACATCGTTTAAGTAGTTGTATGATAGGTAGTTTATATGCCTTAGGTAAATTACCAGAATACCCTTTTCATGTATAATTGGTAATTAAGCATATGTAACCTAAACTTTTGTCACATAACTGATTATGTAACATGTTTAGGCATATAACACTTGTCATAGGACTAGTTAGGCGGTCCGAACGCGTTTCACGCGAACGACGCGTTAAAGTAGCATAAGCTACCTAAACGGGTCATAATGGGTCGTAAGCAGTTAGGTTAAGTTTCATTTAGCATGTAGGCTTTGTTAAACCAAATGACACGAGTCTCTACACTCGTTTGGTTTACCAACCCTAATGCTACCCGATCTTCCGATCTAGGTCCGGTTAATTAACATAGTTACCTATATTAGGTGCCGTTTGATTCCGGGATCTCTAGCACTGTTTGGTGGTTATCTTTAGACAACTGAGCAATCTCAAGTGAGTACATAGACCCCTCTTTTACTGTTTTCCAAACTGTTTTGGGGTGGAACACATGTGCCTACTTGTTACTTTCATGCTTTCCTGTTTTCACATCATATACATGCTATGTTCGTTAGTACATTATAGTACATGATTTCATTACATTTTATGCTAGGTGTGCCCATTGTGTGCATTACTTGGTACATCGTTTTACATTTCATTTCATGCTAGGTGTGCCCACTGTGTGCATTACTTGGTATATCGTTTTACATTACATTTCATGCTAGGTGTGCCCATTGTGTGCATTACTTAGTACATTGTTTTACATGACATTTTATGCTAGGTGTGCCCATAGTGTGCATTACTTAGTACATTGTTTTACATCACATCACATCACATGCTATGTATGTTCATTTGTTGCATACTTAGTACAGATTCATTTCATCACATGCCTACATTTTGGTATGACATTTGGTTTGTTTACATGGGACAATACATTCATTAACATTAGCTACGCCGTTCGTTAGTAGGTAGTGGTACCATAGGAATTGACAACTCCCGTTCCGGACATCCCAGGGAAAGGGGACAGAAAGGAATGACCGAATTCGATGATATTTACACAGATAGACCTTTAATTTGTTTAAGGGTTTATCACCACAGTCGCAAGGCTTGGATGTATGCATTATAACAACACCGCATAAATGTTCATATTCAGTATAGCATGCATTTACACATTACATGATTGACCTTGATCATGCATTTACACATTACATGATTGACCTTGATCATGCATTTACACATTACATGATTGACCTTGATCATGCATTTACACAAGACATAATATTGATTTAAACACAGTTTTACTTCAATACTTTGCTTTTGTGCATATGGTTTAGTTGAGACATTTCACTAGCCATACATGACATTTTGACATAGACATTTGACATAGACATTTCGACATAGACATTTTAACATGATTGACATTGATCATGCATTTACACAAAACATAACGTTGATTTAAACCAAGTTTTACTTCAATACTTTGTTTTTGTGCATTTCACCTATGGTTTAGTTGATGCGTTTTCACTAGCCATACATATCATTTAGGTTACACATTACATGATTTACATTGATCATGCATTTTGACATATTATTCAATACATTGACCATTGGATTAAACATAGACATTTTACATTGATTGGTTTGGTTTGATTAAGTGATTAAGTAATGATGCGTGTGTAATGTGATACAAGCATGGTGGATACGCCGCTGGTACTTCCTATATATAAGTGTTTGTATGGTATTACATATCGTAGCGTTATTTGAATCATTTCAATTTGAGATATATAACATTTTATACAAATAACATACTTTTCACAAGACATTGTTTTACAAACAACTTATCTTATACAAACTCATTTTACATGGTTATTCATTTAACCTGACATTTATTTATACATATCATCTGATCTTATCGTTTTTCAAATGATTTACAAAACAAAGCAAATAACAAGGTTCATGACTAAACATTTTCTCAAGCATAAGTCATGAAACCTATTTTCACAAAACCTATGTATCTCACCGGCATTTTTATGCTGACGTACCATATTTTCACATGTGTTTTTCAGGAAATGAAGCATAAGATGATCAAGATACACATAGGCTGACTTGGGCTTTAGTGACAATAAAAGATGCAAGACTAGTTAATTATGTTGTATTTCCTTGTTTGTTAAGACATTGTAACACTTCTATTGAATAAAACAAAATTTCAATTGCCATGGATTTGAAACATTAATTCTGTTACAACACTCCCCGATGTTTCCGCCACGTTTTGTATGTTCCACGTGGTCGGGGTGTAACACAACATGTGCACAGTTATTACGTAACTTACGAATCAAACAGCGGTTACCACATCTAACCTAGCAACCTTAATCAGCATTCACAGTTTCAACGTGATCTTTAATCAAATGTAGCAGTCCTAATCATTGTTCATCAACAAAACTATCAGAACTTAATAATAACATTTCATTCGTACACAAATCGGTTTATCGGTTTCATGGTTCTCACTTATTAAATCATCAATCATCAATCATCAATCATCATATGAACAAGCACATAACAGTTTCATCGGATTAGATCATCGATCATCACATGAAAAGACACATCACAGTTTCATCGAATTAGATCATCAATCATCATATGAACAAACACATAACAGTTTCGCAATGTTTATATAAACCCTAATCAAACACATAACATCAACACATCCAGATCAAATCAACCAGTAGGGTTATACGCTAACCGTGATGTTGCAAAGCTTAAGTGAATCGGGATGGAAAAGAATGCCTCGTGGTTTCCTTCTGCCGTCGCACAGAGTGAGAGAGAGTTCTAGGGATTCTAAAATGTGTTTACGTAACTGACCAGTAGGTTTTATAACATCACAGAAGTTGGGTCGGCGTAACCCTCTTGGGCCGAAGCGCATTCCCGACGAAACCCCACTCTAGACGAAACCCCACAGGTTTCGTTATGATGACAGTGGCGAAACTCCCAAGTTTCGTCACCTAAGGTTTCATCGAACAAGATCTTGGCGAAACTCCTAGGTTTCGTCGAGTGGCCATGCATTGTGTTATAACTTTAACCATTTAACAATTTATAGATTTCTAACAATTAATCAAACAGTATACCAGCAATTAACCAATCAGTAAAAACAGTTTATACATCATCTAACAAGGTGCACATAATACAGTATAACGGATCATGAAAACACAACTATGAGACAAGCAACGTGTCGGGAAAGACCTTGGAAAGTTGGGTTGTGTCACACCCCGACCACGTAAAACAACAAAACGTGGCGGAAACGTCGGGGAGTGTTGTAACAGAATCAATTGTTTCACAACCATGGAAATTAAAGTTACGTTTTATTTATCAAACAAAAGAGTTACATTGTCTTAAACAAGAAACAAAGAGTACATAACATAATTTAACTAGTTCTTGCTTCGTTTTAAGTCACTAAGGCACAAGTCCGCCTAAGTGTGTCTCGATCATCCTATGCAACAGCTCCTGAAAACACATGTGAAAATAGGTACATCAGCATAAAAATGCTTGTGAGATACATAGGTTTTGTGAAAATAGGATTCATGACTTGAGTTTAAGGAAACTGTTTAATAAAAAGTTCTTATGAATCTTGTTGAGTGTTTTCTTTCATAAATCATTTGAAAAGCGTTGACTAAATCAGATGATATATATATATACAAGAATAAGGTATGGTTAAGTAAATAACCAAGTAAAATGAGTTTGTATAAATTAAGTTATTTGTAAAACGATGTTTATGTGAAAATGTGTTGTAAGTGTAATATGTCTAAACTAAAATGGTTTAAATAACGCTACGATATGTAATACCATAAAAGCACTTATATATAGGAAGTACCAGCGGCGTATCCACCATGTTTTTATCGTATTACACGTCGCTTCGTTATATAAATCACTTACCCAAACAAACCACCAAGATCTAATGTTTAACAATTGTAGAAAAGTTTATGTATGGTTAAATGTTTATTGTCAAATGTAAATCATGTAAGGTTTAAACAACGTTATGTATGGTAAGTAAAATGAGACTACTTAAACCATAAGTAAAAATGTACAAAACAAGTTATTTTGAATAATCAAAAGTCATGTTTTGCAAAATAACTGCATGTTTTACTGATACAAACACTTATGCGGTAAGTTAAACGTCTACATCCAAGCCTTGAGACAGTAGGATAAACCTTAGAACAAATCAAAGGTTATCAAAAATGTTTTCGGATTCAGTCATTCCTTACATCCAAACAAACCCGGGATGTCAGGAATAGGAGTTGTCAAGTCCTATGGTACCACTACCTACTACCGAGCGGCATGATCGGTGTTAATGAATGTATTAGTTTCGTTAAACAACCAAATGTTATACCAAATGTAAACATGTGATGTGAAAACAATGCACTAAGTATGCTAAAAGAACATACATAGCGTGAAATGTAAAACAATGTGTCCATATGCTGAGTAAACATATGCAACAAAAGTATAAATGATAATCAACGTGCTAGCATGCTAAGTGAACATACATAGCAAAACATGTATGAAATCATGTACTATATGTGTACTAATGAACATAACAAGCATATGATATGAAAACATGGAAAGCACGAAAGTAACAAGTAGGCACATGTGTTTCACCCCAAAATAGTTTGAAAACAGTAGAAGAGGGGTCTATGTACTCACTTGAGATTGCCTAGAAGTCCTTGAGTAACAACCAAGCAATGCTAGAGATCACGGAAATCAAACGGCACCTAATATAGGTAACTATGTTAATAAACCGGACCTAAATCGGAGGATCAGATAGAATGAGGGTTTGTAAACCAAACGAGTATGGAAACTCATGTAATATGGTTTAACAAAGCCTACATACTAAAATGAAACCTAACCTAAGTGCTTACGACCCATTACGACCCGTTTAGGTAGCTTATGCTACTTTAACGCGTCGTTCACGTAAAACGCGTTCGGAACGCCTAACTAGTCCTATGATAAGTAAAATATGCCTTAACATGTCTAATATTTTTGCCAAATCAGTTTAGATACCAAAAATTATGTTACATATGTTTAAAAATGAATTTTTGCGTAAAAAGGGCATTTTGGTAATTTACCTAAGGCATATATACTACCTATCATACAACTAACTAAACGTCGTGACCATAAGGTATAACCTCGGAAGGTTATCCCCTATACAACTATGGTCACCTAATGTATTTGGTCAGATCCTAAAGATCGATCAAACGGGTCAGGTTCGAAAGTATAAGCGATTGTTTAGATCGCTTACCTTACGACCCTATATAAGCACTAAACTAAAAGTGACGAGCTAAGCATGTTAAAACATGCTTACCTAAGTTAGAAAACAAGTTTGGTATCAAAACAAATGGTTTTGATACCTAAAAGTAGTTTGGTTACAAAATACGCAAGAATACGCATTTTGGCCGAAACTACGACTCGTCACTGAGCCTAGATAACGTGGTAATCAGTAGGCATAGTCACAAGGTACTATAGCCATCGTGATTACGCTCACGTTGCGAAGTTTAACCGAACTTCGTGTTGACCATAAACTGGTCAACGCAGAAAACGTTAAAAGAATGAAAGAGGACTTACAACGGGTCCAAGAACGGAAGTTTTGATCCGAATATTCTCAGGTATGAAGTGATAAACACATCAACTTAGAGAACAAATTCAGATTCAAAGGTGTGGGTTTTGAGTTGTGAACTTGAGGGGTATTTATAGATTTCGTAGAGCCGTTAAGATCGTTCCTCGTTATCCGAGCTTCAATCTAGGCCGTACACATCAAGCCCATGGTTTTGTAAAACCATTGGAGCCCCTAGTATTGCCCAAAACCATGTGCAAGTGAGATTAAAGGTGGGCAACGGCTGGATCAAGCTGGAAAACACTTTCTTCTGATTTGGTGCAGCCTTACGGACCGTATGGTCCTCCCCTTACGGACCGTATGCTGGTCTGCAGACCAGCAACTTTCAAAGTTGACAGTTTTGGTCCCTGTGCGCGTATGGTCGTGTTTTGGCACTTCTAACACCCGTCAAACCCATTTTTAAGCTCTATAAGGATGTTAAAGCATAAGGAACATGAAACATGCCAAAAAATATGTCGTATGTCGGTTCATTTGTTCGTACGATCGCGTTGTTCGATAAATTACGATGGAATGCGCATGAACGCGAAAAACTATCCAAATTGCGCGACGAATGGATTTTTGACAAGCCAATCACTAAAACATAATATTTTAATGATTACATAAATTTTTGGATGTCCGGATGTATTCAGAATGTATGTTATGCGCGAAAATGCAAACTTGTGCACTTTTTGACGCTTTTAGTCCCTGAACGACCCAAAAGTTTATTTTAGCACACCGAACCCCTCAAAGCCTATTTCTAAGCTATGTAAAGGATATTTATGGTATGTTTAACTTATGGTCATGTTCTGGAATGTCTGTTCCAGTACGAATCGTCATACTTTCGCAGTTTGTCGAATTTAGTCCCTGTAAGCGATTAAACTTGATTTTGCCATACCAAAGCCTTCAAAACTTATTCCTAAGTTATGTAAAGCTTATTTAAGGTATGTTAAGTATATATTGATGTTCCGGAGTATTTTTCGCGTTAAACTGATTACGTTTACGCACCAGTTTGCGTATAATTCTCTAGAAAGCGATGTAGAGTTTGAAATTGAACAAAGGTCAAAACATGAAAGATGTTAAACATAAACAGACAAACATTGGGATTAAATAACATTGTTTTATTGATAACTGAACTTTTTACAATGATTACAAACACAGGTGTCACAGGTTGTCACATTATCCCCAACTTGAAATAAATTTCATCCCGAAATTTGACAAGTATCTCAAAACAGCAAGACGGTAACTCAGGATGACTGTGGGTTTTCCGCGGGTACCACATCATCCCCAACTTGAATGGGAATTTCGTCCCGAAATTCACTAGTTGTGGCAGACTTAGCCTTGTCTGACTTGGACTTGTCGTCAGGAAACAAATGTGGGTGCTTAAGTTTCATCTGATCTTCACGTTCCCACGTGAACTCCGGTCCACGTCTTGAGTTCCAATGAACTCTCACAATTGGAATCCAACTATGCTTGCGAATCTTAACTTCCCGATCCATAATCTCTATTGGTTCTTCGACGAACTGCAACTTGTCGTCAATCTTCAACTCTTGAAACGGTACGACCAGTGTTTCATCAAACAAACACTTCTTTAATTATGACACATGGAACACATCATGGACGTTACCCAACTCAGCAGGTAACTCTAACCTGTAGGCCACCTTACCAATTCGCTCCAGAATTCTGAATGGCCCAACATAATGAGGGTTAAGCTTGCCATGTTTTCCAAAACGCACCACACCCTTCCAGGGTGAGACCTTCAACATAACACGATCATTGACTTCAAACTCCAAGGGTTATCTACGCTCATCGGCATAACTTTTCTGGCGATCACGCGCTGCCGCCATACGATTCCCGATCTGAACAATTTTCTCAGAGGTTTCAAGTATAAGTTCTGGTCCTGTGATCTGACTGTCACCTACCTCAGCCCAACAAAGAGGTGAACGACTCTTTCGTCCGTACAATGCTTCGAATGGGGCTGCCTTAATACTGGTATGGTAACTATTGTTGTAGGAGAACTCTATCAAAGGCAAGTGTTTCTCCCAACCCTTGCCAAAGTCAATCATGCACGCCCGTAACATATCTTCTAGTGTCTGGATGGTTCGTTCACTTTGACCATCCGTCTGTGGGTGATAAGCAGTACTCATGTCGAGGCGTGATCCGAACAATTTGTGCATCGACTCCCACAAATCCGAAATGAAACGTGGGTCACGATCAGAGATAATTGAGGTCGGCACCCCGTGCCTAGAAACCACTTCCTTAAGATAGACAGCAGCTAGTTGTGAGAACTTATCCATTTCCTTGATCGCTAGAAAGTGCACAGATTTCGTGAGGCGGTCAACGATCACCCAGATGGTATCGTTTCCGTTTTGTGTTCTCGGCAACCCGGTGATAAAATCCATAGCAATTTGTTCCCATTTCCACATGGGTATCTCTGGTTGTTGAAGTAAGCCCGACGGTTTCTGATATTCCAGTTTAACTTTCGAGCAGGTCAAGCACTTACTCACATAAGTCGCGATGTGAGCTTTCATCTTTAGCCACCAATACATGACTTTGAGGTCTTGATACATCTTATCCGAACCTGGATGAACAGAGTATCGAGACTTGTGTGCTTCGTCCATCACAAGCTCTCTGAGGTTACCAAACAAAGGAATCCATATCCGGTCCATGCAACAGAGAATACCGTCAGCTCTCTCTACCATTCGCTTTTCCATGCCCCGTAAATACTCAGCTTCATAGTTTTCCTCTTTCAACGTTTCAGTTTGAGCAACACGGATCTGATTAGGTAAATTCGAGTGAATTGTAAGCTGTAAAGCGCGAACGCGTTTGGGTTTCTTTAAGTCCCGTTTAACCGGATCTTTCAATGATATCAAACAACCTATTGATTGTGCGGAATCCAATCAATGGGTGATTCAAGAATCAAAACGAAAATAACAAGAACACCGAAATCACTTTTAAACTTGCACACGATTCTATTACTATGAACTAGCAAAATCGTCTGGTACAAGCTCACCACTACCAATCGATCGTCTCCCTCTCTAGAGAAATTGTAACAATGAGGTTCAAACCTAAAAACAAGTTAAAAACTTGTTTATATACTAACTCAAGCCCAATTCCCTACATGGGCTCCCCTTGGGCCTGCTTGGCCCACATGGCCTAAAGTTTAGCCCAAGTGACCTATAAAGGTCCAAAACCTAATATAACTAACCCGGTAAAGCCCAGTTCGTAACCATAACCCGTTATTGTTAATTTGATGCATCAGTCTCACACTTTAGGGCCTAACAATCTCCCCCTAGACTGATGCCATCAAATTGTCTTCATAACATGAAATCAGCAACGTCTTCAACGAAGTCTATGGATGTCGCTATGCTGCAGAAGTTGTGGAAGTTCTTGACTTCTGAACTCTCAGCACTGGGTCTCTTTCTTCAAATCTTGTGGTTAGCTTCATATAAGGATCATGATCAGCATCTTCTTGAAAGTCTTTGTTAAAAAGAATGTGAGAGGAGGATTCTCAGCAGCTCTTTTCTTCTTCAATATTTGTCTTTCAAGCAGGTTCACGGTACTTCTTCAAATGCACTTTCATTGTCAGACGGCGTTTCGTATCCGGTTCTTCTGACTCAAGTACACATCTTGTTGTGGTGCTGCTTCAGGCTTCTTCAGCAACTAACAACATCTCAGTCTTCATCAATCCCTGTTCTTAATTGAAATCAAGTTCTGCACATGCTCACAAACTCATAAGAAAACATTTCTTATGCAACAGGGAGAGTACCATATGAACACTAGGTACATCCAAGTAATTGTACTCGGATTTCACAGTTTAAACTCTTTCAACTTTTTATGATCAGTCAAATCTTCAAGAACGGTTACATTTTTAATTTTAAGAAAAACAAATAAGCATTCTATTTTTGGATTTTTTTTTTTTTTTTATAGAAAAACAAGACACTATTTTTGTATTTTTTTTTTTACTTTAAGAACTAAAAGCAAATAAAAACTCAAAATATAAACAACTACCATAATATACAATTACAATTGCAATGGGATCAAAATTCGTTCTCAAGCAGACTAAGGAATACTTTTCAGTACGAGCCTAATCAAACTGGTCTATGCGATTGCCAATATGTTTGTCCACTTAAACTTTAACGCTCAACTTTCAATTTTTCAACTTTGTGATATGCTTTAGGTAATATTATACTATTATACCCGTGTGTCCCATTCCAAGGCATACTCCCGCGATCAAGGTAAGCACAACGATTCATTGTAGCAGGTGAGTATACTGATGTCATCCTTCAAGATATCCTGACTGTATCTAGGTCTGCATATAATCTGTTTTATCATGTTTTGATTTCTTAATAATGAACACCCAAATAAATACTAATCAAATCCTGGAAATATAAACAGCACACTCTATCATGCAAGTATCTTCCCTACCACATATTTCCCAAGTCCAATCCAGATTTCTGAAATCTTAACTGGGAATAGATTGAGAAGAGAACATAATAGATCTTAAGCAGAGATGGTATAATATACAGATCAAATGAGTTTTTCTCAGTTTGATATAGGTTTCTTGGGTTTCTTTTGGGCACTTGAGGGCCTCATTCGGGTGTTTAATTGATCTATAGCGCGACAACGTACAGCTAGGTCAGCATGTATCTGGATGCAGCAGAAGCTGACGTTGCCTAGCACCTCCAGGTCTTTGCTTCCGCAAAACAGAGGAGATACACGACTTTTTCAGAGAAGATTTCAGAGTCAGATCAAAATTGTGTGTATCGGGACATCATACAAACATTCAAATAGAAATGAGCTAATTCCAAGTGATTTTCTTTCCTGAGGTCATGTACTAATTTAGTTCTAAACAGAACAGCCAATGTTTCCAGTCTTTAAGGATAGAGCCTACCAACACATTGTGCTAAAGTCAAACTGTTTTGATACTAGTCTTACATGAGTCAGCCCTTCACCATAATGTGAAAATTCATTTACAGAAGGACAGCCAAGATATCCCCGGATGATTCAACAACATAAAGACCCGAAACCTCAGACGTTGGCTATCTATCAACACAAGATTTAAGACCATAAAATCATACGCCGTTGGTATGTTACCCACATGGTACATAGTTCGTTATGTTTATATCACTTAGTATCTTTTATCATTTTGAGCGTCAAAGCCTATCGACATATCGCAGTAGATCCTAGTCTTTTCAGCTATGACACCTTACATGTGTTAGCCAAACCCTTTAACACGAACATGGATTTCACTTCCCATATCATGCAATTTTCTTTTTGGTTTTTTCATTTTTCTAATGTTTTTGTATTTTTCTCATTTTCTCCCCCTAAAACAATACATATTTACAGCAAACTCTTTTTGTATTTTCTGAGTTTTCTCCCCCTAAACTATATATCTAGCTATATGTTCCTTCCCCCCCCCCTCCCTAAATTTGTGCATAAATCTTGTATTTTTGCGCAAATTTACCATTTACTAGAGAAAGGACACATTATATACAAATTAATGAACTAAGAAAGAGAGAAAATATTTTTGCTTAACCGTTCTGTCATTAGATTGAAGACTAATCAAATTCAATTCAAAGTACTGAATTTAAACGGTACCTTTTGCTGATCTTTTCTTACTTCTCTAATCTCCTCCAAAGGAAACATATCATCTGTAAAAAAAAATTTGAACTTTTTGCAACAGTGAAATGTTACCCGTTTTTATCTCCGGAACAACTGTTATCAACATTCCAGAGATTGTCAACAGCTCCTCCTTAGTTGTTCCTGAAAATTTAAGGAGATTAGTAAGACATTGGTACCCGAGCCATCGTGGTCCTGGGTTTTCCTGAAGCATCAAAATAAGACACTTCCTTTAGACACAAGTCCCCTTTCGTTTCAAGAATTGGAGATGCAGCTGCCTTTTGTTTTGCTCTCCAAATTTGTTTAGGCTTTTCTAGTTTCTTAGATGCCTTTGGCAAAACAGTTGGCTTATCAACCTTGTTATTTTTCGAAATTTGTGTAGGTTTCAAAGCTTGTTTTATTTTTGCTTTAGCAGCATTCCAATCCCCATCAGAAGATTTAACCTTGGGATTCACATTCTTCATTGCCTTAGTTGAAGATACCTTCATTGGCTTAGAATGATAGTTATCCTTTGGTGTAACTCTCTGATTTTGCACATGATAGGGTATATAGGGACGATGTGTGCAGTTTCGAGCAATGTGACCAATAATGCCGCAATTGAAGCATGTTTGTCTCTTCATGTAGAAAGTATTCTGATCAGCTGGATTTGCTCTTGCAGGCCCTGAAGGACGAACCGGTCCTTTCTGTGCTTGTTTGTGTTGCACATTTCCCGCAGACGAAGATGAATTGGGATGTCTGTACTTGTCATTTACAGGGGCCTTCTGTGGTGGAGATTTCTTTTGATTCTTCTTGCTTTGCTTAGACTGCAAGTCTTGTTCAGAAATCTCACCAGTCTTTCCGAAAGCTTTGTTAGCACAGTCAAATGCATATTTATCACATTTGCCATTACTGACTGGCTTAACAAAAGCATTTTTCACATCATGGGCCTTTTGAGGACTATTGCTGCCCGTTGAGGACTGTGGAGAGCCTGCTTGTCTTTGATGTTTAGGCTTCTTCTTTCCGCGTCCTTTACTTGCTTGTTTCGGCTCTTTTTGCTTGATCTGAACCTTTTCATCACTAACAGAAGGTTCAGATTGTTCAGCTTGTGCACTTGGAGCCTTGTTCACATCAGTTTTCACTTCATCAGCTTTGGTAGGATCCGATAGTTTTGGGTTATTGGATGAAACACCAGAAACTTCAGCAGAAACTTCAGACGAATTTTCGGCACAAGATGGTTCTGCACGTAACACCTTTGAGCTGAATCCACTAGAATTAACTGTTTCCAATTTCTCAGAATCAGTTACTTCAGATGATTGACATTTGGAATCAGATGGTTCAGCTGGCTCATTCATTTCATTTGCCGATACAGTCTCTGTTATGCAAGCATCAACGTTTTCGCCCAAACCATCAGGCCTGAAATTAATCATAGAGTGAAAAAATGAGCCAAAAATGTCACACACATGACAATTTGATGCTTGTTCATCTCCAACGACACCTTCAACTTTAACTTCATCTGCAGAGGAAGACAAAGCATTAGGATCAAAAGTACCCTTTGAAACAAAATTTATTGAAGGAGTTGCTCGTTTATCAACAGGTCTGCTGTTGATTGATGACTTATCAGTTTTAGGACCATAAGTCATTTTACTTTCATTCATCAGCTCCTCCTCAGTCATAGGTAAATAAGTATAACTGTCATTATAAGGAGGAGGAGCTTGATTAAAACCCAAACCACGCCCTTTCTTTTCCTTGTATCCGAGCTGTTGATCACACAAGTTTTTGACTAATTTGCTGGAAGAATCAAATTTCTTAATATTAAGCTCATTTATTTGATATCTATCTCTGATATCTTCCAGTTCCTTAGTCACAGTGCACAGTTTCTCCTGAACATAGAAGAGTTGAGTTGATTTCACACTTACATCATCCTTGAGTTTGACGATGTCTTTTCGCTGAGCTTCATTTTTTTCTTTATAAAGTTTTTCATTTTTCGATAAAGTAAAGTTTTTATTTTTAATATCTTGATAATCTTGTATTAGCTCAGCGTTGTGTAACCGATATGCCTCATTTCTTTCTCTACACTTAGGAGTGCAAAAGACAGAAAGTATCTCTTCACGAGTGGGTGAGCAAACTGCATCAGATGTGTTGCCTTGAGTAGACTGCTTGTCAGCATTGTCATATGATTTGATGAGTGAGATCAGCTCATCTGACTTCATTTTGTAACAGTAGCAGTCGGTTGTCAATATTATCTGATTAACATTGCTAAACCAACTACAGTTCGCCTAATCTGGAATCCCTTTTATAGCATCCAGAAGCTTTTTGTTGCTCATGCGATTAGACACCACCATCTTTGCCTTCTCCATTTTAGAGGGCAGTTCAGCAAATCGGCCTGTAAGTGCTTCTATAGATTCACCATATGAGTAACTGAATCCCTGGAGTTCCTGCTCAAGCAACTCTCTTTTAGAAGACATTTTAAAGATGTGATCCCCAAAAATGTGTGTTTTTAACTATTTCCTCAACACAAGCCCAAAGAGAGAACCTGTGTACTTGCTAACTCAAACCCTTTGCAGCCGAATGATCCCGCTTTCTGAACCGCACCTCAAAACCCTGTCAAAACTTTCTCCAAAAACAAACAAACTTTTTCCCCCATTTTTTTTAATAAATAAACCCCCCCCCCTTTTTTTTAATATATATAGAATAATCTGATTAATATTATAACACTAATTATTAATATTATTATTATTAAAACCTAATGATTATGTAATGATGAGTTACTGATTACTAAATGACAATGTATCACGTCTGTCTTCTTCGTTTAAGAGCAAACCGTAACCCTAATCAGATTTCAGCCGCCAAATCTACAACATTCAAAACATTTTCCCTGTTGCAGGTGGTGTCGACCAGAGAACGTGATCGGAGATGCTAAGTGGGGGTTGAAAGTGACCGGTGAACTTCAACTGTGATCGGAGATTATGATAAACGACGAAGGTGTTACGGTGATGACAGGTGGTGAACGAGCAGGTTGTGGTGGAAGATATGACTGACGATGATGGACCAGAGGTGAAGAAGGGTATAAGGTGATAAACGATGGTGTTGCAGGTTTCCAGCGACTCAAATATCCGTGACTCGGAACGTTGAGAGATGGTTGCAGGTTCACGTCGGGTTCACGAAGATGATGATAAATTCGAAACCGGAGTCGAAATCTGCTGATAACTCAAAACCGGAACTCGAAAACTCGAATTCGAAACAGTGAGAAATGGTTGCGACTCAAATATGAATGACTCGAGACTGTGAAATGGAGATTGCGACTCGAGACAGTAGATGTTGATGACTCGAGATCTCGGTTGCGACTCGGAACCGTAGTTGCGACTCGAGACTGTGAAAGTTGATGAGTCGAGACCTCTGTGGTGGTGATTGCGACTGGAGACGAAGACCAAATGTTGGTTGTTGATTCTGGTTGCGACTCGGAAGAGATGAGTCGAGACTAGTTGTTGATGACTCGAGACCTTGAAAGCTTTGTGAGTCGAGACCGTGGAGATGGAGTCAAAACGTGATGAAGAGTCGAGACCGATTGACTCGAGACCACAAATGGATGGGACTCGAAACCAAGGCTGCAACCAAAAAAAACTGATCTTTTGGAATCTGACAAAACAGAAAGTCCAATAATTTTGGAAAACTAAATCCTTTTAAAAACAAAAGATATTACCTTTTAAATTCAAAACTCGTCCAATATCTTTTAACAGTTTCAAAAAGAATGACACACCAAACTATATTGGTTTTTGATAAAAATTCGATAAACACCGCCAAGAACACGAAGAACGCGAAGAACACCAACCAAAAATTAACGAAAATCTTGAATCTTTGATATCACACCGAGCCTAGAAATAGGTTCTAATGGCTCTGATACCACTTGTAAGTCCCGTTTAACCGGATCTTTCAATGATATCAAACAACCTATTGATTGTGTGGAATCCAATCAATGGGTGATTCAAGAATCAAAACGAAAATAACAAGAACACCGAAATCACTTTTAAACTTGCACACGATTCTATTACTATGAACTAGCAAAATCGTCTGGTACAAGCTCACCACTACCAATCGATCGTCTCCCTCTCTAGAGAAATTGTAACAATGAGGTTCAAACCTAAAAACAAGTTAAAAACTTGTTTATATACTAACTCAAGCCCAATTCCCTACATGGGCTCCCCTTGGGCCTGCTTGGCCCACATGGCCTAAAGCTTAGCCCAAGTGACCTATAAAGGTCCAAAACCTAATATAACTAACCCGGTAAAGCCCAGTTCGTAACCATAACCCGTTATTGTTAATTTGATGCGTCAGTCTCACACTTTAGGGCCTAACAGTTTCGATTCTTTTCGACTGAGGGCGTCATCTACGACGTTAGCCTTACCCGGATGATACTTGATTGCACAATCGTAATCATTCAGTAGCTCTACCCAGCGACGTTGTCGCATATTTAATTCCTTCTGGTCAAATATGTGCTGAAGGCTCTTGTGGTCGGTATAAATAGTGCATTTAGTACCGTACAGGTAATGCCTCCAGATTTTGAGCGCAAAAACCACGGCTCCCAATTCCAAATCGTGCGTCGTGTAGTTCTTCTCAAGAACCTTCAACTGTCAAGAAGCATAGGCTATTACATTGTTGCGTTGCATCAGCACGCAACCCAGACCTGAATAGACGCATCACAGTAAACCACAAAATCCTCGATACCTTCAGGTAGAGACAAGATAGGTGCACTGCAGTGTTTCTGTTTCAAAAGTTGGAAAGCATCCTCCTGCTTTGATCCCCAAGAATATACCACGCCCTTCTGTGTCAATGAGGTAAGAGGTTGAGCAATCTTCAAAAAATCTTTGATAAATCTTCGATAATACCCAGCGAGACCAAGAAATTGCCGCACCTCCGAAGGGTTCTTTGGTGCCGCCCAATTTCTAACAGCATCAACCTTTGCAGGATCCACATGTATCCCCAATTCATTCACGATGTGACCAAGGAAGTGCACTTCTCGAATCCAGAAGCCACACTTGAAAAACTTTGCATAGAGTTGCTCCTTCCTCAGGAGCTCCAAGATAAGTCGTAAGTGCCGCTCGTGATCTTCCTTGCTCTTTGAGTAAATCAGAATGTCGTCAATAAACACAATAACGAAGTCGTCGAGATACGAATTGCACACACGGTTCATAAGATCCATGAAGACTGCCGGTGCATTAGTCAAACCGAATGGCATAACCAAGAACTCATAATGCCCATAACGCGTCCTAAAATCCGTTTTAGGAACATCCTCCTCTCGGACTCTCACCTGATGATAGCCCGACCTTAGATCAATCTTCGAGTAAAAACTTGACCCTTGCAACTGGTCAAACAAGTCATCAATACGCGGTAAAGGGTAGCGGTTCTTAACTGTCACCTTGTAGAGTTCTCTATAATCTATACACATACGGAAAGATCCGTCCTTCTTCTTTACGAACAAAACCGGGGCTCCCCAAGGCGAAGAGCTGGGTCAGATGAAACCCCTATCCAATAATTCTTGAAGTTGATTCGACAGCTCTTGCAATTCTCCGGGTGCAAGACGATAAGGAGCACGAGCAATTGGAGCTGCTCCTGGCATAAGATCAATCTGAAATTCCACCTGATAATGTGGAGGTAAACCAGGTAACTCTTCAGGAAACACGTCAGGAAACTCGTGAACTACTGGAAGATCCTCGATCCTCCTTTCTTCAGGTTGTGAATCGGTGACAAGAGCTACAATAGTAGGGTAACCCTTTCGTAGACACTTCTGGGCTTTCATGACTGAGATGATGCCAACCATGGCACCACTACGATGACCTTGAACTAACAAGAATTCCCCATTGGGAAGAGGGATGCGTACGATCTTCTCCTTACAGAGAATTTCGGCTTGATGTTTGGACAACCAGTCCATGCCAACCACTATATCAAAACTACCAAGGGTAACAGGAAGTAGGTCAATGTCAAACACTTAACCCATGAGATCAAGTTTACAACCAAACAAAACATGAGACGCTTCTATTGATTTACCATCTGCTAGCTCTACTACATGCTTATTCACAAGAGGTGTGGGAGTCAACCCTAACTTACGACTGAACTCCAACGACACATAACTCCAATCGGCAACAGAGTCGAATAAAATAGAAGCAATCAGATTGTTCACAGAAAACGTACCAATTACAACATTGCCATCGTTACGAGCTTCCCCATCTCCAATAGTGAACACCCTGCCATGTGCGCCATTTCCACTATTACCCCCATTGTTGTTGTTTCCGTTGTTGTTACCACCAGCATTATGGTTTAACTGAGGGCAGTCTCGCCTGATGTGGCCCTCGGCGCCACACTGAAAGCACCCTTTACGATTTCTACGGTTTTGCTGAGGTTGTTGTCTATCCTGCTGCTGAGGCTGTTGCTGCTGCGGGGTGTGCTGTTGCTGCTAATTTTGAAGTGTAACCCTACAATCTCTGGCTATATGCCCCACTTTGTTACACCTGTGGCACACTCGGGTACACGGTCCTCGATGGTGATAGTTGCACTTGTTGCACTTCGGTAATTTCCCCGCATAAGAACCTAACCCGAACTGTTCCTCTGACTTTGATTAACGGATGACTGACTTAAGCTATTGTTGCTGCTATTGTCTGGCCGCTTCTGTGACGGATTCGAGCTTGTTGCCTTATCTGCATCATTCCACTTTCGCTTGTTATCAGCAGCAGGCGTAGTAGCTGTGGTTGCAGCAGCAGTAGTGGCAGAAACACGCGGTGGTAGCAAACCATTCTCCACCTCCTGATCGGTGATATTGTGAGCCAAACGGACAATCTGAGGTAAATTGTCGAGGTTCGCTGCAGTAACCAAACCCTTCACTCATGGAGTCAATCCTTTGTTGAATATCTCTACTCTCCGGTGCAGAGGTCGGGACAAATTCGGGCACATAATAGCCAGCTCATGAGACCGTTTCACGTATGCCTCAATCTCGGATCCTACCATCTTTAGATCATAATACTCATTCTCTAGTTTCTGGATCTCGTCACGAGGATAATACTCCTCCCTTATCAGTTCCTTGAAATTGTCCCAAGTAGTGGCATTTGCCACCTCGATGCCCAACAGCTGAACCTGGGCATTCCACCATGTCAGGGCACCATCCTCGAGTGTGCCCGTAGTATACTTCACTTTGTCCTCAGCAGGACAGTTGCACATTGCAAACACCGACTCCGCCTTCTCAAACCATCGCAGGAGTCCTACAGCCCCTTCAGTCCCACTGAAGGTCTGTGGTTTACAATCCATGAACATCTTGAACGTGCAAGCAGGTGGATTGCTTTGATTTTGCACTTGCTGACCTAATGGACGAAAGAAAACACATTACAAGGGTAAGAGTTGTGTACGCGACACAAGAACAAACGGTAATTGGCACATATCGTACCAGCTTGGGAGGCTGCCAAAGCCTCAGCAACACGCGTATTGATCAGATTGGTCAGCTCAGCTTGGGTCATCGCAATGTGACCACGTCCGTGTCCTTGTCCACTCATGATTCTATATAAGAAGGGAACAAGTTTAGGAATCGAGACAAGGTAGGAGTCAAACCTCACGTTGACATCTACAAACTACACAGTTTACACCAAACAATAGGGCAGAACCCTTTTCACACTCGTTAAGCCTTACTGGGACTCACATGCACCCCACGTTATTATTAAGTGTGCACCCATAATAATAATGCGGTTTGCACGTTCATCTCAGTGCCTCTTAACTTGCGCTAAAAGTTTCCCCCACATTCACATAGTAACACGAAGGTATCACAGAATTTGTAGTCACTAGAGTCGAAGGGTAGTGCCACACTATCTAGCCCTACTAGGATATGTAGCACAGGTAATCACACCAAAGTACCAATTATGTTGTTTCATGCAAGTCATGCGTATGTAGCTACTAAGCAAGTGATGCATAAAGTAAACAGAAGACGAACCTTGCAATCTGGAGTTGAGTGTCATGGTCGCTTTCTGAACTGTTCGGTTATAGTCTGGTTTTTACAAAAACGTTTTACAACCAAGTTCACTATAACAAGTGGCTCTGATACCAAACTGTCACACCCCCAAAATACCATATGCGGTAACACCGCGGGACGTGTGACGTACCAGGATCCAAGCCACCAATCACATTAAACCAATATGAAAACATTGTCAAGTTCATGTTTATTAAATTAAGAAATCATAATTGTTAAACAAGAGTATCAAATTCAGCGGAAGCAAATGACATAACAATGTTCAATGTATTCTCAAAACCAAATTTAATAGTGTTTAGGTAACATGCAAGTAATCCTCAGCGACATGACCATGACCACTCCAGCCATCCAGTTGCAAGTCCTCATCCCAAGTAACTAACGACTGCGAGCATGTAACAAGTGTATCAGACAACGCTGGTGAGTTCACAGTTTTTAAGAAAACGTTAGTTACCAAGTGTTTAATCCAGTTTGTTAACAAATCCAAAAGTAATGTTGATAATATCTCGATACTGAACAAGACGGCTCCTGATGTATGATTTGCCCATTCCCCAGTGCTCCTAACCAATCACTGGGCATGACTGGGTCATTAGTTCACACCCGTCCTCTCCGGTACGGGGTGAGGGTGCCAAACCTAAGTAGCGCTACCAACTAATACCCGTTACCTCTCCGGTAACAAAAAAGATGGGACTTAAGAGTAATGAGGTGAGATTAATATCCAACATGTCCAGTTTTACCCAAAAGACTTATCCCACCCCGGGATACCCACTGACTGTCCCAACCACCGGGACACATGCTCAAGAGTAGTGAACTCACCTTGGTTTGCTCGGTATGTATTTAATTACCCATTCCAGTTAGTTAAACCACCCTATTGTGATTATCAAACAATATCAGTTTCAGAATACGTTACTTTATGTATTCACACAGTTTGCATTTCATTCACAGTCCACATCCTTATGTATATCATGCATTGTGACATCTGTGTCACTTCAATCTTCAAACAAATACCAAACCAATGAAATATTGTATTTCATACTTTGGATTTATATAAACATGTGTATCATTTGCACATATCAAATCTTGTTCGATTTCGGGCTCTAAATCGCTTTCTGGAAGGTTATACGCGCACTGATGCGTAAATATAACCAGTTTAATGCAACTGTTAGTGCAATACGTCTATTGACTTCGTCTTGTATCATGTAATAGGATAGGATAGGATTATCAGTGCCCAAGGTTCGAGAAACAGATTTTCAGGTTTATAGATGTGATTCCGCTCGAAAGTGACCCTGACCATTTCGAGGGGAATCAGGAACACTATATATAGGGCATTTGTGATTTCATTTGGTACGGCTTCTGAATTTGTAACGAAGTGCTGCTAAAGTTTGTCCAGGTTGTAATCAGTGTTATTATCAATATAAGTGACAAATTAAATAGTATCAAGCTGTTTCCACGTCCGTTTCACTGATTCTGCCTTTGAATCGGATTACAAGCTCTTCTGAACGACTCAGTCGGGTCCAACATTGATCCTACAAGTGGTATCAGAGCTCAGGAAGAAGAGTTTAGCTTGATCTCATCTATTTTCTGACTTCTACACCTTCTTTCATCAGTTCAACAAGTTTTCACGGTCAAAATTTGTCCAATTTTTCACAGATTGTGTAAAATTACCTATTGACAAATCCTTGAAAGTTTCAGGACATAATTCGACCCAAAAATGACTAAAATTGACTTCCGAAGTGATTCCGCTCGAACTTACATTGTTTGATTTCGCTCGAGATCTTGATTCCGCTCGGCTGATTCCGCTCGAATTTACCTGTTTACGCTTTAAAAGTGTGATTCAGCTTGAAAAGTCACTTGATTCCGCTCGAAGTGTTAATCAAGTGATTCCGCTTGAAGATTAGATCTGATTCCGCTCCAAGTTGCAAAAGATCTGATTCCGCTCCAAGTTGCAAAAGTCTGATTCCGCTCCAAGTTGCAAAATTCTGATTCAGCTCCAAATTGCAAAATTCTGATTCCCCTCCAAAACACACTTAAGTGATTTCGCTCGAAATTCTTATTCAGCTTGAGAAGAGGATTTTTGTGTCAAGATCATTTCACGTCAATCGAGTGTCAGTATGTTTCAAAATATTTGATATTGTTTGTACTAATTGTGTTAGTTTGATTGTATTTATCCAGTTATTCAAGAATTTCAAATCATGGCTGAAGAATTTTTCAACACGTTCTACAATGCGTTTACATCGGATACGGTAGAATCATCAGAGGTTACACCCAAAGCTATAACTAAGACGATCAAGGATAACATCAAACATGACAACTTTTATGGAACCTATTCAAAACCTCCGAAGCTGGATAACATTGAAGATTATGTTTGGTGGAATGAGAGGTTCATCAATTGGGCGAAGGCATATGCACATGAGAGTTGGTTCTGTTTGAAGTTTGGTTATGAGAGCCCAGTAAATGACAAAGGAGAAGAAATTATGATCAAAGATTATTCAGAAGATGACAGAAAGAAATTTTCTTATGAACAGAAGATGATTGCTTTGATTCAGCAATCAGTTCGAGATGATATTTTCTCATTATTAGTTCATGATGGGTCATCAAAGTCTGTGTGGAAAGCTTTGAAAGTAAAAGCTAAGGGGGGTAAACAAATTCAGAAAAACAAAATAGCATTATTGAAAAAAGAATTTGATTTGTTTGACAGTTTAAAGGGAGAGACAGTGAGGAAAATGATTGAGAGATTTTGCCATTTAAAAATTGAACTTGAAAGATTCAAAATTGTGAAAACAAGAGAAGAGATAATTGACAAAGTAATTGAAGCGTTACCACGAGCTGATCAGTGGCAAACGTTTGTTTTTATCTTGAAAAATGATGATAAATTTGATACAATTTCTCTTGATGCATTGTTAGAAAAGATTGAGAGTCATGATCTGGAGCTACAAAAGCAAAACAAGATGAGTGGTTCATCTCATCAACAAAATGTTGGCTTGTACTTCAAAGGGAGTGTACCTTTGGAGAAAGGTGTTAGTTCACCAAAGACAGCATTCAGTGGTGAGAAGATGAAAGAACCACAAACAACTTCATCAAGTTACAATTCTGGATATCATTCATCTTCAAAATCAAGTTCTGATGAAACTGAGGAGATTCTTTGCAACATTGCTCTCAAACTGAAGAATTCTCATCGTTAAGCATCAATGCGGCTAAGCAGCAAATGAGTTTCCTTGCATCTGTTCTGGAGTCATATGAAGGTCTTGTAGCTGGTAAAATTGGAAACTCAGAGTTGACCAAAGAAGACTACGACCAAATTGATCCGGAAGAAATGGAACTCATAGATATTCGTTGGTGTTTAGCAATCTGCATTCGAAGAGCTCAGAGATACATGGAGATTACAGGAAAACAATCATTAGGTGGTCCGTCAACGAAGCTTGGATTTGACAAATCCAAAGTGACCTGCTTCAGATGCAAGCAAAAGGGTCATTTCAAAAGAGAATGCAGAAATTCTGAAGTTGCTGAAGGAAATGAACGTCCTTTCAACGATGATTATTATCGAAAAGCGATCTACCACCGAAGCAAAGAAGAGCCGAAATTGATTGAAGATAAACCTAAATCAAGAGCTTGTTTTGTAATTCAAGATGATGAAGGTTTTGACTGGAGCTCAATTTGTCCAGAAGAAGATCGTTTGGAAAATGTTCGAAAAACAGCTCATGGCAGAGCTGTGATAGAGGAAAGAAAGTTTGTTTTTGTTGCTGAAATTAAAGAAGATGTTAAAGAAGAAAAATACATTGTTGAAGTCAAAGAGAGAACTCGGGAAGAGATTTTAAAGGAGAAAACTGAGAGAGAAAGATTTATTGTGGGATGCAGGATGTAGAAAATGGAGGAAGAATATGAGAATGCTGTTGCGAACAAACGATGGGATAAAAAGCAAGAATGTTATGTCAACAAACAAGGTGAACCAGTTGGTCCCAGATGTGACATAGTTCATGATGATGTTCTCCTTGTTATTCCTCGATCCGGCGAATATTACTCAAATGTTGCAAAAGACAAAACATATGTAAAAAGGCTGGATAAAATCATCAGGGATGCTATGACAATCAAATTGAGAAAGAGAAATGAAGAAGGAATGAAGAATATTAAGAATATGGTTGATGAATTGAAGAAGGTCGCTGAGGAAGTCAAGATTGAAGAAGTGAAAGATGAAATTCAGAAAGTTGAGGATGTGAAGACGTCTGAAGAACAGAAGGTAGTTGAGAAAAAGAAGGTTGTTATTGAAGAACAGCAAGTTTAAGTAGTCAAGAATGAGAATTTGGAAGCTGGTGATGCTGGGGATGAAGTTAGTGTTGAAGAAAAGCAGAATGATGCTGATCAGAAACAGACAGAGACTGCAACAAACACCGAAGTGCCAATCACTGAGGTAAATTCCGATTCTAACATCTTAACTGAAATTGTTGAACAGTGCAAGAAATGCATGGAAACATGCAGTGCTTGTACTGAAAAAGACGAAAAGATCAGAACAAGAGATCTTGATTTCACAAAACTTGAAGAAGTTTTCAAAAACAAGTGCAAAGAAATGTTTGAAAATGAAAAGGTTTTAAAAGAAAATAATGAAACGCTTTCAGAAAAATATAAAAAATTAGAAAAAGAGAATGAAGTTTTGAAAGAAAATGTTTCTAAAATGACAGAAGAATATTCTCAAAAAGAAAATATTTGCCAAGAAATGAAAAAGGAATATGATTCAATAAAATTGGCTTATCACATTACAAAGGAATCATATGAAAAAGTAAAGAGTGAAATGAAACTTGTTCAATCAAGATTGAAATACTGTTCTGAAACATCAAATGAACTAAAACGAATGTATGAAATTAAACAACAAGTTGTGAATTCTTATATTAAAGATGTTGCTAAACTTAAGCGTAAGATTGCTGATCTAGAACAGGATAACAACAAATTAAAAAGTTATCACGCGTCGTCATATGTGCTTGAACGTATTTTCAACATAAAACAAGATGGAAAAGATTCTAAACAAAACACGAAAAGCATTGGCTCAGAGTTTCATCAAGTTCCACCATCGGAAAAGTTTGTGTTTTATGATGAGGAAAAGGTCGAAAAAGCTTTCAACATGGTAGATCAATTGCCAGACAACATTGACATAACCTATTCCAAATCTGATGATTCTCATGATTTAGAGGTGGTAGGTAAAGTCGTTGAAAGTGTGTTGAAAGAAGAGTCGGTTGATACAGGTAAATCTGAATCACAGGATGAAGATGAAGGAAATCTTCATGATAGTTATCTGAAAAACACAAAATCTGAGAAAAGTTTGAATGATGATTCAAAAGGATTGGTTTATACCATGATTGGATCGGACAAATTGTTCTTAGATGTTGTATTCCCGATTCAGAATGTGATTTCAGAAAAGGTTGATAAAGTTTTCAAAATGGTTGAGATTGAGAAGTCTGAGATTTCAAAGTTTGCTGGTAAGAGTCATAGAGGTTCGTATAACAAACCTAGTTTCAAGAAGAAAAACATGAAGGCTGTTTTGGGTTATAAAAAGAAACAGAATTGGAAAAGAAATGAAATGCCGAATTATCAGGCAAAAATGAGTTTTGTTCAAGGAAAAAGTTTTGAAGAAGAGGAACAACTCAAATTTAGACAACAGTCTAATGAAGAGTTATGTGATCAAAAGAAAAAGCAACAACCACAGGTCAAAGATGTGTCCAGGAGAACATGTTTCAAATGTGATCAAAAAGGACATCTTGCACGCAAGTGTCCAAATCAAAAACCTGTGGATGTTGACAAAAAGAAGATTGATGCTGAGAAACAAAAATCTGAGAATGTGAGAAAAAGGTCAACCAGATTTGACTCAAAACAAACTTGGTGGTACAACACAAACAAGTTTGCTTCGATTCAAAATTGGAAGTCAAACCCATATAGGTTCGATTCTAGACAGACCAGGAATTCTCATACACCCAGATTTAAAACAACACAAAGCTGGAAAACATCTGTTGATATGACAAAACCATAACAATTCTGGAAATCTAATGTTGTTCAAAAATAAAGTGTTCAAAAAGATTCACATTTTTACAAACGTGGTACTCCTAAAGGTCAAACATGGAGTGCAAAGAAACAGGTGATTCTTGAAAAAGATGAAAAAGTTGAAGTAAAAGTTGAAAAGATTTTTGTGAAAGATGACAAAGAGTTTCCAGCATTGAATGAAAATTATTGTGTTGAAATGCCTAAGGTTCAACAGACCTGGGCTAAATTGTTCAAGTAATCAAGTAGTTTGTTTGTGCAGGTGCTCATGGAATTTGAAGATTGTGAGTTTGGAACTCAGAGAAGCCTGGCACAACAAGAGGAGGAGGCTGCTGCTGGACCCTGTGTTAGTTAAAACAGGGAGTTTATTTGTTTTTCTGTAAATAAATAAACAATATTTTCAAAAACCCTAAAAATTTGAAAAATTAAAAATTGAAAAACCAAAAATATGTTTGTCAAAAATAGAAAATTACAAAAATATGTGTTGATTGAATACGCCGAAACCCTCACGGCTGAACAAACATGATTAATTTCACAAGATTGAAAAACGGTTTTCAAACTGTAAAATATCAATGTGTTGTAAATCATGGGGGTATGTTATAATTTCTGCTTCTCATGCGTATATTTTCTGCAAATCAGAGCACTTTAAGCAGAAAATGGATGGCGAGATAAAGCTATCAGTGTTGGTTGTCAAATTTCCTTTAAATGGTTTTGCATTTTAGGGGGAGTATTGTTGTTAGAAAATACAAAAACATTTGAAAATTTGAAAATGACAAAAACATGATAAAAATTCAAAATTGAGTTTTGTGTAAAAAGAGGAAATGATAGTACATCAGTAGACAGTTACAGTACGCTAAAGAATTGGAAAGTTAAAATGTGTTAAATGATCTCACCGTGGATGTGTCGGTAGATTTTTATACATTTAGTAAACTTTTTCGGGATATAAACCTAAATTCAAACTTGCTTATTTCGTGGGGAACACTACTTGGATATATAGGTAACCCCTGAAATCTCGTTTGAAAGGTCCCTCTTTCTGAGATACTAGGTCTTTATGCTTAGTGATATCTGGGGTATTATTCCGGGACTTCTGCTGAATGGAAGTTCTGACCTAGTCTCCCAATAATACTTTCCGCATTGCTTGAAATATAGCGCAACCCTCAGCAAATTGATGAAACAATAAAATTGATAGTCATTACTGTTGTAAAAAAAAGATCCTCTAAAGGGGACACACCTAAAGTCAAACCGGAGT
Organism: Helianthus tuberosus; assembly: GCA_030545235.1. Lineage (NCBI taxonomy): Eukaryota > Viridiplantae > Streptophyta > Magnoliopsida > Asterales > Asteraceae > Helianthus > Helianthus tuberosus. The sequence goes on along the minus strand of CM060363.1, from coordinate 197,340,236 downwards.
TCTCTGCTGAACAGAAGTTCTTACCTGAGCTCATATGGTTTCATAATTTATTCCCCTTACAGATATCATCTAGGTATACTCACCTGTAAGACTGAATATTGGGATCTGGATACGGGGGTATATTCAAGAAGTGGGACACATGAATGAGTTTAAGTTCTTAAAACACCTAATTCGTATCCTGAATCAGTTGAACTTTGTGTGAAAATTTAAAGTGGATCAGTATATCGACAATCTAAGTAAATTGTTTAATACTTAATGTGTAACTAAGCTCAACGGTACTTGTGACTTGTCAAAAACAGATATGATCCTCTGATGCATACTCAAATAAAAATATTGTCTGTAAATATGTTTGTACATATTTCTTTATTGCTTTATATTTTCAGAAAAATACAAAAAGATTTTTGATTCTGCTTTATTTTCGACAACCGATGTCTGAGATGCTAAGTTTCAAAATCTAAGTAAGCTGATTGTGTTTCTGAAAATAAAAACAAGTTCATTAATTTGAAACTTGAATTAAAAAAATTTCAAAAACAGTTTGTGATATCTCCAAGGTCATTAATTTGGACTTGGAAGATTAACTGTGAGGGAGTTGGATTCTTTAATGCTGCTAAATCATTTAGTTTGTTGATAAGGGAAGCAGTTAAAGAATTTAAAAGTGCCAGTTTACGATTTCTGGGTAGTTAGATTTGAAAAACATTGTATTTATAGATGTTTGAGTGATTGCAGATAGTCCAGATTACGATCCCGAAAGCAGAGTCTAAGGGGGAGTCTGAAGACAAGCTTGAAGCAAGAGGGAGCTTGTAGATGGAAAGCTAGGTGTCGATCCCAAAGCACGGAAGCTTGACGAAAGGGGGAGCCTGAAGCTGACGGAAGAAGATAAGGATTAATGGATGCTTACAATGTTACAATTTGGATGAGAAGGCAGAATGATCAAGACCGAAGATGTGTCATACTGGAGACTAGACACTGAAGACTTCGTCAATATCCGAGGGGGAGTCTGTTAGTGCAATACATCTATTGACTTCGTCTTGTATCAAGTAATAGGATAGGGTAGGATTATCAGTGCCCAAGGTTCGAGAAACAGATTTTCAGGTTTATAGATGTGATTCTGCTCGAAAGTGACCCTGACCATTTCGAGGGGAATCAGGAACACTATATATAGGGCATTTGTGATTTCATTTGGTACGGCTTCTGAATTTGTAACGAAGTGCTGCCAAAGTTTGTCCAGGTTGTAATCAGTGTTATTATCAATATAAGTGACAAATTAAATAGTATCAAGCTGTTTCCACGTCTGTTTCACTGATTCCGCCTTTGAATCGGATTACAAGCTCTTCTGAACGACTCAGTCGGGTCCAACAACAATCCTACAACAACAAACACTCCGGAATAGTGACATAGGCTTAACATACCTGAAATAACCTTTACATAACTTGGAAATAAGTTTCGGAAGGTTTGGTATGCCGAAATCAAGTTAATTCACTTACAGGGACTAAAATTGACAAACTGCGAAAGTATGCCAATTTGAACTGTAATGAACATTCCGGAACATGAACATAAGTTAAACACACCCTAAATATCCTTTACATAGCTTAGAGGGGTTCAGTGTGCTAAAATAAACTTTATGCTCAATCAGGGACTAAAAGCGTCAAAAAGTGCATAAGTTTGCATTTTCGCGCATAACTTACGTTCTGAATACATCTGGACATCCAAAAATTTATGTAAGCATTAAAATATTTTGTTTTAGTGTTTAGCATGATAAAATTTCCATTCGTCGCTTAATTTGGATCGTCTTTGCGTTCGTTACGACTTCCGTCGTAATTAACCGAACAACGCAACCGTACGACCAAACGAACCGACATCCGAGATATTTTTGAGCATGTTTTGAGTTCCCTATACTTTAACTTCATTTTAGAGCCTTGAAATGAGGTTAACGGGGCCTAAACGTGTCGGAAATGAGCTTAAACCATAACAGGGACCATTTCTGTAATTTCTGAAAGTTGTTTGCTGATCAGAAGGCCCAGGCGGCCCGCGTAAGCCCCCATTAAACCTTACGCGGCCCGCGTGAGACTGCCAGATGTGCAGAAAGTTGATTCCAGCCATTTCCAGCCTGTTCCAGCCATATTTTCCACTGCAAACGGTTTTTGCAACACCATGGGCTCTTACTAGGGGCTCTAATGGTATTGGAAAACAATGGGCACACTTGGACGGCCTAGATCGAAGCTCGTTTCCCAATAAACGATCCTAACGGTTCTAGATTTCCTATAAATACCCCCACCCCTTTTGCTCAAAACCCACACTTAATTTCTGAGATTTCTCTAAGTTGGAGTGTTAACCACTTCATACCTGAGAATACTTGGAAATCAAAGCTTGCGGGGACCCTTTGTAAGTATTCTTTCGTTCTTTTCATTCGTTTTAGCGTTAAAGTCAAACTGCGTTTGACTTTCTGCATTTGACAAGTTTATGGTCAATGCAAAGTTCGTTTGAACTTCATAACGTGAGCGTAATCACGATGGTTATAGTCCCTAGTGACTATACCAACTGATTACCACGTTATCTAGGCTCAGTGACGAGTCGTAGTTTCGGCCAAAATGCGTTTTCTCACGTATTTTGTAACCAAACTACTCTAGGGTATCAAAACCGTTTGTTTTGATACCAAACCTGTTTTCTAACTTAACTAAACATGTTCTAGCATGTTTAGTTCGTCACTTTTAGATTTGTGCTTGTTTAGGGTCGTAAAGGTAAGCGATCTAATCAATCGCTTATACTTTCGAACCCGACCCATTTGGTCGATCATTAGGATCCGACCAAACACATTAGGTGACCATAGTTATATAGGGAATAACCTTCCGAGGTTATACCTTATGGTCACATCGTTTAAGTAGTTGTATGATAAGTAGTTTATATGCCTTAGGTAAATTACCAAAATACCCTTTTTACGCATAAATTCATTTTAAGCATATGTAACCTAAATTTTGACATCTAAACTGATTAGATAACTATATTAGACATGTTAAGGCATATTTTACTTGTCATAGAACTAGTTAAGCGGTCCAAACGCGTTTTACGCGAACGACGCGTTAAAGTAGCATAAGCTACCTAAACGGGTCGTAATGGGTCGTAAGCACTTAGGTTAGGTTTCATTTTAGTATGTGGGCTTTGTTAAACCATATCATATGAGTTCCAATACTCATTTGGTTTACGAAACCTCATACTATCCAATCTCCCGATTTAGGTCCGGTTATTTATGTAGTTATTTATATATAGGGTGCCGTTTGATTCCGTGATCCCTCTAGCTTTGCTTGGTTGTTGTTCAAGACTTCTAAGCACCCTCAAGTGAGTACATAGACCCCTCTTTTACTGTTTTTCAAACATTTTGGGGTGAAACACATGTGCCTACTTGTTACTTTCATGCTTTCCATGTTTTCATATCATATACTTGCTATGTTCGTTAGTACACTATAGTACATGATTTCATTATGTTTTGCTATGTATGTTGACTGAGCATGCTAACACATTGTTTTACATTACATTTTTGCTATGTATGTTGACTGAGCATACTAGCGCATTGATTTACATGACTTTTCTGCTTTGTATGTTGACTTAGCATACTTAGTACATTGTTTTACATTGCATCTCTATTGCATATGTTCTCATAACATATGGACACATTATTTTACATCCCTACCTTGTATGTTTACTTAGCATACTAGGTACATTATTTTCATCACATGCTTACATTTTGGTATGACATTTGGTTTGTTTAAATGGGACAATATACATTCATTAACATTGATCACGCCGCTCGTTAGTAGGTAGTGGTACCATAGGAATTGACAACTCCCGTTCCTGACATGCTAGGTATGTTTGGATGGAAGGAATGACCGAAATCGAATACATAACTCAGATAGACCTTTAATTTGTTTAAGGGTTTATCGCCACAGTCTCAAGGCTTGGATGTATGCATTTTCACAACACCGCATAAATGTTTGTATTCAGTATAGCATGCATTTCCACAAAACATAACGTTGATTTAAACCACGTTTTACTTCAATACATTGTTTTGTGCATTTATACCTATGGCTTAGTGGATATATATTTATATATATATATTTCACTTGCCATACATGACATTTTGTTTACACATTTCATAATTGACATTTGACATAGACATTTTATATTGATATACATATTTCATAAACTACATTTTGACATAAACATTTTGACATGGTTTACACAAAGACATTTGACAAATGGTTTAGACATGGGCAATTTACATTGGTGGTTTGTTTGGGTAAAGTGATTTAAGTAACGAGGCATGTGTAATATGATACAAGCATGGTATATACGCCGCTGGTACTTCCTATATATAAGTGCTTGTATGGTATTACATATCGCAGCGTTATTTGAATCATTTCAATTTAGACATATAACATTTTATACAAATAACATATTTTTCACAAGACATTGTTTTACAAACAACTTATCTTATACAAACTCATTTTACTTGGTTATTCATTTAACCTTACATTATTCTTTTACAAATCATCTACTTTATCATCGCTTTTCAAATTATTTATAAAACAAAACATTTTACAAGGATCATGACTGACTTTTGTTAAACAACATTTTTTCTAAACTTATAAGTCATGAATCCTATTTTCACAAAACCTATGTATCTCACAGGCATTTTTATGCTGACGTACCTATTTTCACATGTGTTTCAGGAAATGATGCATAGGACTTATCAAGATACACTTAGGTGGACCTTGGGCCTTAGTGACAATAAAAGATGCAAGACTAGTTAATTTGGGTTATACTTCTTTGAGTATTAAAACATTGTAACTCTTTTAATCAATAAAAGAACATTTCAATTTCCATGTGTTATGAAACAATGATTCTGTTACAACACTCCCCGACGATTCCGCAATGATTTATTGTTTTACGTGGTCGGGGTGTGACAGAAAAGTTGGTATCAGAGCTCATGGTTATAGGGAATTAGGTTATTAGTAATGCTTTAACCTAGTCTATAACCTTCCTAGGACCCTAACGCGAGTTTACTTGCGTTTAGTCATAAAACAATACCGTCACCTATCCTTAGGTGACAACCACAACAAGAACATAAATTTCAAAACCGCCTTGAAAACCAATCATCTGTTGTAGGATGATTGATTACTAGGTTTTGAACCCTCTAAGTTTTCAAATCTCATCAAAGTTTGGGTCTTTTGATGTGAACACGTGCAAACTGGAAGGGTGAATGCCTGTACTCTGAGTTTTCTGTCTAGCGCTAGAGTGTTCGTACAAATCCGCAGAATCGGACCAGTCACTCTTACCTGGGAACTCTTGGAGTGAGTGTTCACTTATAGGCGAGCATGTCTTCAGTGATACATTAATATGACCCGTTTACTTTGATTAGTCTCCGTCTTATTTGTTTGCCTTAGGTAACAAACAAATGATCGCAATTTTATGCGTTGCCATTCTGTTTTGATTATCCGATAACCTTTCACTTGTTTCTTCCTATGCTTTTCATTTTCTTCTAGAATGTCTCTTCCTCTCAGCAACGGTCAAATGTCCGAGCAAACAGCCAAATTTGTCCAGCAAATAGGCGAAGTGATTCTGAAGACTGTGGATTTAGGCATTGCCATGTCTCGTCTCAATAATAAAGCCACTCAAGAGTCACCGAAGGAAGCAGAAGTCAAGCCTGCACCAAAATCAAGGAAGCGTAAGGCTTCAAGGAAACCCGCAGCAGTTACACCTAATCAAGCGGGACCTAGCCAAGTGGCAAGGCCACCAGCTAGGAAGCCGTACATAGGAGCTGCCCCATGGTGCAAACGATGCAACCGTCATCATTCAAACCTCTTACCCTGCTTCAAATGTACCTACTGTGGACGGTGGGGACATATGGTTAACATATGCCGCTTTGCTAGCCAAAACAAAGCTGTTGCAAACCTTGCTGCTACCCAACTCCAAGTCAACCCTACTCAAGCTCGTTTTCCGTCTGGTACTTGCAACAACTGTGGCGAAACAAGCCATTTCAGGAACAAATTCCCGAAGATTGTAAATCCAACCCTTGGATGAGCATTTGGCTGATTAGAAGAAGCTGCTGCTTTAAATAATTTGTATCTGTTGCTTTTGTTTCTTTTGTTGAACTCGGGAACAATATGTTCAGTTTATGAATAAATTGTTGTTCACAATTATGATGTACAAGTGTAGTTACATGTGTGTATGGCATTTCCCTATGATACCTACATCCAGGAACTATGTTCCTTACAAACTACTCTTGTGATTCTCCCTTTCAAGTGATCGCTCATGACTTCCTCGAAAAATTTTAAGTACTCGTTTCATTCTAAGAAACGAAGTGCATGAAATGAACTGACATTATGAGTAATCGTGCTTTTCGCACATCTATGCCTTTGAATCCTTGGTTAGATAACTAAGGGTATTTTCAAATCTCATACCCGTTACGTTCTGATTTTTCAACATGCATAACATAAGTTTTCAAAACAACCTCCATGATTTCAAAAACATTGTCTAAGTTTTCAAAACAACCTCCATGATTTCAAAAACATTGTCTATGTTTTCAAAAACAACCTCTATAATTTCAAAAACATTGTCTAAGTTTTCAAAACAACCTCCATGATTTCAAAAACATTGTCTATGTTTTCAAAAACAACCTTCATGATTTCAAAATGTTATTAATACAGTATAATTACTTATATCAAGTGCATGATTTCAAAAGCATCATTCATGTTTTCAAAAACCTTATACATAATTTCAAAATTCATCTCGCATGATTTTAAAACATTTTTATAAATATACCTACCTAATACACCTACTTTATGATTTCAAAAGTATTTTACATAAGGTTTCAAAAACATTGAACACATTTTTTTTAAGAACCCCATGCATAGTTTTCAAAATATTCTCCTCATACATTGACTTAACCTTCAAATTCCGCTTCATATGTCGCCTTGACATATCCAGCATCTCAACTTCATAAGCATTTTTTTACTTCGTGTTTTGACTTAAGCACATCTAGTGCAAGGTTTCAAAACATCTTCAACTTCTAAAATCCATATGGGATCCTTTTATCTTCACATTAGACCCTTGTGGATGATTATCATTCAAATCAGAGTCCTTAATTGGATTCCTTGTGTACCTTAATTCGAACATTTCGGTTCCTTATAATGGAAATCGAATTTTCTTTTTTAAAAAAAAAATCTTTCTATCTTTATAGTTAGATTCTTGGGAATATTTAAAGTACCAAATGAAATCCACTGATTGGATACCTGGTGTGCTTTGAATACAGGTGCACAGTTAGCAGAACAAATTAACAAAATGATAAAAAATCTAAAATCAAGTTAAACAATTATGTGATGATGTGTTTATGCATTTTGTGTTTTCTTTTATGCATTTTTGTGTTTTTGTATACTCTGGATATTTGTTATCCAAATCCTCATAGAAACTTTCATATCTTCATATGAGGGATTCGTAGTAGGATATTAAAAAAGGTACTACCTTAAATCCTTAATGGGCTTCTACGTAATCGTTAAGACCCTTGGATTTTATAGTACCATTCCATCTTTCAAAGAGATCCCTCGAGTGGTCTTGTCAGAGAGATTGATTCAGAATCTGGTTAAGAACGACACGTGGTGATATAGCTGAACAAACTCCTTCGTAGTCCGTTTAAATCATTTATTAATTTAATTAAAAGGACCCTATGGTGGTCTAGTCACAATCATCACAAGTTCATTCATTATCTTCTTCCCCTGCACACTATAAGATGCACTACGTGACTATGCAAGGAATTACGTAATTATAGATGCATACATAATTGCGAAGTTCAGTGCACGGAAACCACAGTAAGACTTATTATGTGTAAGAACCGATAGTGACAACCATAACGGAATGTGAACAATGTGATAGAGGTACGGTGGACGCACCAATAACGCTTTATATACTTGTATATAAGTGTCCCTCTCACATTGCAAGCATGATGTTATTTAAAGTTACTAAAAGTTCAGGACTCTAACCAGTGATGTTTGATCTTTTCAACTTCATATTTCATACTCTCACAAGTTTCCTCTAAATAAATTTCGGGACGAAATTTCCTGAAGTAGGGGAGACTGTGACATCTGTGTCACTTCAATCTTCAAACAAATACCAAACCAATGAAATATTGTATTTCATACTTGGGATTTGTATAAACATGTGTATCATTTGCACATATCAACTCTTGTTCGATTTCGGGCTCTAAATCGCTTTCTGGAAGGTTATACGCGCACTGATGCGTAAATATAACCAGTTTAATGCAACAAACACTCCGGAATAGTGACATAGGCTTAACATACCTTAAATAACCTTTACATAACTTGGAAATAAGTTTTGGAAGGTTTGGTATGCCGAAATCAAGTTAATTCGCTTACAGGGACTAAAATTGACAAACTGCGAAAGTATGCCAATTTGAACTGTAACCAACATTTCGGAACATGACCATAAGTTAAACACACCCTAAATATCCTTTACATATGTTAGAAATAGGCTTTGAGGGGTTCGGTGTGCTAAAATAAACTTTATGCTCATTCAGGGACTAAAAGCGTCAAAAAGTGCATAAGTTTGCATTTTCGCGCATAACTTACGTTCTGAATACATCCGGACATCCAAAAATTTATGTAAGCATTAAAATATTTTGTTTTAGTGTTTAGCATGATAAAATTTCTATTCGTCGCTTAATTTGGATCGTCTTTGCGTTCGTTACGACTTCCATCGTAATTAACCGAACAACGCAACCGTACGACCAAACGAACCGACATCCGAGATATTTTTGAGCATGTTTTGAGTTCCCTATACTTTAACTTCATTTTAGAGCCTTGAAATGAGGTTAACGGGGCTTAAACGTGTCGGAAATGAGCTTAAACCATAACAGGGACCATTTCTGTAATTTCTGAAAGTTGTTTGCTGATCAGAAGGCCCCGGCAGCCCGCGTAAGCCCCCATTAAACCTTACACGGCCCGCGTGAGACTGCCATATGTGCAGAAAGTTGATTCCAGCCATTTCCAGCCTGTTCCAGCCATATTTTCCACTTGCAAACGGTTTTTGCAACACCATGGGCTCTTACTAGGGGCTCTAATGGTATTGGAAAACAAGGGGCACACTTGGACGGCCTAGATCGAAGCTCGTTTCCCAATAAACGATCCTAACAGTTCTAGATTTCCTATAAATACCCCCCACCCCTTTTGCTCAAAACCCACACTTGATTTTTGAGATTTCTCTAAGTTGGAGTGTTAACCACTTCATACCTGAGAATACTTGGAAATCAAAGCTTGCGGTGACCCTTTGTAAGTATTCTTTTATTCTTTTCATTCGTTTTAGCGTTAAAGTCAAACTGCGTTTGACTTTCTGCATTTGACCAGTTTATGGTCAATGCGAAGTTCGTTTGAACTTCATAACGTGAGCGTAATCACGATGGTTATAGTCCCTAGTGACTATACCTACTGATTACCACGTTATCTAGGCTCAGTGACGAGTCGTAGTTTCGGCCAAAATGCGTTTTCTCGCGTATTTTGTAACCAAACTACTCTAGGGTATCAAAACCGTTTGTTTTGATACCAAACCTGTTTTCTAACTTAACTAAACATGTTCTAGCATGTTTAGTTCGTCACTTTTAGATTTGTGCTTGTTTAGGGTCGTAAAGGTAAGTGATCTAATCAATCGCTTATACTTTCGAACCCGACCCATTTGGTCGATCATTAGGATCCGACCAAACACATTAGGTGACCATAGTTATATAGGGAATAACCTTCCGAGGTTATACCTTATGGTCACGTCGTTTAAGTAGTTGTATGATAAGTAGTTTATATGCCTTAGGTAAATTACCAAAATACCTTTTTTACGCATAAATTCATTTTAAGCATATCTAACATAAATTTTGACATCTAAACTGATTAGGTAAGTATATTAGACATGTTAAGGCATATTTTACTTGTCATAGGACTAGTTAAGCGGTCCAAACGCGTTTTACGTGAACGACGCGTTAAAGTAGCATAAGCTACCTAAACGGGTCGTAATGGGTCGTAAGCACTTAGGTTAGGTTTCATTTTAGTATGTGGGCTTTGTTAAACCATATCATATGAGTTCCAATATTCATTTGGTTTATGAAACCTCATACTATCCAATCTCCCGATTTAGGTCCGGTTATTTATGTAGTTATTTATATATAGGGTGCCGTTTGATTCCGTGATCCCTCTAGCTTTGCTTGGTTGTTGTTCAAGACTTCTAAGCACCCTCAAGTGAGTACATAGACCCCTCTTTTACTGTTTTTCAAACATTTTGGGGTGAAACACATGTGCCTACTTGTTACTTTCATGCTTTCCATGTTTTCATATCATATACTTGCTATGTTCGTTAGTACACTATAGTACATGATTTCATTATGTTTTGCTATGTATGTTGACTGAGCATGCTAGCACATTGTTTTACATTACATTTTTGCTATGTATGTTGACTGAGCATACTAGCGCATTGATTTACATGACTTTTCTGCTCTGTATGTTGACTTAGCATACTTAGTACATTGTTTTACATTGCATCTCTGTTGCATATGTTCTCGTAACATATGGACACATTATTTTACATCCCTACCTTGTATGTTTACTTAGCATACTAGGTACATTATTTTCATCACATGCTTACATTTTGGTATGACATTTGGTTTGTTTAAATGGGACAATATACATTCATTAACATTGATCACGCCGCTCGTTAGTAGTTAGTGGTACCATAGGAATTGACAACTCTCGTTCCTGACATCCTAGGTATGTTTGGATGGAAGGAATGACTGAATTCGAATACATAACTCAGATAGACCTTTAATTTGTTTAAGGGTTTATCGCCACAGTCTCAAGGCTTGGATGTATGCATTTTCACAACACCGCATAAATGTTTGTATTCAGTATAGCATGCATTTCCACAAAACATAACGTTGATTTAAACCACGTTTTACTTCAATACGTTGTTTTGTGCATTTATACCTATGGCTTAGTGGATATATATTTATATATATATTTCACTTGCCATACATGACATTTTGTTTACACATTTCATAATTGACATTTGACATAGACATTTTATATTGATAGACATATTTCATAAACTACATTTTGACATAAACATTTTGACATGGTTTACACAAAGACATTTGACAAATGGTTTAGACATGGGCAATTTACATTGGTGGTTTGTTTGGGTAAAGTGATTTAAGTAACGAGGCATGTGTAATATGATACAAGCATGGTGGATACACCGCTGGTACTTCCTATATATAAGTGCTTGTATGGTATTACATATCGCAGCGTTATTTGAATCATTTCAATTTAGACATATAACATTTTATACAAATAACATATTTTTCACAAGACATTATTTTACAAACAACTTATCTTATACAAACTCATTTTACTTGGTTATTCATTTAACCTTACATTATTCTTTTACATATCATCTACTTTATCATCGCTTTTCAAATTATTTATAAAACAAAACATTTTACAAGGATCATGACTGACTTTTGTTAAACAACCTTTTTCTAATCTTATAAGTCATGAATCCTATTTTCACAAAACCTATGTATCTCACAGGCATTTTTATGCTGACGTACCTATTTTCACATGTGTTTCAGGAAATGATGCATAGGACTTATCAAGATACACTTAGGCAGACCTTGGGCCTTAGTGACAATAAAAGATGCAAGACTAGTTAATTTGGGTTATACTTCTTTGAGTATTAAAACATTGTAACTCTTTTAATCAATAAAACAACATTTCAATTTCCATGTGTTATGAAACAATGATTCTGTTACAACACTCCCCGACGATTCCGCCACGATTTATTATTTTACGTGGTCGGGGTGTGACATGCATCAGTTATAAATCACAAGTATCCGCAACACAGGCTATACACTTGAACACAGTTACACATAATGCCCCTTTTGGCGAAACACCCCAGTGACGAAACCCCTTAGGTTTCGTCGGCTCCATGAGTGACGAAACCCCCCCTAGGTTTCATCGACTACCCTAGCGGCGAAACCCCTATGTTTCTTCGAAGCCCTCAGTGACGAATCCCTTAAGCTTCGTCGAAGATATGTGCGACGAAACATCATGAGTTTCGTCAGAACAGTGTCAGAAACAACATGTGCACAGTTATTACGTAACTTACGAATCAAACAGCGGTTACCACATCTAACCTAGCAACCCTAATCAGCATTCACAGTTTCAACGTGATCATTAATCAAACGTAGCAGTCCTAATCATTGTTCATCAACACAACTATCAGAACTTAATAATAACATTTCATCCGTACACAGATCGGTTTATCGGTTTCATGGTTCTCACTTATTAAATCATCAATCATCAATCATCATATGAACAAGCACATAACAGTTTCATCGGATTAGATCATCGATCATCATATGAACAGACACATCACAGTTTCATCGAATTAGATCATCAATCATCATATGAACAAACACATAACAGTTTCGCAATGTTTATATAAACCCTAATCAAACACATAACATCAACACATCCAGATCATATCAACCAGTAGGGTTATACGCTAACCGTGATGTTGCAAAGCTTAAGTGAATCGGGATGGAAAAGAATGCTTCGTGGTTTCCTTCTGCCGTCGCACAGAGTGAGAGAGAGTTCTAGGGTTTCTAAAATGTGTTTACGTAACTGACCAGTAGGTTTTATAACATCACAGAAGTTGGGCCGGCGAAACCCTCTTGGGCCGAAGCCCATTCCCGACGAAACCCCACTCTGGACGAAACCCCACAGGTTTCGTTATGATGACAGTGGCGAAACTCCCATGTTTCATCACCTAAGGTTTCGTCAAACAAGATCTTGGTGAAACTCCTAGGTTTCGTCGAGTGGCCATGCATTGTGTTATAACTTTAACCATTTAACAATTTATAGATTTCTAACAATTAATCAAACAGTATACCAGCAATTAACCAATCAGTAAAAACAGTTTATACATCATCTAACAAGGTGCACATAATACAACATAACGGATCATGAAAACACAACTATGAGACAAGCAACGTGTCGGGAAAGACCTTGGAAAGTCGGGTTGTCACATCATCCCCAACTTGAAAGAAATTTCATCCCGAAATTTGACAAGTATCTCAAAACAGCAAGACGGTAACTCAGGATGACTGTGGGTTTTCCGCGGGTACCACACTAGGTCTTTATACTCAGTGATATCTGGGGTATTATCCCGGGACTTCTGATTTTGCGGGAGCAATAGCCTAGTCCCCGTATAATACTTTTCGCTTACTTGAAATAAAAGCACCCCCTCAGCAAAAAAATTGATGAAATATCGAAAAGATAAAATCAAGTGCGGGAGCAATAGCCTAGTCCCCGTATAAGTGTGTTTTAGCATAAAATTTTGAAAAATCAAAAAGATTTTATTTCATCTTATTTTCGACAACTGATGTTGGAAAGCTGATTTTCAAAATTCCGAGTGCTAAACATGATGAACGATAGTGGGTTGGGAGAGTGTGTTTGAAATGAGAAATGATTTTGAAATGATTAAATGGTTCATTAATTTGAAACCAAATTTGAATGTTACGAATACAAGTGGTTAAGCAGAGAACATAAATGAGAGATCATGTTGATTTGAGAATATCTACAAGTGGTTTCTAAATTTGTTAAATCTTAAAAATTGAGAAATTTACTTTTGGGTAGAGTATGTGCAGGAAAAAGCTTTGAAAGAGCTAGGTTTCGGCTCCTGAAGACTTTTCGCATAAGTGTATGCAGATTAGAGTCAGGTTTCTGATCCAAAGCCTGCAGATTGTGAATTCCAGACTGCGATCCCAGCTTATCGAAAGGGGGAGTCTGAAGACGTAAAAGCCAGGTTCTTGATCCTGTTGCTATAGAGAGCCAGGAGATGTTTCTGAACCTGTGAAAGCTGCTAATGCTGATAAGCTTAAAGAATCAAGAGATCTGATCAAGAGAATTAGAGAGTTCAAAGAGTCAGGTTGCGATTCTGGAAGAATGAGAGAGAGATTGATAATGATGCTTACAGAGAATGATACTTTGGAGAGAGCGAGAAGACTGATCAAGACTGAAGACTGGACACACTAAAGACTTGTCAACATCCAAGGGGGAGTTTGTTGGTGCATATGTCTGTTGACTTCGTCTTGTATCGAGTCATGTAATAAGATAGATAGACCAGGACACGTTAAACAAAAGAAACGGGAAACAGATCGGAACCAGTCACCTCGCACGAGGTGGACCAGTTCGTGCGATCTGGCCAGGTAGCGAAGCTCTGCCGTAGTGTCACCAGCTCATGTAACACTATCAAATCAATACAAGTGACAGTTAAAGTGATTCTACGTGCATATCTAGCTGAAATAACATCGATACGTCTGATTCCGCCATTCGTATTGATCGAGATCTCTTCTGAACGACTCGTTTGATCGATTCACCAATCCTACATAATTTCCACTGGTAAGGATTTCTTTATCACTGCTAGAGCTCGCTTTTCAGCATCAAACACCTTTTTTCAGATTCATCCATCTTCTCATATGAAATCACTTGAATTCTCCCGTTAACTCATTGTGTGGGAGCAATGTATCCATCAATCATACAGCTCCACATTCTAGCATCTTCATTTTGAACAAATACCTCAAACTTCTTCTTCTTCCAGTCAGCATATTGTTTAATGTTTATCAACTTCGGCCAGTTATTAACAGTATCCCTTACCTAGTCCATTCCGATCATGTTCAAAACGTAGCTTAAAATTTTAAATGGATTTTGGTATACCTGTGTCAAAATCCAAATCCAACTTCTCTACTGGTCCTTGTTGAGCCTTTTTACCGTAACCGTACCGTAAAAAACGTTCAAAAATTGTCTGAAAACTGTCTTTACCAAATTATACCGTTAGAATCGTCTTGAAATTATGAATCCAACGATATATAACGTCTAAAACCTTTTTCGGAATTCTCGTGCCTTTTTTGGATCAACCGAATCTAACCGTGTAGTCGGTTTGCTAAGATTGTTTGTAGATCAAATTCTGCACTTAAATACGTTTAATACCGAATACGTCAATTGGTTAAAGTTCCACCTTTTCGAAAACAGTCAATTCGAAATCTCAATTTGGAACAGTAATCCGAAACAGTAATCCAAAACGGTAATCCAAAACAGAAATCCAAAATGGTAATCCGAAATAGCTCCGAAATGGTAATCCGAAATAGCAATCCGAAATGCTTATCTGAAATGCTTATCCGAAACAGTAATTCGAAACGGTAATCTGAAATCTTCAAAGAAGCTTTTATCCAAAATCAACAGATATGATCCGAAATCGATGAATGATGATCCAAAATCCACACTGATGATCCGAAATCGATGACAAATGATCCGAAATCCACACTGATAATCCGAAATAGTAGCAGACTATATGAAACAGTCTTCAAAATCCCTAAATTCAAAACCCTAGAACAACCTCCAAAATACGAACAACCTCCAAAACCCTAGTTTTCTGTAGCAAACAATTCTGAACTGTGCTAATCAAGAGCTTAATGCTCTGATACCAATTATAGGTCCCTTAATCCTATGGATCTTTCAGGGAATAGTCTATCTAACCTAGAGTGCGGAACCCTCTAGATCAGATAATCATAGAAAGGTGTAGAAATAGAATTATATTAAACCGCCTTCTAGTGATTGTCCAACACAAGTGTTTACAATCAATTCAAGATACACACAACCTCACAGCCTATGTCTATGATCTTGCCTATTTCTCTCTCTCTACGAATTCTCTCTCTCTCTCTCTCTCTCTCTCTCTAGCCTCTCTTATTGTTGTTGTTGTTGTTTTTAAACCTTAATCATAAAACATGATTATATACCACATGTCTGTGAACTGGGCTTCTAACTGGGCTAGGCCATTCTCCAAGCCCATTACAATAATTAACTCTCTAACCAATAATGCTAAGCCCAATACAAAATATCCAAATGCTAAGCCCAATACAAAATATCCAAAGACTAAATACTTAAACTAATAAGTTGTTGTCACAGAATATGCACCAACAAAGTTCACTGATCTGCACCTTTTCTTTAAGGTGATCATTCACTTCTTTTATGTTAGCAAAAGCTATGATGCATTTATCTGATCATAACTCTTTAAGAGTTTGAGGTGATACCTTAGAAGCAACCATTTCAATTTGATCCACACTGAAGCTATTAGTTGAAATTTTGGGATTGCTTTCATCCATCCTTCCTGTATACTCCTGGTCAACAACAGATGCTTGACATAAGCTTTCAGCAGGTTCACCAACAACAGTTTGAACTAGATCTTCTTCACCTGAAACATGCTCAACAACCATAAAACAAAAGTTTTCATGTTCATCACAGACATTTGCAATTAAAGAAAAGTTTTCATTTGTTAAATTCTCTAGCAAGCTACTCTAGTCAACATAACCTTGGGTAGAGAAGCTCTGTGGACTAGGCTCTGCAGGTGCAGGATTAGCTGGTTGTGCTTAAACATGTGCAATTAGCATTTGGGCATACTGAACCTGAGGGACTTGTGGTGCATGAACATAGTGCATAGGTACAGGATTCAGATTTTGTGTAAAGTGGGTTGTGTTTTGCACATTTGGACCAGGGGTATTTTGGGGATAAAACTGATGTTGTGTATGAGACTGAGATATTTGATTAGGATATGTGATCATTGGTGCAAAGTTATTTGTTTGGCTCTTACACTCTCTAGTAAATTGTATAAACCTATTACACTTAAAACATTTGATCTTTGATTTATCCAACCCCACTTTGGACCTCCCACTTAATCGTGGGTATGTCCTACCAGTCCTTTTGTAAAAATTGTTAGCTCTTAGACTGAGTAAGGCTACCTGGTGTAATATATATGTCCATCTCCTCCAGGTCAGTTGGATCTATGTGCTTAAGATCATTGAGTAAAAACGAGAGATTATCACTGACATGAGTATCATCATTTGCTACAAAAGCATAGCTCGTGGAATGTTGATCAGAGTTGATTCCAGTTTATATGTTAATAAAATGATCAAAACTCTGATCATTTCCCACTGCAGGGGATGATCCCTCCAGATTCAAAAGTGGCATGTTACCAAAAACGTAACTACGAGACACCTTTCTAGTTTCCTGGAGCCTTTTCTTTTGGACAAGCTCCCTCTTAAAGGTTAGGAGCTTTCCATGAAGCTGGGTCAGGCTCATGTCTTTGAAATGTGGGGATGTTCTCATCACTTAGAGTGGCTTTTGTAAATTATTTGTTAACCAACTTTAATTCACTAATAAGACATGAAAATCGTTCAAACTACTCTGTCATGGTCTCCCTTTTGACATGAGTGAAGGTTTCATATTTCTGGTTAAGGATTTCTCGAGTGTTCTCTATAAAATCATTTGTCCCACCAAAATGTTCCTTAAGTGCATCCCACAACTCCTTGGCTCTGTTACAATGCAACAACCCGGCATAGATATCATTCGGCAGAGCCATAGCCACGATACTGAAGGCTTTCACATCTAGCTCGAACTTTTGATAATCTTGCTTGGAATAATTCTCCGGCTTCTTTGGCTCTAATACATTTAGGTTTTTGGCACTTTGTACCATTGGAACATGAGGTCCAAATACGACAGACTTCCAACACCCTATATTTTGTTGAGCTAGTATATGCCCAATCCTACGTTGCCAAATGTTATATTCTGATCTGACAAGCATAGGTGGTTTATTACTGAAGCCGGTGTTGTGTGGATCATTTTGTACCATTTTCTCTAGTTCTTTTTTTCAGAAAAAACAGAGTATGTAAAAGACACTTAACTAATTCTTAACTATACAACTCTGAGCTACAAATTGTTATTGGATCTTTGTTGAGCTGATCTTTGATTGTTAAACTGATTGTGAAATCGAGTTTAACGTGACCAAGCTCTGATACCAATTGTTAGAATTGATTTTAATATTTGCAAACAAATATTGATTATTACAATATAATTCATAAACAAAGAGTCAGCATCAACAATTGTTTTTTTCATAAATCACAATGGATTCAAATGTATAACAAATCAATTGAGTCTACAGACTCCCCTTCCGATGATCACGTAACAAAACAGTTCTTACAAGAGAAAAGATGATGTGTGTGATAATAGATCACTAACAGGTGTGATCTATTTATACTAAGTACAAAAGCTCTGTTCAGTGATTGGCTGACATCACCCTGATAGTGGCATCTAACATTCCTAACAAAAAAGATTCCAAAGATGTTGCAAACATTTGTGCAAATCCTATCATCTGTTCTAACTAGTCTAAACACTATTACAAGATAAATATTGTTACATTGGTAAACCACTGTCCAAGCTATCCCCTGTTGCACTAATCCCAACATCAGTTTGGCCATATAGATGTTTGGTCTTCTTCATCAGACCTTTGACTTCATCAGTGCATTGGTCTTCAACAGTCTTTAGCCTTCAACATATGTTGTTTCCTCTTCAACAATGGTTGCAAGACTTGACCAGATGCTTGCTATGTTGTTGAACAAATATTCTGATTAGGTGTTAAAGATTCACTATCTTTAGGGAGAGACTAGTTCAATATTTTGTGTATTTCTTGATCAGTGGATCATGCTTTGGCTTTTGGATATCATTTGTTCTTTTGTAGGTCCAACAATTACTATTGAAGCATTGATTCTTCAACTGGTCAATGTGATTTTCTGTACCTTCTTCAAGATTACATATTACATTGTATTTCCTTTGAGACATTTCAATGTTAGACAATGATTGAAGTTGTTATATAAACATTTGATAGTAATCAAAAGTTCAAAAATACTATTAAATAATGACCAAAGAGAGGATAGCAGTTCTCAATTAAATCAAATCCATATATGATTCAATCTAATGATCGTGGGGATTTAAGAGACCTTAGCTTGAGTGTTGTTTTTGTCAAATAAGAGATGTTACAGTTACAGACTTGCAGTAACAGACTTACAACTATGGAGATTGTTGCGATTTCATGGGACATCATTGGATTAATGTTCTCTACAAAATCTTAATTTTCAGTGCATTAGCAAGTACATTCAAGTATGTATGTGTAAATCTTAAGAACAAGATTGTATCTTTATTTTATTTTATTGCGACTAAAAATGATTGCACTTTTATGTGTTTCTTGATAGGTATGACCTTTTGAAGAATTTGATTCTCTTTCTCTCTCTAAATGTAGTCTCTCTCTTCAAAAACTGGAAGTTGAAAAAGGTAGCAATTGCTCTTGGGATCACTACAAGAATGGACCACCTTTAGTGGCGACAGCTGTCGCCGGTATTGGTGGATTTTGTCGCCGGTATTGACCTTTAGCGGCGACATGTCGCCGGTAAAAGGTCGCCGGTATTGATAGGCCGCTATTGACCTAATGCCGTCGCTAAAGGTTATCGTCGCCGGTATTGATATCAGACCTTTAGCGGCGACACTTGTCGTCGCTAAAGGGTCGCCGGTGTAAGTTATGGCCGGTAAAGGTTTATAGGCAATAGCGGCGACACGTGTCGCCACTAAAAGTCTTTTTTTTAATACAGCAGCTGTATATACAGCACCCAGCTAGTTTTACGGCCGAAAAAACAGAACCTGCCTATTTCAAACAACGCAAACATACGCCATGAACATATACTAAAGGTAATATAATTAAAAACTATGTTTAAGTCGTGCATTATAATCCTACAACGTTTAATTAAATCATACATTAAAAACAAGTCACTCATCGTCGGAATCATTATCGAATAAGTCATCAGAATCGTAGTCGTTTGACTTTCCTTTTCCTTTTCCTTGTGAAGCAAGATAGTTGTTAAGTTGGTTCAAAAAGGACGACGTTTGGAACAAGCTGTTAACAAAATCCTACAATAATAGATATCAAAACGTTATATTAGCATATTAATTAACGCTACCAACATATATTTAACAAGGAAACATGCGTTCGTTTGTCATTTTATAAATTGCGTAGTTTACCTCGGAAAAGGGTTCTTGCATCCGAGCTTGCGAAGACGACGTGTTGGAAGAAGGTTTAGGCCCCATCCAGCGGTACCATCCTCGCCGCTCTCCCAACGCTTCCTGATACGGGGCAATTGGAGGACCATCACCGCTCCATTCATTTGTGGCCTGTTGTATATTCCGCTGTATTTTACGAAGATGATTAAATATATATGTGTATATATGTATATTTGTTATAGAAAATAATACTTGAAAGAAATACTTACGTAATTTTGTTCAGCAACCAGATCAACCCAATTCCCTTGATTGTCCATGTGGGTTTTAGCATACGTAGGTACCCAATCCATATCCTGTTTAACATTAAACTTAGATTAGACATTAAATAAAAAAAGCTTACACACACGCACACATACATAAAACATTACATTTTTATAGGCGGTGCTACCGTACGACGATGCCCCCCCATGGTATGGGAATTGTTGTTTCTCACATACTAGTGTGTTGGCCTTGCTTCTTTTAATATATTTTGCGTCCCGGAAACCTTCGATGGTTCTCAACCAGTTATCATATGGCATATCCGCGGGATGGTATGCCCTTGCCCTCTCAATATCATTGTAACCTCCCTCGCTCTTAAATAATTTTTTAGCTTCGTACTTGCGGTCAGAGTACCGCTTCATAAGCACAGTCCTAATACCACCCGTCAAGTTTCTCGCCTCTAAATCACGTTCCACTTCATCAAAATTGAAATTTTCCTACAAATTAAATAAAAAAGTTAAAATATCATATATAAATTAGATTTGCATGTGCTTAAATATTTGATAAAATTTTATGCATATAACTTATTTACCCATAAGTGGTTCATGAGGGCATCCTTGTAATGTTGTTCAACGTTATCCCATCCAATTTTATCAAACGGGATGGTCCGCCACATATACAGGCCGGCCTCCCTTGAAAACATATCTCTTGATTTACCAACAGGGGTATACGTGACCTGTCTGTCAAACGTAAGCGATAAGCCCCCCCCCCCCACCCCCGCTTTTACAAGACGCCGTAGTTTCTCGTTTTTGGCTTTCCCCCTAACCCTCTTCGGGGGAACCGCTGCAATTAAAACAAAAATAATTAGTAACAACATTTATAATATATAAAATATAAGAACTACAAAATAATTTAGTAAAAGACTTACCGTCAGTCTCGTGCGTGCCACGAAATCCACCAGGAGGCGGTGGATCACCCGCGCCGTCACCCCCATGTCCCCAGGGGGCCACATCTGCCATCAAATAAGCAATACCGAAAACATAATCCCTATAAAGTTACAAATGTTACAGCATGTGTATCTAATAGAAATTAAGGGAAAGTACAACAAGTGTAACTCAAATTCAAATAAATATTTCAAACAAGTGTTTATCAAATACAAATCAATATAAATTACAATAACTTTTCTTTTACACATAAACAACATTCAAATTATCGTCTCAAATATATTTTTTTCTCAAACCTAAACATAAACATAGAAATTATCAACTTAAACATATTTTTTTTTCAAACATGACCATAAACATAGAAATCATGAAACTTAAACATAATGTATGCTCATTAACACATACTTTATTTATAGACTTACAAACCCACATACATGCTTACATACACCTACATAAACATACAAACATTCATCCTTACATACACATTTACATACTTTATACAAACATACATAAACATAGAAATTATCAACTTAA
The DNA here is from genome assembly GCA_030545235.1 of Helianthus tuberosus. Lineage (NCBI taxonomy): Eukaryota > Viridiplantae > Streptophyta > Magnoliopsida > Asterales > Asteraceae > Helianthus > Helianthus tuberosus. The sequence continues at coordinate 197,318,515 of CM060363.1, read as the reverse complement.
ACATATTTTTTTTCAAACATGACCAAACACACATTTTGACCAAAACCACATCATTTATGCATACTTACATACACATTTGCATACTTCATACAAACATACATACTAACATACACATTTTTCACCAACATACTAACATACACCTACATACATACATTCATTCATACACTTACATACCCACATACATGCTTACATACACCTACATACACAAATACATAGACTTTCTTATACAATTTGACCAAAACCACAAAATTTATACATACTTAGATACACATTTGCATACTTTTACATACTAACATACACATTTTTCACCAACATACTAACATACACCTACATATATACATTCATTCGTACACTTACATACCCACATACATGCTTACATACACCTACATACACAAATACATAGATTTTCATATACACATTTTCCCCAAATACACCTACATTATACATTTGACATACTAACATATACCTACATTATACATTTACATACCAAAACAAAAAATTATTCAATATCTAAACTTTGAAAAAAATACATATAAAACTAACCGTATTTTCAAGTTTCCAAGAGATGTAGACCGCGTAGAGGAGTTAGTGACCGGAGAAGTGACGGTGGTGATCGGAGAAGTGATGGTGATGATCCGATTTTACTACCATAAACACAAAAACACACAAAAATATACAAAAATTAAAGCCTATCATATGTATATAACAAAATAAAGAAGAAATGTAACAAAAACTAACTGATTTGGTCGAAATTTGCTGAAATCCGGCGGTTCTCTCGAGTTTTTGGGGGAAAAAGTGAAGAAAGAGGGAAAAAATGGCGCTGATAAGGAAGTAATATCGTTTGACCATTAGCGGCGACAGCCTGTCGCCGGTATTGCTATATGTCGCCGGTAAAGGGTTGACCAGAGATAAGGTTTGTGTGGCTAGGGTTTAATGTTCTGACACATACCTTTAGCGGAGACAGCCTGTCGCCGGTATTTAGATGCTTTTGTCGCCGCTAATATATTTTAATTCCCCAACCGTTAGATCAGGATTTTGATCAACGGCTGGGGTTTCGTTTCAGCATCCTGCACGCGGATCGACCAATAGCGGCGACAAAAACCTTGTCGCCGCTAATGATGTCGCCGCTAAAAGCTATCTTTTCTTGTAGTGGATCCACAAGTAATGCATTCTTAATATTAATGACATGTGTGAATTTGTTGTCTTACTATTAAGGTTAAAGAGACTCTATTTTGTTGTGGGTAATTCTATTATTTGTGGGAGTCATGCTAATGAAGGTTGATATGGGTCAACTTTGCTTGAGCCTTTTTCTTTAGAGCTTAATGCCCTATCATATATGAACTTTTGTAAAATTTGATTTTCTTTTTATCTCTAAATCAAGTTTCTCACTCTACAAATTGGAAATTTTCAGGGACTATCAAGTTGAAAAAAGGTAGCAATTGTTCTCAACTTTCAACTGTTATGTTAAGGTAACCAATTATGAAACCCACCTTTTAGCTAGATGTTGAACAACATATGCCCATGCCCATGATTATTATATTAATTTCATCTTTAATAACATGTGTGCTCCATTATTTTATCACTAAACATTTCTGTTGGCTTATGACTTCGTATAAACCTTTGGAACTTGGAAATTAGTTGTTAGAGTTGTAAAACTGTTGACACGAAGCCTGCAAACATGGAGGATTTAACTGGTAGATCTGTATTTGTAATGATTTTTTTTTTCATTTTGATATAAAAAACACAGTCGATAGTAGTTTAAGGAGCAAGATAGACTATTATAAGATTGAAGACGCCACAATCTTCCCATGAAGACCTTTCTATAACCCTAATGGCTTGAGTTTATCTGCCTCGCGTTTTTTAGTTACAATTTGGATATGGAAATAAATCTTATGGGAAAGTAATTAATCTACAGTTTTTTGTAAGTTTTGATCTGTTATATTTCTTTTTTTTTATTTTTTTGCTTTGCTATCTCAGATTGAATATGTAAACATAGTCATTTGAATCATTAATTTAGGGTAATCTGATAGAATGATTAAAGCGCAATTTCCTTAACTTAAAACGCAATTACCTCGCCTCTCTTGGAAAATGGGCCTAGGCTCAAGCGGCGATGGCTTTTAACAACTATGGTTGCTATATGGCATAATGTGGGATGCCTTTTTCTTGTGTTTTGTAGGTAGAAAGGGTCAAGCCTTACATTTTTCTTAGTTTATTAGGAGTTGGAGGTGTTTTCATAAGCATGTATGTATCTTTTTCTTTTATGTTGTGCTTAGTAGTGTCGTCTACTATAACTTATTAAATATATGTTACGTCCGTTTATCAGTCATATCTTTTACTTGAAAACACGGGTCCTTAAAATATTTATGTCAGTATAGCATTTAAATAGCTGGCCACCGGAGGATTATAAAACTAGGAACTTAAGAAAATAGGTGTGAAGTTTGAAGAGAGGATGTATATTGATCAATGCCACAAGCCAGGGTTGTTTAATTTTATATGGAGTATTACCCCTACATTAATTTGCAAGTTACTTCTCACACTCATGTTTACTATTCAATTTTGTACATTATTTTATGCTCTATATCCTACTACTAAATGCACAATCTTTTTTTTTTTTTTTTTTTTTTTTTTTTTTTTTTTTTTTTGAACAGCTCTCGGTCAGGGCTATACATGACCAAAGCTCGGTCCGAGGGGGATTCGAACCAGAGCACTCCCGGGCAGGAACCCACAAGGTGGTAAACCTTCCCACCTCCTCTTTGTTATGGGTGGGGATCGAACTTGGGACCTCTCACATGTCCTAAGTCTTTTCCACCACTCCACCAAAGACTCATTGGCAAATGCACAATCATTTGTCTACCTTATCACCAATTTGTTGACCTATTCATTGGGTCCCTCGCTTTGTGCTAGAAAATTTTGTATTTTTTCATGTGGAGCCCACATATTCTATACCCCTTTCCCTCTGATTTAAACATGCATTACCATCATTTAGAAATTACATTCATTTCATTTTATTATCTTAGTTTGTTAATTTCTTATGTAAAATATAATATTATGAAGTTTTAAAATGATGTATAAATTGGTTCGAATGTTATAAAAAGTGGATAATATCCTATTACATATGTTCATGTAGTTTATATAAATTACGTATATGATTACGGGTCTGCCACAATACGTGAATCCTCATTATTTTTTTATTTTCTTATGTAAAATATATGATGATAAACTTCTAAAATATCATATAAGTTGACTCTTAGGGGAGTGGGGTGGTCACTGGTGATAGAATTCCATCACTCACAAACATCCAATCAAGTTCCGACATGTCATCAACCACTATTCTATAACTCACAAGCCTTTTTTAGTGGCGGTGGTCATCACTAGTGATGGAATTCCATCACTCACAACTTTTTTTTTTATTTTTTAAATTAGAAACTAACAATAAAGAGTTAATTACATAGTTAGTCCCTGTGGTTTGCACAAAATAACATACTTATGTATCAATAGTTTAAAATCACCTTCTAGGGTATTAACTTTTCATTTTGTAACGTTTTGAGATATTAACTTCTTGGGTATTAACATAGGTAGTCCCTGTGGTTTAAATAACAGTTTTCTGTATTTTTTTAAAAAACTGTTTCTGTATTTTATAAAAAATAATAGTTTCTGTTTTTTTTTTTTAAACTGTTTCTGTATTTTATAAAAAAACAATAGTTTTCTGTTTTTTTTTAATAAGAGTTTAAAAAAAGATTTAAACTTTATAAAAAAACATACCTTTTGAATGAAACAACCATTGAACTTACTAATTTTCCCGTTCAAATCCGTCCATTTCGACGTCATTTGGTCCATGTTTCGTTCCTTTGCACCGGGAAGTTGGCTAAAATGATTAATGACCCGTCTCCAAAACATATACTTTCTTTGCTCGTTGGCGTGTTTCTTGTTCTCGGAGATGTGCAAGTACGCCTTAACCAAGGCCACCTACTCCTCGCTCGTCCAATGTTTTCGGACGGTTGACGGAACAATTTCTTGAACGTCATCATTTTCTTCTTCTTCCTCTTCTTCTTCTTCTTCTTCTTCTTCTTCTTCTTCTTCTTCTTCTTCTTCTTGTTCTTCTTCTTCTTCTTGTTCTTGAACGTAATCATCATCTTCATCGTCGTCGAGACTTTGTTGTGGTTCATCGTCGTCGAGACTTTGTTGTGGTTCACGATACGCGTTTGCAAATTGACGGATGAGGGTGTTGTCTTCTAGTAGTGGGTCGAGTTGGTGGGGTTAGGTTTGAAAGTGTGGAAACGATTGGGGTTGAAATTGGTGAGGTTGAAACGGTGGAACGAACGGTTGGTTTTGATACGTTTGAGATTGAAAGGGTGGATATTGTTGGGTTTGAAACGGTGGATATTGTTGGGTTTGAAAATGTGGGATTTGCTCGGGTTCGTCTTGCAACCTAAAGCGCGTCGGCTCGCCAAGATTCGCTCGAACCTTGGGTCTTACGGGATTTTTCTTGGTACCCGAACCTATTTTTTTCGAACCCCCACCTCTCTTGCTTGAACCTTCCATGTGTGTTGTAAAATTTTTTAGATTGAGTGAGAGAATTTTTGAAATGAAATGAAGAATTTTTTGATTTTTTGAAGTGAGTGGGGGGAATGGTTTGTGGATTTATATAAAAACCTTCAAAAAAAAAAAAAAAAAAGCCCAACGTTCATATTGTTCCAAACGGTCAAAAAAGCAAACGGTAATATTCATTTTCCACGCGTGATGTTTTCAACGCGTTAAATTGTTCATGCGTCGTTTTTTGTGGCGGCGGCGGTGTGCTACTTTGTTCCACGCGTGATGGGTTGGCCATCACGGACCACCCCCAGTCCCCTTATCACCAATTTGTTGACCTATTCATTGGGTCCCTCGCTCTTTGCTAGAAAATTTTGTATTTTTTCATGTGGAGCCCACATATTCTATACCCCTTTCCGTTTGATTTAAACATGCATTACCATCATTTAGAAATTACATTCATTTCATTTCATTTTCTTACTTTGTTAATTTCTTATGTAAAATATAATATTATGAAGTTTTAAAATGATGTATAAATTGGTTCGAATGTTATAAATAGTGGATAATATCCTATTACATATGTTCATGTAGTTTATATAAATTACGTATATGATTACGGGTTTGCCACAATACGTGAATCCTCATTATTTTTTTATTTTCTTATGTAAAATATATGATGATAAACTTCTAAAATATCATATAAGTTGACTCTTAGGGGAGTGGGGTGGTCACTAGTGATAGAATTCCATCACTCACAAACATCCAATCAAGTTCCGACATGTCATCAACCACTATTCTATAACTCACAAGCCTTTTTTAGTGGCGGTGGTCATCACTAGTGATGGAATTCCATCACTCACAACTTTTTTTTTATTTTTTAAATTAGAAACTAACAATAAAGAGTTAATTACATAGTTAGTCCCTGTGGTTTGCACAAAATAACATACTTAGGTATCAATAGTTGAAAATCACCTTCTAGGGTATTAACTTTTCATTTTGTAACGTTTTGAGGTATTAACTTCTTAGGTATTAACATAGGTAGTCCCTGTGGTTTGAACAAAATAACATACTTAGGTACTAATAGAATGCGATTTTAAGCCTACAAATAACCTTAATACCCCCAAACGTTACAAAATGAAAAGTTAATACCCTAGAATGTGATTTTAAACTATTAGTACCTAAGTATGTTACTTTGTGCAAACCACAGGGACTAACTATGTAATTAACTCAACAATAAAACACTAAATTATAAATTTCATTAAAATTAAAAAATATATTACATAGCAAAATAAAAAAAAAAACAACTAAAATTGAAAAAAAAAAAAACTTAAATTAAATGGGTGGCATCTCCCAACCCCACCTTTCGCAAATCTCGCGTTTTTGTTGAATTACGACCGACTTAAACGGTTCGTTGAGATGGGCGTGCGGCTCACACAAGATTTTTAAGTCATTTTTCTTTCTACCGTTTTCAGGCTTCCCATGTAGGCGTGCTCGCGTTCAAGTTTTACGGACACAAGTTTTTCTTTTCTTTCTTTCGCCTCGTTGTATTGCGCCAATTTCGCCTCTTTGATTCTGAAGATCGACTCCGCCACCGCTTCCTTTCCTTTGCTTGACGATTCACCACTTTTCCTGCGGTGTGGGCTTGTAGGTGTATCTTCTTCAACGGGGTCGTCAACGGGTTGATCGGGTTCGTCAAGGGGCGTCTTCGTTTAAATTCATTTGGGGCAAGTTATCCGAAGCGGAAGTCGTGTAGTTCCCCGAATCGGATGTCTTTGATCTTTTCGGACCTCCTCTTTTTTTTGGAGCCGTAGGACCACGCATGTCGACCAACTCAACCGGGACCCACTTCGGGTGACGTCTCGCAACGTCCCATGCCGCCACGTGTGGAAAACTCCTCTTTTTGTAGAGTTGGCAATACTCTTCGGTGGCTTGTTGCATGATTGTCGCCTCGCTCACTCCACTTTGTGGATTTCGGTTCTACGAAAAATATAAAAAGTTATGTATTTTAAAAAAAAAAAAATTCTGTTTTCTGTTTTTTTAAAAAAACTGTTTCTGTATTTTATAAAAAAATTATTGTTTTCTGTTTTTTTAACTGTTTCTGTTTTTTTATAAAAAATAACTGTTTCTGTTTTAAAAAAAATTAACAGTTTCTGTTTTTTTTTTAAACTGTTTCTGTTTTTTTTTTTTTAAACTATTTTCTATTTAAAAAAAAAATAACTCTTTCTGTTTTTTTTTTAAATAACAGTTTTCTGTATTTTTTTAAAAAACTGTTTCTGTATTTTATAAAAAATATTAGTTTCTGTTTTTTTTAAAAACTGTTTCTGTATTTTATAAAAAAATAATAGTTTTCTGTTTTTTTTTAATAAGAGTTTAAAAAAAGATTTAAACTTTATAAAAAAACATACCTTTTGAATGAAACAACCATTGAACTTACTAATTTTCCCGTTCAAATCCGTCCATTTCGACGTCATTTGGTCCATGTTTCGTTCCTTTGCACCGGGAAGTTGGCTAAAATGATTAATGACCCGTCTCCAAAACATATACTTTCTTTGCTCGTTGGCGTGTTTCTTGTTCTCGGAGATGTGCAAGTACGCCTTAACCAAGGCCACCTACTCCTCGCTCGTCCAATGTTTTCGGACGGTTGACGGAACAATTTCTTGAACGTCATCATTTTCTTCTTCTTCCTCTTCTTCTTTTTCTTCTTCTTCTTCTTCTTCTTCTTCTTCTTCTTCTTCTTCTTCTTCTTCTTCTTCTTCTTCTTGTTCTTGAACGTAATCATCATCTTCATCGTCGTCGAGACTTTGTTGTGGTTCACGATACGCGTTTGCAAATTGACGGATGAGGGTGTTGTCTTCTAGTAGTGGGTCGAGTTGGTGGGGTTAGGTTTGAAAGTGTGGAAACGATTGGGGTTGAAATTGGTGAGGTTGAAACGGTGGAACGAACGGTTGGTTTTGATACGTTTGAGATTGAAAGGGTGGATATTGTTGGGTTTGAAACGGTGGATATTGTTGGGTTTGAAAATGTGGGATTTGCTCGGGTTCGTCTTGCAACCTAAAGCGCGTCGGCTCGCCAAGATTCGCTCGAACCTTGGGTCTTACGGGATTTTTCTTGGTACCCGAACCTATTTTTTTCGAACCCCCACCTCTCTTGCTTGAACCTTCCATGTGTGTTGTAAAATTTTTTAGATTGAGTGAGAGAATTTTTGAAATGAAATGAAGAATTTTTTGATTTTTTGAAGTGAGTGGGGGGAATGGTTTGTGGATTTATATAAAAACCTTCAAAAAAAAAAAAAAAAGCCCAACGTTCATATTGTTCCAAACGGTCAAAAAAGCAAACGGTAATATTCATTTTCCACGCGTGATGTTTTCAACGCGTTAAATTGTTCATGCGTCGTTTTTTGTGGCGGCGGCGGTGTGCTACTTTGTTCCACGCGTGATGGGTTGGCCATCACGGACCACCCCCAGTCCCCTTATCACCAATTTGTTGACCTATTCATTGGGTCCCTCGCTCTTTGCTAGAAAATTTTGTATTTTTTCATGTGGAGCCCACATATTCTATACCCCTTTCCGTTTGATTTAAACATGCATTACCATCATTTAGAAATTACATTCATTTCATTTCATTTTCTTACTTTGTTAATTTCTTATGTAAAATATAATATTATGAAGTTTTAAAATGATGTATAAATTGGTTCGAATGTTATAAAAAGTGGATAATATCCTATTACATATGTTCATGTAGTTTATCTAAATTACGTATATGATTACGGGTCTACCACAATACGTGAATCCTGATTATTTTTTTATTTTCTTATGTAAAATATATGATGATAAACTTCTAAAATATCATATAAGTTGACTCAGATGTCATAAAAATGTATATTATCCCAATACTTAGGTCCATGTGGTTTACCTAAATTACATATACGATTACAGACTGCCGCAATGCGCAAGTCCTAAGACTAGTATTAATTGTTTTGTAGTTTTTGATTTTTGCTTTTATTGAAACAATGACCATTTCTAAGAAACTCTCGTGCAATCATTTCTGACCAAGGTCTAAGCGAAAACTATTTCGTTATTTTCACTGCATATATCATGCACAGGATTGTGGCCAGAATCGGCGAGTTGGGTTGGCTGGGGTTAGATCAGTGGTTTAGAGCCATCTACCACTATAAAACATGTGAGTGTAGGAAGAGTCTAGAAGATGATGAGACATCTTGCAGCTGTTGGTGAAACTTATGCCCAAACTGCTTTTGAAGATTTTTCATGGAACATCTAGCTTATAAGTCCATCTTTAGCTAGCACATCTACTTCAAACAACCCTTCTACTAGTGGTACTTTTTTCGGGCTCGCTTTTTTAAGGTTTTTATTGGGAGGTTAATGTATATATGTATGAACTATGAACCTAGGAAGATTAAAATATTTAAGGTTTGATGTAAACTTGCTCGAACCTACAGCAATTTAACTATTTGTTCTATGTCATCCAACTATTAGTGTAAATGTGTGTTCAATCTTTATGAATTTTGAACATATTTGGTCTAATGGTTACATATCTGTGTTCATAATAAGATTATTTAGAACTATACCCGCAATGGCGATTGAAGGCTTGAGTTCTCAAATGATTTTTTGGTAATTTCGTCAAATGCAGGGCAGCTAGAAAGAGCCATTGTGAGCCCAAGTTCATCCTTGAACATTTCAATCACTATTCTATCATACATTCATTAAGGCATTTAATTTGTTTGATACGGTTTTAAGACCAGCTAGATAAACATGTATAGTTAATCATGGTTTCTAACAAGAATTGTTAATTCTCAAACAATCTTATTTCACACTAGCTTTCGAAAATCTGCTACAACTTAATCATATCATTTTAGACTTTATACATATTTTCAATATATAATTTTTAGGAACAATGATTTTAATAAAAAGTTTGAATTTAGAAAAACGAGATGTTATGCGGGTCAAAATAGAAGAAATATAGCATTTGAAAATGACACTGGTCAAAGAAGGAAATTATAGCAAGCAAATAAGAAAGGTGTTATAACATAGAATTTGAACAAACACGGCAATATATACAACTGGTCAAAGCCGAATATTTCTTTCTCATAACATATACGTCTGTGTTTCGGTTACTTGTACATACTACTCATAACACAATCTCAAAAAAAATATCAAATCGAGTCAACCAGTTAAAATAAAATACTACCATACTTTTGCTAAAAAAAAACTAAAACGATTGAAAAACTACCGTTTGGCACGACCAAAAATTATATCGAGCCAACCAATTAAAACAAAACATTACCATAGTTTTGTAAAAAAAAAAGACACTAAAACAAATTTTACACTATGGACAAAATCGTAATTTGAAAGAAAAAAAAAAAACAATGGCAAAACTATAAATTTGAGTTAAGGGCAAAATTGTAAGTTGGCTAGGAGCAGAAAAAAACAAAACCAATGGTAAAACTGTAATTTAAGTGGGGCAAAATTGTAATTTGGCTAGATCAATAGGGACGTGTCAGGCAGTTGCCTGACACTATTCCCTTCCATCTTCACGTTAGACCGTGGGGTATGGTGGGGCGGGGGTTTGGGGCATGGGTTGACACGTGGATTATGGGACACCCAATAGACAAACCCGAGTTCATATGGGTATGGTGGGCGTGGCTGGACTGGGCTGGCGTGGCCAAGCCATATCAAATTTTTTTTGGCCAATGACATCCCGGCTAGTTTGGTTGGCCAATGACACCCCGCCATGTCAGGCTCGTAGTCCCGCCCCACGCCTAGGCTGAATCCCACGCCAAAGGGGCCACGCCCAAACCCAAGCCCACCCGGGGTGGTGGCTTGGGCGTTTTCAGCCAACCCACGCCCAAACCCCCGCCCCATACCCCACAGTCTTAGTGTATATTTCTCTCTCATAACATGTACGTCTGTGTTTCGGTTACTTGTACATACTACTTATAACACAATCTTAAAAAAAAAATTACACAGAGTCAACCAATTAAAACAAAATACTACATATTTTTTTTCTAAATATCAAAACTAAAACAATTGAAAACTTGAAACGACAAAAAATTACATGGAGCCAACCAGTTAAAACAAAACACCACCATAGTTTTGTAAAAAAAACACTAAAACGAATTTTACACTGAGGACAAAATCGTAATGTGACAGAAAAAAACAAAAACAATGGCAAAACCATAAATTTAAGCTGAGGGGAATATCGTAATTTGGCTATGAGAAGAAAAAAACAGAACCAATGATAAAACTGTAAATTTAAATGGGGTAAAATCGTAATTTGACTGGATAAATGGGGAAGTGTCAGCTGTCTGACACTATTTCCTTCTATGTTCACTATAGTGTCCATAAATATAAATATAAATATAAATTAATGTTAAAGTCGGTCAAAATATTGGACTTTAAAATAGAACTATGCGTTATGGTCCCGATGGAAAGATATCTGCATGCCATTATTGACAAATTGAGAGGGTCAAAAATTTCATATTGTTAGAAATTTGATAAAGTCATCGTTGATTTATAAACAGCAACTAGTAATAAAGCTTGCACGCGTTGTGATGCGAGTACATCGCAAAAATCGAATGAATTTGTATGTGATACGTTAACCATACGAAAACGCGTGTTTCGACATATCTGATTGAACTCAATGTAACCTATATAAGTATTGCGATTGGATCATAACGTAAAATAAATTGAATCTATCTCGTGCAATCATAACTTATTATATAGGATTAATTAAAGCGTTGAAAAAAAAAGAAACCACAATTTGACTCCACTCTGTTCGGAACAAAATTTATGAAAACGTACATAAAATAAGTAAGAAAACGTATTATATTAAAAAAAAATATATCCAAATGTAGATCAACTCGAATTGATACAGATGCATACATAAAAATATACATGTAAAAATGGTTTTTTAAACGAAAACATGTCACACCTCTTTCATAGGCGGAAGAACGAGGTGTGATCTGAGTGGTTCTCATTGCATACGATAAGTAAACATACTACATGATATAAAACAAACTTCATCTTGCCATTCAAGTTTAATTATCCAAAATACAGAATTTAGTTTAAAGTTACATCAAAACAAAAGATAATTGTTTGCAAAGTTTACAACATCATTTTGAAACAAAGATCAAGGTTTTGCTTCATATATCACCGCAAGAAGGCAGGATATAGTAAACAAATCCAACAAAAGGTGGCAATGGAGAATGGACACTAAGGTGTTGTTTGTTTTTTTTCTAAAAACCTCTTCTTGTCCTCTTATGTCTGCGTCATGCAGACCACTCGCAGACGTTTGGGTCTGCAGATTGTTTGTTTTCTTGAAGACATTTCATCAAAAAACCTCTGCGCGTCCTCTTTTTGGTGCAGATGTGGGGAAGCCTCTTCTTACCTCTTCTCCCCTCTTCTTCACAAAACATTTCATCCAAAACCCTAGCACATCTCCTACACCCTTCTCCTCCACCACCTCACTTCCACCCCTCTTCCCCACCGCCGCCGTCAACCCTTACCCAGCCGCCACCGTCCGACCTCCACCCCAGCGCCACCACCGTCGTCACCGTCACCACTGCCGCTGCAGCTTGACCTCCTTCCGTTCACCCCAGTTCTCCGATCACCACCGCAACCGTCGTCAACTCACCGGTCTTTCCCACGGCTATTAAGAAACTGTAAAAATCCAATCTTTTTTAAAAACCAAGTTCTTAAATAATATATTTTGTTTAAAAAATTTATATTCTACTCAAATCTTTGATGGGTTTTTAATCTTTTTTGTTATAGTGGTTGTTGAACCCTTGACGGTGGTATCTGATCAAGAAACCGGTGAAGAACCGGCAGCCGGAAAGTCATCACCGAACAACAGTAACGTACACACCGGCAGCCGGAAAGTCATCACCGAACAACAGTAACGTACACACCGGCAGCCGGAAAGTCATCACCGAACAACAGTAATAGTTGTACGTCGTCGTTTCAGATGGATTTCTCTTCAATATTCAAGAGTGAAGATCATCATTCCATTCAAGAAAAAGAGATTCCATTCAAGAAAAAGAGATTTGGAGCTAGCAACAATGAATCTTGAGTTGATAGATGTTAAAGAAAGAGATCAAAGAGCTTGATTTTGATGTTAATTGGTTGTTGAAATGTTGCAGAGATATTGCAAACATATGCACTGTTCATGCTACATCTTATCTATTTGCATAGTATATAAACTTGCATTATTAATAATAAGTGTATGGAAAAGTAATAATATTATATCATCTTGTTGTTATAGTTATCACTTTGATGTAGCTAAGAAAATAGGGGAAGCGATTTAGTCCATCTCGCTTGCAGGCTGCAGAAGTTAAAAAAACAAACAGTCTACTTCTTGCAGACTGTAGAGGTTTGGTCCAGCTCTTCTTCTACAGATGTCTGCAGACGTGGTCCGCAGACTGCAAACATTTTACCTCTTCAAAAACAAACAGCACCTAAACATCTTGAGACATGACACTACATCTTGACAAAAGAGCCCGCGAGCATATCCACTAATTTTCTGAAATACATGTAAGTTTAAAAATCGTCAACAAAAGTTGGTGTGAATTCATGCAGATTATGCAAAATGTAAGAGTTGTAATTGTATAAAACATGGTATGTAATTGTAAAATGTAAGTTTGTAAGTCGTAATGAAAGGGAATCGAGATCGCTAATGTTTTGCAAGTACATTAACATATGTGACGACATAGGAAGCATCCAAACCTAGGCGACTTTTAACATCGTTTACCCTACGAGTGTGACCCAAAGCACTCCATGACTATGTGTTGTCAAGAGAGTGAGGCTGCCCAGACCTGTTAGATCTAACCCTTGTTCTTTCAGTCTAAACTAGATTGATGGTGCTTACCTATACCCTATTCGTGACATGATCTATGTATGATTCCTTTGTTTTAAACATACCATGGTACATGTATTTTCCGCAAAGTTTAGAAAACAGTAAAAATGTTTAAAAGTGGGGACATGAACTCACTGATTTGCGTCTTGTGCGTCAAGCTTCACCGGCGTCTACTACTTGAGTGTCGTAACCTATAGACGTTCTATGTATGTTTTCACACCCCGATCGCGTTAAAACAACAAACCGCGGCGGAAACGTCGGGGAGTGGGGCGACATAATCATAGTTTCACAACACATGGATTGAAGTTTCGTTTTATTGAATTAAGTTTATTACATTGTCTCAAAATTTAAAATCAAAACATGAACATATTGTCCTTTATTTTTGTTAAGTCACTAAGGCCTCGTCCATCCCTATGTGAGCATGCATCATAATCATGATCGAACTACGTTACCTGAAACATATGTGAAAATACGTCAGCATAAAAATGCCGGCGAGTACATAGGTTTTGTGAGTGTGTCAGATTCATGGCCCTGAGTTCATATTGCAATACCTCGTCTAACTACGAGAGTTGTCGAGTGTGTACCTTGAAAACAAAAGAGTTTGATATTGCAGTATGTTTCTGTCAACTTTTACAAGTTGATATATGTATAAACCAAAACCGTTGTAGTCATGAATCTTAACTGAAAACATTTGTCTTTGTAAACCAAGTAGTAAATCGTCGTTGAAAGTAAACATTGTATGGTTTATATCTTTAAGTAAACCTTGTAGTGTAACTTCGTTTTGAAAACATTTGTCCAAGTGATCTAAATAACGCAACGACATGTAATGTGTTAAAAGCACTTATATATAGGAAGCACCAGCGGCGTATCGACCATGCTTTTATCACATTACACCCGCCCCGTTACCTAATCACTTACCATAACCCAATCGTTCAATAGTTCAAATAGTTCCAATCGTTCAAATAGTTCAAATAGTTCACATAGATCAAATAGTTCCAATGGTTCAATAGTTCAATTCGTTCACATAGTTCATATAGTTCCAGTGGTTCAAATAGTTCAAATAGTTCAAATAGTTCACATAGTTAAATAGTTCCAGTAGTTCAAATAGTTCACATAGTTCAATAGTTCCAGTGGTTCAAATAGTTCAAATAGTTCACATAGTTCAATAGTTCCAGTGGTTCATGTTTAAATTGTGGAAACTAACTTTTGGTCGTTTTATTGAACACATTCAAACCTGTGTGACTCGTTCTAATCGTTCAACTCGTATTAACAAGCCACCAAAGGGTAAGTTAACAATCATCAGGTTCTGTTGTTACCCACATTACCCCTATAACCATGGTGCCAGTCCGATAACGGGATTTGTCAGATCCTATGGTATCATAATATCCTATGGTATCATAATATCCTATGGTACCATAACGTACTACTGGTCGGCTTAAAAATAGTTAATGAATTTCATTCGATGTCTTTCGACCAACGTCCCAACAAGTTCGTTCACATTATAGAAATCATTGTGTTTAGTATAAACCAGAGCATTTGTTTCGAAAACTCGAAAATCGTTTAGCACATATGAATCACCCCAAAACATTCGAAAACGATAAAAGTGGGGAACTATGTACTCACTTGAGATTGCAAGGTATCCTCGATTAAATGAACTTAACAAAGCTCGGGAAAACCAAGGAAATCAAGTGGCACCTAGTAATCGGATCGCTATGTTAATAAATCGACACCTAAATCGGGAGATCGGGTAGAATGAGGTCTCGTAAACCCAATGAGTATTGGAACTCATGTGATATGGTTTAACAAAGCCTACCTTCTAAATCGGAACCTATCCTAACTGCTTACGACCCGTTATGACCCATTAAGGCAGTCTACGCTACTTTAACGTGTCGTTCGCGCGAATGCGCGTTCGAGACGCCTAACTAGTCCTATGACAAGTATTATATGACCTAACATGTTTAAATATGTTGCATAATAAGTTTAAGTGGCAAAAATTAAGTTACATATGCTTAAAATCAAATTATGCATGAATAGGGCATTTTGGTCATTTACCTAAGGCATATAAACTACCTATCATACAACTAATTTAAACTAAGTGACCATAAGGTATAACCTCGGAAGGTTATTCCCTATACAACTATGGTCACAAGATGTGCTTGGTCGGATGTTAATGATCGACCAAACGGGTCGGGTTCGAAAGTCTAAGCGGTTGTCAAGACCGCTTGACTTACGACCCTATACAAGCACTAGACTAAAAGTGACGAGTTAAACATGTTGAAACATGTTTAACAAAATTAGAAAACAGGTTTGATTTCAAAACAAAGTGTTTTGATACCCGAAAATAATTTCGTCGCAAAATGCGCATAATCGGCATTTTGACAAAACTTTACTCGTCACTTCGACTAATCGACGTGCTAATCAGTAGGTATAGTCACAAGGGACTATAACCATCGTGATTACGCTCACGTTGCAAGGTTTGATTGAACTTTGACTTGACCAATTCATGGTCAAAGCAGAAAGTCAAACATTGTTTGACTTTCATGCTTGAAAAGCATAAACAAGCATGAAAGAAGCTTACAAAAGGTCCAAGCTAGGAGGAATTGAACTAAAATGCTCAGGTATGAAGCCTTCACAAGTGAGAGCTTCAACTTACAGCAGATTTGATTCAATTTGAGCAAGGAACAATGGCAAACTTGGTGGGTATTTATAGGAAACCTTGAATTAACAAGATCATTACATGTGTTTTTGCAAGGATCAAATCATGATCTTGGCCATACACATGTGGCCCATAGTTTAGAATACAAGGGGAGTCAAAAAACAAGCTAATGGTATGCCAAATCAGGGGTTAAAATCAGTGGAAACAGGCTGCACAGCTGAATTCATTGAATCTGCCCGTACCCTAGGTCGCGCCCCGCGTAGACAAGCATTCAGGATTTCGCGGCCCGCGAGGAAAGTTTCAAGAATTGGCAGTTTTGGTCCCTGCAAGCAATAAACTTTGTTTTTGATGCATTTAAGCGCTGTTAACCCCATTTCAAGGCTCTATAATAAGGTTAAAGCATAGTGTAAGGACCTACACGAAATGACCTAGAACACTCCGTAAGTACAAAACCAGACCCTTAAAACCCTAATTGGCATGAAAAATTAAGAAAAATCAAGTTTTATTAGTCGGTTGCGGGCCGCGTAAGAATTAAACAAAGTTTACGCGGGGCGCGACAGCCATACAATTCTCCAGATAAGCTTTAATCCACGTGTCGTACACGTGGCAGACCTATACCGTGACACGGCAGCCCTAGCCGTAGCTAGGGTGGCCCTCGCGGGGCGCGTAAGTGTGACAACTGTGCTCTGTAATCGATGTATAATGTAAAACAATATCAATTATCAATAAAACAATGTGTTTTGGTGTTATTATATGTGTATTTGTGTTTGATGATTTTACGTTTTGATTCAAGTTCGGTTTCAAGCCTTAAATCGCCTTCTGGAAGGTTATAGCAAACTGGTGCGTAAACGTAATCAGTTTAATGAGACAAACACTCTGAAATAATGGGATAGGATTAACATACCTTAAATAACCTTTACATAACTTAGAAATAAGTTTTGGATGGTTTGGTGTGTCGAAAACAAGTCTATTCGATCGCAGGGACTATTTGTGTCAAACTGCGAAAGTATGCTGATTCGTTCTATATCGAACATTCAGGAACTTGATCATAAGTTAAACATGACTTAAATATCCTTTACATAGCTTAGAAATAGGCTTTGAGGTGTTTGGTGCGCAAAAATAAACTTATTTGATCTACAGGGACTAAAAGCGTCAAAAAGTGCATAAGTTTGCATTCTCGCGCATATCTTACGTTCTGAATATATCCGGACATCCAAAAATTTTTGTAATCATTAAAATATTTTATTTTAGTGATTGGGATGCTAAAACTTCATTCGTTTCGCAATTTGGATCGTACACGCGTTTGTTACGATTTCCGTCGTAATTAACCGAACAACGCAACCGTACGACCAAACGAACTGACATCCAAGATGTTTTTGAGCATATTTCATGTTCCCTATGCTTTAACATCATTTTGGAGCTTGGAAATGGGCTTGACGGGTGTTAGAAGTGCCAAAACGCGACAAGACAGGGTGTAGGGGCTAAATTGTCATTTTCTGAAAGTTACTGGTCTGCAAGGTCCTTACGGACCGTATGAGTAAGACCTTACAGTCCGTAAGCTGTCACCAGCTCAGCAGAATTGTAGAAACATTGAATCTGGCCTTTACCACCTGCTCTAATGGTTTTTAACCACAGATTTTGCACTCTATGGACTGTTTTGAGTACCCCTTGTATTGCAAAACCATGTGCCCACATGTAAGGCCAAGATCGAAGCACGAAATGCGAGAAACGATCCTAACAGTTATGGGTTTCCTATAAATACCCAAGTTCTCATTCCATTTTCTTCACACTTGATCTGAATAACTCTAAGTTGAAGTTCTAAAACTTCATACCTGAGTGTTTTGGATCAAAATCTTCCTAGCTTGGACCCTTTGTAAGTTTCTTTTGTGCTTTTTTTGCTTTTCGAGCGTGAAAGTCAAACAGTGTTTGACTTTCTGCTTTGACCAGTCTTTAGTCAACACAAAGTTCGTTTGAACTTTGCAACGTGAGCGTAATCACAATGGTTATAGTCCCTTGTGACTATGCCTACTGATTACCACGTTGATTAGGTGTAGTGACGAGTCATAGTTTCGGTCAAAATGCGTATTTATGCGTATTTTGCAACCAAACTATTCTTGGGTATCAAAACCCTTTGTTTTGATATCAAAACCTGTTTTCTAAATTAGTTAAACATGTTTTAACATGTTTAACTCATCACTATTAGTCTAGTGCTTGTGTAGAGTCCTAAGTCAAGCGGTCTTGACAACCGCTTAGACTTTCAAACTCGACCCGTTTGGTCGATCATTAGGATCCGACCAAGCATGTTTAGTGACCATAGTTGTATAGGGAATAACCTTCCGAGGTTATACCTTATGGTCACTTAGTTTAATTAGTTGTATGATAGGTAGTTTATATGCCTTAGGTAAATGACCAAAATGCCCTTTTCATGCATAATTGGTAAATTAAGCATATGTAACCAAACTTTTGTCACTTAAACTAATTATGCAACATGTTTAGGCATATAATACTTGTCATAGGACTAGTTAGGCGTCTCGAACGCGCTTTTGCGCGAACGATGCGTTAAAGTAGCGTAAGATACCTTAATGGGTCATAACGGGTCGAAAGCACTTAGGTTAGGTTCCGATTTAGAATGTAGCCTTTGTTAAACCATATCACATGAGTCCCAATACTCATTTGGTTTACGAGACCTCATCCTATCCGATCTACCGATTTAGGTCCGGTTATTAACATAGTTACCTATATTAGGTGCCGATTGATTTCCGTGATCCCTCTAGCTTTGCTTGGTTGTTGTTCAAGACTTCTAAGCATTCTCAAGTGAGTACATAGTTCCCCTATTTTACTGTTTTCAATTGTTTTGGGGTGATTCATATGTGTTAAATGATTTCGATATTTTTAACGTTAGTTTCAAAAACAATTAATATGGTTTATATAAAACTAATAACGATTTCGATAATGTGAACAAACTTGTTGGGCGTAGTTACATAACGAATGCCATTCATTAACAATGATCAAGCCGACCAGTATTAGGTTATGGTACCATAGGATCTGACAAATCCCGTTATCAGACTGCACCCATGGTTATGTGTGGGGGTTATGTAGGTAACGACTGAATCTGTGATTGTTAACTTACCCTTTGGTGGTTTGTTAATACGAGAATAGCGATGGACGAGTTGCGAAGGTTTGGATGTTATTAGCGAGGTGACCAAAAGTAGTTTTCACAATTAAAACGAGAGCGATTTTGGAACAATTAAACGATTTTGGAACAAGTTAAATGAGTTAAATGAATTGGACAAACGATTGATTGTAGGTTAGTGTTTAGATAACGGGACGGGTGTAATGTGATGAAAACATGGTAGATACACCGCTGGTACTTCTTATATATAAGTGTTTTCATCATGTTACATTCCGTGGCGTTATTTAGTTCACTTGGGAAACGATTTTGAAACAATGTCACACAACGATGTTTTCTAAGTAATATAAACCATACGAGTTTTGTTAACGAGATGATTTACAATTTGGTTTACTTAAACAAATGTTTTGGGTTAAGAATCATGGCTGCGAGATTTTATAAACTATAACCATCTTGATTTGAGTTGGTTAATTGTGTTGCAATACTATACGCTTTTCAAAACAAAGTTTTTAATAAGGTATTGCAACATGTAAACGAGCCATGACTCCGACACTCTCATAAAACCTATGTGCTCGCCAGCATTTCTTTGCTGACTTTGTTTTTACATATGTTTCAGGTGTTGTTGAATGATGATGATTGCTAGGATGCATGTTCACATAGGATCTGGACGATGCCTTAGTGACATAATAACAATAATAGTCGATGTGTAACTTGTTTGTTTTGTTTTAAGACAATGTAAATTATCTAACGTATCAATAAAACGAAACTTTTGAATCCATGGTTGTGAAACAATAATTCTGCCACTCCACTCCCTGACGTTTCCGCCGCGGTTTCGTTTTTTTGACGCGGTCGGGGTGTGACAGTAAGCAGGACCTAGGGCCTTCGCGGGCCGCGACAAACTGGATTTTCAACTATAAATTGCTCGTTGCATGGACATTCTTCTGTACTCGTAAAACTTCTTCAAAAACTTGAAAATCTGTTCATAATCGTATATTTTAGTGGTGAAACGCTGCTACGATCACAGGGTAATAACTCGATCACTACTACGATATAATGTCCGATCGATTGATTCAGCTCAAGACAAAGGAAAGGGTAAGGGTAAGAAGAAGGGAGAGTCTTCTAAGAAGTCGAGGAAGCGCAAGACTTCCCAGAATTTTGTTGTTACTGCTCAGAACCCACCAGCTCAACCTCCTGTGAAGAAACAGTATGCTGGTACCGCACCCCACTGTGCTCGATGCAATGGTCATCATGTTGCCCAACAGGCCTGTAAACAGTGCACTACGTGTGGTAAACTTGGGCATCTGACCAACATTTGTCGTTTGGGCCAGAATCAAGCCGCTCAGATTCCAGCACAAGTTCAAGGGAATGCTGCTAGATTCCCACCTGGTTCGTGTTATAATTGCGGAGAGTTTGGTCACTTCCGCAACAACTGCCCGAGGTTAGTGAACGCGAATGCGAACGCGAATGCCAACGCTAATCCCGCCCGTGGACGAGCGTATAATTTGAATGTAAACGACGCGCGTGCTGACAACGAAGTCGTTAACGGTACGTTCCTTGTTAACCATCAACCTGCATCTATTCTTTTTGATTCTGGTGCCGATAGGAGTTTTGTTTCGTTATCTTTTGAGCCTTTACTTGCGATACCTATAACTAAACTGAGGAAACCCTTATCTGTCGAAGTTGCTACTGGTAAACCTCTTGTACTCGATTCTGTTATTCGCGATTGTCAGTTGAACCTCGATAACCATCTTTTTCCTATTGACCTCATACCGATGCAACTTGGGAGTTTCGACGTTATCATAGGGATGGATTGGTTAGCTAAGTTTCATGCTGAGGTGGTTTGTTTCGATAAGATTGTTCGTATTCCTCTTTCATCTGGTGAAGTTCTAGAAGTTCGTGGAGAGAAACCATCTGGTGGATTGAAACTCATGTCGTGTACGAAAGCCCAAAGTTATTAACGAAAAGGATATGTTGCTTTTCTGGCACATGTCACCGAGGAGAAAGGCAAGAGCAAGTGTATTCAAGATATTCCGATTGTTCGAGATTATCCAGAGGTGTTTACCGATGAACTGCCTGGTTTGCCCCCAGTTCATCAAGTCAAGTTTCATATTGATCTCGTACCCAATGCTAACCCGATTGCGAAAGCACCTTATCGTCTTGCACCATAGGAGATGCAAGAGTTATCGAAACAGCTTCAAGAGTTATCTGATAAAGGATTCATCCGACCGAGCTATTCACCTTGGGGCGCTCCTGTCCTGTTTGTGAAAAAGAAGGATGGGTCTTTTCGTATGTGTATCGATTATCGTGAGCTGAATAAGCTTACCATCAAGAATCGATATCCCCTACTACGAATTGATGATCTCTTCAACCAGCTGCAAGGTACTTCGTGTTTTTCCAAGATCGATATGCTTTCTGGGTATCATCAGCTTCGTGTTCTCGAAGAAGATATTCCCAAAACTGCTTTCCGCACAAGATATGGGCACTAAGGTGGTGTTTGTTTTTTCTGCAGGAAAAGGTCTGCAGTCTGTGGACCATATCTGCAGACATCTGCAAGAGAAGAGGTGGACCAAAGGTCTGCAGTCTGCAAGGAGAAGAGTGTTTGTTTTAGGGTTTATTTTGGAGGAGAAGTGTTTTGAAGAGGCCAGCAGACTTGTGTCTATGTCTGTGCGAAAAAGAGGCCAAGAAGAGGTTTTTTAATGAAAAGACTTCTAAAAAACAAACAAGCTGCAGACCTTTATGTCTGCGCGTGATCTGCGTGAGGAAGAGAAAAGAGGTTCAGAAGTACTTTTCTAAAAAAACAAACACCACCTAAGAGTTTACTGTCATGCCTTTTGGTTTGACGAATGCCCCAGCTATCTTTATGGATTTAATGAATAGGGTCTGTAAACCTTATTTAGATAAGTTCATCATTGTGTTCATTGATGATATTCTCATTTATTCGAAATCTCGCGCCGATCACGAGCAACACCTTCGTTTGACACTAGAACTCCTGAAGAAGGAACAACTTTTCACTAAATTATCCAAGTTTGAATTCTGGCTTAAAGAAGTTCAGTTTTTGGGTCATATTTAACGAGCAGGGTATTCATGTAGATCCATCCAAAATTGTTGCAATTAAGGATTGGAATACACCAACGACACCAACATAAGTTCGTTCTTTTCTTGGTCTTGCTGGTTATTATCGACGGTTTATTTCAAACTTCTCGAAGATCGCGGTTCCACTCACTGCTTTGACTCAGAAGAATAAGCCTTTTGAGTGGGGACCCAAACAAGATGAAGCGTTCCAAATGCTAAAACAAAAACTCTGTGATGCTCCTGTTTTATCTTTGCCCGAGGGAAACAATGATTTCGGTGTCTATTGTGACGCGTCAAAACTAGGCCTTGGTTGCGTTCTTATGCAACGAGGTAAAGTTATAGCTTATGCGTCAAGACAACTAAAAGTTCACGAGAAGAACTATACGACTCATGATCTTGAGTTAGGAGCTGTGGTTTTTGCTCTCAAAATCTGGAGACACTATCTCTATGGAACGAGGTATGTGGTTTTCACAGACCACAAAAGTCTCCAGCATATTCTTAATCAGAATGAGTTGAATATGAGGCAACGACGCTGGGTTGAGCTATTAAGCGATTATGATTGCGAGATTCGCTACCATCCTGGTAAGGCGAATGTCGTAGCTGATGCGCTTAGTCGAAAGGAGCGAGTCAAGCTTCATTCTGTTCGAACCCTATCCGATATTCAAACCCGTGTCTCTCAAGCTCAACAGTCCTGTGTTACACAAGATTTGATGGGTAAGGAATTACCACGTCAACTTGAGCTTAAACTCAAAACGAAGGGCGATGGGTTACTCTACTTCAAGGATCGTTTGTGGATTCCGAAACAAGACGATCTTCGCACTTTAGTGATGGACGAATCTCATAAGTCCCGATATTCTACCCATCCTGGTGCTGACAAAATGTACAAGGATCTTCGTACTCAGTATTGGTGGCCTGGTATGAAGAAGGATGTTGCCCTGTATGTATCAAAATGCCTAAATTGCCTCAAAGTTAAGGCTGAACATCAACGACCGTTTGGTTTGCTTGTACAACCAGAGATACCGGTTTGGAAGTGGGAGAACATTGCTATGGATCTCATCACTAAGTTACCGCGTACACTTAGAGGTCACGATGCTATTTGGGTTGTTATCGATCGTTTAACGAAATCAGCTCATTTTATTCCGATTCACGAGGATCTATCTGCTGATAAACTTGCCAAGATTTATGTTGATGAGATTGTATCTCGACATGGTGTTCCTTTGGATATCATTTCTGATCGTGATGCTCGATTTTAATCTCATTTTTTGAAGACCATGTAATCTGCTTTGGGAACCCAACTGAATCTAAGCACTGCTTATCATCCCCAAACAAATGGACAATCTGAGAGGACGATTCAAACTTTGGAGGATATGCTTAGAGCATACGTGATAGACTTTGGTGGTAATTGGGATTCTCATCTGCCATTGATCGAGTACTCTTACAACAACAGTTATCACGCTAGCATTAATATAGCACCATTCGAAGCTTTATACGGTCGAAAATGTTGTTCACCTGTCTGTTGGAATGAGATCGGTGAAGCTCAGCTTACTGGACCTGAACTCATTCTGGAAACAACAGACAAAATCAAGAAAATTCGCGATAATCTCCTGACAGCCAGAAGCCGTCAAAAGAGTTATGCGGATATGCGACGCAAGCCCTTAGAATTTCAAATCGGAGACCGTGTCCTACTCAAGGTGTCACCTTGGAAGGGAGTGGTGAGATTTGGAAAGAAAGGAAAACTTGCACCCCGATATGTTGGACCATTTAAGATTGTTGAAAGAATTGGAAAGGTTGCCTATCGACTAGAGCTACCTCCAGAGCTTGGAAATATTCACCCGACTTTTCACGTGTCCAATTTGCGAAAGTGTTTAGCCAATGCTGACTTTCACATTCCACTCGTCGAGATTCAAGTTGATGAAACGATGCACTTTGTCGAAAAACCTGTGGAGATAATAGACCGTGATGTCAAGCGGTTGAAAAATAAGCGAATTCGATTGGTCAAAGTTCGCTGAGAATCCAAATGTGGCCCAGAGTTTACTTGGGAACGTGAGGACCAAATGAAAGCGAAATATCCGTTTTTGTTTTCACAAGTTTCCTCTAGTTAAAATTTCGGGACGAAATTTCCTAAAGTAGGGGAGAATGTGACAACTGTGCTCTGTAATCGATGTATAATGTAAAACAATATCAATTATCTATAAAACAATGTGTATTGGTGTTATTATATGTGTATTTGTGTTTGATGATTTTACGTTTTGATTCGAGTTCGGTTTCAAGCCTTAAATCGCCTTCTGGAAGGTTATACGCAAACTGGTGCGTAAACGTAATCAGTTTAATGCGAAAAACACTCTGAAATAATGGAATAGGCTTAACATACCTTAAATAACCTTTACATAACTTAGAAATAAGTTTTGGATGGTTTGGTGTGTCGAAAACAAGTCTATTCGATCGCAGGGACTATTTGTGTCAAACTGCGAAAGTATGCCGATTCGTTCTATATCGAACATTCTGGAACTTGATCATAAGTTAAACATGCCCTAAATATCCTTTACATAGCTTAGAAATAGGCTTTGAGGTGTTTGGTGCGCAAAAATAAACTTATTTGATCTCCAGGGACTAAAAGCGTGAAAAAGTGCATAACTTTGCATTCTCGCGCATATCTTACGTTCTGAATATATCCGGACATCCAAAAAATTTTGTAATCATTAAAATATTTTATTTTAGTGATTGGGATGCTAAAACTTCATTCGTTTCGTAATTTGGATCGTACAAGCGTTCGTTACGATTTCCGTCGTAATTAACAGAATAACGCAACCGTACGACCAAATGAACCGACATCCGAGAAGTTTTTGAGCATATTTCATGTTCCCTATGCTTTAACATCATTGTGGAGCTTGGAAATGGGCTTGACGGGTGTTAGAAGTGCCAAAACGCGACAAGACAAGGTGCAGGAGCTAAATTGTCATTTTCTGAAAGTTGCTGGTCTGCAAGGTCCTTACGGACCGTATGACTATGACCTTACGGTCCATAAGCTGTCACCAGCTTAGCAAAATTACAGAAACATTGAATCTGGCCTTTACCACATGCTCTAATGGTTTTTAACCACTGATTTTGCACTCTATGGACTGGTTTTGAGTAGCCCTTGTATTGCAAAACCTTGTGCCCACATGTAAGGCCAAGATCGAAGCACGAAATGCGAGAAACGATCCTAACAGTTATGGGTTTCCTATAAATACCCAAGCTCTCATTCCATTTTCTGCACACTTGATCTGAATAACTCTAAGTTGAAGTTCTAAAACTTCATACCTAGGTGTTTTGGATCAAGATCTTCCTAGCTTGGACCCTTTGTAAGTTTCTTTCGTGCTTTTTATGCATTTCGAGCGTGAAAGTCAAACAGTGTTTGACTTTCTGCTTTGACCAGTCTTTGGTCAACACAAAGTTTGTTTGAACTTTGCAACGTGAGCGTAATCACGATGGTTATAGTCCCTTGTGACTATACCTACGGATTACGACGTTGATTAGGTGTAGTGATGAGTCATAGCTTCGGTCAAAATACGTATTTATGCGTATTTTGCAACCAAACTATTCTTGGGTATCAAAACCCTTTGTTTTGATATCAAAACCTGTTTTCTAAATTAGTTAAACATGTTTAACTCGTCACTATTTTCTAGTGCTTGTGTAGAGTCCTAAGTCAAGCGGTCTTGACAACCGCTTAGACTTTCGAACTCGACCCGTTTGGTCGATCATTAGGATCCGAACAAGCATGTATAGTGACCATAGTTGTATAGGGAATAACCTTCCGAGGTTATACCTTATGGTCACTTAGTTTAATTAGTTGTATGATAGGTAGTTTATATGCCTTAGGTAAATGACCAAAATGCCCTTTTCATGCATAATTGGTAAATTAAGCATATGTAACCAAACTTTTGTCACTTAAACTAATTATGCAACATGTTTAGGCATATAATACTTGTCATAGGACTAGTTAGGCGTCTCGAACACGCTTTTGCGTGAACGACGCGTTAAAGTAGCGTAAGCTACCTTAATGGGTCGTAACGGGTCGAAAGCACTTAGGTTAGGTTCCGATTTAGAATGTAGGCTTTGTTAAACCATATCACATGAGTCCCAATACTCATTTGGTTTACGAGACCTCATCCTGTCCGATCTTCCGATTTAGGTCCAGTTATTAACATAGTTACCTATATTAGGTGCCGATTGATTTCCGTGATCCCTCTAGCTTTGCTTGGTTGTTATTCAAGACTTCTAAGCATTCTCAAGTGAGTACATAGTTCCCCTATTTTACTGTTTTCAATTGTTTTGGGGTGATTCATATGTGTTAAATGATTTCGATATTTTTAACGATGGTATAAAAAAACAATTAATATGGTTTATATAAAACTAATAACAATTTCGATAATGTCAACAAACTTGTTGGGCGTAGTTACATAACGAATGACATTCATTAACAATGATCAAGCCGACCAGTATTTGGTTATGGTACCATAGGATCTGACAAATCCCGTTATCAGACTGCACCCATGGTTATGTGTGGGGGTTATGTGGGTAACGACTGAATCTGTGATTGTTAACTTACCCTTTGGCGGTTTGTTAATACGAGAATAGCGATGGACGAGTTGCGAAGGTTTGGATGTTATTAGCGAGGCGACCAAAAGTAGTTTTCACAATTAAAACGAGAACGATTTTGGAAGAATTAAACGATTTTGGAACAAGTTAAACGAGTTAAACGAATTGGACAAACGATTGGTTGTCGGTTAGTGTTTAGATAACGGGACGGGTGTAATGTGATGAAAACATGGTAGATACGCCGCTGGTACTTCTTATATATAAGTGTTTTCATCATGTTACATACCGTGGCGTTATTTAGTTCACTTGGGAAACGATTTTGAAACGATGTCACACAACGATGTTTTCTAAGTAATATAAACCATACGAGTTTTGTTAACAGGATGATTTACAGTTTGGTTTACTTAAACAACTGTTTTGGGTTAAGAATCATGCCTGCGAGATTTTATAAACTATAACCATCTTGATTTGAGTTGGTTAATTGTGTTGCAATACTATACGCTTTTCAAAACAAAGTTTTTAATAAGGTATTGCAACATGTAAACGAGCCATGACTCCGACACTCTCATAAAACCTATGTGCTCGCCAACATTTCTTTGCTGACTTTGTTTTTACATATGTTTCAGGTGTTGTTGAATGATGATGATTGCTAGGATGTATGTTCACATAGGATCTGGACGAGGCCTTAGTGACATAATAACAATAATAGACGATGTGTAACTTGTTTGTTTTGTTTTAAGACAATGTAAATTATCTAACGAATCAATAAAACGAAACTTTTGAATTCATGGTTGTGAAACAATAATTCTGCCACTCCACTCCCCGACGTTTCCGCCGCGGTTTCGTTCTTTTGACACGGTCTGGGTGTGACAGTAAGCAGGCCCTAGGGCCTTCGCGGGCCGCGACAAACTCGATTTTCAGCTATAAATTGCTCGTTGCATGGACATTCTTCTGTACTCATAAAACTTCTTCAAAAACGTGAAAATCTGTTCATAATCGTATATTTTAGTGGTGAAACGCTGCTACGATCACAGGGTAATAACTCGATCACTGCTACGATATAATGTCCGATCGATTGAAACCGATCCGATGGATGTTTAAGTGCTTCCCGAATTCGGGCTATACTTTGTCATTCGTCGTGAGGGTTTTGATTTCGTGAAGTTATCGTAAATGTTGTATTAAGTTACTAACCTAGTCTCGTTGCATTGTTTAACTAGGTTATCAAGCTTAATCAGTAGGCATACTCTGTCCAACTAAACTTTCAATGTGAGTCATTCTCTTTTTATCAAATTGCTTTCCCAAAACTCTACTTGTTTTCAAAGTTATAATTACAGGGATTAAGTCTTTGTAATCTTCAATTACAGCCGGTATGTGGGGTTTTGTATACATTACTTGATAACCGTCACCATTGGACAACGGGTTAGCCAATGGGTGATATGACCATAGTCACAGATACGGTCGAGTGACAAATACCGTTTGGGTAGTTGGTTGATATATAAACATTGTAATCGCTCTTAATACTGTAGATTATAACAACGTGTCATTTTGTGCAAATTGAATGACTCGCCAGTATTTCCCCGCTGATAAAATCTTTTTAAACATGTTTCAGGTGATTTATTGTGAACAAATAAAAGTGTCGCGTAGCACTACCAGCATGGATAAGGTGGCTCAGTAAATAAATAATCATGTTTTTGTAAACAGGGGATTTTCCCAGTGAAATTCATTTATTGTAAATTGCGGGGTTTGTCTCGAATCTTGAAATAAAATAACTGGGCATTTTCAGTTTAAACGATCCTGTTAAAATTTCCGCTGCCAAATTAAATACCAATACCACGGGTTTCTGTCCCATGGCTTCTGAACCGGGTAAAACCGGGTCGGGGGCCGTGACAGAAAAAGGTGGTATCAGAGCCACTGATTTAAGCCAATAGAGTA
Source organism: Helianthus tuberosus (assembly GCA_030545235.1). Lineage (NCBI taxonomy): Eukaryota > Viridiplantae > Streptophyta > Magnoliopsida > Asterales > Asteraceae > Helianthus > Helianthus tuberosus. The sequence goes on along the minus strand of CM060363.1, from coordinate 197,289,749 downwards.
TTTAGAAAATACTTAATTTTTCAATTTTCCATTCTGTGATTCTGTGATTCTATGAAAATTAAATTTACAATAAATAAAATTTTAATTTGGATTTTTGTGTTTTCTTCATGAATGCTAACAGCATGAATGAACTGTCGGAAGCACTCCGAAACTTTACAATCCATACGACTGATATGGACACAACAGGAACCCAATCTGGTTATCAGGCGGATACCGTGGAGCCACTAATGTTTCAGGCCCACCCTCGGGAGAAACCTAAGCCTAAAAAGAGGAGGAGAATTCTGGACTGGAAACGAGGACGAAGGAAGAAGCCTGCTGCCCAAAAGGTGAAAAAGACGGAGGATCCAAAGGGAAAAGGAAAGGAAGTAGGGGAGAGCTCTGGTCAAGCCCAGAAGTTACCACCTTGGGAAGAGCTGGATAGAAAACTTGCAAACTGTGACCTCATCGGACCTGCTGATGAAACTCTTTTCAATTTTCCTGCTCAATCAGAACTTCCTGTTAATTTGGAACCTGCTATTCCGGACCCAATTGTAAATCCTCGACCTGTTACAGGGCAGTTGGAAGAATGGTGGACGAGCGACTGGCAATTTCAGAATTTCATGAATAACCCAAATGTTTATTTTCCCCAGTTTGATCCTGAACCTACACCTTTCCCACCTATGAGCGCGGAGAACGTTGCCGAATTACGCCGCTATGGCGAGGAACTGGTGGATGTGGGAAACCGGATTCGAGAAGTGGGGGAAAACATCTCGTGGAAGTACGACGAAAGGGAGAGTCGTTTCTGAAGAAGCCAACTAACGGGGAGTGAATGTTTTGTATAATAATAATATAATAATAATAACAATAAAATAATGTATAATATTATATAATAATAATAATAAAATATTGTATAATAATAACTAAAATAAAAATTTTGTAAAATAAATGGTGTGTATTGATGCATACTATTATAAAAATATATAAATGTCGCAAGGTCGACGGTTTTGGCTATATGTGTTGATTACGTGTATTTACCCTAATTGTGTTTAATTGCTATACATTTTAATATATATATTGTCAATTATCAGATGGAAAACGCAGTAAACCAACCGGCAACCGAAGTTAACCAATCTGAACCAAATAATGAAACAATTTCTCAATAGGCAAGATATTGAAAATATCGTTGCTCAGGGAATAGCCAATGCTATCCCAGCAATCGTCGCTGCTGTTAGAAATCCCGTTGAACCCTCACAAGCTAACCACAGCAAACGCACTCGCGACGATAATTTCAGTAACAGTGTCAACGGGGGCGGCAATAATGATAATAATGTGGTTCAAGCCCCATTTCTTAAGAAAATGAAAGTGGCAACGACTGATTGCACTTACAAAGAATTTCTTGCCTGTAAGCCGATCGAATTTGCAGGCAATGAAGGGGCAACTGCCTCACTGCGTTGGTTGGAAAAGACCGAAGCAGTAATTAAAATAAGAAAATGCGTCGAAGAAGATAGGGTGATGTATGCATCCCACCTTTTCAAGGAAGAGGCGTTGGAATGGTGGAACACAGTGCTGCAAGCTAAAGGAAGTGAGGTGATTTATGCCATGAGTTGGGAGGAATTTAAGGGATTGGTGGAGAGAAAATTTTGTCCCGACTATGAGAAGGAACAAATGATAAACAAGTTTCTAAACCTCCAGATGGTGGATGTTGATTGTCGAGGGTATACTTCAAAATTTTTCGAGTATGCTAGAATTGTGCCAACTCTGGCTTCGCCAGAGCCGGTACTCATCTCTCGCTACATTTGGGGACTAATTAGTGAAATTCGTGATATAGTCAAAGCTGCGAGACCCAGAACGATCGACGATGCAGTCAAATTAGCCAACACCTTGACTGATAGGTTGGTGCGCACTCGAGAAGAAAACAGGAAAAAGGAATTAACCCAAAAGATTACCCAAGGTTTCCGTGGGAGTCATAACTTCAAGAAAAAGGGAACTGGGAAATTTTCCATACCTCCATTCTACAGAAATTGTAGAAAGAAACATTTTGGTAAATGTCAAGAAAATTGTAATTTCTGTAAGGCGTCGGGGCACCGAGAGGAGGAATGCAGGAAGAAATCAAAGATCTGTTACAATTGCGGAGAAGTTAGACATTTTAGACCAGAATGCCCTAAACTGGTCAAGCCAACTGACAACAAGGCCAAACCTGCGGAAGGAACAAATAAGAAGAATGCAAGAGCCTTCCAGCTGACAACTCAAGAAGCAGATATGATTCCGGATGTGATAGCTGGTACGTTCCTTGTACATGACGTTTACGCAAAAGTATTATTTGACTCTGGTGCAAACCAAAGTTTTATAAATACTTCATTCTGTTAAGCTCTTAAGCAACCTTTAACCCAACTTAGGCAGAATTATACAGTAGAAACGGCAAAAGGAAATTCTGTTAATATAGATAAGATACTCTAAGAAGGAAAAATAGAACTCTCAGGTCATAAATTCTCTGCAAACCTTCTACCTATGAATTTAGCAGGATTCGATGTCGTATTAGGAATGGATTGGTTAGTAGCCAACCATGCTCGAATCCTTTGTGATAAGAATTCCATAGAAATACGTACGCCAGCAGGAGAAGTAATTTTGATTTCAGGAGATAAGCCACGTAAACCAATGAAGTTCATTTCAGTAATGAAAGTTGCTAGTTATAAACGAAAACAAGAAATAGTGTATATGATTTCGGTAATCATTAACACTAAAAGTAAGGAACTTAAGGAAATTCCAGTAGTAGCAGAATACCCTGATGTATTCCCAGAAGAACTACCTGGATTACCACCAGATCGAGAAGTAGAATTTAGAATTCATCTAATTCCTGGAACTACACCAATAGCTAAGGCACCTTATCGGTTAGCACCCACAGAAATGCTAGAACTAAAAAAGCAGTTAGATGAATTACTAAACAAAGGATTCATCCAACCCAGTTCATCCCCTTGGGGAGCACCAGTGTTATTCGTGAAAAAGAAGGATGGTTCAATGCGGATGTGTATCGATTATAGGGAATTGAATAAGGTTACCATTAAGAATCAATACCCATTACCTAGGATTGATGATCTTTTCGATCAACTTCAGGGGGCTAGGTATTTTTCTAAGATAGACTTGCGTTCCGGATACCATCAGTTGAAGGTACAGGAAGAAGACATACCCAAAACTGCTTTCAGAACTAGGTATGGTTACTACGAGTTTACAGTCATGCCATTTGGACTAACGAATGCTCCTGCAGCATTTATGGACATGATTAATAGGATTTGTAAGCCGTATCTGGATAAATTTGTAATTGTCTTCATCGAAGATATACTCATTTTTTTCCAAAAGCCAGGACGAGCATTGCGAGCACCTGCACGCACTCTTAACTTTGTTAAGAAAGGAAAAGTTGTACGCCAAATTCTCAAAGTGTGAATTTTGGTTAAAAGATGTGCAATTTTTAGGACACATGGTGAATCATGAAGGCATTCACGTAGATCCTTCCAAAATAGAAGCAATTACGAATTGGAAGATTCCCCAATCAGCTACCGAAGTTAGAAGTTTTCTAGGATTAGCTGGATATTATAGGCGCTTCATCAAAGACTTTTCTAGGATAGCTGTTCCATTAACTAAGCTAACCTGTAAAAAAATTAAGTTTGAATGGGGATCTAAGCAAGAAGAGGCCTTTAGAATCTTAAAGCAAAGGTTAACCAATGCTCCAATTCTTGCCTTACCAGAAGGGACAGAAGATTTTGAAGTTTACTGTGACGCTTCTAAACTAGGACTAGGATGTGTACTCATGCAACGCAAAAAGGTAATTGCATATGCATCAAGGCAGTTGAAAAAGCACGAGGAAAATTATACGACTCATGACTTAGAATTAGGAGTAATAATTTTTCCCTTAAGATTTGGAGACATTATCTGTACGGAAGTAAGTTTACTGTCTATACAGATCATAAGAGCTTAAGGTATATATTTGGGCAAAAAGAATTGAACATGAGGCAAAGAAGATGGATGGAAATCCTCAGTGACTGCGACTGTGATATCCAATATCACGAAGGAAATGCAAATGTAGTAGCAGATGCCCTAAGTCGTAAGTACAATGAGAAGCAAAGACAAGTTTGTGCTCTTAGATTAAATCTACAAGTAGATTTAATGGAACAATTAAAGAATATTCAAGAAACAGCAATCAAGGATGAAGCTGGAGGAATGAAAGGACGGACAAAGGAATTAGAACAAGGGACTGATGGAATTTGGAGATTCCACAAGAAAAGAATTTGGGTACCGAGGCAAGGAGAATTAAGAAATAAGATTTTAGAGGAAGCTCATAAATATAGGTATACGATACATCCTGGTAATAACAAGATGTATCAATATTTAAGAAATAATTTATGGTGGATAGGAATGAAAAAGGACATAGCTAGATACGTTTCTAAGTGTCTAACTTGTTCGCAAGTTAAGGCAGAACACTAGAAACCTTCAGGTTTACTTCAACAATCAGAATTGCCCGTATGGAAATGGGAACTAATAACAATGGATTTTGTTACTAAGCTACCCAAAACCAGGAAAGGTAACGACGCAATCTGGGTAATTGTGGATCGATAAACCAAATCGGCCCATTTCCTACCCATGAAGGAAACCTTTAGTATGGAGAGATTGGCTAAGTTGTACGTAGACGAGGTAGTATCACTACATGGAGTCCCACTATCCATTGTATCAGATAAGGATAGTCGTTTCACTTCGCATTTCTGGACAAGTTTCCAAGAAGCAATGGGGACGTGATTGAATTTAAGTACGGCATATTATCCCCAAACAGATGGACAAAGTGAAAGGACGATCCAAACCCTTGAAGACATGCTCAGGGCATGTGTAATCGACTTCGGTGGAAACTGGGATGATCACTTGCCACTAATAGAATTCTCCTATAACAATAGTTATCATACAAGTATTAATGCTGCCCCATTCGAAGCACTTTATGGACGAAAGTGTCGAACTCCAGTATGCTGGGCAGAAATTGGAGAAAGTCAATTATCAGGTCCCGAGATTGTACAGGAAACCACCGATAAGGTAACCCAAATCAAGGAAAGACTGAAGACGGCTCGAGATCGCCAGAAGAGTTATGCAGACAATCGACGTAAGCCGCTAGAATTCCAAGTTAGGGATAAGGTACTATTGAAAGTTTCTCCTTGGAAAGGAGTAGTTTGATTCGGTAAGAAAGGAAAGTTAAGTCCAAGGTACATAGGACCGTTCACCGTTACCCAACGTATAGGATCAGTTGCCTATAAATTACAACTACCAAATGAACTAGCCGGGGTACATGTTGTGTTCCATGTATCTAATCTCAAGAAGTGTTTATCTGATGAATCACTGGTAGTACCTCTTCAAGATATAGAGGTAAATGAAAAGTTGAAATTCCTGGAAAAAGCTCTTCGAATAGAGGACAGAAAGATCAAGTTCCTTAAACACAAAAGGTTGGTACTGGTCAAAGTAAAATGGGATTCGAAAAGAGGACCTGAGTACACGTGGGAGCTGGAATCAGAAATGAAGCGAAAGTATCCTTACTTGTTCCAGTAAATCTCGAGGACGAGATTTTAAATAAGGTGGGGAGTATGTAAGGACCTGCACGAAATGATCTAGAACACTCCTTAAGTACAAAACCGGACCCTTAAAACCCTAATTGGCATGAAAAATCAAGAAAAATCAAGTTTTATTAGTCGGTCGCGGGCCGCGTAAGAATTAAACAAAGTTTACGCGGGGCGCGACAGCGATACAATTCTCCGGATAAGCTTTAAGCCACGTGTTGTACACGTGGCAGACCTATACTGTGACATGGCAGCCCTAGCCGTAGCTAGGGTGGCCCTCGCGGGGTGCGTAAGCAGGCCCTAGGGCCTTCGCGTGCCGCGACAAACTCGATTTTCAGCTATAAATTGCTCGTTGCATGGCCATTCTTCTGTACTCGTAAAACTTCTTCAAAAACGTGAAAATCTGTTCATAATCGTATATTTTAGTGGTGAAACGCTGCTACGATCACAGGGTAATAACTCGATCACTGCTACGATATAATGTCCGATCGATTGAAACCGATCCGATGGATGTTTAAGTGCTTCCCGAATTCGGGCTATACTTTGTCATTCGTCATGAGGGTTTTGATTTCGTGTAGTTATCGTAAATGTTGTATTAAGTTACTAACCTAGTCTCGTTGCATTGTTTAACTAGGTTATCAAGCTTAATCAGTAGGCATACTCTGTCCAACTAAACTATCAATGTGAGTCATTCTCTTTTTATCAAATTGCTTTCCCAAAACTCTACTTGTTTTCAAAGTTATAATTACAGGGATTAAGTCTTTGTAATCTTCAATTACAGCCGGTATGTGGGGTTTTGTATACATTACTTGATAACCGTCACCATTAGACAATGGGTTAGCCAATGGGTGATATGACCATAGTCACAGATACGGTCGAGTGACAAATATCGTTTGGGTAGTTGGTTGATATATAAACATTGTAATCGCTCTTAATACTGCAGATTATAACAACGTGTCATTTTGTGCAAATTGAATGACTCGCCAGTATTTCCCCGCGGATAAAATCTTTTTAAACATGTTTCAGGTGATTTATTGTGAACAAATAAAAGTGTCGCGTAGCACTACCAGCATGGATAAGGTGGCTCAGTAAATAAATAATCATGTTTTTGTAAACAGGGGATTTTCCCAGTGAAATTCCTTTATTGTAAATTGCGGGGTTTGTCTCGAATCTTGAAAAAAAATAACTGGGCATTTTCAGTTTAAACGATCCTGTTAAAATTTCCGCTGCCAAATTAAATACCAATACCACGAGTTTCTGTCCCGTGGCTTCTGAACCGGGTAAAACCAGGTCGGGGTCCGTGACATGTAGGGAACATAAAAATATGCTTGAAAACATCTCGGATGTTGGTTCGTTTGGTCGTACGGTTGCGTTATTTGGTTAAATACGACGAAAACTCGAACGGACGCGAAAACGATCCAAATTGCGCGACGAATGGTATTTTTGCATTCCAATCACTAAAATAAAATATTTTAATGATTACAAAAATTTTTGGATGTCCGGATATGTTCAGAACGTAAGATATGCGCGTAAATGCAAACTTATGCACTTTTTGATGCTTTTAGTCCCTATTGATCAAATAAGCGTATTTTCGCATAACGAACCCCTCAAAGCCTATTTCTAAGCTATGTAAAGGATATTTAGGGTATGTTTAGCTTATGATCATGTTCCGAAATGTTCGTTACTATACGAATCGGCATACTTTCGCAGTTTGTCACAAATAGTCCCTGCGATCGAATAAACTTGTTTTTTTGGCACACCAATCCCTCCAAAACTTATTTCTAAGTTATGTAAAGGTTATTTAAGGTATGTTAAGCCTATGTCACTGCTCCGGAGTGTTTTCTGCGTCAATCTGATTACGTTTATGCATCAGTTTGCGTATAACTTTCCAGAAAGCGATTTAAAGCTTGAAATCGAACAAGAATTGACATGTGCAAAAGTCTCATGTTTTTATACAAATACCAAGAATGAAACACAAGATTTCATTGGTTTTGTATTTGTATGATGGTTGTAGAGGCACAAATGTCACAGTTTCCCCTACTTTAGGAAATTTCATCCCGAAATTTATTCGAAGGAGTCTGTCTGTATAGTTGTGTTAAACAATCGTCTTGCAGGGAATCTAGGGCGTCATATATTTGCATAGAGTAACCCATCAAGGATTTCCATGTAAGGCATAACTTTATCGTTCCCTAGTGGGTGCTTCCTTAGATAAAGTAGGAAGCGGGAACGAGAGATTTGGTTAAATGATAAGGCCAAATTAACCAATAGTTCTAAGAGTATCCTTTAAGAATGTAACTATTAAAACAGAAAGATCTTGTAAGGATTTGTATTTCATTTCTCCAGTGGATATTCTTCAGAAGCGAAAATGAATGGATGATTCATTTTCTCCAATGGATTCTTCGTCAGATGTGGAAATGAAAGACGAATAGGTTATTCATTTCCAATTAATATTTCTTCAAAAGCGGAAATGAATGGATAATTCATTTTCTCCAATGGATTCTTTTATCAGAAACGGAAATGAAGGAATGTAAGTTATTCATTTCTCAATGGATAATTCTTAAGAAGCGAAAATGAACGGATAGTTCATTTTCCTCAATGGATACTTCGTCAGAAGTAGAAATGAAGAATTGCTGAATAAGTTATTCATTTCTCTGATGGATATTTCTTCGGAAGCGAAAATGAATGGATGATTCATTTTCCTCAGTGGTTACTTCGTCAAAAGTGGAAATGAAAGAAGTGTCGCAAAGAATATTCATTTCCCCGATGGATATTTCTTCAGAAGCGAAAATGAATGGATAATTCATTTTCCTCAGTGGATACTTCGTCAGAGGTGGAAATGAAGGATTTATTGAAAAGAGTATTCATTTCCCAGATGGATATTTCTTTAGAAGCGAAAATGAATGGATAATTCATTTTCCTCAGTGGATACTTCATTAGAAGTGAAATGAATTTATTCATTTTCCTCAGTGGATATTTCTTTAGAAGCGAAAATGAACGGATATGTGTGAATGTTTAAAGAATTCGGCTAAGATTTGATAGATTAGCATGTTATAAGGTCGAATGATAATTTCGATATAAGATCTGTGAGATGGAATGGATCGTGATAAACGATGAATAAGCTAACTATCTTGAAAATAATATATGATAGTTTGATGCTTGATAAGCGGTGTGGAAGCTTGGGAAAGAAGCGAGTCAAACGGAACGTATACACATGGGAAGCATATTTGGATGCGAGGTAAGTTAAGCTTACACCCTTTTTGTAGAATCTATATTCATCGTATAGATTATGAACATGATAAACTAATATATGAAGTATGATGTTCCGACAAGTAATAACATGTGGTTATGATAAGAGACTAAGTTTGATGGTTAAAAGGGGTATATGGGTATTATGGTAATTTTAATTACGAATTAATGAAGGAACATGGTATATGGAGGGGATAATAAATAATTACAATCCCACAAGGACGAAATGGTCTTTTAGACCAAATCGGTCAAATGGTGAAGATATCACCATTTGGCGATGTCGACTAATGATTGTATTGTCAAGTATTATGAATTCACAGGGTGAATAACGAAAGGATTTACGTTGCTATTAACTAGCAACTTAGTGCATGAAGTATTAAAATGGGTCATAGCTTTGACCCGAACCAGGTATGTGTGATTACAGCTGTAGTTAAGTCATGGGATTGGTTAAATATGTAACGAAGTCCTTCGTCGTAAAGGACGGAACTAACGTTGACCAAAACGCCCTAGATGGGTATATCGGGACAAACGACCTTAAAAGTTGTTTAGAAACAAGCTATTTGATTAAGTGAACACTTAGGACAAGTATGAAAGAGAAAAGTATGATTTTGAGAGTAAAATGCATTAAAATGCGCAAATACCCTTAACGGGTCAAAATAAGTGTCACACCCCGACCACGTAAAACAACAAAACGTGGCGGAAACGTCGGGGAGTGTTGTAACAGAATCATTGTTTCATAACACATGGAAATTTAAATATTGTTTTATTGAATAAAAGAGTTACAATGTCTTGACAATCAAAGGAATATAACATAAATAACTAGTCTTGCATCTTTTATTGTCACTAAGGCCCAAGTCCGCCTATGTGTATCTTGATAAATCCTATGCATCATATCCTGAAACACATGTGAAAATAGGTACGTCAGCATAAAAATGCCTGTGAGTTACATAGGTTTTGTGAAAAATAAGATTCATGACTTATGTTTAAGAAAATGTTTAGTCATGAACCTTGTAATTTGCTTTGTCTTGTAAATCATTTGAAAAGTGAAAAATAAACCAAATGATATATATGTATAATAGAATAATGCATGGTTAAGTAAATAACCAAGTAAAATGAGTTTGTATTAGATAAGTTGTTTGTAAAACAATGTATTTTGAAAAGTATGTTATTTGTGTAAAATGTTATATGTCTAAATTGAAATGATTCAAATAACGCTACGATATGTAATACCATACAAGCACTTATATATAGGAAGTACCAGCGGCGTATCCACCATGCTTGTATCATATTACACACGTCTCGTTACTTAAATCACTTACTCAAACCAAACCACCATTGTAAAATGTTTATGTATATTCAAATGTCAAAAATCTTTTGTGTATATCAATGTTAAAATGTTTATGTCTAATGTAAATCATGAATTGTGTATATCAATGTCAAAATGTTTATGTCTAATGTAAATCATGTAATGTGTATCCAAAATATCATGTATGGTAGGTGAAATATATCAACTAAACCATATGTAAAATGCACAAAAACAAGGTATTGAAGTAAAACATGGTTTAAATCAAAGTTATGTTTTGTGTAACAAATGCATGCTATACTGATACAAACATCTATGCGGTATTGTAAAAATGCATACATCCAAGCCTTGTGACTGTGGTGATAGACCCCTAAACGAATTTAAAGGTCTATCTGTGTAAATGTATATCGAATTCGGTCATTCCTTCCACCCAAACAAACCTAGGGTTCAGGAACGGGAGTTGTTAAGTCCTATGGTACCATTACCTACTAACGAGCGGCGTAGCTAATGTTAATGAATGTATATTGTCCCATTTGAACAAACCAAATGTCATACCAAAAATGTAAGCATGTGAAAACAATGCACTAAGTATGTAATCAAATGAACATACATAGCGTGAAATGTAATTTAAAACAATGTACTAAGTATGCACATAATGGACATACATAGCATGAAATGTGATGTGAAACGATGTACTAAGTATGCACACAATGGACATACATAGCATGAAATGTAATGTAAAACGATGTACTAAGTATGCACACAATGGACATACATAGCATGAAATGTAATGTAAAACGATGTACTAAGTATGCACACAATGGACATACATAGCATGAAATGTAACGTAAAACGATGTACTAAGTATGCACACAATGGACATACATAGCATAAAATGTAATGTAAAACGATGTACTAAGTATGCACACAATGGACATACATAGCATAAAATGTAATGAAATCATGTACTATAATGTACTAATGAACATAACAAGCATATGATATGAAAGCTTGAAAAGTATGAAAGTAACAAGTAGGCACATGTGTTTCACCCCAAAATGTTTGAAAACGGTAAAAGAGGGGTCTATGTACTCACTTGAGATTGCTTAGTAGTCCTTGAGTAACAACCAAACAATGCTATAGATCACGGATATCAAACGGCACCTAATATAGGTAACTACATTAATAAACCGGACCTAAATCGGAAGATCGGGTAGCATGAGGGTTTGTAAACCAAATGAGTATGAGAACTCACGTAATATGGTTTAACAAAGCCTACATACTAAATGAAACCTAACATAAGTGCTTACGACCCATTACGACCCGTTTAGGTAGCTTATGCTACTTTAACGCGTCGTTCGCGTAAAACGCGTTCGGAACGCCTAACTAGCCCTATGATAAGTAAAATATGCCTTAACATGTTTAATATTGTTGTCAAAACAGTTTGGATATCACAAGTTATGTTACATATACTTAAAATGAATTTTGGCGTAAAAGGGCATTTTGGTAATTTACCTAAGGCATATAAACTACTTATCATACAACTATCTAAACGTCGTGACCATAAGGTATAACCTCGGGAGGTTATTCCCTATATACTATGGTCACCTAATGTGTTTGGTCAGATCTTAATGATCGACCAAACGGTTCGGGTTCGAAAGTATAAGCGATTGATTAGATCGCTTACCTTTACGACCCTAGACAAGCACAAAACTAAAAGTGACGAGCTAAGCATGTTAAAACATGCTTAACTAAGTTTAGAAAACGGGTTTGGTATCAAAACAAACGGTTTTGATACCCAAGAGTAGTTTGGTTACAAAATACGCAAGAATGCGCATTTTGGCCGAAACTATGACTCGTCACTGAGCCTAGATAACGTGGAAATCAGTAGGTATAGTCACTAGGGACTATAACCATCGTGATTACGCTCACGTTATGAAGTTCAAACGAACTTCGCATTGACCATAAACTGGTCAATGAAGAAAGTCAAACAAAGTTTGACTTTAACGCTAAAACGAATGAAAAGAATGAAAGAACACTTACAAAGGGTCCCCGAAAGCTTTGATTTCTTAAGTATTCTCAGGTATGAAGTGGTTTCACTTCCACTTAGAGAACTCTCAAGAATTCAAGTGGGTTTTGAGTTGTGATGTTGGTGGGTATTTATAGAAATTCAAGAACCGTTAGGATCGTTTCTCGAAGATTGAGCTTTAATCTAGACCATACACATAAGGCCCATGGTTTTGGGATACTAGGGGTGCCCCAAAACCAGCAAATGGTATTGAAAATGTTACAAAATAGCCCCTAAACTTCAAGAGAATTGCTGAAAATGGACCTGGAAGTGCAAAAATGGAATTTCTGCCTAGATGAGGTGCTCGCGTAGCGCGAAGGGAAAGGCATTAGGTGCTCGCGCTACGCTAGCATGTGTCAGATTCAGAAAAGTTTCAAAATGGCATAAATGGTCCCTGCAGCCCGTTTAAGCTATTTTCGATGCGTTTGAACCCCGTTAACCTCATTTCAAGGCTCTAAAATGAAGTTAAAGTATAGGGAACTCAAAACATGCTCAAAAACATCTCGGATGTCGGCTTGTTTGGTCGTACAGTTGCGTTGTTCGGTTAATTACGACGGAAGTCGTAACGAACGCAAAGACGATCCAAATTACGCGACGAATGGATTTTTATCATGCCAATCACTAAAACATAATATTTTAATGATTACGTAAATTTTTGGATGTCCGGATGTATTCAGAACGTAAGTTATGAGCGAAAATGCAAACTTGTGCACATTTTGACGCTTTTAGTCCCTGAATGACCCAAAAGTTTATTTTAGCACACCGAACCCCTCAAAGCCTATTTCTAAGCTATGTAAAGGATATTTATGGTATGTTTAACTTATGGTCATGTTCCAGAACGTCTGTTACAGTTCAAATTGGCATACTTTCGTAATTTGTCAAATTTAGTCCCAGTAAGCGAATTAACTTGTTTTAGCCATACCAAAGCCTTCAAAACTTATTTCTAAGTTATGTAAAGGTTATTTAAGGTATGTTAAGTATATGTTGATGTTCCAGAGTATTCGTCGCATTAAACTGGTTATATCTACGCATCAGTGCGCGTATAACCTTCCAGAAAGCGATTTAAAGCCCGAAATCGAGCAAGAATTGATATGTGCAAACGATACACGTATTTATACAAATCCTAAGTAAGAAATACAATATTTCATTGGTTTGGTATTTGCTTGATGGTCGTGGAGGCACAGGTGTCACGGTCTCCCCTACTTTAGGAAATTTCGTCCCGAAATTTTATTTAGAGGAAACTTGTGAGGGCTTGAAACATGAAGTTGAAAAGATCGAACAACACTGGTTAGAGTTCTTGAACTTCTAGTAACTTTAAATAATATCATGCTTACAATGTAGGAGGGACACTTATATATAAGTCTATTAAGTGTTATTGGTGCGTCCACCGTACCTCGATTACATCGTTCTCATTTTGTTATTGTTTGTCACTATTGGTTCTTACACATAATAAATCTTACTGGGTTTCTGTGCACTAAATTTCATAATTATGTACGCGTCCATAATTACACAATTCCTTGCATAGTTCACACAGTCTATTTTATAATGTGTATGGGAAAACCAAATGAACAAACCTGTGATGATTGTGACTAGACCACCATAGGGTCCTTTCAATTAAATCAATAAATGATCTAAATAAACTACCAAGGAGTCTGTCCAGCCATATCACCACATGTCATTCTTTAACCAGATTCTGAATCAATCTTTTTGACTAGACCACTCAAAGGGTCTCTTTTGAGTTATGGAATGGTACTATATAATCCAAGGGTCTTAACTATTACATAGAAGCCCATTAAGGATTTAAGGTAGTACCTTTGGATATCCTACTATGAATCCCTCATATGAAGATATGGAAGATTCTACGAGGATTTGGATAACGAAAATTCAGAGTATACAAAAACACAAAGAATGCATAAAAGAAAACACAAATTGCATAAACACATAGTCACATAACCACAGAATTGTTTAACTTGATTTTAGATTTGTTATCATTTTGTTAATTTGTTCTGCTAACTGTGCACATGTATCCGAAGCACACCAGGTATCCGATCAGTGGATTTTGATTGATGCTTTAAATATTTCCAAGAATCTAACTATAAAGATAGAAAGATCTTAAAGAGAAAATTCGATTTCGATTATAAGGAACCGAAATGTTCGAATTAAGGCATACAAGGAATCCAATTAAGGACTCTGATTTAAATGATAATCATCCACAAGGGTCTAATTGTGAAGGTAAAAAGATCCCATATGGATTTTAGAAGTTGAAGATGTTTTGAAATCTCGCACTGGATGTGCTTAAGTCAAAACATGAAGTAAAAAAAAATGCTTATGAAGTTGAGATGCTCGATATGCCAAGGCGACATATGAAGCGGAATTTTTGAAGGTTACGTCAATGTATGAGGAAAATATTTTTGAAAACTATGCATGGGATTCTAAAAAAAATGTGTTCAATGTTTTAGAAACCTTAAATATAATACTTTTGAAATCATAAAGTAGGTGTATTAGGTAGGTACATTTATAAAATGTTTTAAAATCATGCGAGATGAATTTTGAAATTATGTATAAGGTTTTTGAAAACATGAATGATGCTTTTGAAATCATGTACTTGATAAGAAAATATATTGTATTAATATTCTTTTCAGGCTATATGAGACATTTTGAAATCATGAAGGTTGTTTTTGAAAATATAGACAAAGCTTTGTGCATTTGTTATGTTAAAAATGTTTTCGAACTATATATAGAATGTTTTGAAATCATGTAGGTTGTTTTGAAAACTTATGTTATGCATGTTGAAGTAATCAGAACGTAATGGGTATGAGATTGAAAAGAAATTACCCTTAGTTATTTAACCAAGGATTTAAAGGCACAGATGTGCAAAAGCACAATTACTCATAATTTCGCTTTATTTCTTGTACTTCGTCTGCTAGAATGAAACGAGTACTTAATATTTTTCGAGGAAATCATGAGCAATCACTAGAAAGGGAGAATCACAAGAGTGGTTTGTAAGGGACATAGTTCCTTAATGTAGGTATCATAGGGAAATGCCATACACACATGTAACTACACTTGTATATCAGAATTTGTGAACAACGATTTATTTATAAACAAAATAGATTGTTTCAGGGTTCAACAAAAGATACAAAAGCATAAGATTCAAATTATTCAAGGCAGTAGCATTTTCTAATAAGCTAAATGCTTATCTGTGGGTCAGATTTGCATTAGCAAGCTTTGGGCAATCCCTTAGGAAATGGCCCATCTCGCCACAGTTGTAACAGGACCCTGGTGGGAAACGAGCTTGAGCAGGATTATCGCCAGCTTGATTTGGACCACTTTGGTTTGGGTTAATTCGACAAGCACTTTCCAGGTGACTAACTCGTCCACATGATACACACAGACGACACTGTAAGTGAGCTTGGTGATGCCCCTTACATTTGTTGCATGACGGTGCCGTTCCCTTGTATTGTTTCTTAGCAGGTGGTGTTGACACCTGGCTAAGTCCTGCTTGATTTGGTGCAACTGCTCCTCGGCAAACTTTTTCTGTATGACCTTTAAGTCCACAAATTTGGCATTTGCGGCACTTCACACTATCATGATGATGAAGGTTACATTGGTTGCACAAGGGTGCAGTTCCATTGTATGGCTTCCTAGCAGGGGGTTGAGCTGGTTGGTTGGGGATGGCTTGACCATTGTGAGCGACCACGGCGAAGTTCTGAGAAGCCTTTTGCTTCTTTGACTTATTAGGGGATCCAGTCTGTTCATCCATGGTCTTTGATTCCTTGATTGGTTTCTTGACTGGTGGTGCTGTCACTTGGCTAGGTCTTGCCTGTTTTGGTGCAACCACTGCGGGATTCTTTGAAGCTTTACGTTTCTTTGGTTTAGGTGAAGGCTTGGCCTTTGTCTCCTTTGGTGACTCTTGAGTTGCTTCATCCTGGAGACGATACATGGCAGTAGCTAATTCAACAGTCTTCAGGACTACTTCGCCTATTCGCTGGGCAAATTTGGCAGTCTGCTCGGATATCTGCGCATCGTTGCGATGAAGAGACATTTTGGAGGAAAAGAACGATATAGGAGGAAACAAATGAAGTGTTATCGGTAAATAAAACAAAATGACAACGCAATAGAAATTGCGATCATTTGTTTGTTACCTAAGGCAAACAAATGAGACGGTGACTAATCAAAGTAAGCGGGTCATATTATTGTATCGCGAAGACATGCTTTAGCCTATAAGTGGACACTCACCCCAAGAGTTCCCAGTAAGAGTGACTGGTCCGATTATGTGGATTTGTACGAACACTCTAGCCTTAGACAGAAAACTCAGAGTATAGGCATCCACTCTTCCGGATTGCACGTGTTCACACTATAAGACCCAAACTTTGACGAGATTTTGAAAATTCAAAGGGGTTCAAAACCTTATAAAAGAGGGTTCAAAACCTAGTAATCAATCACCCTAGAACAGATGATTAGTTTTCAAAGTGGTTTTGAAATTTATGTTCTTGTTGCGGTTGTCACTTAAGGATAGGTGACGGTATTGTTTTATGGCTAAACGTAAGTAAAATCGCGTTAGGGTCCTAGGAAGGTTATAGACTAGGTCAAAGCAATATTAATAACCTAATTCCCTATAACCCTGAGCTCTGATACCAAGTTTTCTGTCACACCCCGACCACGTAAAACAACAAAACGTGGCGGAAACGTCGGGGAGTGTTGTAACAGAATCATTGTTTCATAACACATGGAAATTTAAATATTGTTTTATTGAATAAAAGAGTTACAATGTCTTGACAATCAAAGGAATATAACATAAATAACTAGTCTTGCATCTTTTATTGTCACTAAGGCCCAAGTCCGCCTATGTGTATCTTGATAAATCCTATGCATCATATCCTGAAACACATGTGAAAATAGGTACGTCAGCATAAAAATGCCTGTGAGATACATAGGTTTTGTGAAAAATAAGATTCATGACTTATGTTTAAGAAAATGTTTAGTCATGAACCTTGTAATTTGCTTTGTCTTGTAAATCATTTGAAAAGTGAAAAATAAACCAAATGATATATATGTATAATAGAATAATGCATGGTTAAGTAAATAACCAAGTAAAACGAGTTTGTATTAGATAAGTTGTTTGTAAAACAATGTATTTTGAAAAGTATGTTATTTGTGTAAAATGTTATATGTCTAAATTGAAATGATTCAAATAACGCTACGATATGTAATACCATACAAGCACTTATATATAGGAAGTACCAGCGGCGTATCCACCATGCTTGTATCATATTACACACGTCTCGTTACTTAAATCACTTTCTCAAACCAAACCACCATTGTAAAATATTTATGTATATTCAAATGTCAAAAATGTTTTGTGTATATTAATGTTAAAATGTTTATGTCTAATGTAAATCATGAATTGTGTATATCAATGTCAAAATGTTTATGTCTAATGTAAATCATGTAATGTGTATCCAAAATATCATGTATGGTAGGTGAAATATATCAACTAAACCATATGTAAAATGCACAAAAACAAGGTATTGAAGTAAAACATGGTTTAAATCAAAGTTATGTTTTGTGTAACAAATGCATGCTATACTGATACAAACATCTATGCGGTATTGTAAAAATGCATACATCCAAGCCTTGTGACTGTGGTGATAGACCCCTAAACGAATTTAAAGGTCTATCTGTGTAAATGTATATCGAATTCGGTCATTCCTTCCACCCAAACAAACCTAGGGTTCAGGAACGGGAGTTGTCAAGTCCTATGGTACCATTACCTACTAACGAGCGGCGTAGCTAATGTTAATGAATGTATATTGTCACATTTGAACAAACCAAATGTCATACAAAAAATGTAAGCATGTGAAAACAATGCACTAAATATGTAATCAAATGAACATACATAGCGTGAAATGTAATTTAAAACAATGTACTAAGTATGCACATAATGGACATACATAGCATGAAATGTGATGTGAAACGATGTACTAAGTATGCACACAATGGACATACATAGCATGAAATGTAATGTAAAACGATGTACTAAGTATGCACACAATGGACATACATAGCATGAAATGTAACGTAAAACGATGTACTAAGTATGCACACAATGGACATACATAGCATAAAATGTAATGTAAAACGATGTACTAAGTATGCACACAATGGACATACATAGCATAAAATGTAATGAAATCATGTACTATAATGTACTAATGAACATAACAAGCATATGATATGAAAGCATGAAAAGCATGAAAGTAACAAGTAGGCACATGTGTTTCACCCCAAAATGTTTGAAAACGGTAAAAGAGGGGTCTATGTACTCACTTGAGATTGCTTAGTAGTCCTTGAGTAACAACCAAACAATGCTAGAGATCACGGATATCAAACGGCACCTAATACAGGTAACTACATTAATAAACCGGACCTAAATCGGAAGATCGGGTAGCATGAGGGTTTGTAAACCAAATGAGTATGAGAACTCACGTAATATGGTTTAACAAAGCCTACATACTAAATGAAACCTAACCTAAGTGCTTACGACCCATTACGACCCGTTTAGGTAGCTTATGCTACTTTAACGCGTCGTTCGCGTAAAACGCGTTCGGAACGCCTAACTAGCCCTATGATAAGTAAAATATGCCTTAACATGTTTAATATTGTTGTCAAAACAGTTTGGATATCACAAGTTATGTTACATATGCTTAAAATGAATTTTGGCGTAAAAAGGGCATTTTGGTAATTTACCTAAGGCATATAAACTACTTATCATACAACTATCTAAACGTCATGACCATAAGGTATAACCTCGGGAGGTTATTCCCTATATACTATGGTTACCTAATGTGTTTGGTCAGATCTTAATGATCGACCAAACGGGTCGGGTTCGAAAGTATAAGCGATTGATTAGATCGCTTACCTTTACGACCCTAGACAAGCACAAAACTAAAAGTGACGAGCTAAGCATGTTAAAACATGCTTAACTAAGTTTAGAAAACGGGTTTGGTATCAAAACAAACGATTTTGATACCCAAGAGTAGTTTGGTAACAAAATACGCAAGAATGCGCATTTTGGCCGAAACTACGACTCGTCACTGAGCCTAGATAACGTGGAAATCAGTAGGTATATTCACTAGGGACTATAACCATCGTGATTACCCTCACGTTATGAAGTTCAAACGAACTTTGCATTAACCATAAACTGGTCAATGCAGAAAGTCAAACAAAGTTTGACTTTAACGCTAAAACGAATGAAAAGAACGAAAGAACACTTACAAAGGGTCCCCAAAAGCTTTGATTTCTTAAGTATTCTCAGGTATGAAATGGTTTCACTTCAACTTAGAGAACTCTCAAGAATTCAAGTGGGTTTTGAGTTGTGATGTTGGTGGGTATTTATAGAAATTCAAGAACCGTTAGGATCGTTTCTTGAAGATTAAGCTTTAATCTAGACCGTACACATAAGGCCCATGGTTTTGGGATACTAGGGGTGCCCCAAAACCAGCAAATGGTATTGAAAATGTTACAAAATAGCCCCTAAACTTCAAGAGAATTGCTGAAAATGGACCTGGAAGTGCAAAAATGGAATTTCTCCCCAGATGAGGTGCTCACGTAGCGCGACGGGAAAGGCATTAGGTGCTCGCGCTACGCTAGCATGTGTCAGATTCAGAAAAGTTTCAAAAATGGCAGAAATGGTCCCTGCAGCCCGTTTAAGCTATTTTCGATGCGTTTGAACCCCGTTAACCTCATTTCAAGACTCTAAAACGAAGTTAAAGTATAGGGAACTCAAAACATGCTCAAAAAGATCTCGGATGTCAGCTCGTTTGGTCGTACGGTTGCGTTGTTCGGTTAATTACGACGGAAGTCGTAACGAACGCAAAGACGATCCAAATTACGCGACGAATGGATTTTTATCATGCCAATCACTAAAACATAACATTTTAATGATTATGTAAATTTTTGGATGTCCGGATGTATTCAGAACGTAAGTTATGAGCGAAAATGCAAACTTGTGCACTTTTTGACGCATTTAGTCCATGAATGACCCAACAGTTTATTTTAGCACACCGAACCTCAAAGCCTATTTCTAAGCTATGTAAAGGATATTTATGGTATGTTTAACTTATGGTCATGTTCCGGAACGTCTGTTACAGTTCAAATTGGCATACTTTCGTAGTTTGTCAAATTTAGTCCCTGTAAGCGAATTAACTTGTTTTAGCCATACCAAAGCCTTCAAAACTTATTTCTAAGTTATGTAAAGGTTATTTAAGGTATGTTAAGTATATGTTGATGTTCCGGAGTATTTGTCGCATTAAACTGGTTATATCTACGCATCAGTGCGCGTATAACCTTCCAGAAAGCGATTTAAAGCCCGAAATCGAGCAAGAATTGATATGTGCAAACGATAAACATATTTATACAAATCCCAAGTATGAAATACAATATTTCATTGGTTTGGTATTTGCTTGATGGTCGTGGAGGCACAGGTGTCACAATAACCATACGAACGAAATTGGTTAAGAAGATGTAAGAAACCCGTGATTTGAACCTTATATGATAGTATACATTGAAATCATAAGGGTCATTAGAAATTGAGGTCAAATAAACAGGTTACTTTGATAAATGCTTGAACGGGTAAAAATTTGGTAAAAAGGTAAGAAGCCGAAAGCTTAAAAGTCTAAAATTTTGTTAATCCGGATGTCAGATGTTAACTCCATGTAATGGAGAATTAAATTACAATCACGTAGGAAAAAGAATCGAGTAAAACGGATCATAAACGAGAGAGTTATGCTCGTTTCCGTAAAAATTTGTTATGCTGGGAAGCTTGAATGTAAAGAGATAACGGAATGAAGAGTAATCGAGAATGAATCTAGTTATGTTTATAATGTGTGCTAATGTTATGAACGTATGTGGTGAGTGCAGGTTGTACGAGTCACGGAGGATCATCGAGGAGTAGAGATCGAAGACTGAGTCACAAGATAGTTTGTACGGGAACGTTGGTGTATGTAATATCATAAACATAAGTTATGTTTTTACTTAGTAAATGAGTCGATTGATGAATTTATGTGAAAGAGTTATTTTTAAAACGAAATTTTAAGTAAGTCAAAGTATTTATACGGAAATAAATTTTTGGCACGAATTTCCGCTGCGACTTTTTGTCAAATACGTATTAGGGTCTTACAAGTTGGTATCAGAGCCCTGGTTTGAGTGAATCAAGTACGAGAAGATAAATACTTGAACTCAAACTTGTGTGCTCTTGTGATAAGGAAACCGTACAATCCAAGACTCGATCAAGATCTAAGGGTAGAAGTAAAGGTAAGTATGTGATTAAGTATGTATTTGAAGAAAACTAACAGTATGTTATGTGTAAGGTAAGCATAATTGCTGGGAAAGGATGATCCGTGAATGCGGTCTAGGACCGGCATCAAGGCATGTGATAAGACAAATTGACCCCAGGTACGTAAATCTAACATGTAGGCGCATGTAATGGTATAATCTAGCAAGTGAAAGAAAAATAAATAAATGAAATATAATAATGGAATGGTAATGAAGTTTTGAAAATGTTACACGTGCTAAAACTTAATTTTTTGGACATAAGGTGGCGATTACACGAAGACATGAAACTAGTATGTGGACTGTGTACCTGGCCAGTATACAAGAAACATATGACGTTCGTGAGATCGTGATAATTGTTACAGGTATGTCCGTTAGAATTAGGTAGTAGGCGGACATGGGGGTAAAGAGAAATGTAAGACTTTCAGGAATGAAAGTATGAATGATATGTTAGAATCCGCGAGACGGATTCGAAACATGAAAGGAATGAAAGTATGAATGATATGTTAGAATCCATGAGACGGATTTGAAGCATGAAAGGAATGAAAGCATGAATGATATGTTAGAATCCGCGAGACAGATTCGAAGCGTGAAAGGAATGAAAGCATGAATGATATGTTAGAATCCGCGAGACGGATTCGAAACCAAGAAGGAATAAAAGTATGAATGATATGTTAGAAACCGCGCGACGGGTTCGAAACATAATGAATGATAAGAATGAAAAGGTTCGAATGTGTAAGTAATTACAGACTAAGCAAGTAAATATTCTTTAAAAAGCGAATATTGTCACACCCCGACCGCGTAAAACAACAAACCGCGGCGGAAACGTCGGGGAGTGTCGTAACAGAATCATTGTTTCACATCACATGGTAATTGAAATTTTGTTTTATTAAATTACAAGAGGTTACAATGTCTTAAAAACAAAGAAACATAACATAATTAACTAGTCTTGCATCTTTTATTGTCACTAAGGCCTAAGTCCGCCTAAGTGTATCTTGATTAATCCTATGCATCAGCTCCTGAAAACACATGTGAAAATAGGTACGTCCGCATAAAAATGCCTGTGAGATACATAGGTTTTAATAAAATAGGATTCATGACTTGTAAGTTTAAAGAAAATGTTTAACAAAAGTAGTCATGAACCTTAAAATATTTTCTTTTAGAAATCATACAAAAATCGATAAGAAAACAGATGATATAAAGAAATAATGCATAGATAAGTAAATAACCAAGTAAAAATGAGTTTGTATAAAAAAATATGTTGTTTGTAAAACAATGTTTTGTAAAGATATGTTAATTGTGTAAAATGTAATATGTCAAAATTGAAATGGTTTAAATAACGCTACGGTATGTAATATCATAAAAGCACTTATATATAGGAAGTACCAGCGGCGTATCCACCATGCTTTTATCATATTACACACGCCTCGTTATTTAAATCACTTACTCAAACAAACCACCAATGTAAAAATGTTCATGTATAACCAAATGTAATGTATAGTGAATAAAAGCATTTACTCAACCCTATAAGAAAGAAATGTACAAAACAATGTATTTGATAAATCATAATTTAAATCAAAAGTTATGTTTTGTAAAATTAATGCTTTATTGATACAAACATCTACGCGGTAATGTTAAACGCCTACATTCAAGCCTTGCGACTGAAGGATAAACCCTAGAACAAGTCAAAGGTCTACCAAAAATGAATTAGGATTCGGTCATTCCTTACGTCCAAACAAACCTAGGATTTCGGGAATGGGAGTTGTCAAGTCCTATGGTACCACTACCTACTATCGAGCGGCATGATCAGTGTTAATGAATGTATTTATGACCCGTTAAACAAACCAAATGTCATACCAAATGTAAGCATGATATATGAAAATAATGTACTTAAATATGCTAAATGAACACACAAAGTAGAAATGTAAAACATTGTGTCCATATGCTGAGTGAACATATGCAACAGAAATGCAGTGTAAATCAATGTGTCCATATGCTGAGTGAACATATGCAACAAAATGTAATATATGAAAATCAATGTGCTAGCATGCTAAGTGAACATACATAGCAAAACATAGTGGAAATCATGTACTATATGTGTACTAATGAACATAGCAAGTAGGGGGGGGGGGGTAATGCACGGACCTCCCGGCCGCTGGAGTGATCCCACTCCACAAGCTAGCTTAGCCCCATAGCTGCCTGGCGGTTAATACCCACACCGTGATCGAAGAGCTTGGTCATGGGGGGGCCAAGATTCGAACCCGGGTCTCTACGAAAGAGGAGGGTGGGGCTGGCCAACTGGGACACCCCAGTTGGTTATGAACATAGCAAGTATATGACATGAAAGCATGAAAAACATGAAAGTAACAAGTAGGCACATGTGTATTACCCGAAAACATTTGAAAACGTAAAAGAGGGGTCTATGTACTCACCTGAGAATGCTTAGAAGTCTTGAATAACAACCAAGCAAAGCTAGAGGGATTACGGAAATCAAACGGCACCTAATATAGGTAACTATGTTAATAAACCGGACCTAAATCGGAAGATCAGATAGGATGAGGTTTCGTAAACCAAATGAGTGTTGGAACTCATATGATATGGTTTAACAAAGCCTACATACTAAATCGAAACCTAACCTAATTGCTTACGACCCATTATGACTCTTTAAGATAGCTTACGCTACTTTAACGCGTCGTTCGCGTAAAACGCGTTCGGACCGCCTAACTAGTCTTATGACAAGTATTATATGCCTAAACAAGTCTAATAACATTGCCTAATCAGTTTAAATGTCAAAATTTAGATTACATATGCTTAAAATGAATTTATGCGTAAAAAGGGCATTTTGGTCATTTTCCTAAGGCATATAAACTACCTATCATACAACTAACTAAACGAAGTGACCATAAGGTATAACCTCGGAAGGTTATTCCCTATACAACTATGGTCACAAAGTATGTTTGGTCGGATCCTAATGATCGACCAAACGGGTCGGGTTCGAAAGTCTAGGCGGTTGTTTAGACCGCTTATCTTACAACCCTATATAAGCACTAAACTAAAAGTGACGAGTTAAACATGTTAAAACATGTTTAACTAAGTTAGAAAACAGTTTTGATATCAAAACAAAAGGGTTTTGATACCCAAGAATAGTTTGGTTGCAAAATATGCATAAACGCGTATTTTGACCGAAACTATGACTCGTCACTATGCCTAATTAACGTGGTAATCAGTAGGTATAGTCACAAAGGACTATAAACATCGTGATTACGCTCACGTTGCAAAGTTCAAACAAACTTTGTGTTGACCGTTGACTGGTCAAAGCAGAAAGTCAAACACTATTTGACTTTCACGCTTAAAAACGCATAAAAGCATGAAAGAAACTTACAAAAGGTCCAAGCTAGGAAGATTTGAACTCAAAACACTCAGGTATGAAGCCTCACAAGGGAGAGCTTCAACTTAGAGCAGAAATGAGTTCAATTGTGAGGAATGAGGGTTGGATTTGGTGGGTATTTATAGATTTCGAACAACCGTTAGGATCGTTTCTTGAAGTTTGAGCTTCAATCTTGACCCTCCTAGCATAGTTTGGCAGATTGTCACTTTTGCAGAAGTTTGAGCTTAAAACCCTGAAACCAGATGCTGATTGCAGATGCTGATTGCATAGTTTAGCATAGTTTCTTGAAGTTTGAGCTTAAAACCCTGAAACCAGATGCTGATTGCAGAAAAATGGTTTCTGATCTGACATGCTATCACGGGCCGCGTAGACATAGGCCAAGTCTTACGCACCCCTCCTAGCATAGTTTGGCAGATTGTCACTTTTGGTCCCTGAATGCCCAAAACTTGGTTTTCGATGCATTTTTGACACGTTTAAGCCCTGTTAACCCCATTTCAAGGCTCTAAGATGAAGTTGAAGTATAAGGAACTTAAAATGTGCTCAAAAACATCTCGGATGTCGGTTCGTTTGATCGTACGGTTGCGTTGTTCGGTTAATTACGACGAAACACTAACGGACGCGAAAAACGATCCAAATTACACGACGAATGGAATTTTATCATGCCAATCACTAAAATAAAATATTTTAATGATTACATAAATTTTTGGATATCTGGATATATTCAGAACGTAAGATATGCTCGTAAATGCAAACTTGTGCACTTTTTGACGCTTTTAGTCCCTGTTGATCACATAAGTTTATTTTTGCGCACCAAACACCTCAAAGCCTATTTCTAAGCTATGTAAAGGATATTTAGGGCATGTTTAACTTATGATCAAGTTCCAAAATGTTTGATACCCTACGAATCAGCAGACTTTTGCAGTTTGACGTAAATAGTCCCTGCGATCGAATAAACTTGATTTCGACACACCAAACCCTCCAAAACTTATTTCTAAGTTATGTAAAGTTTATTTAAGGTATGTTAAGCCCATTTCACTGTTACAGAGTGTCTGTCGCATTAAACTGATTACGTTTACGCATCAGTTCGCGTATAACTTTCCAGAAAGCGATTTAAAGCTCGAAATCGAACGAGAATTCATATGTGCAAATGATACACATATTTATACAAATACCAAGTATGAAACACAATATTTCATTGATTTGGTATTTGTTTGATGGTCGTGGAGGCACAGATGTCACAAATATTATCCAAGTTATGTCTTAAACTTATATATATACAAATATGTTTGTATGCAAGAATGGTTAAAGAGACGAATGAGTCATGCGGGTCAAATGGTAATCGCCATTTAAGCCCGATATATTTAATGTTTTGATTTGTTAAGTTTTATACTTATAGGTGAGCATAATGTTTGGCACGCAAACCTAAATTTTGACGAAAGAAAGAAGTTTTGAACATGTTATGTGTCAGATGTGTTAGAAATCGACTCTTAGGAGTCATAATGTATGACGGGTTACGACTCGGACAATAATTTAAGTATGATTGAGAAGGGTAAGTTTTGGCAAGAATACTGAAATGATGTAAAGAATGTCTTGGCAAGTAAGCATAAAAGGAAAGAAGTAAGAACGTGTACTTCAATACATCTATGATAAGTAAGAAATGTCAGTTTGACCTTGAAAAGTCAAACTGCAAAGGTTGACGAAATAAGTAATCAGAATAAAATAAGTGCATGTAAGGGATGAAATGTGGGATGTGTTATAGCATGTATGTAGGAAGATGTAAAAAGGATTATAGGTGGGTAATCACCTAGTATAATGAATGTTTGAATGAAATGTGCTAACCGCCGATTTTGTAGATGTTAATGGTAGAAATCTTAATGTGATGAAGCTAATTGAATTGGTGAAAGAATGTGCACGAGTGGAAGCCAAGTACACAGATGAATGAAATCTGGCCTGGTACGGTTAGTACTCGTGAAGGGGCGGATCGATCTGGTTTACGGGTCGCTGAATTATGAAATGAAAAAGAGGTTAGTAAAATGTTTAACTTATGTCGAATAGGTATGAATTAGTAAATTGAAAACGACCTACAAACAAATGATAGAATAGGTATGGTATGGTATGAAATGTTTGACTTTTAACAGTTGACATAAAGAATAAAACTACGTCATCAAGAAGTAAATCTCAAAGGTTTTGAGTAAAAATTTCGGGTATTGATTAAACTCTCATACGATGAACGTGCGCCACACGCATAATCATGCAAATTAAGTAATGCATGAAGTGAGAGAAATAGTAATGTAAAATGAATGAGATGATTTGAAAGTAACGTAAAGGTATGCATGGTATAATAAACTATAGAAATGTAGAATGATGTTAACTTTTAAGTTAAGCACGTTTGTGTGACTATCAAATAGTAGTCTCGTTGCAATAACAAAACAACAATTAAATGTTATATGACATATGTATAAATTACGAAGTAAGATCGTATAGTCGATGAAAATATTATGAATATTGGAAATGAACGAAAAGGAATGTTACTAATGGAATTGTTTCAAGTAAACAAAATTGTATATTGTACCAGATATACAAGTATTGGAATGATGAATAAACCGCTAGCTATGAAACGCGATAGACGCTAGCAATATTTAGTGAAAGTGACACTAATAAGAACTTTGGGACGGGTTCTTGAAGATAGAAGGTCGTCATTAGATGGGCTCGTGGTCTTGTTCATGGGCCGGGAAAGAAAGATAATTAGTGTTTAATGGGAATGAGAAAGGTTTCGGGGACGAAACCTCATTTAAGGGGGGTAGACTTGTAACACCCCAAAACCCGAATGTTTATATTTTCCGTATGTTCCTATATGACATATCATGAAATAAATGACTAAGCTATTTAACCTAGTAAAGTGTATGGTAAAAACTATTTAAAAGATGAAAGTTGTGCCAATCATGTTTTAGTGGCAAACACGGAGGGGCTAAATGGAATAAGATGAAAGTTGAGTTACTAAATAACAAAAACACATACAGTGTGTTCGAGAAAGAGCAGGAGGCTCCCATGGAGCCAAAAACCCTAACTTTCATCTATTTCATCAAATTGGAAGGCTAAACGAAGCTCAAATTCATAACCGAACATGAATTAATGATCACCTTCACAAGGGGATCATAAGGTATGTTTTAAAAACTAGATTGGTGATCTTGTACGAAGTGGGTTATGTTGTGATTCACGAAATTGTATGAAATTGAGTATGAGCATGTGTTAGAATCATCATATAGAACATGGGTTATGCATGATTCGGGTGAATTTGATGTTTTGGGGTGAAACCCATTTGTTACGATAAGAATGATGACTTGAATAATCACCCATGTCCAATTCTTGTTTAGTATAGATGAATTTTGATATATATGATGTATTCTTGTTAGAGGAATTGAAAGAAATGTGATGCTAATAGGTTTAATGATTATGTGTGAATGATGCATGTTGATTAGTAGGAGGATTAGAGGAATTATGTATGAGATTAGAAGAATATGCATAAATTAGTTGTACACTATGCTTAGGAGGTAGTATACACACTAAGTATATGATGAAATTAAGAGGTAATTGAGATTAGATCACTTGTAAGTGATTAATAAAGTAGTTATGAAGTGGGTTTTGTATAATATGATAAAAATGATCATATGCTCATGTTAATGATGTTTGAAATCGTATATGTGTGAATGTTTAAAGAATTCGGCTAAGATTTGATAGATTAGCATGTTATAAGGTCGAATGATAATTTCGATATAAGATCCGTGAGATGGAATGGATCGTGATAAACGATGAATAAGCTAACTATCTTGAAAATAATATATGATAGTTTGATGCTTGATAAGCGGTGTGGAAGCTTGGGAAAGAAGCGGGTCGAACGGAACGTATACACATGGGAAGCATATTTGGATGCGAGATAAGTTATGCTTACACCCTTTTTGTAGAATATATATTCATCGTATAGATTGTTAGGAAACTTTATTTGTAAGTATTGAAGAAAATCACAATCAACTGGATCTATGAAGAGATCACAGTCCTGAAGATCATGAACAAGAAAAAGAAGATCAGATGGGACAACAGAAATGCATAGCATCTACTTCAAAGAATCAGAAGTTGATCAAGAGCTGAATTGGATTTTCAGAAAAGGTCACTTCTGATGGATCTGATGATATTTCTGATAAAATATCATCAGTTTCTGACGATTCTGATCATCAGGATTTTTCTGATGATTTGTTCACCAGAAATTCTGATGAAGTGGTTTATCAGAATTTCTAGTAAAATACCCCACTTTTCTGAAGTTAGCTCTATCCTGCCACACTTACCGAAGCAAGTTGACATTATTGGATATCATGATGAAAAAGGCAACTTGAACGTTGGATTCAATGAATGTGTCAAATGGCTACTTTTTGCAGGACTTATTGCATGAATAAACTATTGTTTATTCATGCACCCAGCCTTCTATAAATAGAAGGCTCAACCAGTAGAAGCAAAGTGAATTTGAAGCTTAGCATTCATACATACTACCAAAATCCATTGCCCTCTCACCCACAAAATTCAAGATTCGTTTGTATTAGATAATAACCTTACAATCACCTTGTAAACCATTTTGTTTCAAAGTGATATAAACTTGATAATTCTGTGGGTCTTGTTTCTTGAAAGTCTGATTTCCATTTCCGCACATCTTTTTCACATCTACTGAAATCACTTGCCATATTACGTGAAAAGAAGTTGTTAAGGCCATACTGGGTCCAACATAGATTACGAACATGATAAACTAATATATGAAGTATGATGTTCCGACAAGTATTGATACGAGTCGGAACATGTGGTTATGATAAGAGACTAAGTTTGATGGTTAAAAGGGGTATATGGGTATTATGGTAATTTTGATTATGGATTAACGAAGGAACATGTTATATGGAGGGGATAATAAATAATTACAACCCCACAAGGACGAAATGGTCTTTTAGACCAAATCGGTCAAATGGTGAAGATATCACCATTTGGCGATGTCGACTAATGATTGTATTGTCAAGTATTATGAATTCACAGGGTGAATAACGAAAGGATTTGCGTTGCTATTAACTAGCAACTTAGTGGATGAAGTATTAAAACGGGTCATAGCTTTGACCCGAGCCAGGTATGTGTGATTACAGTTGTAGTTAAGTCATGGGATTGGTTAAATATGTAATGAAGTCCTTCGTCGTAAAGGACGGAACTAATGTTGACCAAAACGCCCTTGATGGGTATATCGGGCCAAATGACCTTAAAAGTTGTTTAGAAACAAGCTATTTGATTAAGTGAACACTTAGGACAAGTATGCAAGAGAAAAGTATGATTTTGAGAGTAAAATGCACTAAAATGCGCAAATACCCTTAACGGGTCAAAAATAAGCATACGATCGAAATTGGTTAAGAAGATAACGGAATGAAGAGTAATCGAGAATGAATCTAGTTATGTTTATAATGTGTGCTAATGTTATGAACGTATGTGGTGAGTGCAGGTTGTACGAGTCACGGAGGATCATCGAGGAGTAGAGATCGAAGACCGAGTCACAAGATAGTTTGTACGGGAACGTTGGTGTATGTAATATCATAAACATGAGTTATGTTTTTACTTAGTAAATGAGTCGATTGATGAATTTATGTGAAAGAGTTATTTTTAAAACGAAATTTTAAGTAAGTCAAAGTATTTATAAGGAAAGAAATTTTTGGCACGAATTTCCGTGATTTGAACCTTATATGATAGTAGACATTGAAATCATAAGGGTCATAAGAAATTGAGGTCAAATAAACAGGTTACTTTGATAAATGCTTGAACGGGTAAAAATTTGGTAAAAAGGTAATAAGCCGAAAGCTTAAAAGTCTAAAATTTTGTTAATCCGGATGTCAGATGTTAACTCCATGTGATGGAGAATTAAATTACGATCACGTAGGAAAAAGAATCGAGTAAAACGGATCATAAACGAGAGAGTTATGCTCGTTTCCGTAAAAATTTGTTATGCTGGGAACATGCAGCAACCAGCTACGAACCATCTGTCAAAAAGGGGCCGTCGCGCCATGTGACGGAAAGAGGTAAAGGTGGTCGCGCAGCGCGACAAGGCTCGCGGCCCGTGTAAGCATTGGGCGCATTTCGTCACGCCCTGTAAGGACTCAAAATGACAGCAAACTTGTTGCTGGGTGTTTATTTTCAGTTACGGACCTGTTCAAACACGTTTTAAACACTTGTAAGCAAAGTATGACCAACTTATTTTATGTTCTAGGAAATATAGGTATGTGTGAAGGTTAGTATGTATGTTTATTTGTATGTAAGTAAGTATTAGCAGACGTATGTATGTATGTAAGTACGTACAAGGGTAAACACGTATGTAGGTATGTATGTGGGTAGGCATGTATGTGTGTAGATACGTATGCAAGTTTTCAATACAATTGAGTATTGACGATATTAATAGCGTGCCTTATGAATAAAGTGTAACACAGGTACAATAAGGAAGTCTCACCACGGCTTATATACCAGATGGAAAGCTTGAATGTAAAGAGATAACGGAATGAAGAGTAATCGAGAATGAATCTAGTTATGTTTATAATGTGTGCTAATGTTATGAACGTATGTGGTGAGTGCAGGTTGTACGAGTCACGGAGGATCATCGAGGAGTAGAGATCGAAGACCGAGTCACAAGATAGATTGTACGGGAACGTTGGTGTATGTAATATCATAAACATAAGTTATGTTTTTTACTTAGTAAATGAGTCGATTGATGAATTTATGTTAAAGATTTATTTTTGAAATGAAATTTTAAGTAAGTCAAACTATTTATAAGGAAAGAAATTTTTGGCACGAATTTCCGTTGGGACTTTTTGTCAAATATGTATTAGGGTCTTACAGATAGGCAACGGTATTGTTTTAAGACTAAACACAAGATAACTTGTGTCAGGGTCCTAGGAAGTTTATAGTCTAGGTCAAAGCATTACTAATAACCTAATTCCCTCTAACCATGAGCTTTGATACCAACGCTTCTGTCACACCCCGACCGCGTTAAAACAACAAACCGCGGCGGAAACGTCGGGGAGTGGAGCGACAGAATCATTGTTTCACAACACATGGATTGAAGTTTCGTTTTATTGAATTAAGTTTATTACATTGTCTCAAAATTTAAAAGCAAAACATGAACATATTTTCCTTTATTGTTGTTAAGTCACTAAGGCCTCGTCCATCCCTATGTGAGCATGCATCATAATCATGATCGAACTATGGTACCTGAAACATATGTGAAAATACGTCAGCATAAAAATGTCGGCGAGTACATAGGTTTTGTGAGTGTGTCAGATTCATGGCCCTGAGTTCATATTGCAATACCTCGTCCAACTACGAGAGTTGTCGAGTGTGTACCTTGAAAACAAAAGAGTTTGATATTGCAGTATGTTTCTGTCAACTTTTACAAGTGATATATGTATAAACCAAAACCGTTGTAGTCATGAATCTTAACTGAAAACATTTGTCTTTGTAAACCAAGTAGTAAATCGTTGTTGAAAGTAAACATTGTATGGTTTATATCTTTAAGTAAACCTTGTAGTGTAACTTCGTTTTGAAAACATTTGTCCAAGTGATCTAGATAACGCAACGACATGTAATGTGTTAAAAGCACTTATATATAGGAAGTACCAGCGGCGTATCCACCATGCTTTAATCACATTACACTCGCCCCGTTACCTAATCACTTACCATAACCCAATCGTTCAATAGTTCAAATAGTTCCAATCGTTCAAATAGTTTAAATAGTTTACATAGATCAAATAGTTCCAATGGTTCAATAGTTCAATTCGTTCACATAGTTCATATAGTTCCAGTGGTTCAAATAGTTCAAATAGTTCACATAGTTAAATAGTTCCAGTAGTTCAAATAGTTCACATAGTTCAATAGTTCCAGTGGTTCAAATAGTTCAAATAGTTCACATAGTTCAATAGTTCCAATGGTTCATGTTTAAATTGTGGAAACTAACTTTTGGTCATTTTATTGAACACATTCAAACCTGTGTGACTCATTCTAATCGTTCAACTCGTATTAACAAGCCACCAAAGGGTAAGTTAACAATCATCAGGTTCTGTCGTTACCCACATTACCCCCATAACCATGGTGTAAGTCCGATAACGGGATTTGTCAGATCCTATGGTATCATAATATCCTATGGTACCATAACGTACTACTAGCCGGCTTAAAAATAGTTAATGAATGTCATTCAATGTCTTTCGACCAACGTCCCAACAAGTTCGTTCACATTATAGAAATCATTGTGTTTAGTATAAACCATAGCATTTGTTTCGAAAACTCGAAAATCGTTTAGCACATATGAATCACCCCAAAACATTCGAAAACGATAAAAGTGAGGAACTATGTACTCACTTGAGATTGCAAGGTATCCTCGATTAAATGAACTTAACAAAGCTCGGGCAAACCAAGGAAATCAAGCGGCACCTAGTAATCGGATCGCTATGTTAATAAATCGACACCTAAATCGGGAGATCGGGTAGAATGAGGTCTCGTAAACCCAATGAGTATTGGAACTCATGTGATATGGTTTAACAAAGCCTACCTTCTAAATCGGAACCTATCCTAACTGCTTACAACCCGTTATGACCCGTAGATCGGCATTTTGGTCATTTACCTAAGGCATATAAACTACCTATCATACAACTAATTTAAACTAAGTGACCATAAGGTATAACCTCGGAAGGTTATTCCCTATACAACTATGGTCACAAGATGTGCTTGGTCAGATGTTAATGATCGACCAAACGGGTCGGGTTCGAAAGTCTAAGCAGTTGTCAAGACCGCTTGACTTACGACCCTATACAAGCACTAGACTAAAAGTGACGAGTTAAACATGTTGAAACATGTTTAACTAAGTTAGAAAACAGGTTTGATATCAAAACAAAGTGTTTTGATACCCGAAAATAGTTTCGTCGCAAAATGCGCATAATCGGCATTTTGACCAAAAGTTTGACTCGTCACTTCGACTAATCGACGTGGTAATCAGTAGGTATAGTCACAAGGGACTATAACCATCGTGATTACGTTCACGTTGCAAAGTTCGATTGAACTTTGACTTGACCAATTCATGGTCAAAGCAGAAAGTCAAACACTGTTTGACTTTCATGCTTGAAAAGCATAAAAAAGCATGAAAGAAGCTTACAAAAGGTCCAAGTTAGGAGGAATTGAACTAAAATGCTCACGTATGAAGCCTTCACAAGTGAGAGCTTCAAATTAGAGCAGATTTGATTCAATTTGAGCAAGGAACAATGGCAAACTTGATGAGTATTTATAGGAAACCTTGAATTAACAAGATCATTACATGTGTTTTTGCAAGGATCAAAGCATGATCTTGGCCATACACATGTGCCCCATAGTTTAGAATACAAGGGGAGTCCAAAAACAAGCTAATGGTATGCCAAATTAGGGGTTAAAATCAGTGGAAACAGGCTGCATAGCTGAATTGATTGAATCTGCCAGTACCCTAGGCCGCGCCCCGCGTAGACAAGTACTCAGGAATTCGCGGCCCGTGAGGAAAGTTTCAACAATTGGCAGTTTTGGTCCCTGCAAGCAATAAACATTGTTTTTGATGCATTTAATCCCCGTTAACCCCATTTCAAGGCTCTACAATGAGGTTAAAGCATAGGGAACATAAAATATGTTTGAAAACATCTCGGATGTTGGTTCGTTTGGTCGTACGGTTGCGTTATTTGGTTAATTACGACGAAAACTCGAACGGACGCGAAAACGATCCAAATTGCGCGACGAATGGTATTTTTGCATTCCAATCACTAAAATAAAATATTTTAATGATTACAAAAATTTTTGGATGTCCGGATATGTTCAGAACGTAAGATATGCGCGTAAATGCAAACTTATTCACTTTTTGACGCTTTTAGTCCGTATTGATCAAATAAGCGTATTTTCGCATAACGAACCCCTCAAAGCCTATTTCTAAGCTATGTAAAGGATATTTAGGGTACGTTTAGCTTATGATCATGTTCCGGAATGTTCGTTACTATACGAATCGGCATACTTTCGCAGTTTGTCCCAAATAGTCCCTGCGATCGATAAACTTGTTTTTTTTTGGCACACCAAACCCTCCAAAACTTATTTCTAAGTTATGTAAAGGTTATTTAAGGTATGTTAAGCCTATGTCACTGCTCCGGAGTGTTTGTCGTGTTAAACTGATTACGTTTACGCATCAGTTTGCGTATAACTTTCCAGAAAGCGATTTAAAGCTTGAAATCGAACAAGAATTGACATGTGCAAATGTCTCATGTTTTTATACAAATCCCAAGAATGAAACACAAGATTTCATTGGTTTTGTATTTGTATGATGGTTGTAGAGGCACAAATGTCACATATGTTAAACACCTAACTTGTAAATCTCTAATTACAACTTACCATTTGTTTAATGTGTCTTATTGTGTCTTATGTGTATATGTTCTTGTATTATTAGTGTATATATTTTACAATATATTTAATGTTGTCTTTGTTATATATATTTTTATCCCCAAAAATATATATTTATATAAGTAGAATTTGAGAATGATATATTTTTAATCTTTCCAATTATATGATACTTATATTGTTCCTCAAAAAATAATATGTTAAAAGTAATTTGTAAATAATATTTTCCTTATTATTTTTGTATAAGTATACTTAGGAAAGTATACTTGTATTTAAGTGTAAATACTTGTGTATTTTGTATTAATTGTCAAAAATCAAACCTTTGATTTTTTAATACTTTTCGGAATTATATTTCTTAAAAATAATATATTTTTAAGGTTTTGTTTATGATATTTACATTTTTGTCATACTTTCAAGTATTTATATCTATATATCTAATTTTGTCATTTACCCGATTTTTGTATAATTTTCATTACTTGTTAGTAATTATATATATTTGTCCAAATATATTTTTATAAGTCCAAAATGTCCAAATATTTTTCCAAGTCCATAATTTGTAGGATATATATTTATATTAATGTATATATTTTGTATTTGTCTATATACCATTTTATGGGTAATTTTATTGTAGGTTCCTTAATCCTATGGATCTTCACAGAATTGTCTATCTAACCTAGAGTGCGGAATCCTCTAGATTAGATTGTTACAG
This sequence comes from Helianthus tuberosus, assembly GCA_030545235.1. NCBI lineage: Eukaryota > Viridiplantae > Streptophyta > Magnoliopsida > Asterales > Asteraceae > Helianthus > Helianthus tuberosus. The sequence goes on along the minus strand of CM060363.1, from coordinate 197,253,680 downwards.
AAAATAGTAGAAAACAAAATTCAAATTAAACAGGTATTCTATTGATTATCCAACTTGCAGTTTACAATCAATTCAATACCTACAACCTCACAGCCACTCTATGTGATCTTGTCTCTCACACTATTTCGAAATCTCTCTCTCTAGACTTTCTCTCTCTAGAATTCTCTGACCCCTGAAACCCTAATCACAAAACATGTTTATATACCACATGTTTGTGAACTGGGCTTCCAACTGGGCTGGGCCATTTTCCAAGCCCATTACAACAATAAACTCACTAACCAATATGCTAAGCCCATTACAAAATATCTAAAGACTAAATAACCAAACTATTAAGCTGTTGTCAAAGAATATGCACCAACAGATTCCCCCTTGACAATAGCTTCATAGTGTAAATTTGTCTTCAAACATCTTGTTTTCTTTTGGTCTTTGGATAGCGTCAGCTACACAGTTTCTGACATCAACAGACTCCCCCTTAGCTGATGCTTCCAATCTCCAAAACTTTCATTCTCTGTAGATCAGTGAACTAGCAATCTTTGGTTAAGCAAGTAAACTTCAACTCTTCCAAATCTCTCTCTGCAATATAGTAGAACGATCCTACCATGCATCTTCATACATCTTCACTTCACTCTCAATCTGCACTTTACTTGTATTCTGCACTTCATTTTGATAACTGCATCAATCTGTTTAGAAACACAAGCAAGTATCTTGAAAAACCATTAGTCTTTTTCACATTAAAGATAAACCAATATTTTATCTTATCATGCAAAAACAACAACCTGTCAATACAAAATGGAAGTCTTTTAAAAAGAAAATATTTTTGGTTTTTTTAATAAATAACACAACTAAATAAAACTCAAAAATATTTACAATTTCATCTTTTTGTGAGAATCATGTGCAAGAAGATCATATAAGCTAAATCAAACTGTTTTCACACTATTAGATAATTCTTTATATTATTTTCCACGAAAAGTAGTCCAAGACGATTACCAGTATTGTTTGTCAACTTAAACAAAATGCATGACCATTTCAAGTACCATTACCGTATGATACGTTAAGGTAATGTTATACTGATATACTAGTGTGTCCCACTTCAGGACATACCCCCGCGATCAAGGTATGCACAAAGATTCCTCGTAGTAGATGAGTATACTGAATTCATCCATTTTGTTTTACAACGATAGATAATTGGTGATCAGCTCAGTACTTCCGTATAGCAAAGAGACAAATATCTAACCAGGGCTAAGACAAATACCAATTTTTGGAATGATTTATGTATTTTGTACATTTGAATGAATCTCTAGGAGAGCTTCTTCATTTTCTAGGTTTTGGCATTTTTAGCTCTTTTAAGATATCCTGGGTGTGCCTAGGTCAGCATGTATCTAGATGCAGCAGAAGGGCAACCCTGATATCCCCGGATGAAATAACAGTATAAAGATCCAAAACCTCATATTTTGGCAATCTATCAACGCAAGATTTAAGGTCATTAAACCTTACGCCACTGATGTGTTCCCCACTCATACACAGTTCGTTAGGTTTATATCATATTGGTAAGTTGATTATTTCATGCTTTTTGCCTACTGGTACATCATATGATTAAGCTGCTATCACACTTAAGCAATTTAATTCATTTTCAGTGTGACAGTCTAACTTGCTGATGTACTATCATCTCTTCTTGTCCATACCATGAAATCTCTTTTTTCAATTTTTTCTTTTTTTTCATTTTCAATGTTTTTGTATTTTAATTTTTTTTAACTTACTAACTTACTCCCTCTAAACTCACGCACTATCTAAACTCTTTTTGGCTTAGGAAAATTTCTCCCCCTAAATTTTTGTTTTTATGGAGTAAGTTTCAAAAGCAGAAATTTTAAAACACAAACAGACTCCCACTCTAACCTGACAATAAGTTTTTCAATGTTAAAGTTTAGAATAATCATAACAATCACTGTAGTAAATAGTTCATTACCAATTTTAACCTACTATTCACCTCAGATGCTTTACAGGAATAATCACTGTTGAACACATCAACAGTCCTTCTTGGTCATCCTGCACTCACTCAACAACTAGTTAGAATGAAGAACCCAAGCCCAGATAGTCTTGGGTTGTCCATATTCATCACTAATTTGAACTTCTTTCCAAGATTGATTTTCATAAGGTCTGTGTTCACGAGAATTCCAATAAATTCTCGGAGTTTCTAACGTTTGAAAATTACTCTTTTGAATCCTTTATCTCCCATTATCATACCATGAACTTCGAGAAAATTTTGGATTGTGTTGAACATTTGAGTTACTAAAACCCCTATGTTCGTTTCTTCTTTGAAAATTCCGATTACCAGAAGTCTGGTATCAATTTTGATATCCAAAATTTCTAATTTGACTTTGAAACTGATTTGATTTACCATTATAATGACTAAATTGTGTACAAATACTTCTCTGTCTTTCAAATCTTCTCGATGTTGAAGGTTTAGATTGAAATTCAGGTTTATTTGTCTGACAACTTGATTTTACACTATTGTTTGACCCAACCTGATTCCCGTCCTTAACATCATCAACCTTTTGTTTACCTTTCTTCAAAGGACAACAACTCGCTACATGCCCTTTGTTGTGACATTTAAAACAAGATTTTTTGTTACAAATTTTCTTTTTGTTAAATATCTTTTTAAATGTTTTCTTCTTTTCGTCTTCAGTATCCCCATCCAATTTATGAGGTGTACTGTTAGACTCAACAGATTCTTTCAAAGAAACTGGACTATTCGGCAAGTCCACAGCTATCGGATCCACTACAGCTTGTGTAGTAGGCACAAAATCAGTTAACTCATTCTCCTCAGGTAAAAAAGAGTAGTCTTGATCCTTAGAAGGTGAAGCTTTACTAAACCCCACTCCCGTTTTATCAGTACTCTTTTTCAACCCTTTTTGAATGTGAGTCCTAACTAATTAGGATTTTCCAAATTTGTCTAACTTTCTTTTTATTTCAACAATTTGATCTTGTGCAATGGCCAATTCCCTACACTTTTCAGATAATTCATTAGTTTTATCCTTCACGGTTTCACGAGCCAAATCAATGATCTGTAACAGTTCATTGACTTTGCTTGTTAAACTGCAGATTTCTTGTTCATTTGATTTCAGTTTAATTAAACAATTTGACTCTCTTTTAATCAAAAGAACATTTGACTCTTTTCGTTTTTCCAATTCAGCTAACATAATTTTATTTGCTCCGATAGTCTGTCAAGTTTACCTTGTAGTTCAGTACAGATTCTGATTTTTACCTTTACCTCTGTTGTAAGTTCATGCACACCATTCAAGCACTTTGAAACTTCTGCATGTTTCTACTCAACATTCTCCTTCTCCTCTTCTTTCACAACCTCTGCTTCTTCAATCTTCACAGCCGCAAGCTCATCTACCAATGCTTGATCACATGTATACGGTCTTGAAGAAATCTGATAACGTTTTTCCAAAGCTTCCCACAGCTCTTTAGAAGACCCATACTTCTTGAAGGTATGTTTAATGCCCTCAGGCAAGGACTTCTTTATCACTGCTAAAGCTTTCCTCTCAGCATCAACCATCAGTTTCTCAAATTCATCCATTTTCTCATAAGAAATCACTATAACTCTTCCATCAACACGATGTGTAGGAGCAACGTATCCATCTTTCATACAGCTCCACATCCTAGAATCTTCACTTTTAACAAACGTTTCAAATTCCTTCTTCCAAATAGGATATTGCGAGACTTTTATCAGTTGTGGCGGTTTATTCACAGTCCCACTTGCCTTATCCATTATGACCATCTTTAAACACGCAGCTTAAAAGTTTAAATGGATTTTGGTAACCTGTGTCAAAATCCAAATCTAACTTCTCTACTGGTCCTTGTCGCGTTTTTACCGTAACCGAACTGTTAAAACCGTACAAAATTTTTCCGTAAACTGTTTTTAACAAATTATACCGTTAGATTTGTCTCGAGATTACGAATCCAATGATATATAATGTCAAACACCTATTTCAGGATTTTCCAGAGTTTTTTTTGTCCTAAAAATCAACCGAGTCTAACCGTGCAAACAGTTTGTCAAGATTGTTCACGGGTCGTTTTTTATTTACGAAAACGTTAGATACTCTATACGCAACCAATTACTCTACCAAAATAAATACTCCACTTTTTTTTAATTCCTCCAAAAAATACGCTGGTTAGCCACGTTAATTATGTTGGTCTAAGTTAATTATGCTGGCACTGAGTAACTACGCTGGTCCAAGTTAATTATGCTGGGTCAAGCTAATTATGCTGGTTGATTAAATTCGCTGGTAAATACACTGGTAAATTCGCTGGCTGATCAGTTCGCTATTACGACGACTAGCAAATTCGCCAATCACCGTGATAATGTCGGTGAGGACTATTACCACAGTTACCAAAGTCGCCTTTGGATTTAATTATGTTGGTCAGTCGGTGTAATTAATAATTATGTTGGTCAGTCAGTGTAATTATTAATTATGCTGAAAATCCAATCTTTTCAAAATTTGAAAAGATTTTATCCAGATTCTCCAAATCACTTTAACACTTTCCTGCTGAAAATCCAATCTTTTGATGAACACCACGAAGAACACGAAGAACAAATCTTCAAGTTTTCCAGCCAAATATTCTTCAAAAATCAACCAAAACTGCAACCACAAACACTAACACAGCAAAATTAAATATGCAAACAGATCAAACACTCCAAAATTTTCGAAAATCAGCCTCCAAAATTTCGAAACCCTAGGTCTTCAAAACTCAAAATTTTTGAAAATTTCCAAAAGAACCCGAAAATCCACCTTTTTCTGCAGCAACAAATTCTGAACCGAGCTAATCAAGAGCCTAATGCTCTGATACCAATTGTAGGTCCCTTAATCCAATGGATCTTCACATAATTGTCTATCTAACCTAGAGTGGGGAATCCTCTAGATCAGATAGTTACAGAAAATAGTAGAAAACATAATTCAAATTAAACAGGTATTCTATTGATTATCCAACTTACAGTTTACAATCAATTCATTACCTACAACCTCACAGCCACTCTCTGTGATCTTGTCTCTCACACTATTTTGAAATCTCTCTCTCTAGAATTCTCTAACCCCTGAAACCCTATTCACAAAACATGTTTATATACTACATGTTTGTGAACTGGGCTTCCAACTGGGCTAGGCCATTTTCCAAGCCCAATACAACAATAAACTCACTAACCAATATGCTAACCCCGTTACAAAATATCCAAAGACAAAATAACCAAACTATTAAGATGTTGTCATAGAATATGCACCAACATGTGTATACTTGTATAATTGAGTATTTCTTATGTATTTATATGTGTATTTTGGTAGTATACTTCTTTGGAGTGTTTAGTGTATTTTTCAAGTTCCTACTATACACTAATACATATAATACACATAATATACACTTAGCGCATAATTTTGTGACCACTAAATATATATATTTTTCCCTAAAAATATACATACTTAATATTGATTTTATACTTGAAGAAAACCTTATTTCTTAACTTGTAATTTTGTGTAAAAATTAGGAAACCTTAGTAAATATTTTTAGGTGAATTTTTGGGGAATAAGTTTCACCAAAACTTATATTTTTAGGGGAAAATTTTGACATAGTTTCCCCTAAAAATGGAGGTTTCCCATGTTTTCAAAACATGTGTTTATTTCCTTTTCAGCACAAAAATTCAATCTTCAACAATTTCACAAGTAACATATTCTAAAAACATCATGCTAAACCTTGTGATGAACTTGATTTTTGTTAAAAATATGTAGTCTTTTAGATCAACACTTTACATACTTGAATCTTCCAAAAATAAGTGTTCTTGTTTAGTTTTAACAAACTTTTATTAAACTTTATTTTACGAAATGAATCATCTACAAGTTTTATGGTTCTAAAACCATGAGAAACATATTCTAAAACCATTTTCATACTCATTTTGAAGATCTTAAAGTTCATCACTTTCATCATAGATCTTTCAAGATCCATGCTTAAGCTTGTTAGATCTAAGCTTCTAACAAGCTTACACATAATGGATCTAACTAAAAACATAAGATTCAGCATTCACAACTTCATAACATACATCAAACAACTTTAAAACAACTTGTTTTCACTTAGATTATGTTAGATCTTCATGTTACCATCTTTTAAAGTGTATGTTATTTGAAGGTGTAACTTGTACATAAGCTTAACATGAAGTAAAAGATGGTTTATGGAGCTTACCACTTGTGACAACCCTCACAAAAACAGGTATCCGTACAATTAATTAATTATTTAATTAGTGCTTAATTGCTGTGCTTGATTACAATTGTGATTAAACAGCTTTCTGCTTTCTGATACATACATACTCATGCATCACATGTTATACTGTCACTCCATTTATTTCACACAAACATTAGTGACAAACTTGATGCACAAAGCACAGTTAGCACAGTGAACGGATAACCCAGTAAACATGCTGACATTGCCAGCACCTAGACAGACACTATATTGAGGCCCAGTATGAGCCGGGAATGAATTACTACACTGGTATGGAGTGTAGGGAAGTGAGGACCAAAAAACTGCGTCACTAGATGATAGTTATAGTGCCGGGAAGTGCCAAAAACCCACTTTAAATGCAGAATTCCGCATGCTTTTATAAAATTCAGCATTAAAATATGCTAGTAGAGTGCAAAAACATGGCAGAATGGTCCTGTATACTTTCCTAAGTGCCGGAAATAATTTGTGTTACAAAAATATACATAAAAGACCCTTTTTAGACTAATTAAACACTTTAACGGGACGTTATCTAACCGGATAACCGGACATTACCCGGAACACAAAATTTTTGTCAATAACATTGTTTCAGTATTTTGGCTAGTCATGGGTCCCGTTTACCATAACACCCACTAAAAACCCCATGACTAACATATAACACCAAGTATTTACAATCTAACTATCCATTTACCATTTAGTCACAATTTTTACATTAAGACCCCCCCCCCTCCCAACTGATTTTCGGTCCATGTGGACCCACCACATCTCCCCACCATGCCTTCTTGATTTAATCCAATATTTTAAGTGATTGTTTGCTTATTAGAATGGACAAGATATGTAGGATGATTATAAGAAGCATGGCCTTTAGATTGAACATCATTCCTCAAAGATTTCACTCATCTCACTTCACTACTCTCTCTCTCTCTTTTTCGGTCCTCCATAACCGAACCCACCATCACCACTTTACACCTTCATCTTCTTCATTACAAGTGCCATTCAAAGCTTTGAAGTTCATCCATGAAGGGTGCATCTTGAAGGACTCTCAAAGGAGCTTTGTTTTTGGCTTTTTCACCATCTTTTTCTCAACATTTCTTCACTAGATTCTTCCCTAGCTATAAGCTAGTAGTAAGTCCCTTGTTACACTCTTGTTAACCTTGTTTCATCTTGTTTCTATGATCAAAGGGTGTAGTATGTTTAGTATGTTTAAATCACTAAAGTGACAAGAACAAGTAGATGAACATAAAAGTTTATATGAAGTTTACATATAAAAGTTTACTTAAAGGTGAAAACTCATTGGTTTAGGGTTGGTTAAAAACGTACATGTTGATTGATCGTCGAATTCTTGACAAACCCGTTGTTCGGACACTTATTGATACGGTTTAATAACATTTAAACTATAAGAAACATGCTGACCTACTTATTCAGCCGACTTCAACAGGCTGTAAACAGACCTTAATAAATCGAAAAAGGGAATTTCTGAAGCCTAAATTGTGTATTTTCAAAAAACGAAGAAAATGGCGCTGGAATGGTATTTTTTTGAGGTCGTTCACTATTTTTAAAGACCCGATTTATAACTACAGCTAAAGCTGAGTTTTACTGCAGTAAAAGGGGCGGTACGTTTTCAGTCATAACTTGAAACCTGAGTTGAACCAGCCCCTGAATTTTATACCGTAGATGATCGCTGATGTAGTTGTGACCCTCCAACTGGAATTTCGTCAAACGGACTTACGAGGAATTTTAAACGAATTATTCCGTAGACTGCAATCAGAATGTAACAAATCTGATTGCAGTCTGGTAAACGATTTTCTATAAATTACTGATAATGAACTGGACCCCGATATTTTTACACAATAATATTTGGTTCGATTAAGACGTTCCGTAAAAATTTGGGAATTTTTGAAATAAGTTAAGTATTTTATTTAAATGTCCGAAAACAGTCCAGTTTTTCATATATTAAAACTGAAACGACAAAGGTAGTATTTTTGCGTGTCAGAATGTAAGGGTTGATTGTTGATGATCATGGTTTGATTTCAAAAGAAAACGATGTGCGTATTAGCACGGGCACCCCCGTTTTTAGGGGAAACTCTGGCGAATTTTTCCAAAAATCCCAAGACTTGGAAAATTATTTTCTAACAAGTATTTACAAATTGTGTTAACTTTGTTTTTCAAAAGTAAACTTCGCCATGAGTATTGTTACAAAATACATGTATAAAAACCCCATCCTTGGGAAGGAAATACGCACATAGAAATACTTGAGAAGTATGAATACGGAATAGTTGCCTAACTATTGTTTCAAGACCCAAAATATAATGTGAGTTAAAATAATTATTATTATTTTAACAAATGGTTATAACTCGGAATAATAGCAAGTAACGAAACTCAAACCCTAAATACTAAGCTAAGGCACGGCCCATTCGCCTAATAGATATTAGTACGTGTAGGTCGTCGCGCAGCAGATCGAGTTTGAGGTTGACGTTACCGGTTACGCACTTCTGTGAGTTCATGTCCCCCTTTTCTCTTAACTGTTTTCAGTTTTTATACTTCGGGGGTGAAATACATGTTACAATTATTAAGGATACTGTTATACATGGTATGGTTAGCTTAAGGAGGGTTTACTACTTAGATCATGTGAGTGAGTAGGCTAGAACTAGAGGCCATTAATCCTCATTGTAGGACCGAGGGTCATAATGCGGTAGATCTATTTGGGTGTAGCGAGCCCAGCTCCAGGCCCACTGTACGGACCTTGGAGTGACTATGAGCCCGACGCAAAAATCTGCTAGGTTTGAGTCTTCATACAGCACTTCACACATATCATTGGCTTTGCAACCCAATGGTGATCTCTTTATTTCCTTAATTGCTACATACCAGGGATTTTCATACCTACTGACATATTACAAAGACTTTACATACTCACTTTTACATGAACTCGCTCAACTTTGTATTGATTTTTCATACTACATGTATTTCAGGAAACTAATGGATCTGGTCAAGTTTGCAATGAGGTTAAGCTGCGTAAGAATAATGTTGCCATCCGAGTTTAGGAAATGTGACCTTTGCCTGGACGGGTTACAAGTCTTAAACTGTGTTTTGACTCATGTCTTTGGGGTTGTGTTTTGTGAACAAGTTCTAAGCATGTTGTGGTTGTATTTTGTTTCACGTATCGACTTTTAAACAATGTTGTTGTGTTTACTTTTAAAACTTACCTAATGGATGAACATCATGGTTTTATTTTCATATAGCATGGTTATGATATGTGCTATGGTATTAAGAAGTCACACCATAATAAACCCACGCTTCCGCAAAGCCAGGGTGTGACAGCTTGGTATCAGAGCATCGATCATAGCGAACTAGGATTCCTTCTCGAGTCTAGACTATGATCACTTGGGCTCTCACGAAAACATTTTTACATTGCATACACTAAACGACCAGATCCATGGCACAAACATTTTACAAATAAAAAGGGCACAAATACACTTTCAAAATTTATATTTCAGTCTGAGTGACTGAGGGAGTTCAGTCTGAGAGACTGAGGGAGTTCAGTCTGAGAGACTGAGGGAGTCCAGTCTGAGAGATTGGGGAAAAATTTGGTCTTAGAGACCAGGGAGTCAGTCTGAGAGACTGGGAGATTTTAGTCTGAGAGACTAGGAAGTTCAGTCTAAGAGGCTGGGAGGATAGTCTGGGGAAGACTAGGATGATTACTTGCTTACTTTATTGTAACTTATATGTTTACTTGATTATATGTTGATGTATGTGCATGTATGTGATTGTGTTACAGATATCATGCCATCCTCATCAGACACGGGAGTTTCCGATACCTTAGATCCTATGGCAGTTGTTTCAGATGACGAGGTTCCATCTGAGCGAGGGGTATATACTTCAGATACCACCAGCACCGATGACGACGATTTCCAGCCGTTTGCGCTACCTGACGTCGGAGCCGAGCCTGCTGATGGTCTTCCTGTCGGGGACTTACCACTTGTGGTGATCCCTGCTCCTATACCACTTGCTGTTTACCCAGTGGTAGATATGCCACTTGCTGATGTTTCTGACAACGATGTCGACCTATTCGAGGAGGACCCACCTGAGGCCGACCATGAGGGCGGGGCCCCTCTTGTTGCTGATGTCATTCTACCCATTGCCGATGCCCCTGCAGAGGAGGCACCTGCTGATTCACCTGTCCCAGACTCCCTTGAGTCTGTGGCGTCCGCATCTTTGCACACCCAGGGAGTGCAGCATCACTCTCATGGCGCCGACCCAGACATGGCGTTATCAGCTACACCTGCTCACACACACGACTTCGAGTTTGATCACGATATTGACGATGATTTAGACCCCATCTTTCCCCCTGGTTTTGATCCTGACCATGATATTGAGTTCATTCACTTAGACCAGCCCCTAGGGGAGCCTGTAGCCCCTATCGATCCTTTGTTTGATGATCCCGCTGATTTTGATATGGATTTGGTTGACCCGGAGCCTGTCATGGCCCCTAAGCCAGCCGTCGCTCCTGATCCTGCATTAGAGCATGACCCTGTTCATGACGATGCACCTGCTGTTGCCCTTTTGTTGATGACATACCTATTGCCGATCATCCTGTTGTTGCTCCACCATTGGTGGATGATCATGTGGCTGACGCTCCTGTTGACGCTCCACTCTTGATAGAGGATCCTGTTGTTGCACCATTTCCTGATCCTATGCCGGTCCTGCCTGACCGTGCACCTTTTGCTGCTTATGTGCACCCACGTTACGCCGACACCCGTAATGGGTGGCTTGACGACGACGACTATCCACCACACGTGGTACCCGTCACACCGGTTTCTGCACCCGCTGATATCCCACCATTCCACCCACACACGACCGATGCCCATCGTACTGATCTCCCGATTACCTTTCTCCAGGGCATCCTTCCATCACGCCCTGGGGAGGGTTCGTCACGACATCCTTTCGGTCACGTACCCTTCATGGCAGGAGGCAGCCAGTTTGCACCACAGATTACTCATCCTACTTTTGTTCCACCTGTGCTGCCATCATCCTTACCGTTCACTTCACAGTATTCTTCTGTTGCACCACCCACTGCACCATCTTCCATTCCATCCAGCGAGCCATTCTTATGGACTACGCTCCCTATCATGCCACCGTCTGATCCGTACCACCCGTATCGCATCGGGTACTCTTCGAAGGACATCCTTACTTCCTTGGTGATACAGCAGGAGGCGTTGACATGTCGTATTCAGGTTTTGGAGTCAGCTCCACACCCACCTTGTCATTGTCGATCCCCATTTGCAGCACCGCACCCTCCACGCCCACTATCCCCCGATTTTGCCGCTCGCTTTTGGACTCCTGAGCAGCAGATAGCATACTTGTTGCGCGCCTATCGCGCTATGGAGGAGGACTGGTCACATATGCGTCGCTTACTCTATTCTCATTTTCCTCCTCCTCCGCCGCCATCAGCATAGGCATTTTGATTCGACGCAGGTAGACTTTTGGTGAGAGGACCGCGATTGTGCAGACTATACAGCTTTTTGGAAGACCGCATATTGATGACATGAATTTTGATGTTTAGCTTTTGCTTGTTGTAGTTGATTAGCCAGATTGGGCAAGGGCGATGTGACCCTTAGTCATTTGTGATGTACGATACAGATACAAAACTTGTAAACATTATTGTGGTCTCGATTTATGATAGCGCAATCGCAGTATTCTCATTATATGTGATGTTGGATTGATTGTATACATTTTATAACATTTGATGTTATATGCTTGATTAAATTATAACATGAGATGTATGTGACTTGATAGATGTTACTGTATATGTATATTATTTATACTTGCTATGACCTGACCTACATGATCATCTTTTAGAAGATGCCTCCAAGACGTGAAGTATGCATGCCTGCAACCCAGACAGAACTCCAAGGAATCATTGTTGCAGCCATAGCCCAGTATGCAGCCTCCCAAGGAGGAACAAGCGGGAGTATTTCGAACAACCAGGGCAATAACAATCCACCTCATGGTAATGTCAAGTTGTTTGAGGCATATTACCATACATATGGATATTATAGCACGTCTGCTAACAACTTGTTTTCACTTAGATTATGTTAGATCTTCATGTTACCATCTTTTAAAGTGTATGTTCTTTGAAGGTGTAACTTGTACATAAGCTTAACATGAAGTAAAAGATGGTTTATGGAGCTTACCACTTGTGACAACCCTCACAAAAACAGGTATCCGTACAATTAATTAATTATTTAATTAGTGCTTAATTGCTGTGCTTGATTACAATTGTGATAAAATTGCTTTCTGCTTTCTGATACATACATACTCATGCATCACATGTTATACTGTCACTCCATTTATTTCACACAAACATTAGTGACAAACTTGATGCACAAAGCACAGTTAGCACAGTGAACGGATAACCCAGTAAACATGCTGACATTGCCAGCACCTAGACAGACACTATATTGAGGCCCAGTATGAGCCGGGAATGAATTACTACACTGGTATGGAGTGTAGGGAAGTGAGGACCATAAAACTGCGTCACTAGGTGATAGTTATAGTGCCGGGAAGTGCCAAAAACCCACTTTAAATGCAGAATTCCGCATGCTTTTATAAAATTCAGCATTAAAATATGCTAGTAGAGTGCAAAAACATGGCAGAATGGTCCTGTATACTTTCCTAAGTGCCGGGAATAATTTGTGTTACAAAAATATACATAAAAGACCCTTTTTAGACTAATTAAACACTTTAACGGGACGTTATCTAACCGGATAACCGGACATTACCCGGAACACAAAATTTTTGTCAATAACATTGTTTCATTATTTTGGCTAGTCATGGGTCCCGTTTACCATAACACCCACTAAAAACCCCATGACTAACATATAACACCAAGTATTTACAATCTAACTATCCATTTACCATTTAGTCACAATTTTTACATTAAGACCCCCCCCCCCCAACCGATTTTCGGTCCATGTGGACCCACCACATCTCCCCACCATGCCTTCTTGATTTAATCCAATATTTTAAGTGATTGTTTACTTATTAGAATGGACAAGATATGTAGGATGATTATAAGAAGCATGGCCTTTAGATTGAACACCATTCCTCAAAGATTTCACTCATCTCACTTCACTACTCTCTCTCTCTTTTTCGGTCCTCCATAACCGAACCCACCATCACCACTTTACACCTTCATCTTCTTCATTACAAGTGCCATTCAAAGCTTTGAAGTTCATCCATGAAGGGTGCATCTTGAAGGACTCTCAAAGGAGCTTTGTTTTTAGCTTTTTCACCATCTTTTTCTCAACATTTCTTCACTAGATTCTTCCCTAGCTATAAGCTAGTAGTAAGTCCCTTGTTACACTCTTGTTAACCTTGTTTCATCTTGTTTCTATGATCAAAGGGTGTAGAATGTTTAGTATGTTTAAATCACTAAAGTGACAAGAACAAGTAGATGAACATAAAAGTTTATATGAAGTTTACATATAAAAGTTTACTTAAAGGAGAAAACTCGTTGGTTTAGGGTTGGTTAAAAACGTACATGTTGATTGATCGTCGAATTCTTGACAAACCCGTTGTTCGGACACTTATTGATACGGTTTAATAACATTTAAACTATAAGAAACATGCTGACCTACTTATTCAGCCGACTTCAACAGGCTGTAAACAGACCTTAATAAATCGAAAAACGGAATTTCTGAAGCCTAAATTGTGTATTTTCGAAAAACGAAGAAAATGTCACTAGAATCGTATTTTTTTGAGGTCGTTTACTATTTTTAAAGACCCGATTTATAACTGCAGCTAAAGCTGAGTTTTACTGCAGTAAAAGGAGCGGTACGTTTTCAGTCACAACTTGAAACCTGAGTTGAACCAGCCCCTGAATTTTATACCGTAGATGATCGCTGATGTATTTGTGACCCTCCAATAGGAATTTCGTCAAACGGACTTATGAGGAATTTTAAACGAATTATTCCGTAGACCGCAATCAGAATGTAACAAATCTGATTACAGTCCGGTAAACGATTTTCTATAAATTACTGATAATGAATTGGACCCCGATATTTTTACACAATAATATTTGGTTCGAGTAAGACGTTCCATAAAAATTTGGGAATTTTTGAAATAAGTTAAGTATTTTATTTAAATGTCCGAAAACAGTCTAGTTTTTCATATATTAAAACTGAAACCCACTGTACGGACCTTGGAGTGACTATGAGCCCGACGCAAAAATCTGCTAGGTTTGAGTCTTCCTACAGCACTTCACACATATCATTGGCTTTGCAACCCAATGGTGATCTCTTTATTTCCTTAATTGCTACATACCAGGGATTTTCATACCTACTGACATATTACAAAGACTTTACATACTCACTTTTACATGAACTCGCTCAACTTTGTGTTGATTTTTCATACTACATGTATTTCAGGAAACTAATGGATCTGGTCAAGTTTGCAATGAGGTTAAGCTGCGTAAGAATAATGTTATCATCCGAGTTTAGGAAATGTGACCTTTGCCTGGACGGGTTACAAGTCTTAAACTGTGTTTTGACTCATGTCTTTTGGGGTTGTGTTTTGTGAACAAGTTCTAAGCATGTTGTGGTTGTATTTTGTTTCACGTATCGACTTTTAAACAATGTTGTTGTGTTTACTTTTAAAACTTACCTAATGGATGAACATCATGGTTTTATTTTCATATAGCATGGTTATGATATGTGCTATGGTATTAAGAAGTCACACCATAATAAACCCACGCTTCCGCAAAGCCAGGGTGTGACAGCTTGGTATCAGAGCATCAATCATAGCGAACTAGGATTCCTTCTCGAGTCTAGACTATGATCACTAGGGCTCTCACAAAAATATTTTTACATTGCATACACTAAACGACCAGATCCAGGGCACAAACATTTTACAAACAAAAAGGGCACAAATACACTTTCAAAATTTATATTTCAGTCTGAGAGACTGAGGGAGTTCAGTCTGAGAGACTGAGGGAGTTCAGTTTGAGAGACTGAGGGAGTCCAGTCTGAGAGATTGGGGAAAAATTTGGTCTTAGAGACCAGGGAGTCAGTCTGAGAGACTGGGAGATTTTAGTCTGAGAGACTGGGAGATTTTAGTCTGAGAGACTAGGAAGTTCAGTCTGAGAGGCTGGGACGATAGTCTGGGGAAGACTAGGATGATTACTTGCTTACTTTATTGTAACTTACATGTTTACTTGATTATATGTTGATGTATGTGCATGTATGTGATTGTGTTACAGATATCATGCCATCCTCATCAGACACGGGAGTTTCAGATACCTTAGATCCTACGGCAGTTGTTTCAGATGACGAGGTTCCATTGGAGCGAGGGGTGTATACTTCAGATACCACCAGCACCGATGACGACGATTTCCAGCCGTTTGCGCTACCTGACGTCGGAGCCGAGCCTGCTGATGGCCTTCCTGTCGGGGACTTACCACTTGTGGTGATCCCTACTCCTATACCACTTGCTGTTTACCCAGTGGTAGATATGCCACTTACTGATGTTTCTGACAACGATGTCGACCTATTCGAGGAGGACCCACCTGAGGCCGACCATGAGGAGGCACCTGCTGATTCACCTGTCCCAGACTCCCTTGAGTCTGTGGCGTCCGCATCTTTGCACACTCAGGGAGTGCAGCATCACTCTCATGGCGCCGACCCAGACATGGCGTTATCAGCTACACCTGCTCACACACACGACTTCGAGTTTGATCACGATATTGATGATGATTTAGACCCCATCTTTCCCCCTGGTTTTGATCCTGACCAGGATATTGAGTTCATTCACTTAGACCAGCCCCTAGGGGAGCCTGTAGCCCCTATCGATCCTTTGTTTGATGATCCCGCTGATTTTGATATGGATTTGGTTGACCCGGAGCCTGTCATGGCCCTTGAGCCAGCTGTCGCTCCTGATCCTGTATTAGAGCATGACCCTGTTCATGACGATGCACCTGTTGTTGCCCTTTTGTTGATGACATACCTATTGCCGATCATCCTGTTGTTGCTCCACCGTTGGTAGATGATCATGTGGCTGACGCTCCTGTTGACGCTCCACTCTTGATAGAGGATCCTGTTGTTGCACCATTTCCTGATCCTATGCCAGTCCTGCCTGACCGTGCACCTTTTGCTACTTATGTGGACCCACGTTACGCCGATACCCGTAATGGGTGGCTTGACGACGACGACTATCCACCACACGTGGTACCCGTCACACCGGTTTCTGCACCCGCTGATATCCCACCATTCCACCCACACACGACCGATGCCCATCGTACTGATCTCCCGATTACCTTTCTCCAGGGCATCCCTCCATCACGCCCTAGGGAGGGTTCGTCATGACATCCTTTCGGTCACGTAACCTTCATGGCAGGAGGCAGCCAGTTTGCACCACAGATTACTCATCCTACTTTTGTTCCACCTGTGCTGCCATCATCCTTACCGTTCACTTCACAGTATTCTTCTGTTGCACCACCCACTGCACCATCTTCCATTCCATCCAGCGAGCCATTCTTATGGACTACGCTCCCTATCATGCCACCGTCTGATCCGTACCACCCGTATCGCATCGGGTACTCTTCGAAGGACATCCTTACTTCCTTGGTGATACAGCAGGAGGCGTTGACATGCCGTATTCAGGTTTTGGAGTCAGCTCCACACCCACCTTGTCATTGTCGATCCCCATTTGCAGCACCGCACCCTCCACTCCCACTATCCCCTGATTCTGCCACTCGCTTTTGGACTCCTGAGCAGCAGATAGCATACTTGTTGCGCGCCTATCGCGCTATGGAGGAGGACTGGTTACATATGCGTCGCTTACTCTATTCTAATTTCCTCCTCCTCCGCCGCCATCAGCATAGGCATTTTGATTCGACGCAGGTAGACTTTTGGTGAGAGGACCGCGATTGTGCAGACTATACAGCTTTTTGGAAGACCGCATATTGATGACATGAATTTTGATGCTTAGCTTTTGCTTGTTGTAGTTGATTAGCCAGATTGGGCAAGGGCGATGTGACCCTTAGTCATTTGTGATGTACGATACAGATACAAAACTTGTAAACATTATTGTGGTCTCGGTTTATGATAGCGCAATCGCAGTATTCTCATTATATGTGATGTTGGATTGATTGTATACATTTTATAACATTTGATGTTATATGCTTGATTAAATTGTAACATGAGATGTTATGTGACTTGATGGATGTTACTGTATATGTATATTATTTATACTTGCTATGACCTGACCTACATGATCATCTTTTAGAAGATGCCTCCAAGACGTGAAGTACGCATGCCTACAACCCAGGCAGAACTCCAAGGAATCATTGCTGCAGCCATAGCCCAGTATGCAGCCTCCCAAGGAGGAACAAACGGGAGTATTTCGAACAACCAGGGCAATAACAATCCACCTCATGGTAATGTCAAGTTGTTTGAGGCATATTACCATACATATGGATATTATAGCACGTCTGCTAATACCATTTGTAAATTCTAACGTATGTGCAAGGTGCACCTACAAGCAGTTTCTCGACTGCAAGCCCGTGAATTTCGATGGCACAGGAGGTGCCGTTGCGTTTGTTAGGTGGACTGAGAAGAAAGACTCTGTCTTGAGAATGAGCAAATGCGCTCCTGAGCAACAAGTGACCTACATCTCAGGGCTGTTTCAGGATGGAGCCCTATCGTGGTGGAACTTACAAGTACAAACTCTAGGAGAAGCTGCTGCTTACGCGTTAACATGGGCTGAATTAAAAGAGTTAATGAGGAAGAAGTACTGCTCGCGTGCTGAAATTCAAAAGTTAGAAACCGAGTTCTAGCATTTGCGAATGGATGGTCCCAAGATTGCAGAATATGTTCAAAGATTTCATGATTTATCTCACGTAGTCCCGTACATGGTCACACCCGAGTTTAAGCGTGTTGAGAGGTTCATCTGGGGATTGGCTCCCCAAATAATGAGTATGGTTACCACGTCCAAACCTGCGACTATCACAGAAGCAATAGATCTTAGTGTGGCGCTAACTGAGGAGGCCATTCGGTTGAACAAGTTTTCGGGTACTGAGCAGAAGAAGAAAGAGACTCACGTGGAGTCGTCTGGGGAAAATAAACGAAAATTTTCCAATTTCAAGCAAGGAACCAGCCATGTAAGCAAGAGGGGCGAGTCAAGCACACCGGCTAGAGCTGCAACCGGTACTGAAAACAAAGGAAAGGGTTATATGGGCACACTGCCCAAGTGTAACACATGCCAGCGCCATCATTCTGGCCGGTGCGGACCAAAAACGTGTGAAGCTTGTTGGAAAATTGGTCATTTGAAGGATACTTGCTGGGTTAGTGCTGGCCGGGGTGGCCAAGGAGGTTTTGGTAATAGAAACAACAATCGAGGAGGTAACGGAAACGGAAACCGTGGAAATGTTGCGAATCAAGCTGGAAATGGAAATCGCAACCAAAACAACACTCAAGCTGGGAATGTGAATGGCCGAGGGCCAGGATGCTTTAATTGTGGAGAAGTTGGGCACTTTAAAAAGGAATGCCCAAAACTGAATCAAGCCCGTGGAAGAGTGTTTAACATCGGCGCAAGGGAAGCGCGCCAGGATCCAAACGTTGTCACTGGTACGTTCCCGATAAACCAACGCTTTGCATCTGTTCTGTTTGATACTGGTGCCAATTATAGTTTCGTATCATTAGAATTTAAGAATATACTTGGGTTGGCCACTAGTAAGTTAGACGTTCCATACTCGATCGAATTGGCGAATGGGAAGCTAATTGAAACGGGAGAAGTCATCATAGGATGCACGATAGAATTGGGAGGACATGAATTTACGCTAGACCTGCTACATGTCGAGTTGGGAAGCTTTGATGTGGTAGTGGGAATGGATTGGTTGTCCAGCAAAAAGGCCGAGATCGTTTATCACGAGAAAACCATCCGCATCCCTGTGACGAATGAAGAAACGATCGTAGTACACGGAGAGAAACGTGATACACCGCTGAGAAATATTAGCTGTCTGAAAGCTAGGAAGTGTTTACAGAAGGGATGTGTTGCCTACTTGGCACACATCGTGGATAAAGAAGCTACTGAACTAAAGATCGAAGACATCCCAGTCGTAAAGGAATACCCTGAAGTCTTTCCAGAAGACTTGCCAAGATTACCGCCTCAAAGGCAAGTTGAGTTCCACATTGACTTGGTTCCAGGCGCCGCGCCTGTAGCCAAGGCACCCTATAGACTTGCACCTTCAGAGATGCAGGAACTGTCGACACAACTCCAGGAGCTGTTAGACAAAGGATTCATCAGGCCAAGCTTCTCACCTTGGGGAGCTCCGGTACTGTTTGTTAAGAAGAAGGACAGTAGTTTTCGTATGTGCATAGACTACCGCGAGCTTAATAAGTTGACTATAAAAACAGATATCCTTTGCCGAGAATCGATGATCTATTTGATCAGCTGCAAGGTTCGAGCTTTTATTCAAAGATCGATCTTCGATCAGGATATCATCAACTAAGGACACAAGAGGAAAGTATCCTGAAGACGGCCTTTAGGACTCGTTATGGACATTACGAGTTCCTGGTTATTGTCACACCCCGACCACGTGGAACATACAAAACGTGGCGGAAATGTCGGGGAGTGTTGTAACAGAATTAATTGTTTCAAATCCATGGCAATTGAAGTTTCGTTTTATTGATTAAAAGTGTTACAATGTCTTAACAAACAAGGAAATACAACATAATTAACTAGTCTTGTATCTTTTATTGTCACTAAAGCCCAAGTCTGCCTATGTGTATCTTGATCATCTTATGCAACAGTTCCTGAAAAACACATGTGAAAATATGGTACGTCAGCATAAAAATGCCGGTGAGATACATAGGTTTTGTGAAAATAAGATTCATGACTTCTGTTTTAAGAAAATGTTTAGTCATGAACCTTTTTGTTTGCTTTGTTTTGTAAATCATTTGAAAATCGATAAGATCAGATGATATGTATAAATAATGTATAATGTATGGTTAAATGAATAACCATGTAAAATGAGTTTGTATTAGATAAGTTGTTTGTAAATCAATGTCTTGTGAAAAATATGTTATTTGTATAAA
This sequence comes from Helianthus tuberosus, assembly GCA_030545235.1. Lineage (NCBI taxonomy): Eukaryota > Viridiplantae > Streptophyta > Magnoliopsida > Asterales > Asteraceae > Helianthus > Helianthus tuberosus. The sequence continues at coordinate 197,233,329 of CM060363.1, read as the reverse complement.
ATGTTCTATGTCTCAACCTGAAATGATTCAAATAACGCTACAATATGTAATACAATACAAACACTTATATATAGGAAGTACCAGCGGCGTATCCACCATGCTTGTATCATATTACACACGCCTCGTTACTTAATCACTTACTCAAACCAAACCAACAATGTACAATGTCTATGTTTAAACCAATTGCCAAAATGTAAGCATGTAATGAATAATAAGTGTACTAAGTATGCAACAACATACATACATAGCATGTAAACTGAAATATCTGTACTAAGTATGCAACAACAAACATACATAGCATGTGAACTGAAATATATGTACTAAGTATGCAACAACAAACATACATAGCATGTGAACTGAAATATATGTACTAAGTATGCAACAACAGACATACATAGCATGTGAACTGAAATATCTGTACTAAGTATGCAACAACAGACATACATAGCATGTGAACTGAGATAATGTGTCCATATGCTGAGTAAACATATGCAACAGAAATGTAATGTAAAACGATGTACTAAGTATGCTAAGTTAACATACAAAGCAGAAAAGTCATGTAAATCAATGTACTAATAGTGTACTAATGAACATAACAGTATATGATGTGAAAACAGGAAAGCATGAAAGTAACAAGTAGGCACATGTGTTCCACCCCAAAACAGTTTGGAAAACAGTAAAAGAGGGGTCTATGTACTCACTTGAGATTGCTCAGAAGTCCTAGGATAACCACCAAGCAATGCTAGAGATCGCGGAATATCAAACGGCACCTAATATAGGTAACTACATTAATAAACCGGACCTAAATCGGAAGACTGGGTAGCATGAGGGTTTGTAAACCAAATGAGTGTAGGAACTCATGTGATATGGTTTAACAAAGCCTACATACTAAATGAAACTTAACCTAAGTCTTATCGACCCATTACGACCCGTTTAGGTAGCTTATGCTACTTTAACGCGTCGTTCGCGTGAAACGCGTTTGGACCGCCTAACTAGCCCTATGACAAGTGTTATATGCCTAATCATGTTACATAATCAGTTATGTGACAAAGGTTTAGGTTACATATGCTTAATTACCAATTATACATGAAATGGGTATTCTGGTAATTTACCTAAGGCATATAAACTACCTATCATACAACTACTTAAACGATGTGACCATAGGGTATAACCTCGGAAGGTTATTCCCTACCTACTATGGTCACCTAATGTATTTGGTCGGATCCTAATGATCGACCAAATGGGTCGAGTTCGAAGGTATAGGCGATTTATTAGATCGCCTACCCTACGACTCTAGACAACGTGGTAATCAGTGGGCATAGTCCCAAGGGACTACGACCAACGTGATTACACTCACGTTGCGAAGTTCAAACGAACTTCGCATTGACCATTACTGGTCAACGCTGAAAGTCAAACAAAGTTTGACTTTCTGACTCGAAAAGCAGTAAAAATAAGGGAAAGAACGAAAGAATACTTACGAAGGGTCCCCGAATGCTAATCGTGATCACAATAACTCAGGTATGGAACAATGGTTCCAACTTAGAGTCAAATAGATCAGATTCTTGTAAGTAATGAGGTTGGATGGCATGGGTATTTATAGTATTCGGGTAACCGTTAGGATCGTTTCATGGAAAAGAGGGCACGATCAAGGCCGTACACTTGTCGGAAAGTTATGGTGCCTCAAAATGCTCACCACCATAAGGAATCAACACTTGGCAAGGGGTTAGGGAGTGCAAAACAGCTGCAAACAGCTGTTAAATACACTTAATCTGGTCTGATAGTGGGAAGCGGCCCGCTTCAGGATCAGCCAAATACAATGCGGGCCGCATGGCCCTTCTGATCTGCACATATGTTTGAAAAATGACAGTTTCAGTCCCTGCACGTGTTTAAGGCCATTTCCGACACTTCTAAGGCCCGTAAAGCCAACTTTAAGGCCCTAAAATGTTGCCTAAACATTGTGGACATGAAACATGCTCAAAAATATGTCGGATGTCAGTTCGTTTGGTCGTACGAACGCGATGTTCGCTTAATTACGACGGAATGCGCATAAGCGCGAAAAACGATCCATATGACGCGACGAATGGATTTTTGGCAATCCAAACACTAAAGCATAATATAGTCATGCTTACATAAATTTTTGGATGTCCGGATGTATTCAGAACGTAAGTTATGCGTAAAAATGCAAACTTGTGCACTTTTTGACACTTTTAGTCCCTGAATGACACAAAAGTTTATTTTAGCATACCGAACACCTCAAAGCCTATTTCTAAGCTATGTAAAGGATATTTATGGTATGTTTAACTTATGGTCATGTTCCGGAATGTCTGTTACAGTTCAAATTGGCATACTTTCGCAGTTTGTCAACTTTAGTCCCTGTAGACGAAAAACTTTGATTTCACCACAGCAAACCTTCCAAAACTTATATATAAGTTATGTAAAGGTTATTTAAGGTATGTTAAGCCTATTTCACTATTCCGGAGTGTTCGTTGGATTAAACTGGTTATATCTACACATCAGAGCGCGTATAACCCTCCAGAAAGCGATTTAAAGCTTGAAATCAAACAAGAATTGATATGTGTAAACGATACACATATTTTTACAAATCCCAAGTATGAAATACTATATTTCATTGGTTTGGCATTTGTCTGATGGTTGGAGTGACACGGGTGTTACAGTCTCCCCTACTTTAGGAAATTTCGTCCCGAAATTAATTCGTAGGAGTCTAACTGTGGCTTTGTGTCAAATAACCACCAGAGATATGAAAGGCATAATCCTGTTATTTCTCTTTAACGGACATTCTTCAGAATTGAAAAATGAACGGAGTTGTTTTCAACAGGCATTCTTTAGAAACAAAAATGAACGGAATAGTCATTTTACATCTTCAGAAACAAAAATGAACCGAATGAGTCATTTTACATCTTCAGAAACAAAAATGAACCGAATGAGTCATTTTACATCTTCAGAAACAAAAATGAACCGAATGAGTCATTTTACATCTTCAGAAACAAAAATGAATGGAATAGTCATTTTACATCTTCAGAAACAAAAATGAACCGAATGAGTCATTTTACATCTTCAGAAACAAAAATGAACCGAATGAGTCATTTTACATCTTCAGAAACAAAAATGAACCAAATGAGTCATTTTACATCTTCAGAAACAAAAATGAATGGAATAGTCATTTTACATCTTCAGAAACAAAAATGAACCGAATGAGTCATTTTACATCTTCAGAAACAAAAATGAACGGAATAGTCATTTTACATCTTCAGAAACAAAAATGAACCGAATGAGTCATTTTACATCTTCAGAAACAAAAATGAACGGAATAGTCATTTTACATCTTCAGAAACAAAAATGAATGGAATAGTCATTTTACATCTTCAGAAACAAAAATGAACCGAATGAGTCATTTTACATCTTCAGAAACAAAAATGAACCGAATGAGTCATTTTACATCTTCAGAAACAAAAATGAATGGAATAGTCATTTTACATCTTCAGAAACAAAAATGAACCGAATGAGTCATTTTACATCTTCAGAAACAAAAATGAACCGAATGAGTCATTTTACATCTTCAGAAACAAAAATGAACGGAATAGTCATTTTACATCTTCAGAAACAAAAATGAACCGAATGAGTCATTTTACATCTTCAGAAACAAAAATGAACCGAATGAGTCATTTTACATCTTCAGAAACAAAAATGAATGGAATAGTCATTTTACATCTTCAGAAACAAAAATGAACCGAATGAGTCATTTTACATCTTCAGAAACAAAAATGAACGGAATAGTCATTTTACATCTTCAGAAACAAAAATGAACCGAATAGTCATTTTACATCTTCAGAAACAAAAATGAACCGAATGAGTCATTTTACATCTTCAGAAACAAAAATGAACGGAATACATGACAAAATTCGCTGTGGTCTCTGTGCACTGAATTTCCATAATTATGTACGCGTCCATAATTACGTAATTCCTTGCACAGTCCGCACAGTGCATTTCATGATGTGTAGGGGAAGAAAATATCAAACCTGTGATGAGTGTGACTAGACTACCATAGGGTCTTTTTAATCAGATCAACACATGATCTTTTTAATTAGACCTCCAAGGAGTCCTTTCAGCTATATCATCATTTGATATACTTAACCAGATTTTTGGATCAATCTGTTTAACTAGACCACTCAAGGGGTCTAATTATAGAATAGTACAATAAAATCCAAGGGACTTAACTACAACGTAGAAGCCCATTGAGGATTTAATATAGTACCTTTGGATATCCTACTATGAATCCCTTATACGAAGATATGGAAGATTCTATGAGGATTTGGATGACAAAACTTGGATCACACAAAAACATAAAAGGAAACACATAAGCACATAATCACATAGTTGTTTGACATGTTTATTAACTTGATATCTTTGGACGCGGATACTTAAAGCACACCAGGAATCCAATTCGTGGATTTCATTTGGCACTTTAATCATTTCAAGAATCTATCTATGAAGATAGGATAATCTTAAAAGGAATTCGGCTTTGTCCTTATTGAATTGTGATGTACGTATTGAATCATACAAAGAATTCAATTAAGGACTCCGATGAATGATACACATCCACAAGGATCTAATTATGAGGATAGAAAGATCCTACATGGATTTTTGGAGTTTGTGTAACGAGAGTGTTCCGACACCTTGCACTAGGCGTGCTTACGTCGATACACAAGGTAGAAAGTTCATGAGGTTGAGGCGCCAGATATGTCAAGCGACATATGAAGCAGAGTTTGAAGGTTGAGCAGCAGCAGGATTTGCAACAGCTTTGCTCTGGATTGCAAAGCGGCACATGTTAACCAAACGTCCCCATCGTCCACCGTGGGTACATTTGCAACAGGGTATTTGATTTGAATGATGAAGGTTGCATTGATTTCTCCAAGGAGCAGTTCGCTTATACGGCTTCATCCTTGAGACGAGTCATGGTAATAGCTAAATCAACGGTCTTCTGGAGTACGACGCCTATTTGTTGGGCAGTTGTAGCACCTGGTTCGGACATTGTTGTTGCAACGTAGAGGCACCATGTAGAAAATGGAAGACATGGGAGGAAACAAGCGAAAGATAGTCAAAAGAAAATGACAAGGCATGTAGATTGTGACCATTTGTTTGTTACCTAAGGCAAACAAATGAGACAGTGACTAATCAAAGTAAATGGGTCAATATAATGTATCGCGAAGACATGCTCGCCTATAAGTGAACACTCATCCCAAGAATTCCCAGGTAAGCACAACTGGTCTCGCGTCTGATGAGATGTATACGAAGTGCTTGCCTAGACAGAAAACCCAGAATACAGGCATTCACCCTTCCAGTTTGCACGTGTTCACATTTATTTAAAACCCAAAACCTTGATGAGATTTTGAAAATTCAAAGGGATTCAAAACCTTATAACTGAGAGTTCAAAACCTTACAATAGAGGGTTCAAAACCTAGTAATCAATCATCCTAGAACAGATGATTAGTTTTCAAAGCGGTTTTGAAATTTATGTTCTTGTTGTGGTTGTCGCCTAAGGATAGGCGACAGTATTGTTTTATGACTAAACGCAAGTAAACTCGCGTTAGGGTCCTAGAAAGTTATAGACTAGGTCAAAGCATTACTAATAACCTAATTCCCTATAACCATTGGCTCTGATACCATCTTTTCTGTCACACCCCGACCACGTGGAACATACAAAACGTGGCGGAAATGTCGGGGAGTGTTGTAACAGAATTAATTGTTTCAAATCCATGGCAATTGAAGTTTCGTTTTATTGATTAAAAGTGTTACAATGTCTTAACAAACAAGGAAATACAACATAATTAACTAGTCTTGTATCTTTTATTGTCACTAAAGCCCAAGTCTGCCTATGTGTATCTTGATCATCTTATGCAACAGTTCCTGAAAAACACATGTGAAAATATGGTACGTCAGCATAAAAATGCCGGTGAGATACATAGGTTTTGTGAAAATAAGATTCATGACTTCTGTTTTAAGAAAATGTTTAGTCATGAACCTTTTTGTTTGCTTTGTTTTGTAAATCATTTGAAAATCGATAAGATCAGATGATATGTATAAATAATGTATAATGTATGGTTAAATGAATAACCATGTAAAATGAGTTTGTATTAGATAAGTTGTTTGTAAATCAATGTCTTGTGAAAAATATGTTATTTGTATAAAATGTTCTATGTCTCAACCTGAAATGATTCAAATAACGCTACAATATGTAATACAATACAAACACTTATATATAGGAAGTACCAGCGGCGTATCCACCATGCTTGTATCATATTACACACGCCTCGTTACTTAATCACTTACTCAAACCAAACCAACAATGTACAATGTCTATGTTTAAACCAATTGCCAAAATGTAAGCATGTAATGAATAATAAGTGTACTAAGTATGCAACAACATACATACATAGCATGTAAACTGAAATATCTGTACTAAGTATGCAACAACAAACATACATAGCATGTGAACTGAAATATATGTACTAAGTATGCAACAACAAACATACATAGCATGTGAACTGAAATATATGTACTAAGTATGCAACAACAGACATACATAGCATGTGAACTGAAATATCTGTACTAAGTATGCAACAACAGACATACATAGCATGTGAACTGAGATAATGTGTCCATATGCTGAGTAAACATATGCAACAGAAATGTAATGTAAAACGATGTACTAAGTATGCTAAGTTAACATACAAAGCAGAAAAGTCATGTAAATCAATGTACTAATAGTGTACTAATGAACATAACAGTATATGATGTGAAAACAGGAAAGCATGAAAGTAACAAGTAGGCACATGTGTTCCACCCCAAAACAGTTTGGAAAACAGTAAAAGAGGGGTCTATGTACTCACTTGAGATTGCTCAGAAGTCCTAGGATAACCACCAAGCAATGCTAGAGATCGCGGAATATCAAACGGCACCTAATATAGGTAACTACATTAATAAACCGGACCTAAATCGGAAGACTGGGTAGCATGAGGGTTTGTAAACCAAATGAGTGTAGGAACTCATGTGATATGGTTTAACAAAGCCTACATACTAAATGAAACTTAACCTAAGTCTTATCGACCCATTACGACCCGTTTAGGTAGCTTATGCTACTTTAACGCGTCGTTCGCGTGAAACGCGTTTGGACCGCCTAACTAGCCCTATGACAAGTGTTATATGCCTAATCATGTTACATAATCAGTTATGTGACAAAGGTTTAGGTTACATATGCTTAATTACCAATTATACATGAAATGGGTATTCTGGTAATTTACCTAAGGCATATAAACTACCTATCATACAACTACTTAAACGATGTGACCATAGGGTATAACCTCGGAAGGTTATTCCCTACCTACTATGGTCACCTAATGTATTTGGTCGGATCCTAATGATCGACCAAATGGGTCGAGTTCGAAGGTATAGGCGATTTATTAGATCGCCTACCCTACGACTCTAGACAACGTGGTAATCAGTGGGCATAGTCCCAAGGGACTACGACCAACGTGATTACACTCACGTTGCGAAGTTCAAACGAACTTCGCATTGACCATTACTGGTCAACGCTGAAAGTCAAACAAAGTTTGACTTTCTGACTCGAAAAGCAGTAAAAATAAGGGAAAGAACGAAAGAATACTTACGAAGGGTCCCCGAATGCTAATCGTGATCACAATAACTCAGGTATGGAACAATGGTTCCAACTTAGAGTCAAATAGATCAGATTCTTGTAAGTAATGAGGTTGGATGGCATGGGTATTTATAGTATTCGGGTAACCGTTAGGATCGTTTCATGGAAAAGAGGGCACGATCAAGGCCGTACACTTGTCGGAAAGTTATGGTGCCTCAAAATGCTCACCACCATAAGGAATCAACACTTGGCAAGGGGTTAGGGAGTGCAAAACAGCTGCAAACAGCTGTTAAATACACTTAATCTGGTCTGATAGTGGGAAGCGGCCCGCTTCAGGATCAGCCAAATACAATGCGGGCCGCATGGCCCTTCTGATCTGCACATATGTTTGAAAAATGACAGTTTCAGTCCCTGCACGTGTTTAAGGCCATTTCCGACACTTCTAAGGCCCGTAAAGCCAACTTTAAGGCCCTAAAATGTTGCCTAAACATTGTGGACATGAAACATGCTCAAAAATATGTCGGATGTCAGTTCGTTTGGTCGTACGAACGCGATGTTCGCTTAATTACGACGGAATGCGCATAAGCGCGAAAAACGATCCATATGACGCGACGAATGGATTTTTGGCAATCCAAACACTAAAGCATAATATAGTCATGCTTACATAAATTTTTGGATGTCCGGATGTATTCAGAACGTAAGTTATGCGTAAAAATGCAAACTTGTGCACTTTTTGACACTTTTAGTCCCTGAATGACACAAAAGTTTATTTTAGCATACCGAACACCTCAAAGCCTATTTCTAAGCTATGTAAAGGATATTTATGGTATGTTTAACTTATGGTCATGTTCCGGAATGTCTGTTACAGTTCAAATTGGCATACTTTCGCAGTTTGTCAACTTTAGTCCCTGTAGACGAAAAACTTTGATTTCACCACAGCAAACCTTCCAAAACTTATATATAAGTTATGTAAAGGTTATTTAAGGTATGTTAAGCCTATTTCACTATTCCGGAGTGTTCGTTGGATTAAACTGGTTATATCTACACATCAGAGCGCGTATAACCCTCCAGAAAGCGATTTAAAGCTTGAAATCAAACAAGAATTGATATGTGTAAACGATACACATATTTTTACAAATCCCAAGTATGAAATACTATATTTCATTGGTTTGGCATTTGTCTGATGGTTGGAGTGACACGGGTGTTACAGTTATGCCGTTTGGGTTGATAAACGCGCCAGCCGTTTTCATGGACCTGATGAACCGAGTTTGTAAGCCGTATCTCGACAAATTTGTGATTGTGTTCATTGACGACATTCTAATCTACTCAAAGACGAAGGATGAGCACGAACAGCACTTAAGAGCTATTTTGGAGCTACTTAAAAAGGAGAAGTTATACGCTAAGTTCTCGAAGTGCGAGTTCTGGTTACGTGAAGTCCAGTTTCTTGGGCATGTGATTAATGGAAATGGAATTCATGTTGACCCCACAAAGATCGAGGCAATCAAGAGTTGGGAGACTCCAAAGACGCCAACCGAGATTCGACAGTTCTTAGGTTTGGCTGGTTATTATCGAAGGTTCATTGAGGGTTTCTCGAAAATCGCTCAACCTCTGACCGCTCTCACACAGAAAGATAGGAAGTTTGATTGGGGTGACAGACAAGAAGAAGCGTTTCAGTTGCTGAAGAACAAACTTTGTGACGCGCCGATATTATCGTTAACCGAAGGGACGGACGACTTCGTGGTGTATTGTGACGCCTCGCGTCAGGGTTTGGGTTGCGTGCTGATGCAGCGCCAGAAGGTTATAGCATATGCGTCACGCCAGTTAAAGGTCCACGAGAAGAATTATACCACGCATGACTTGGAATTAGGCGCGGTGGTGTTCACTGATCATAAAAGCCTTCAGCACATTTTTAATCAAAAAGAACTTAACATGAGGCAAAGACGCTGGGTAGAGCTGTTGAATGATTATGATTGTGAGATCAAGTATCACCCAGGGAAAGCGAATGTGGTCGCCGACGCCCTGAGTCGAAAAGAAAGGATTAAGCCCATAGGGGTTAGGGCTTTAGAGATGATTGTCCAGACAGACCTTTCTTTGCGCGTTCGTGCCGTGCAGAGAGAAGCTTTGAAAGAAAGGAACATTGAGAACGAATATCTCCGTGGGATGGAGAAGCAGTTAATACCAAACGAGGAGGGGACTTTATGCTTCATGAAACGAATTTGGGTTCCTCTGTTTGGTGGGTTGAGAAAGATTATTTTTTATGAAGCTCACAAATCTCGGTACTCGATTCATCCCGGAGCGGATAAGATGTACCAGGATCTCAAGGATTTCTACTGGTGGCCTAGGATGAAAGGAGATGTTGCAGCATATGTTAGTAAATGTTTAACGTGCGCCAAAGTTAAGGCCGAATACCAGAAGCCCTCAGGTCTTCTACAGCAACCTGAAATACCCAAATGGAAATGGGAACAGATTTCCATGGACTTCATAACGAAGTTGCCAAAGACGCCCAGAGGTCATGATACAATTTGGGTAATAGTAGACCGTCTAACGAAGTCTGCGCACTTCCTGCCAATCAAAGAGAAAGACAACACGAGCAAACTTGCGGAAACATACATGAGAGAGATTGTCGCACGTCATGGAGTGCCTCTCTCGATCATCTCCGATAGAGATGGACGCTTTGTATCAAGGATTTGGCAATCCTTCCAAGAAGCTTTTGGCTCGCAGTTGAATCTGAGCACTGCGTTTCATCCACAAACTGATGGCCAAAGCGAATGAACTATTCAGACATTGGAAGATATGCTGAGAGCATGTGTAATGGACCTGGGTGGTAGCTGGGATAATCACTTACCGTTGGTCGAGTTTTCGTACAACAACAGCTACCACACAAGTATTGGAGCCGCGCCATTTGAAGCGCTTTATGGACGCAAATGTCGATCACCCTTATGCTGGGCTGATGCGGGTGATAGACAGCTTGTTGGTCCCGAAATAGTCCAAGAGACGACAGACAAAATTGCACAAATTCGAAAGCGCATCGAGGCGGCTCGCGACAGACAGAAAGCCTATGCAGATCCAAAGAGGAAGCCTTTGGAGTTTCAAGTTGGGGATATGGTTTTATTGAAGGTTTCGCCCTGGAAGGGTGTGGCACACTTTGGAAAGCGTGGGAAGTTGAATCCACGTTACATTGGCCCGTTCAGAATACTACAAAGGATTGGGCTTGTTGCCTACAAGTTGGACCTACCTGCTGAACTCAATGGTGTTCACGATACATTCCATGTATCAAATTTGAGGAAGAGTCCAACACAAGAAACAGTGATCATTCCTGCTGACGAAGTTCATGTCGACGACACACTCCACTTCACTGAAGAACCCGTCGAGGTTACGGATTGGAAAGTTAACAAAACTCGCAGGAGCAGTGTCAAACTCGTCAAAGTTCGATGGAATGCAAGACATGGGCCTGAATTCACGTGGGAACGTGAGGATCGTATGAAAGAAAGATACCCCCATTTATTTCCCAAGACCCATGCAAATAGAAGCAAAGCCTAAACTTCAGGATGAAATTTTCTTAACGGGGGAAGAATGTGACAACCCTCACAAAAACAGGTATCCGTACAATTAATTAATTATTTAATTAGTGCTTAATTGTTGTGCTTGATTACAATTGTGATTAAACTGCTTTCTGCTTTCTGATACATACATACTCATGCATCACATGTTATACTGTCACTCCATTTATTTCACACAAACATTAGTGACAAACTTGATGCACAAAGCACAGTTAGCACAGTGAACGGATAACCCAGTAAACATGCTGACATTGCCAGCACCTAGACAGACACTATATTGAGGCCCAGTATGAGCCGGGAATGAATTACTACTCTGGTATGGGGTGTAGGGAAGTGAGGACCATAAAACTGCGTCACTAGGTGATAGTTATAGTGCCAGGAAGTGCCAAAAACCCACTTTAAATGCAGAATTCCGCATTCTTTTATAAAATTCAGCATTAAAATATGCTAGTAGAGTGCAAAAACATGGCAGAATGGTCCTGTATACTTTCCTAAGTGCCGGGAATAATTTGTGTTACAAAAATATACATAAAAGTCCCTTTTTAGACTAATTAAACACTTTAACGGGACGTTATCTAACCGGATAACCGGACATTACCCGGAACACAAAATTTTTGTCAATAACATTGTTTCATTATTTTGGCTAGTCATGGGTCCCGTTTACCATAACACCCACTAAAAACCCCATGACTAACATATAACACCAAGTATTTACAATCTAACTATCCATTTACCATTTAGTCACAATTTTTACATTAAACCCCCCCCCCCCCAACCGATTTTCGGTCCATGTGGACCCACCACATCTCCCCACCATGCCTTCTTGATTTAATCCAATATTTTAAGTGATTGTTTGCTTATTAGAATGGACAAGATATGTAGGATGATTATAAGAAGCATGGCCTTTAGATTGAACACCATTCCTCAAAGATTTCACTCATCTCACTTCACTACTCTCTCTCTCTCTTTTTCGGTCCTCCATAACCGAACCCACCATCACCACTTTACACCTTCATCTTCTTCATTACAAGTGCCATTCAAAGCTTTGAAGTTCATCCATGAAGGGTGCATCTTGAAGGACTCTCAAAGGAGCTTTGTTTTTAGCTTTTTCACCATCTTTTTCTCAAAATTTCTTCACTAAATTCTTCCCTAGCTATAAGCTAGTAGTAAGTCCCTTGTTACACTCTTGTTAACCTTGTTTCATCTTGTTTCTATGATCAAAGGGTGTAGTATGTTTAGTATGTTTAAATCACTAAAGTGACAAGAACAAGTAGATGAACATAAAAGTTTATATGAAGTTTACATATAAAAGTTTACTTAAAGGTGAAAACTCGTTGGTTTAGGGTTGGTTAAAAACGTACATGTTGATTGATCGTCGAATTCTTGACAAACCCGTTGTTCGGACACATATTGATACGGTTTAATAACATTTAAACTATAATAAACATGCTGACCTACTTATTCAGCCGACTTCAACAGGCTGTAAACAGACCTTAATAAATCGAAAAACGGAATTTCTGAAGCCTAAATTGTGTATTTTCGAAAAACAAAGAAAATGGCGCTAGAATCGTATTTTTTTGAGGTCGTTTACTATTTTTAAAGACCCGATTTATAACTGCAGCTAAAGCTGAGTTTTACTGCAGTAAAAGGGGCGGTACGTTTTCAGTTATAACTTGAAACCTGAGTTGAACCAGCCACTGAATTTTATACCGTAGATGATCGCTGATGTATTTGTGACCTTCCAACTAGAATTTCGTCAAACGGACTTACGAGGAATTTTAAACGAATTATTCCGTAGACCGCAATCAGAATGTAACAAATCTGATTGCAGTCCAGTAAACGATTTTCTATAAATTACTGATAATGAACTGGACCCCGATATTTTTACACAATAATATTTGGTTCGAGTAAGACGTTCTGTAAAAATTTGGGAATTTTTGAAATAAGTTAAGTATTTTATTTAAATGTCCAAAAACAGTCCAGTTTTTCATATATTAAAACTGAAACGACAAAGGTAGTATTTTTGCGTGTCAGAATGTAAGGGTTGATTGTTGATGATCATGGTTTGATTTCAAAAGAAAATGATGTGCGTATTAGCACGGGCACCCCCGTTTTTAGGCGAAACTCTGGCGAATTTTTCCAAAAATCCCAAGACTTGGAAAATTATTTTCTAACAAGTATTTACAAATTGTGTTAACTTTGTTTTTCAAAAGTAAACTTCGCCATGAGTATTGTTACAAAATACATGTATAAAAACCCCATCCTTGGGAAGGAAATACGCACATAGAAATAATTGAGAAGTATGAATACGGAATAGTTGCCTAACTATTGTTTCAAGACCCAAAATATAATGTGAGTTAAAATAATTATTATTATTTTAACAAATGGTTATAACTCGGAATAATAGCAAGTAACGAAACTCAAACCCTAAATACTAAACTAAGGCACGGCCCGTTCGCCTAATAGATATTAGTACGTGTAGGTCGTCACGCAGCAGATCGAGTTTGAGGTTGACGTTACCGGTTACGCACTTCTGTGAGTTCATGTCCCCCTTTTCTCTTAACTGTTTTTCAGTTTTTATACTTCGGGGGTGAAATACATGTTACAATTATTAAGGATACTGTTATACATGGTATGGTTAGCTTAAGGAGGGTTTACTACTTAGATCATGTGAGTGGGTAGGCTGGAACTAGAGGCCATTAATCCTCATTGTAGGACCGAGGGTCATGATGCGATAGATCTATTTGGGTGTAGCGAGCCGAGCTCCAGGCCCACTGTACGGACCTTGGAGTGACTATGAGCCCGACACAAAAATCTGCTAGGTTTGAGTCTTCCTACAGCACTTCACACATATCATTGGCTTTGCAACCCAATGGTGATCTCTTTATTTCCTTAATTGCTATATACCATGGATTTTCATACCTACTGACATATTACAAAGACTTTACATACTCACTTTTACATGAACTCGCTCAACTTTGTGTTGATTTTTCATACTACATGTATTTCAGGAAACTAATGGATTTGGTCAAGTTTGCAATGAGGTTAAGCTGCGTAAGAATAATGTTGTCATCCGAGTTTAGGAAATGTGACCTTTGCCTGGACGGGTTACAAGCTTAAACTGTATTTTGACTCATGTCTTTTGGTGTTGTGTTTTGTGAACAAGTTCTAAGCATGTTGTGGTTGTATTTTGTTTCACGTATCGACTTTTAAACAATGTTGTTGTGTTTACTTTTAAAACTTACCTAATGGATGAACATCATGGTTTTATTTTCATATAGCATGGTTATGATATGTGCTATGGTATTAAGAAGTCACACCATAATAAACCCACGCTTCCGCAAAGCCAGGGTGTGACACCACTAGCTCTTGTGGCTAGGGATGTGGCAAGAACAAGAAGATGATGAAGAATGAAGAAAATGAGTGGATAAAAGCTCCTCAAGAAGGTCCTTTCACTTCCTTTGCTTGTAGCTTCCTTAGATCACCTTCTTACACCTTTGTAACATTTTAGATTTGCTTGAAAGTGGCAAGAAAATGGTGGTGGTATGGAGTGTGGGTGTGGCCGAGAATGGAGAAGAGAGGAGGAAGAAAGATGGTGAAAATTTTGAATGTGAGTTATGAGAAAATGGACTTGTAGGTTAAGTTACAATCTTCCAACATTATAATATCCAATGGTCTCCATGTTCCATATCAAGAGCACATTAGGATTATTTTAATTGGGATTGTTGGTGGGGCCACTCTTGGGCCGGTTGGAAGTACGGGGGGATAATATGTAAAGTTTTGGAAATTAGGGGACTAGAAGGTAAGTTAGAAGGTTTAAGCATAGGTTTATGTGTTCATGTGTTTTTAAGGTTTTTAAGGTTTTTTATCATCATAACTAGCTTTAAATCATAAAAACAATGCTTCTAGTCTATTTTTGGTGTTTTGGGTAGTGTCCGGTTAATCGTTCAGTTATCGATTCGTTAAAGTGCTAAATTGTGAATTTTACAAAGTATGAAGTACCTTTTGTGACAGTTTTCATTCCCAACACTTTACAAGTTATTCTGGACATTTAAACCATAATTCCGCATGTTATATTGATGTTTAAATGCTAATTTTTGCTGAATTCTGTATTTAAAGTGCATTTCGGGTAGTTTTTAGTGCTTGATTTAGCTTCCGAAAAGTGTTTATGTTAACCTTTGTTCACCCACTTAGGTTCTAAGGCATATTTGATGCTGGACCTATATCTAAGTCCCAAATCTATTGTTTAACTGTATTCTGAAGCTGTGCTAACGCAGCTTGTCTAACCGGTGAGCTTACTAATCGTTTTGACGCAACGCTTAAAGTATTGTATAATGTGACTATATATATATATATGAAACATGCATGAATTCAATTGTATAACTAGTAAGCATATAATGTTGACGTGTAAACACATAAGTGCAGGTAATAAATAATTATTAAAATAGTACAGAAATTACCGGTTTTGTGCCAGTTGTCACAGTCTCTCCCCCCCCCCCCCCTCCGTTAAAAGAATTCCGTCCCGAAATTCAAGCGTTCCCAAGTATACTTGGGCAGGTGAGGGTACTTAGCTTTAAATTGATCATCGCGTTCCCAAGTATGCTCGGGCCCGTGTTGAAACACCCACATTAACATAGGATCAAAAGATCATGTAAAAACGTCAAAAATTAAAACCTTCATTTCATCATTTACATTTTTACCAAGATAACCTTTTGTATAGTTCGAGTAAACACAATCATCAAAATGTATCACAAGTGTTAACCCAAACTACCAAGACAAAATACAAAGTTCCTAAAATTACTTATGAAAATCCTACATAATTAGTTATCATTTACAACCAAAATCGTATCTAGTAGGTCAACTTGGGCCGAGTTTGACTTAAAAAATAATAAAACATAATTTCTATGCCTATCATATTAAAGAATGAATATTTTTTTCACGTATTTTGTTATAGATATTAGTAAATTTATGTTATTTGACATATATTTAATTTCCAAAAACTAATTTCTTTATAATTTAACATGTCCGAGTACTCCCCGAGTACTCTCCGCCTCTGCCGAGTACTCTCAAATCCCCGATCGACCGACTAGGGAGCGCCTAGCGACTTTTGCAACCATGTTGAAGTGTATACCCATCTTAGGAATGAAAAAAAGCCAAATATATGACCGATTTGTTGTTCTATTCTCAGTGGTTATTGTGTGGATATACGCTCGCTTACTCACTGTTGTTGGGGCCTACAAGAACGCATCTGACAAAACTCAACTAAGTTGTAGAACTGACCGTGCTAGAATCATAGGCGCTGCCCTTTAGTATATCTTGTCTGTCAATTGTTGTTTCTATATCGGTTACATTCTACAATTTTATTTGAAAATAAGTTGATTTATAGGATACGTTTTCCTTATCCGTTTCATTGGGGAAATAAGTTGTTTACTGTTGGTCTTTTATTTTATATGTATTTACATATAAATTGTTTATAGTATTTTATAAATTATTAACAATAGCAAGCCAGAGAGAAGTATAATTCAGACAACTCCAGTCAGAGTTAATTAGGTATGATTTTGTGCTTTTGGTTCTTGGTTGTGTTAAGACAACTCCACCCGTGTTTGCACACGAGTTTTACTACTAGTACATATAATACATGATAAAGTTCACCTAAATATTAAAATATATAAATAAAAAGATTGTTTATTAGGGGTTCTGTGGGTTCTGTGAGTTCTGTAAATATTTAGGGTTCTGAAATGATCCTCACCCCTTGGTTTAAAAAAGCGGGAAGCGCACAAAAGCGATGAGGCCGAAAAAAGCTTTTTTTAAAGCGAAGCGCAAAAGCGGTGAGCTTTTCGTACGCGAAGCGCAAAGTGATTATAAAATTTATTTTATATATCCCATAAGTGTTTAACAGGATTCCTTTGTATTAACAGCAATATTATTAACAGCAAGTATATTTAACAAAAACTAATAGTTAGTAGCAAAGGACTTATATGTTGGGTGTGTGAATGAAAGTCTCAAAATGTGGTAAATACTTTGTCCCACATCGGTGTGGGGACAAAGTGAGTGGTTGTTTATAAGGTAAAGTCTTTACTACTCCATTGTAGCTTTATGACATGTTTTACCACAAGTCCTACCCGCGCGCAGGGGGGTGCAAAAAATGAGTTTCTGAATTGAAATTTAATTGAACTCGTGCATGCCCGCACGTCCTGCGGACACGAATGCGCTCCGAAAACCCCAGGCACGGGTGGGCCAGTTTTTGCATGTAACCTTCAGTTTTTTTTTTTAATTTTTTTTCCTGCTGTTCAGTTTTTTTTTATTTTTTTTTCCTGCTGTTCAACACTTAGAACCATAGAAACACTCCATGTCCAAAAAGCGAGCGCCTCAGCCTGCGCCTTAGGTCGATTTTCCCCTAAAAAGCGCGCCTCAGCTGCGCTTCGTGTACAACGTGCACCTTAAGTCACACAAGGCGATGGAACTAGCGCCTAGATGCGCTTCGCGCTTAAGGCGCGGTTTTTAAAACCAAGCCTCACCCTATATATATATATATATATAGGGTAAGGTTCATTTGAGAACCACCTTTATTGTGAGAACTGCGAGAACCAATGTGAACACAAAATAAAATCTAAAAAAATCTAAAAAACACTCAATTTTTTTTTTAATATTTAAAAAAAAATCGCTATATTTCGTTACAAAAAAAAAACTTTTTTTTTCGAGTAACAGTTATCCATGCACATGTGCATATGTATCATTACTTCGACAAATTCCGTAATACATTATCAGTAATAGACAATTGCACTTTAATTTACAATACCATCCGTAATACACTACTTTTTACATAACAATATTCAAAATGCACATGTGTATCGTTATGTATAACCATGATATAACATGTTTTGTTACAAAAAGTTTGTGATTTTGAATATAGAAGTAGGCTCATATACAAGTTTTTTTGGTTAGTTATATATAGTGGTTGATGGTTTGGTTATAGTTGTCACTTTATAATGTAATATGTTGATTGGATGGTATAAATGGTGTTGATATACATGTAATAAAGTGAAAATATTGGTAATGGTATTGTACTATGGATGGTAGTAGGTAATGGTATTGTATTATGGATAGTATGATAGATGAAAGGGAAAGTGTATTCAAATTAGTGTACCAAAATACCTTATTTCATGTTGATACATATAGATGTAGATGTGCATTTCTAATATTGGTAATGTAAAAAGTTGTTTATTACATATGATAGTGTAAATGAAAGTGCAATTGTCTAATGTAATAATATATGTGTTATTCTGTGTAGATAAATCTTAAATATTTATATTATGATTTTTATGTTTTGAGTTCACAGTATGAGTGATCAATATAATTAAATGTACCCTTAGGCTACCTAGGCAAATGTATTATATTACACTCTTATACAATTAGTAACTTAGGGTACCACCTTGAGTTATATCCCTTCATAAATAAATAAATGCACCAGTTACAAGAGATAGTTACGAAATTGAGATAAATTAATTATATAATAATAGTTTACAACAATAAATAAACATATATATTCTTACTTATGTAAATATGATGTATATAGTTATGAGCGTAATGCCATATTTATATGTATAGCTCTGGTTATATGTATATATTTATATTTATATCCACAACTAAACATATATGTTTGCTGTTATTAAGTTAGCTGATTAAATTAAGATGGACAAATTATCAATACATTAAGTATATAAGATTGAAGTATTATATATGTAAGTGGAAGTTAGCTACCATTAAGGTGAAATAGTATATATAAACTACATATATACATTAATTTAGGGAATATATACATGTATATTTGTCACAATATATATATGAAGTGCAAAATAAGAGGGTTTGGCCGATTGGAGGGTTCGGTGACCTCCGTAGCCTCCTGTAGTTCCGCCGATGCTTACAGTTATATTGTGTTTGACATTATATATATATAACGATGATATATTGATAATGTTATGTTTTATTAATATTAAATTTTATGATATATTATATATCAAATAATCGCTAACATGAAAAGTTCGTAACAAACAAATAAAGTGACACCCACCCAAAATTTCTATATAGAAAACGTGTTATCATGAGAAGTTAGTCGTCATCAAGCTCCTAATAAAATCCAAAATTATATTTATTTTGATATAATTATGTATTCTTATTTTGGTTTAAGTTACTTTTCTATAGCGAATCAAAGTTTTGATTTTTCTTCTCGTTGCAAAAGTTGATAGTATTATTATATTTAACAAATAAATATATCTATGATTTAAAGGTTTTATCGAGAGGTTGTAGATAGGCAATGTGTCACAAGGTGTTTATAAAAGGATATCATGAAAATTTGCTATAAAGAATATGTTGAGTTAAATTGTTAAAAGGTGTCAAAATTTATATAAAACTAGTAAAGATACTACGTGTATCACGATATAAATTTAGTTGGTATCATTTTACTTATTTAAGGTACCGTGCTCACAGTTTTAATTACAAGTTTACTATTTTATCTACATTATTTAAAACTAGTTTATTTAATAAAATGGTTCTGTGTTATCAGTATTGGTTATATATAAATTTATTTATATTATATAAACTGATTAATGTAAATAGATGGTCATTATGAAGTAAATGTTTTAACCTGTTGACTACGTTCATATATTACAGATTTATATATAACAAGATATTTGGTACATTTATTATTAGTATATTATTAATTCTAGTTGAAATATAAACCCTAGTACAATATTGATGATTATAATATAACTTATAATAGTAAATATTAATAATATCTTATACCTCATCTAAATACGTGTTATATTGTTTAATTACATTGTTGGTCTTATATAATGATGTCGTAACCAAAAATATCATAAGAAGACTCGAAAAAAAAAACGGAAGCTGTTCTTAAAATCAGCAAAGGTCTGTTTTAAGTATTTTAACCTAAAACACTTTACCTTACCTTAGAATTTAAAATTTTAAGATATATTGAATACAATAAATTCTCGTAGTGATAATTTAGATTACAATCTTTTAAAATATTACTCTGACTAGTTTTGTAAATGAAATTGTTTAAGTAATCATGAAAAAAAAATGATGGGTCTGATAGTTTGTACCATCGGTACATATAAAAGAAAGTAAATAATTAATTTTTAGAAGTAAAGATATTTCAAAATGAAAACATCTTCTCTTACTCAACTAATAATTTAGTACTTTGTTTATATTTTTCTTGGCACGTTAAAAATTTCCCTAACCATTCTAGTATTGTATCATTTTCAAACAATGGATGCCCCACATAAAGATAATTGACTCAAATGTGTTTAATACACTTATCCTTTATATATAGTTTATTTAAAGATCAAATTTTAGAATTAATATTATAATATCTTCAAATAAATTACTATTATTATTGTTTGAGATATATATGCATATATATGTATTTACTTAACTACTCAATATATTTAGAATCAAATTTTGAAACATCAAACCTTGTATTACTTACTATAATACTTCTTTTAATAAATAATATAATATACAATAAATTGAGAGTTAAGTTTTAATATTTTAAACCCATATGGTTCAACCCACTAGTAAAAAAATGAATTTATTCCCATAAGTCTAGAAAGTTTATATTTTGACTAATTTATTTCCTTAAACTTTTATTTATCCATCCTTTAAATTCCAAAATATTATATTCAATAAATTTAACAAAAGTTTATTTCAATATATTACCTTTATAAAAGGGTAAATAAAGCTAGGGGAATAAGCTTGATAATTGATACCATCGGATATATATAAAAGATATTACAAAATAATCTAATATTATATGTATGTATACACACACACACACTCACACACACACACACATATATATATATATATATATATATATTATGTAAGTTTTGATATTAACAAGAGATTTGAAATTTTATGTTTCTAAATAATAAATATACACATGTATATAATAATCAAATATCTTCTGAAGATAAACATAAGAGAAAATAGTACTAGTGATTCTTATAAAAACATAAAGTCATATAAAAAAATAAATCATGAAACGTGTTATGTTTTAAAAATACCATATGTCTCAATAAAATATTCCTTACAACGGAATCTAAGGTTATATATGCATAAATAGAGTTAGCTGTAAGTATACTCATCACATCGAACCTAGCCATAGTGTCAATGGAGACAATTATATTTTTGTCAAAACTCCATTTTCCAAACAAAAGAAAGTTACAACCATAATAATACCTATGCATAAACAAAAGAGTTGGGATTTTTGATATTTACTGGTAAACACCCAGGAGAGTATTTAGACTTGAACCTAAGAAAAATGCCTTATTATAAGCTTCGAGATAAGTTAATTACTTGGGTAGATAAAGGGTGATGGATGTTAGTATGACGTGAGGATGATGGCTAGAACAGTGCAAGTATGATAAATAAGCAATAACACCTGACCACTGTTATTTCTTGTTTATTGGTACTACTCGGTTCTAGAATATGATCTATCATGAGAATACTAATTTCCTTATTTCTTGATGCAAGCCATAATAAATGATGAACTTTTAATCATGATTTGATAAAATCTATTTATGGGAAATACAATAATAATTACCTCTCCGGCAAGAATGGGTATGGTGTGGTAGACTCTCCAGCTTGTCCGGGTAAGATGGGGGTACCTCTCCGGCGAGACCGGGAAAGATGGGGTATATGTTATGTTAATAAAATTCCCTAAATAGTACCACGACCTGATGTCTGACATGTTACATTGACCTTATAAATGGTGTGTATACTACAAGTATGTGAAATACATGATTATATACATATATATATAAGGAAATCCAAAAGCTATACTGATTAAGGATAAATCACGAACATGTGTGTCAATGATAATTTTAGAATCTCTCGTATACCAATATATCAAACACTATTTTGTTTGACCATCCGTCTCGTAATTTGTACGACAAGATGAACGGAAGGAACTCTTAAAGTTGGACGCCATCGAAAGTATAAGAATTCCCCTTGTGTTACTTTAGATTATTGACGCATTAGGAAACATGTAATTAAAAAAAATAAAAAAATATTTTTGCTAAGTCACAAAACATAGACAATAGTTTTGGTCAAAGTAAAGTGAAATTCAAAGCTAGGACCAGAACATACTTATGACCTAGGATCAGTGACGAACTAAAAGTATTCCTCTAAATTTTAGTGAATCTCGAGGACGAGATTTAAAACAAGGTGGGGAGGATGTAACATTCCCAAAAATTTAAAATAAAGCATACTAAAACTTATTAAACGGATAGATCATGGGTAAGTTGACCACTAGAAATATGAGGTACTTTGGCAAACGTATGAGCCGTTTAATAATAATAATAATAATAAAAATACGTTATAATTAACCTTACTCCGTTTTTAATGAAACTTAGACCAAAATGTAGATAAAAATATTCTCGTTCTAATGGCATCATCATTTTATAAAACGTCATATTTTAGAAGTTATAAGCGCCAAATGAGTGAAGTAGTTAAATTAATTATAATAATAATAATAATATAATAATAAATTAAACTAACGTGTACACTAAAAATGGAATCCCACATTTAATGAATGAAACATACGTGTCCGTCAATTTCGTGATCTCAAAGTTATAGTATAGGATAAATAGGCATTTCAAAGAAGGTTGTTCAATTTACGCCATCTTTTTTCCATCTCAATCTCTCTGTATAATCCATAATTTCTTTAGTAATTCACCCCTAAAATCCTACAAAGGCCTGCCCTGTTTAAAGTGTTTTAACCCCTGATCACTGACACCATGTCCGATTGATCTAGGGCCCCGCAACACATGTCAAGCTCTGCCTGACTAAGTCCGTTGGGGTTCTGTCTCGTGACGTAGGGATAAAGTTGAATTGAGTTACTATACTTAACATGAGTACATTATATATTTTATTAAATAGCTCAGGAATTATGCCCAAAATTATACCAGGAGACCTCTAGTTAGTCTCGTTTAATCCTAATGTCATCAAAAATCAAATAAAATAAATTATATAGGTCCCTCGCGGGCCGCGACCAAGTCAGGTGGGTGGTTCGCGGGGCGCGACCCAGCACCACTAGGCGGCACCCCAGCCCGCCACGTGGCAGGCGCGTGTCAAAGCTACGAGTTCAACTCAGCAGCCCTATGCGAGACACGTGGTCTCTCGCGGGCCGCGTAAGCCCCCTTCTCATCTTTCGCGGGGCGCGAGAGATGGCCGATCATGCCTATATATTTGGAGTTCAGGCTCAGTTCACAAATCGTTCATCACACACAATTCTCTCTCAATTCTCTAAAGCTAAAGTGATACCCGGGTATTATACCCCCTAAATAGCGAAGCTCTGCCTCGATGTAAGTATTATAACCCCCGGTTACGTATTAGGTACGCTGCCCGATTGATCTAGTGCTCCGTAACGACTGTCGAGCTTCTGCCCGACGTAGTCGTTAGAGTTCTGTCTCGTGGAGAGTATATCTAATGTAAATTTGGGTTATTATACTAACGCGTGTGCATTGTTTATTTAACTAGATTATAACCAGGAAGCCACAAATGAAATATCTAAAGTAGCATTGTGAGTAATCTCCTTTTTGTAAACTGTTGTTACAAAACCTTAAATATTTTACAATGTGATTAAGCAGTGATTGAGTCTTTGTAATTCTTCAATTACTGCCGGTATGTTAGGGTTTTGTATACAAAATGTGGAATAAGTCACCATTGGACAAAGAGTTAGCCAATGTGTAATATGACCCACCAGTCAGGATTGACAGTACTGAATGAGTAATCGTGTAGAAATAAACATTGTAATAGCTCTCAATACTGTTAAAAGATAAAACTCTTCTTGATTAATCTGGGATTCACTCACCAGTATTTTCCACTGACAAATGTTTTTAAAACGCGTTTCAGGTAACAAAATGTAAGAGCCAAACAGAAGTCAGCTAGAGAGCACTGAATGCTTGGAAAAGTGGCTATAAAAGTTACCTAAATAAAGAAGATGTTTTATTTAAATAAAATAGGGTTTATCCCTATAAACAGATTGTAATGAAAAACTTGGGTTTTCCCATGTGTTCTTTATAAAAATGTGGTATATTATATTTATAAAAATATGGTGGTTTTACTCTGATAAAATATTTCCTAACTACGCTCATGATGAAATTTCCGCTGCCAAACTGATAAACACCGATACCATCAAAACTGGCTCACGGCTGCCCGCTCCCGAGGTAGGGGTCGGGGACTGTGACAGCCCGCTATCCCGGCAGACACCCTTCGTCGAGCCTCCGGCGAGATTCAGATGACCGACGACTTTTGGTTTTCTAGAGAGAGTTTTTAAACCGGTTATTATCTATACCCGACACCCGGTTTTTTTTATTGCCTGAATCAGGTGATACAAATTATAATTATGAGTTACATATTTTTTTCAAAAAATATGGTTCATATTCCAACACGATTTAAGGATGATCTCTGAATTTTCTCTATTTCCCAAATTCAAACGCAAATTAACAACATAAGTAGTTAATTTGAAAGTGATTGAATCTTGGTCTCCAACCACATGTTCGGTTTTTCTGGGTTTGAATCATGGTTATAAGTTATAATTCGTAACAGTTTTGAAAAAAAAAACATAAAATAGTTTCAACAGTCATTCTTAAAAACAAAATACCTTAAACATACACTGTGAACCACAAGTACTAGCGTTGAAACACAAAGTCTAGTCTTTGTTAAGAAAATTTGAACCGCAAGTATTAAAATATTACATATAGAGGCTTGCATCAGGCAATCTTTGATATGGGATAGCAATGAGTGGTTTTGTTTTCTTTAACGTAATACCAAAACTTTCAGAAAGGTCATGCTCTTCGCCATTAGGCAAGCTCCAGTCGAACGAGTGCAAGAGAGAAGCCAAGATAAGCATTTGCATTTTCTGAGCCAATGGAACACCTGGGCGTAGTCTTCGTCCCGATCCAAATGGGAGGAACTTTAAATCATTTCCATTGTAATCCCATTTGTTTGTCCCTTCGTTAGCCAAGAACCTCTCGGGATTAAACTCCAAGGGATTGTCCCAGTATTGAGGATTCCGATGGATTGATATAGCATTCAAAAAGATGACACGCCCTTTTGGAATTGTGTATCCACCCACCACACAATCCTTGCTCGGCATCCGTGGGAGTAGAATAGGAGCTATAGGATGCAACCGAAATGTTTCCTTAATCGTTGCGTCCAAGTATTGTAGTTTTGGGAGACGTGTTTGAACTAAAACTTAAAAAAATGTGTAAATGTCGCCCACCTGAAGATATTTTCAATGCGGCATATTTTTGGAGAAGATGACAAGCTTTATGATATTTATTAAGTTATTTGAAATAAGGATATTTTTGTATTTAATCAAATTCACTAAAAACTCTTATTCCTACCCAAACTAGGCCGATTTTTTTTTTTTTTTTTGAATGTTTAGCATACACAACCTTATTCACTAAAAACTCTTATTCCTACCCCTAAAAAAATCTACGCTCCCCTTATTAAATAATTTCCGAGTCCACCACTACTTACACATCATCTATTAAGGGTGTTCATTATTTGAATTTGAATGACTATCGAAATCGAATTTTGGTTGCTCATAGGTTTTAATCGATCATTTTACACTTTATCATCGCGAACATGGTGCACAAAGTAAAAAAAAAATGAACACCGAGTGTCAAGATGATGGGGTTAGATCTAAGTTACATTTATAACCAACCCTTGACTAACATCAATGTAACACCACCATGAACCCTGTTTTGTTTTTCTGGGTTTGAATTTATGGTTACAACCTGTAACAGTTTTGGAAAATAATATATAAAATAGTTTCAATAATCACCCTTAAAAACACAATATCTTAAAAATACACTTTGAACCACTAGATGTACTTGTGTTGAAACACAAAGTCTCTAGTCTTTCTTATTACAGTTTTAACCATATGGGCAAGTATTAAAATATTACATATAGAGGCTTGCATCAGGCAATCTTTGATATGGGATAGCTATGAGTGGTTTTCTTTTCGTTAAAGTAACACCAAAACTTTCAGAAAGGTCATGCTCTTCACCAATAGGCAAGCTCCAGTCGAACGAGTGCAAGAGCGAAGCCAAGATAAACATTTGAATTTTCTGAGCCAATGAAATACCTGGGCACAATCTTCTTCCCGATCCAAATGGGAAGAACTTTAAATCATTTCCATTGTAATCCCATTTGTTTGTCCCTTTGTTAGCCAAGCAGTGGCGAAGCTTGAAAATTTCCATCGGGGGGTCGGAAGTCACCGGACCTAAAAATTCTATATAAGTAAATTTTATTTTATAAAATCGGGGGTCGAAAACGTATATACCTAAAAAAATCTATACGAATACATACATAACACTACTGAGCGAAAAGTTCGGGGGGTCGGGCGCCCCTCCCGGCCCCTTGAAAGCTACGCCCCTGTAGCCAAGAACCTCTCAGGATTAAAGTCCAAGGGATTGTCCCAGTATTGAGCATTCCGGTGGATTGATACAACATTCAAAAAGATGCTACACCCTTTTGGAATTGTGTATCCACCCACCACACAATCTTTGCTCGGCGCCCTTGGGATTAGAAAAGGAACTACAGGATTCAACCGAAATGTTTCCTTAATAGTTGCATCCAAGTATTGTAGTTTTGGGAGATGTGATTCTTCAACCATGTTGTTTAGTCCAACAATTTCAACCAATTCTTCTTGAATCTTTTTCAAAACTGTATGATTCCGCATAATATTCGCCATCGCCCATTCTATCAGTGTGGTCGTTGATTCTGTTCCTGCAATCATAAAGTCCTAATATGACAAAGGGTTAACTATGCTAGTTGTCCTTACAACGGGACCGGAAAAACATTAGTTACACTCAAGCTAAGTATCACTACAAATCATAGGACCTCATATGCTTCTGTGTTTCAGATTTTACTAATAGAAGGAAATGAAATGAAATAGAAAGAAAGTAAAAATATTTTGTGTTCCAGAGTTTCATTTAAAAAAGGAAAAGAAAAGAAAATAAAACATGTTGTGTTCCCAAGTTTTATTTAAGGAAGGAAAAAAAATGAAATGGAAGGATGGGACCGTCAGCGGTGAAGGGTTGGTGTCGGACCCAAAAAAAAAATTTTATGGGGTGCAAATTTTTTTTAGGGTTATTTGTCTATAGTATGTCGGGTCAGGTCGAGTCAAGTCAGGTCACATACTAAAAAGATAAGACCCAAATAGATTGTTGAAATTATTCTAACATAAAAATTTATGTATAAATTAAAGCTATGTATAAAAAATTCTATAATATAATATGTATAAAATAAAGCTTGTATATAACTTATTAATTAAACTAACTAACTAATAAAGAAATTATTGCAGTTCTAAAGTATTAGTTCAATTAAAGATACACATATAGATTTTTTTATGTGGTTTGAATTTTGCACCCATACGCATGTCTGTTCGTCTCTATTAATATAAAAATATAATATATTAATAAGTTTACCCTCACACCAATTAACATATAAGTCAAAAGTAGGGATGTAAACGAACCGAACGAACACGGACATGTGATGTAAACGAATCGAACGAACACGAACAAGGCCATGTCCGTGTTCGTTTGTTAAGAAAATTAACATGTTTGTGAACTATTCACGAACGCATACCGAACATAAGTTTATGTTCATGTTCGTTCGTTAAGGATATTCAATTGTTCACGAACAGTTCGTGAACACTGGTCTCGAACACAAAGAACGCAAGCAAATAAAAATGAACGCAAACGAACATTTAATTTGAAATAAAAAAATGAAAATATTGTTATTATTAAACATTGGATATAAGTAGTTAAATACAACCATCAAATGATAAATCAAAACACAACAAGTTTACCACACCACCAAACGATGAATAAAGTTTAATTAACTTAGACATAATTATCCCAAAAAATGTCTTAGAATTTCCAAATTTTAGCTAACTTAGAAAAAAAATAGGGTTATAAGTTTTCAATTTGTTTAGATAAAAGGTTTATTATTTATTATTTTTAATGTAATCAAACAAACATATTACCGAACGTTCACGAACACAGTCGAACGAACGAGACCTGTGTTCGTGTTCGTTCGGAAAGCTAACCGAACGGAATTTTTTGTTCATGTTCGTTCGGTAAGCTAATCGAACGAACATAAACGAACTTCCCGCCCTCCACCCACCCATCGGATAGTGTAGGTCCGCCCCTTTGAAGGGTCATGGAGAAAAACAAAATGGTGTGGGTAAAGATTTCACCGACGGATTACCAACATCCACTATATATTGAGGGATTTGGGGTATTTATCCGTATATAAAGAATGTAAAAAAAAACTATTTGCATAGATTATCATGTTGGGGAACAAATCTTACCGAGAGAAGTGCTTTTACTTGTGTCATGTTAAGATCTTGTTGGTCCTTGAGATCTAATAGGATTTGTAAAAAGTCTTTATTTCCTTCATGTCGAATTCCATCTGGTGACATTTTGTTATTAGATTTGATTCGATCTTCGATGATGCTCTCAAAAATTTGATCCCGCTTCTTAGCTACATTCTTCATGTTTCTCTCAACACCTTGTAGATCAAACCAAGCAAGAGTAGGGAAGAAATCCGACAAATTTGGTTGTCCCATAATCTTGGTGATGTTCGACGCTATGGTTTGTAACTCGACTCCAAGATTGATACCCTTTTCGCCTATATACGACGTATCATCCCAAACCATTCTTGTTATGACATTGGCTTCAGTCAAGAAAGCAATCTCACTAATGTTAACACTGGTCCCGATCTTACTAAAAACATTCTTGATAGTTTTTCTAACTCCATCCCTCCGGAAAGAACTACATGCTTTAAGATTCTTGTTGCTTAAGACCTCGTGGACAAAGATCTTACGAAGGTTGCGCCAGGTCGCATTGTTCTTGGAGAATATCAAATCTTGGCCTCGGTAGGTTATAGCCGAGGCCGAGATAGTAAGATCGCGGTTAGCAAAAGTTTCATCTTGGTCACGAACCACCTCCTTTGCTAGCTCCGGAGTGTTTATCACCACATGAAGCTTGCTTCCCAGATAGAACTTAAAGATGGGTCCATAGGTGTGAGCCATGTTGGTAAACTTGTTGTGTAGATCACGACCAAGAAATGGAAGGTACCCGACAACCGGAAGTGATCGGGGACCCGGTGGTAACGGTGGCGACCGCGAGGAGGTTGAA
This sequence comes from Helianthus tuberosus, assembly GCA_030545235.1. Classification (NCBI taxonomy): domain Eukaryota; kingdom Viridiplantae; phylum Streptophyta; class Magnoliopsida; order Asterales; family Asteraceae; genus Helianthus; species Helianthus tuberosus. The sequence continues at coordinate 197,203,861 of CM060363.1, read as the reverse complement.
AGTGTCAACTTGTACCATAGAACACCCAAGGTGACTATTGAAATGGTGATCATAAGGGGTACCACCATAGCAAGTTCATCTTTGTAATCTGTCATTTTGGGAGCTGTAAATTGTGAGTAGAATAATGCAAGCCGATGGCTGCATTTATAGAAGGGTTTAGTATTATTTTTTTTTAACAGCCGACGAATCCTTCAAATGGGCTACTGTCGAAATTTACCACATCGAGATACACTCGCCTCTGAAGCGGGAAAAACCCTCACCTAGGGCCGAAGCCCGTGAACACTCGCCCGAAGGCACGATAATCCGGTGAAGTAAAACTCGCTCAGTTTAAGGATCAAACTAGTGATCTCCACCTATTCGCCTAGTCTCCTATCTATGCTAAACTATTTATATAAATTAAGAAAGGAAAATTTAAAGTATAGCAGGCCATTTTTTTTTTTTTTTTTTGAATCAAGATCTAATTTTATAAATTATTTCATGTATTAAGTTCCAAGAGTTAGGTGATCCATTAATGTCACACTATTTTCAATGCTATGACAGCATGTGAAAGACGTTTAACAGAGTCAACCAACCAATTAAAAT